>JAHSUH010002350.1:0-600000 GCA_025388415.1 Cynanchum wilfordii
CATTACAGTGGAAAATTCTGTGTTTCTCTTGCGTGGTTTGACGCTGACTTGACCAAATCATTTACCATCATATACTATATTCCCCAAATTGTGCGGCATCTACGTGAACGTCCCAGATGTTTCCACGTCCCTCACATTTATAATCTTTACTACATGAATCGCATTTCTCCATATATTTATATATTATTAGATATATATATATATATAATAAGAAAGTTTATTCATCAAATAACTAAGTAAATGTAATTAGATATTTGTTTATCATTAAGTGAGTAAAAAATTAAGGTTAATTGAATCATAATTCAAGGAAAAAATCATATTCATCTAACTAATACATATACAAATTGTAATTTTTTGAATTTCCTAAAGAGAGATATAAACAAAATAAATAAATAAGAAAAATGGAAAAGGGAAAAAGGAAAAGAAAAAAAGAGGTTGGAAAAAATATATATATATAATAGATTTGATAGTGATGTACTACGAAAATAAATAATAGTTGGACCACATTTTTACCTATATTTTGGAGTTCATTAATGCTTTTTAGATTTTATAGAGTTTATAGTAGTATTTATATATAACCAAATTTCTGAACTAATTTTTTTTTTTTTCCTAATTAGTTACCATAATATTATATTAAGAAAAATATCAATTTGGCTTGATTTGATGGGGAATAAGGAAAGATAACTTGATTTGATTTTTAACAAATTTATTCAAAGATAATTTGTTTACAGTAATATATACATGTATATATACATATATATATATATATTTTTTTTTTTTTTGGGCGATATATATATATATATATAAATATATAGATACACACTCGCATCTTTACTGTGTGCTTTGCTTAATGCGACCGCAAACAGAAGTAACACACGGCAACGTCGGCAAGACAGCTAGAGTTCCACAACAAAATCATCTATTTTATTATTTTCGTTATTACTAATGAAAATTATTTATTTATTTATTTATGTTTAATACATAATAAAATCATTCTACCTTTTCGTCTATGTTTGTATGTATATATGTAATGCACGCTACAATTTTTTTTTTCCCCTTTTCTTGTATACATAATTACTACAGAATTAATGCACAGCTGACTGTCGACAAACCGATTTTGGAAGGAAGAGATTTCTGGAACTTCAGTTGAAAGTAAGGAATACCGGAAAAAGCTTTTTTTTATTATTGAAAAAAACAAAAAACTTGATGGGGTTTATGAGGTATTACTATATCACCAGCTTTGTTATGTTTGATGCTTGAATTCTGGAAGCAGAACCGTGGCAATTATCATTTGAGTTTAGAGCTCAGTTTCTGGGATTAAAAAGCACTGATTCATATCATTTCGAAGATTAAAAAGATACTTTGATCTTGTACTCTCGATGTTTTGTATTTCTTGGGAATTTGCGCTTCAGCTTTTCAGCTGGGTTGGGGTGGGGTGTGGGGGGTGGGGAAGGGGAGTGTGATTTAATTTGAACTCCTATTTACGTTGTTTAGCTTTGTTTGTTAATTCGCTTTACTAATGGTAAAGGGCTACTACCGTTTCTGATGGAGAAATTAAATTTAGGTTATGTTTTCGTAAGTTTTGGTGTATTTGTTTGAGGTGGGGAGTTCAAGAATTTACTGTGAATAAAATTGGGAAAGACAAAGAGAGAAAAGAAATAAAGAATGGCTGACGGGAGGAGGGCAAGGAATAGTAGTAGGATACGTTTCAGCAAGCTCTATTCTTTTTCTTGTTTTCGGTCTCCGTTTAAAGATGAACACAAACAAATTGGGCAAAGAGGCTTCTCAAGGGTTGTTTATTGTAATGATCCTGATAATCCAGAACAGCTTCAGCTCAGGTACAGGGATAACTATGTTTCTACAACCAAATATACGGCGTTCAATTTTCTTCCCAAGTCGTTATTCGAGCAGTTTAGGAGGGTCGCCAATTTCTACTTTCTTGTTGTAGCTTGCGTATCATATAGTCCGTTGGCACCCTTTGCGGCTACTAGCATCCTTATTCCTTTGCTGGTAGTAATTGGAGCAACAATGGCGAAGGAAGGTGTCGAAGATTGGAGGCGCCGGAAGCAGGTGATCACCTGATTTCTTGCTGACTAGTTTTCTCTGCAGTAAACACACATGATCACATATGTGTTTTTTTTCTTCTCCTCTTTCCCTTTTTCCTCTTTCTAATCTGAGAAGCCATATATGTGAACTAGTTCTGCACTCTACCCCTGGGAATGAGTTAAAACATGATGCTAGAATATTTTTTTTGATAGATTTTTTTTTTTTTTTTGATAAGTGATGCTAGAATTTCAAATTGCAAATGTGTATATATATTTATACTTTTTTTTTTTAATTTTTTATAATTTTTTATTTTTTTACAGTTGTATATATATTTGTTCACGGCTCAGATGAGGAAGATGTATTAATAGTGCCTTGTTTCATGTCTTACTGTGTTTCTCCTTCAGCCTGAATTCTGTTCTGTATTGTACATACTTTGTTCAATATTCCTATGGCATTTTTCTTTTTATTCAATATGTCTCTATGTTAATGCATACACTTACTTTTCTTTTTTCTAACAATCTTTCTAAAGAACCTGAAATGGGATTGACTATTAAGTTCTTGGAGGCAAGGCTTCTAGATGTAGAACACTATTCTCTGAAATGAACTCTTGACAAACATGAAATGATTTTGAGAAAGACAAGCCTGGGAGTGTTGGTACTAAAATCATGCTTCTGCATAAATATATAGCACATTAAAGTCGTAGCAAATGAAATTCTAGTCATTAAAAGAGAAGTCTACATTTATGCTATTGAAAAATTTGAGAAGTCTGCTGTCGTTTGCCATCTATGCAATGATTTTTCTAAGCTGGGGGGTCTCCAAGTTTTTGAGGATGGAGAGAATCTATAAGTATGTTGAACATATTAAACTTCGAGTGGAACTCTGGGCAGTTGGAGATTTGTTGTTTAATGCTGGCACTTTTTATATTCAACTTTAACAAAATAATGTTGTTTCTTCTAAACTTGAATAGAATAAATTTGATCCAAAGTTTAAGCCTTTATTTTCCAGGATATTGAGGCCAACAATCGCAAAGTTGAAGTGTACAATAAAAATCAAACTTTTGAAAAAACCATATGGAAGACGCTACAAGTTGGCCAACTTGTTAAGGTGAAAAAGGATGAGTATTTTCCTGCTGACCTGCTTCTTCTTTCATCGAGCTATGAAGATGGAATTTGCTATGTTGAGACTACAAACCTTGATGGGGAAACCAATCTGAAGGTAAAGCATGCTTTGAATGCTACAGCCTCTCTTAAAGATGAGAATTTATTTCAGAACTTCAAAGCAATTATCAAGTGTGAAGACCCAAATGAAGATCTTTATGCATTCATTGGAACTTTGTACTATGAGGGGCAACACCCTCTTTCCTTGCAGCAGATTCTTGTAAGAGATTCTAAGCTTAGGAATACTGATTATATCTATGGAGTGGTTATCTTTACTGGCCATGACACAAAAGTCATGCAGAATGCTACAGATCCTCCTTCTAAGAGGAGTAAGGTCGAGAAAAAAATGGATAAAATAATCTACATCCTTTTCAGTACTTTGATTGTGATATCTTCAATTGGATCTCTGTTCTTTGGGATTGAAACTAAGAATGACATCAATGATGTGAAGCTTAGAAGGTGGTATCTTCGTCCTGACAGGACAACTGTGTTTTATGATCCCAGAAGAGCTACATTGGCAGCCTTCTTTCATTTCTTGACTGGTCTTATGCTGTATCAATATTTAATCCCAATATCTCTATATGTATCCATTGAGATTGTGAAGGTTTTACAGACCATTTTCATCAATCAAGATCAAGATATGTATTATGAAGAAACAGATAAACCAGCACGAGCACGAACATCTAATTTGAATGAGGAACTTGGTCAAGTTGATGCTATTCTTTCTGATAAAACTGGTACTTTGACATGTAACTCAATGGAGTTTGTTAAATGTTCAATAGCAGGTGTTGCTTATGGGCGTGGCATGACTGAAGTTGAGAGGGCTCTAGCAAAGAGAAAAGGAGAAAAGGTTTCTGAAGTCGATGACGCTACCTTAAAGGGAGAAAGCTCAAAAACTGAGGTTATGGAGTCAGGAAGATCAGTTAAAGGTTTCAACTTCAAAGATGAGAGAATTATGAATGGTCAATGGGTTAAAGAAGCTTATTCGGACATGATACAGAAGTTTTTCAGAGTATTAGCAATCTGCCATACTGCTATACCTGATGTCAATCAAAAAATTGGAGAAATTTCTTATGAAGCTGAGTCGCCCGATGAAGCTGCTTTTGTTGTTGCTGCAAGAGAGCTTGGGTTTGAGTTCTATGAAAGAACACAAACTAGCATCTCACTGCACGAACTAGACCATCAAAGCGGGAAAAGGATTGACAGGTGAAGATTTGCAGTATCTTTTGACATTCTTATTTCCAATATCTTTATTTCTTAAGCAGTAAAATTTGTTTATGTAAAATCATAGTGTCTCTTATCTTAGTGGTGCATCAGTTTCCTCATTATTGCCAGTGGTTTATAGTAATTTGTAATGAACAATTTTTTTAAAGTGAAAATAATGTTGAAAGTTGAGCTTCAACCTGCTAAATTGATCTTGTAGTTCCTGTTAAGGTGGTAGTTCGATAAAACAAGAATGCATCATCTATGTTTTGTCCATTTTTGTGTGTAAAGCAGGTTGTTGCTCGGAGTGTTCAGTGAAATATATATTTATTATGTTTTTATTTTTCATTTTCAGATTATACAAGCTGCTCTATGTCTTAGAGTTTAGCAGTTCCAGGAAAAGAATGTCAGTCATTGTAAGAAACGAAGAAAATCAGTTGTTACTCCTGTGCAAGGGTGCAGACAGGTTTGATTTTCTTGGGCAAAGATTTCTGAGATGTGATAGATTTTCAAAAAAGGTTTATAGTAATCATATTCTTTCTTATGTTTTCCTCTTAAGTGTGATGCTTGAAAGGCTCTCAAAAGTTGGACGATCTTTCGAGGATGCAACAAAGGATCACATTAAAAAGTACGCAGAAGCTGGTTTACGGACCTTGGTAGTTGCATACCGTGAACTTCCTGAAGTAGAATTCAAGTCATGGGAAGTGGAGTTTCTGAAGGCCCAAACTTCAGTGACTGCTGACCGCGATTCATTAGTGGATGCTGCTGCTGATAAGATTGAAAGAGATTTGATCCTCCTTGGTGCTACAGCAGTTGAGGATAAACTTCAGAAAGGGGTCAGAGCAAACTGCTTAATCTATGAATTTTAAAATTAGTTGTTATTTGTGGGTGTAGCAACTTATACTATTATGCAGCCTATCGAATTATAGTAGTTGGAAATCAATTTATCCTTTCCGTGATACTTTTCCTGATATAACTACCCTTCTGGCTTGAAGGTTCCTGAATGCATCGAGAAACTTGCAAACGCTGGGATTAAGATTTGGGTCTTAACAGGTGATAAGATGGAGACAGCAATCAATATTGGGTATATGTCCAGGAAATCGACAAGTCATTATTTCATTGTTCTCCTCTTTATACTGGCTAAGAATGCATAACTTGATGATTATTCTTCTAAATTGCCTGCAGATATGCTTGTAGCTTACTGAGACAGGGTATGAAGCAAATTGTGATAACCTTAGATTCTCCAGATATAGTTGACATGGAAAAGAAAGGGGACAAAAATGCTGCTGCTAAGGTACAAAATTTGGCTTTCATTCACTGAGTGGAGTCTGATTATATGCTTTAACATGGTTAACATTCTTAGGTCTCAGCAGCAAGTGTAAGAAAGCAAATAGAAGACGGAATGTCGCAACTTAGTTCATCTAAAGAGAGTTCTCTTTCCTTTGCTTTGATAATTGATGGCAAGTCCTTATCCTCTGCCCTAGACAAGAATCTGGAGAACTCATTTTTGGAGCTTGCACTAGGTTGTGCATCAGTTATATGTTGTCGCTCTTCCCCCAAGCAAAAAGCACTTGTCAGTGTTACCCACACACTTTTTCTTTTTCCACTGTGAAATTCTTCTTTTATATGCATCCTTCTGTATTGTGAAGAAGTCTTTTAGTTGCAGTATTTGCTATACCCTGGGAATCTGACCGGGATTTTGGAAGTATGCAGGTGACAGGATTGGTAAAAAGGGGGACAGGTAAGACAACATTGGCAATCGGTGATGGGGCAAATGATGTGGGCATGCTTCAAGAAGCTGATATTGGGGTTGGTATTAGTGGTGTTGAAGGCATGCAGGTCTAATTCATTTCTTTCTTTTACATCTTTCTCAGTTTTTGTTTCTCTCTGCTACAATTCTTAACTTTAGGGATTATAGATAATGGTAAAAAATGCTCAAAGATCATCTTCAATGTATTAACTTAATGACAAATATCATAATTCCAATATTTTTCATGGCCTCATCAATTTGGTTCTAGGCCACCGCATCACTTGAGTGGTTCTCATGTAAAACTCTTCTGCTTATTTTCACATAATAACCCTTACTTGACAGTGGTTCTGAATGCTTTCGTTTAGGCTGTCATGTCAAGTGATTTTGCGATTGCTCAATTCCGTTTTCTTGAGAGGTTATTACTGGTTCATGGCCACTGGTGCTACAGACGAATATCCATGATGGTAAGGATTCACCAGCACGAGGTCTGCAACAATTTACCACACTAATCCCGAAAATATATCTTGAGATCATAAGATGCGCTCTTATGCCACCTTGGTGTTCTCCAGCTTGTCAATATAATTTGAATCTAATAGTCCTTTTTAACATTTTTCTATATGATTAATGCTGCTGATGTGTTCTTTTATTCGATTAATGCAGATATGCTATTTCTTTTACAAGAACATTGCATTTGGTTTCACCTTATTTTGGTTTGAGGCTTATGCTTCTTTCTCGGGCAAACCTGCTTACAATGATTGGTATATGTCACTATATAATGTATTCTTCACATCACTTCCAGTGATTGCACTTGGTGTCTTTGATCAGGACGTCTCTGCTCGGTTTTGTCTCAAGGTATGCTCTATATTCTTTGAAACGTATATTCCACACACACACAGAGATTATATTTCAGAGCATGGAAAATTTTATATAATTCTTGAAAAGTATTATGTTCCAGTGAAGACATGAATTGGAAAGGAATAGAGATACCTGTGCTAATAATATTTATTTATGCAACCTGGAGCTCATATTAGTGTTGTGTGAAGGTTAATATCTTTTTCTCCTTCTGTAGTATCCTTTGCTATACCAAGAGGGAGTAGAGAACATTCTGTTCAGTTGGCCACGCATTCTGGGGTGGATGTTTAATGGTGTTGTTTCTTCCATGATCATATTCTTTCTAGCAACAAATGCAACCTTAAACCAGGCGTTCCGGAGAGATGGTAAAGTTGTTGACTATGAAGTCCTTGGAGTGATGATGTATTCTTCTGTGGTTTGGACAGTGAATTGCCAAATGGCATTGTCCATCAATTACTTCACTTGGATTCAGCATTTCTTCATCTGGGGTAGCATTGGCTTCTGGTATGTGTTCTTAGTTGTCTACGGCTCAATTTCACCCATTCTATCAACAACAGCATACCGGGTTTTTGTGGAAGCCTGTGCTCCAAGTCCATTCTACTGGCTTATAGTTCTGCTAGTGGCTATTTCAGCTCTGTTACCGTATTTCTCGTACAGGGCTTTCCAAACTAGGTTTCATCCTATGTACCATGATATTCTTCAAGGTATACGGTTGGAAGGTTCGGATATTACTCAACAAGAACACATAAACAATGAGTCATGATTGTTCATAGTCATAATTAGTTGTATACCATATCAATCAAGTTAGTTATAGTGCCTTAGTCTTCTGTGTGTTTTGGCTGTTTGTTTGTTCATATGTTGTATTTGAAATTCCTTTTCTGAAAGTAAAATTACAAAAACCAGGGGGAAAGTGCTGTTTCACCACCCTTTTTCCAATACCATTTTCAAAGTTCATCATCATTATTTCACAAAGAAGAATTCCCAATTCCCAATGTCTTTCTTCTTTTTTAATAGAATTTATAAAAGTAAATGCATACATAGACAATGTATTGGATAATGTGTGTGAAGATTTGGTGTTTGTACAAACTCGGAATCAAATCGCCGCCCAGGAAGTTTGCAGATTTGTCGCAATTTGCTGGGATTTTTTTCCTTCTTTTTTAATCAATAAAACAAGCTGGATTGTTTGACCAAGAGAGATAGAGATTTGCTCTTTATGTTCATTGAGTCATTTTGTGAGTTTGTTTTCTGTTCATTGTCTTATTAAAATTTTGAGACAATTACAAATGACCATCCTTTGACAGGAGATCGCAACCATGTTGAAAATGAATACTTGAATTATAGATTCATCAAATCAAGATGAATTTTGACTCAGAAAAAAAAAGGGCTCAATCCATCCATTCATAATGAATACTAGGGTATTATGAAAACATTCTTGAACGGTAAGAAAACTTGTGAATAGGTTAATTCCTTGAATTTGTATTAAAAATGCAGCCGAATGAGGTCAGCAAATAGGTGAGCAATTTCTAAAATTTACAATATATAACATGGATGAAACTGTTTGCCTCTAATTTTTTGTTGAAATTCTTCTTTCTGGACATTGGCCAATTTGGAACGTTTCTTGCTATTATATATATATATATATATATATATATAAATTTTATATATTTTTCTCAATATATACGTATAATCGAATAAAAAGAAAAGAAAAGAAAAGGGAAAATGGATATACCTTTCCATGATCGAGTTAATGTGATTTTTTTTTAGAAATTATTAGCTTATTAAGGAAAGACCAAATTGCTTCCCCAACAAGTCTACTCCATCTCCATCAACATCGTGCCAATGCCTGCTGTATATATCTATTTTTCTAGAAGGTCTACCGTTTTTCCTGTTCTAGAAATATTCTACTCTCTTTTTTAAAGGCGCCAACTTTGGATATACTATTATTATTATTTTATATATATATATAATAATACGAAGAAAGAATGGTACGGGGATTAGTCATTTAGTTTGGCCAAATGTGGACCTTTGCCGAACCTCAAAAATAGAAGCGTCTAGACGGCTTTTATCTTTCTTTCTTTCTTTCTTTTTTCCTAAATTGACTTCGTCTTAGAATGTATTATAAAGAAAAGAAAGGAAAATTAGTCTAAAGCTAATTCTACATTATTTCTTGAAACGCTCTTTTAATTGAATTTGTGGTAATTAATTAGGTTTATAATGTAATCTAAAACTTATTTGCTTTTTTTTTTTAAAAAAAAAAAATTACCTCTAAAGTTCTACTATTGGTTAGGCCATTTATTGAGAAAATAATAAAAAATAAAAATTCAACTTTGAGTGACTTGGCCATGAAGAGAGAGAGAGTATGAACAAATGGTCACTATCCCAAGAATTCAAGTATTTGTCCACCTAATTCCCAAGCCCGCCAATATATTTTATAAGTATTAGGTTACTAATTAATTTAATTATTATAAATCACCAATATCTCACTTGATCTTACTTATTTATATATATATATGAAGAAATTTTTGTTTAAAAAAAATTTAAGTTTTTAGTTAAAAAGACCCATCATTTTTACGTGATATTTTATTTTATTTTTTTTTAAAAAACAAAAGTAATTAATATTATTATTTTCTGTAATTACAGTTTTTATGTTAAATTGCTATCCAAACAAGAATAAATTTTATATATATATATATATATATATAAAAAGATTATGCATTTTATAATTATATGCATACTAAATTTCGTTAAACATTACTAATTATAACAGTAATAATAATTTAATATTACCAAGATTAATGAAATGAAAGTGTTACATCATGGATGATGAAAGTGCAAATTAAAACGTAGTGAGCAAGCAGGTACTGTATAATCCCATCCCATGTTACCCATATCTCAGATAATTTCCAAAAAAAAAAAAAAAATAAAAGGGTGGAATATACGCGGAACTTGATGAGCAAACCGCATTTAAAACTCACCCTTCACCACACGTGTGACCCAACCGCCCGCCCCCTCACACCTTCTTGCTCACGGAAAGCGACTTTCCTTTTTTTTTTTTTTAAACTATACTACTAATATTACTTTTCACCGTAATTTTCATACTTACACGAGTTAATTATGACTAACCGGTAAATTCTAGAAACCAATTTTAACTAAAGAATTTTTATTTTTATTTTTTTATAATATTTTACCTCTATAAGTAATAAAAGACATGGGAACCTTTTCACATTAAAAAAAAAAAAAAGAAGAAGAAGGAAAAAAAATCATTCTTCTTATCTTATTAAAGCGGCTCCACCCCTACCATATAAATCTCTCCCTAACTAAACCCCCCGGTTATATAACTCCCATTCTCTCCTCCTTCCTGTTTTACTCTATTTGAAGTGTCTGAATAATGGAACAAAGCCGAATTGAGATGATGATGCATGAAAATCAAGAGGAACTCTGTGTGTGTCCTACTTTTAACGGTTACTCTTCCGATAGATTGGCTGAGATCGCCGAACGAGTCGCGGATGAATTTTCCGAGGGGAAAGCAAGAGACCTTCGAGAGGACTATGAAGACGACGACGGTTTTGAGTTCTCTTTGGTCAGCGGCGATTCGGAAGTATTTTACGATGGTCAAGTTGGGCCGATCTTCCCGATCTTCAACCGTGATCTTCTGTTTGATGATTCTGAGGTTAGTGATAAACGTCCATTGAATGAGGATGAAATTGTAATTCCGTTGAAGAAGTTGTTTATTCGAGAACGAGAAGAGCGTGATCCTCCCTCCTCGTCGTCCTCCTCCTCTTCATCGTCGTCGGAAGCGGATGAATTGGAGAGCATATCTCCGGGTACCTACTGCGTTTGGAGACCAAAAGTCCCGGAGTCGCCAAGCAGGTGTAAGAAGAGTAAATCAACCGGATCCACATCTAAGAGGTGGAAATTTCTAGATTTACTCCGTCGAAGCAACAGCGACGGCAAGGAAAAATACGTATTTTTGACACCTAAAGAAAGGGAAGAAAAACCAGAAAATAAAAACGAACGGTCTAATAAGAGTTTTCTGAGGGAAAACTCCGGTAAAGCCAAGGCCAAAGGAGTACCGGCATCTCCGTCTTTATCAGCTCACGAGGCATTTTACGCCCGAAATAGAGCCATTAAACAAGGGGACAAGAAGAAATCATATTTACCATACAGGCAAAACCTTGTAGGGTTTTTTGCTAATGTCAACGGCTTAGGCACTGCATTTCATCCGTTCTAGACGACGACGCCGCCGCACAATTAATTTTGTACAGTTTTATTAATCCAATGCCATGGCTTTTGCACCATGTTAGCGATCTCATCTTTTTTTTTTTTTTTTTTTTTTTGGTGAAGAATTATCATGTGTATATACTTTATAAAATTAATTTGGTTTTTTCTTTTCCATCAACATTCACATTAATTTTTTATTTACAAAAAAAAAAAAAAAAAAAAAAAAACATTCACATTAATTTTAAATAGAGGGAAGGAGTAGTAATTTTATTTATTTATATTATAAGATTCCAAAATGGTCGGCGTTGAAATTTACAGTTAAAAATTGTAGAGTTCATGCAAATCAAGAAAGGTTGATCTGTGAAAGCATTTAATGCTGAAATTGGTGAGTTAATGCCGTGGGCTGGTTTGGTGGCTGCAGTAATACAACTTGCAAACTTTTTAAACTGCAAAAACAGACACTAGTTTACTATAGTACATGTATTAATTACTTGATGTTGATCATGCCTTGAGGAATTTTTCTCTGTTTCTTTTTTCTTATTAATATTAAAAAAAAAAATCCAAATTCCTCGTTGGATATTTCATAAGATATTTCATATTGGACTTTTTTAATATAAAATATAAACAAGAAAACATATAAAATAATTAATTATATGAAAATTATGTAATATAACTTATTATGAGGGGGAAGAATCTCAGGGTTACCAGCTATTAATTTCTTCTCTCTTATTTCTTTAATTATACATATATAATAATAGTAATAATAAAGAATTATGTGAGGTTGATTTATTTATGCAAAGAAATCACAATTTTGATATTCAAGTAAGGAATGATTAAATCTTGACAAATTATTCAAATCCTTGATAAAATTGAAACGTGTCCGAAACTGGGATCCTGAGAGATTCGAAATTGGATCGGGTTGTGCTGGATCCACGAGTTATGATTTTTTTTTTTCGTGCAAATGAAGAAAAGGGAACCAATTTTTTTAAAAAAATAAAAATAAAAATAAAAATAAAATTTTCCTCAACTTTTACGTGGCATCTCAACAGCTGTCCTTGATTAATCATACTGTTATCTTACTCTAATAATACTTATAGGAGGAACGATTCATTCAAAATTTGACACACCTCCACAAGATTTTTTCTTTCTTAGTTGTGCGGGTTGTTGTTTTGTTTGTTTTTTTTTTTAAAGAAAAATCTCTTTAAACAATTATGGAAAAAAAATTTATTTATTTATTTATTTAGTTTATTTATTAACAAACTTTTATAACTTTAATCGCGATGTGAAGAATGTTCAATTTAACTTGAATGAGATTAATTTAGATGTGGATTTGTTCGATTCAATTGAGAATTAATTTGAATTTATATTTTGTTTAAAGGTGTTTATCATAATTTATTAACTTCATATTTAAAATAATAATTAAGGAATACTAATAATAAGATATTAATTAAAGTATATTGATAAAAATGTCTATTTTTTATATATATATATATAAAACAAAACCTTAATTGGAATCTTATCTCTTTTTTTGGATGATTATCCTTCGATTCCAATCCACTTGACTCTTTATTGTTTTACTATAAATACATAATTTATATTAATAACACATTTCCCCCCCCCCCCCCTTATAATATAATATATATATATATATATATATATATATATATATATTAAATATGATCGGGAGTTGCTTTCCGATGCGTGTCATGTAGGTTGAGAGAACTTCATTTATTGTAAAATGTCTTACAAAAAAAATAAGTCTTGGGGATTTGTTTATGGTGTTGACTCTCCAATGCTTAAGTTAGTAACCGATTGGTACTTCCCAAGGAATTAAGAAGTGATCTCGAGGAGATAGTATGCAATTATAATTTTTTTTTTTTGCTTAAGCATCCGGTATCCGAACCCACACGAGTCAACTAATCCGAATTCGGCCTAGGGTGCGCTTGCAGAGTCCAACTCTTACTCGAGGGTGAAGGTCCGACCCGGAGCTTTTTAACGTTGCGCTAACCACCTCGGGGGGGATTCGAACCCTTGACCATCCGCTCCGAGGAGAAACATTAGAAGTTCGCTTACCAACTTCCCCAAGCTGCTGGGTTGCACTTATAATTTTTGGATATCTTGTCTTTTGAAGTGCATGTGTCACCACTTATGTTTTGAGTTTGGGCCAATAGGGGGACAGCACATGGGAAAGAGATGTTGTCCGCCAACCTAATTTGGGGCACTAATAGTGCTTGCTTGTCAAACACATTTAATGCTCTTGTATTGAAGTGTTTTTGAGTGCCAGAGGTCATGTCATCCCCATGATCTCTCCGATCTCTAGTTGAGATTGTTTATAGTGAGAGGTGGGGGCTTAGATCGGCCAACAACGACATCCACGTCGACTCATTCTTCATACGTAACAAACACATTCATTTCGGTGTCTATCAAAATAATAAATATTATTTGTCGTCAAATTTCAATTTTAAGATACCTAAAACTAAATATTTAATCTTTTAAAGGTTTTTTTAAGATAAAATATCACAAATAATTTTCTTAATTTAACCTAAATGTATTTTTTTATAAGAAGATATTATGAATGACATATCAAAGTTTTTTTAAAAAATAATTATTATTGTTATAGGAAAATATATCTTAAAGAAAAATAATATGATGATTATCTTCTTGTTGGCTTAATGATGTGTGTCTTGTCCTCCATTCCCACGTGCCTAATGCAGTGTTTTACCTTACCTTCAAAAACCACAAACTCTATAAATAGAATTATTCGGGACTTTATTTGGGGCTCTACACCTTTCAAACGTAAACTCCACCCTATTAGTTGGTCCACTATTATTAAAACCAAGGAGCAAGGTGGTTTACAAATTAGGGATGCTAAATTACAAAACCAAGCTCTACTTTCCAACCTATCCTGGCTTTTTCTTGATGGAGATGTCAATTCCATATGGAGAACACTACTTTTTGCAAAATATTTCCATAACAAACCCTTTAGTTCTTTTGACATTCCTCAATATAAAGCCACTGATTCTTTTCTCTGGAAAAGTATACTTATAGGATGGGGTATTTGTCTCCCACACACTAAATGGGCTATTGGAACTGGACAACAAGTTAGATTCTGGCATGATTCTTGGATCAGAACTTTATCTTGTCCCCTAATTTCACTCTTACAAGAACCTCTTCCTTCTCTGGAACATTCAAGAAAGGTCGGTGACATCATTACTGCGGGCACTTGGGATCTCTCAAATATCCCCTACCCGATTCCTCCTAACATTGCTAGTAGAATAAAAGACACTCCAATACCTACGTATACACATTCTGCCTCTAAAGATTTCCTTTTTTGGACAGCCTCTTCTACAACAACTTTCACAACTAGTTCTTCCTATAATGCACTTCTTAATTCCCTCTCTCCCCCTAACATGCTTAATCTCAAGTGGCTTTGGCAGACTAAAGTTCCTTCAAAAATCAACTCGTTTCTTTGGCTGCTGGCATAATAGAATTAAGACTAACCTCTTCTTACAGCAACGCGACATCCTTCATTCGGATTGCTGCAATTCTTGTCCTCAAGAATATGAAACCATCAATCATATACTCGGGATCGTCCTCCAGCCCTTTCTATTTGGCATTCTCTTATATCCTTTTTAACACCTACCATCAAGGAGCAATTATTTGCAAGCTCCCCTCTCAAAGATTGGTTGCAAAACAACCTTTCTATTTTCGATTCAATATTCATCAATATTCCTTGGAACACTCTTTTTGCCTTCACCTGTTGGAATCTTTGGAAGAATAGAAACAAACGGGTCATTAAGTTAGAAAACCCTCCACCTTTATCTCTTGACCATATTCTTAAGCTTGCCACATAACTTATTATCTTAACTCATAAATTTTCTACAAATTCTTCTAGTAAAATTTCCTTGTATGTTAAATGACATCCACCTCATCCTTCTTTCATCAAACTTAACATTGATGGATCTTTTAATGCATCTTCACTAAGAGGAGGTGCTGGAGGTGTCTTACGAAATGCTCATGGCGAATGGATTATAGGATTCTCCTATAGTTTTTACTATTCCTCCGGTAACCAAGCCGAACTAATTGCTCTCAAAAGCGGATTGGAATTAGCAAATCACTTGGGGATACACAGACTTGAGATCAATTCGGACTCACAGGTAATTACCCGTTCCATTACTAAAACTACCTCAGCTACTAACCTAGCAAACATTGTTTCTGATTGCATATACCTGCTGACACAGCTGGTGGAATACAAGATTAGCCATATCTTCCGTGAAGCTAATGCAATTGCTGACTCATTGGCAAAGCATGAAAATAATGAGCTTGGAAATTTTACTTGCTTTTAATAATGATCTGTTTGGTACTTTGTACCTCGGACAATCTTGTAGTGACTATTTTGCTCTCAATAAGAGCTTTATTGTATCCTCTTCTTCCCTCCTCTCATGAATAAAAGAAACTCCTTTTTTACCAAAAAAAAAAAAAAAAAAATGTGTAATTGGATTCCGAAAAACTAAGCGAGATCTCTCACTCTATCTTCACGCGGATGATGTTTCGGGTCCTTTCTGGGAAGGAGGAAATCAAGAAGGGTAGTCTTTGTTTTTGGAAAACAAGATGGGTAGTCGAGTCAATTGGCCACGTGAGCAATGTGGGCTCCATTTTCCATGTGGCTCACAAGACTTTTGCTTGACTCGTTTTCAAAAAAAAAAAAAAAAGTCAAGCAAAAATCTTGTGAGCCACGTGGAAAATGGAGCCCGCATTGCTCACGTGGCTAATTGGGTCCCACTATACAACGTGATCCGACAGTTAGTTATAATTTAGCACCAATTTTGTGGCGCCACGAGTTCATCCTCCCTCTCCGCCCACCTCCGTCGTCTAGTAGCTCCTCCATTTCTCGACTTTCCATAAACAACTAGAAACCCACAATCCTACAGCTACATACATGTACATATGCTTCTACTACACTCCTTTACGAGTCGTTCTGATTCAAGTTTTTGAGCATTTCCTCCATTGGAACTGAGACTGAAAAATCATCGAGTACTGTGTCAAGTATGGCTGTTTTTGACAAAATGTGCTATTGGCGATTATCCAACTATGGAGGCATAGATCAATCGCAAATCGGTTGTAGATTGCCTACTGTGGCGAAGCAGCAGGGCCGAGGCTTAGCTTTTTCTTCTTCGTTTTCTGGAACTGATTTGTGTTTGCATAATGGCAGCTCGAATGTTCGTAATGCACCGGAGAACCGTCTCTTCTTAGAGAGGAAGAGACTTTTTAGGGTTTCTGCAATGTCTCCAACTAATGGGTCGGTTTCTAAAATGAATTTAAATGAATATCTGGTGAATCTCGAGAAACCGCTTGGTATTCGTTTTGCTATATCGGTTGATGGGAAAGTTTTCGTTCATGCTCTCAAGAAAGGGGTAAATTACATCCAAATTGCTCTTTCGGTTTTTTTTTCTTTTATGTATTATATGCACGATTACGCTAGTTTGTAGAATGTTTGATTTTGTAATTTACAGGGGAACGCTGAGAAGGCTAGGATTATAATGATTGGCGATACATTGAAGAAGGCAAATGAAACATCAGGTGGGAGGCTTATTGAGATCAAGGACTTCGGAGACGCTGAGTATGAATTTTCCATATAAGTGATTTAGTTAATCTAATGCATATTTAGGACTTGCATTGCATGAACCACCACGGACATGGTGATGCCTGATAGTAGTTTTGCTTGATGACTGTTCGTTTACCGGTTGAGAAACATTATTCCTTTGATGCATCTGTTCGTAGGATCTGCGTTGCATAAGTCACTATGACCTTGTTAGTGCATGATATTAGCTTGTGAATGACCCTTCCTGCACTGTTTGGAAAACATTTTTTATGGATTTATTAATGAAAAATATGAAATGTTATTCAGGAAGATGATGAAGGACAAATCAGGATCCTGTACACTTGTTCTTGAGAGGCCCTTTTCTCCTTTCCCAGTCCATCAGCTGTTTATGTTAAACGATCTTGATATCCAATTTAATAGAGGTCGTCTACCTGTTGCCACTTGGAACAGTAATTTACTAGTATCAAATTTAGGAACTTCTGATAAGGGCAGTGGGAATTCTGGGTTTGTCACCTTTTCCCCCAAGTATCTAAATGCTCAAGGATGGAAGCATTTGAATAATCAGGAAATGATAAGTGAGCAGCAAAATGAAATTACTAAGATCAATAGTCCCGCTTTACCAGTTAGTCCAATTGTTTCTCTTTTTACTATGGAAGAATCTGCAGATGTTGAATGGGCGCATGGGAGTTTCCCACTGGAGGAATATGTCAAGGCATTGGATCGTGCAAAGGGAGAACTCCACTATAATCATTCTCTTGGCATGCGCTATAATAAGGTGCTATATATCAACCTTGGCTCCGAAAATATTTTATGATTTCATTATTCACTTATTACCTTTTCTTTATTTGAAAGAATTCGAACTGGATTCACTCATACAATTTAACTTTTGCAGAAAATATTATTTAACTTATGTAATTTGAATTTCTGGGAAGTGTTATAAGCTTGAAATCTGAATACTGCAGTGAATCATTGGTGATTGTTTGTCATTTAAGTAGAATATTTTAGTATCTGTAAACTTTGTGTCCATAATACTATTCTATTGGTTATATTTTCAGATCACAGAGCAAATATATGTAGGATCATGTATACAAACAGAAGCTGACGTTGAGACTTTGGCAACAGTTGCTGTAAGTTTTCTAACCTTTTGACAGAATTCTGATGCAATAAAATATATCTCTAATTCTTACAGTTGGTACGGTGTTTACAAAGAATATTTTGGATAAATAATCATGTATAAAAGTTCATGTTGGTTTTTACAATTCCTACTTTGAGGGTACCTCCCAAATAGATTTATGATTCCTTATGAGTGCTAAACTTGTACTTCGTTCTTGATGCTTCTCTTGGAATTTGCATAACAGTCTTGAACTTCATCAGGGAGTAACAGCGGTGCTGAATTTCCAAAGTGAAACTGAAGCAGGAAACTGGGGAATTAATTCAAAAGCAATAAATGAATCATGCCAACAGTTTAATATCCTTATGATCAATTGTCCTATAAGGTACGAATACTTTTGTTGTTTAAATTTAGAGTGAAAAAAAAAAAAAAGGAAGAATCAGAGAACCTCCTTTTTTATATAGGACTTTCACGAGCAGTATCATGTTACAGCATAAAGAAAATATACATCTTGAAACTGGTCTCCTTTCCTACTATATAAAAGCTTTTCAATTCTGCATCTAGTAGTGTACACCTCATATAAACAAATACTTCCAAGTATTACCTATATTCTTGGTTTCCAGAATACCATTATCACCTTTTACTATCGAGTTGTTGGTTCTACGATAAAATAATACACCTGGTCATCAGAAGGACTTTTAAAATTTACCTATGAAGTAAAGTTCTAACAAATAAAGCTCTACTCTCATAGAAAGTTTCTTTAGATGATAAAGTATCTTTTTAAATTCCTTTTCGCAGGGAACTCGATTCTTTTGATACAAGAAAAAAACTACCATTCTGTGCGGGCCTTCTTCTACGCTTGGTCAAAAAGAATCATCGTGTGTATGTTACTTGCACGAGTGGTCTCGATAGATCCCCTGCCTGTGTAATTGCATATCTGCACTGGATGACAGATATTTCACTTCAAGCAGCCCATAATTATGTTACTGGGTTGCATTTATGCAAGCCTGACAGGTACTCCTTACTGACTCTTGTCAAGCCTTTCTATTACTCATTCCTTCCAAATTAAATGTCCTCATTTTATTTTGAGATTCAAAATTGAATTTTCACTTTCTTGAAATAAACACATTATTTATCTAAAATTCCAGACATTACATTCTTAAATTTAAGGATGCACATCCCACTTACACATATGGTCCCATAACCAACTACATTAGCATAAATAGAGAAGATGATGTAGTAATTTAAACCTATCGTCAG
This sequence comes from Cynanchum wilfordii, assembly GCA_025388415.1. NCBI lineage: Eukaryota > Viridiplantae > Streptophyta > Magnoliopsida > Gentianales > Apocynaceae > Cynanchum > Cynanchum wilfordii. Next base: position 19,203 of record JAHSUH010002350.1, read on the forward strand.
ATATCCTTGTATTTTATACCAATTCAGAAGCTGGAATTTCAATTAGATTTTAGGATTCAATTATTGGGACTGCACTTCAGCTAAAGACAAATTTTTTTTTTTTTTTGATAAGTGAGCTAAAGACAAATGCTTATTGGGCCTAAATAATGCAAAGGAGCATGACTTCCAGTTGCTAGTTTACTTAGTTATTTTGGAGCTTAAGATGCATTAATAAATTAATTATATGTTGATGTTATGTGTTCACTTTAATATTTTTGAACACTGAATTGTTTTAAAAGTATCTCCATCACATATTTTAGGCAAAGTAAATGAAGATAGTATCTTCATTAGTTAGTTTAACTAAAATAGTAAAGGGTAACTTGTATCATCATCATCATTATTATTATTATGGAGCTTTATGCATTTTCACATTCTATTCAGCTCCAGCTGCTGTCTTCTGGGGTGCCCTTTATTGTATTCATGCCTTTTCTCTTATCATTAACAATATTTACTGTGCAGTTAGATAAGCCTTAGAAACATATTTCATTTTCAGGGCAGCAATTGCTTGGGCAACATGGGATCTGATAGCAATGGTGGAAAGTAGCAATAATGATGGACCTGCAACTCATGCTGTGATCTTTCTGTGGAATGGCCATGAGGTAACCAGTAATATACTCATGCATGGTTCTCAAGAGTTAAAACTTTGGCCCGTTATTGTTTTTCTTCCTCTACCTGGATCTTAGAACTTTTTCTACTTTACCGTGCTGAGTGTTGATATATGAGTGAGTAGCTGATGATTTCCCCTTTGACCTTTCTATTCTTTAGCTATCATATTTTATCTGGTGGGGTGCTGTATTTGTGATAATGTTACAGTTTTGGCCATATTGCCTTCTAATGGCAGGGGGATGATGTCTACTTGGTCGGTGATTTTACTGGAAACTGGAAAGAGCAGATTAAGATGGTGCATAAGGGTGGCCCCAGACATGAAGTTGAAGTGAGACTTAGACAAGGAAAGTAAGTGACACTTTTCTTCCAAAATCATGATTATTTTTATGGAAACACGACCCAATTACAGTTAGTTTTCAGGCTTAAGCTCTTGTTAGTCCCGTGTGGAAGGTCTTGCCTTGACTCAATTCTTCAAGATTTTGTCATGATATCCTTACCTTTGTTTTCCTTTTACCATGGAGAATTTGTTGCTTGCTTATGCCATTTGTATATGAAATCGATTTTATTTTTATTTTCCTTTTGTGTATAAAATAAATATAAATACTTTTTTCCCCCACCTTTTAACTCCTGGTTTCAGGTCCAAATTTTTTCTTTTTGCCATAGAGTTCTACAATATTGAGAGTAATTTCCTTTGACCCTCAGGTACTACTACAAATATGTTGTTAGTGGGCAGTGGAGACATTCAACAGCCTCACCAACTGAAAGAGACGAGAGGGGTAATGTTAACAATGTAATTGTGATTGGTGATGTTGCTTGTGTGAGGCCTTCAGCACAGCAACCAAAGGAGGTAAGTTCTATTGTAGTGATATTTTCAGCTTGCAGTATGAAGTAGGCAGGAATTGATGGGATATTTGAATTATCTGCTTTGTTGTATTTGTTATCAAGTTTTACCAAAATGAATGGAAATGAAACATCTCATGCTGAGATTAATGCTCATGTAGAAAGGCAATATTGCTATTGATGCTCAAACTGCTCTCCCTCTGTTTCAGGATGCAAATATTGTGAAGGTCATAGAGAGGCCATTGACAGAAGATGAGAGGTTTCTGCTGGCAAAAGCAGCCAGATGTGTTGCATTTAGAATCTGTCCAATAAGACTGGCCCCAAAGTAGCTGGTCATTCTACTGTTTCTTCTCAAAAATAGCGGAGGTAATTTTAATTTAGCGCAATTAATCAGTCTTTACAACATTGTTGCTTCAATACCACTATTCTCTTCTTTTATTCCCTTCATCAATGTTCAACATGTTTGTGTGATCTGGTGAATCAAAGACCCTGGTTGACGCTGTATTGCATAAAATGGGCAATTCCTTTATGTATGACGTGATGCAGTTCTGCCGTCTGCTGTCAGTGGTCTCTACTAATAGAGGCATTACAGAGAGTTGGAACTTGGAAGTTAAACAGATGTCTAATATTTCTGTTCACACACACTATATATATATATATACATGGATTGGATCCCATATTCATGGAAACGTTGTATACCCAAGGTGTCCATTGTGGAGACATCATCATCTTTTTGGTTTTAGATTTTTCACACCATTTCTATAGCTTTGCTGACCTGCTTATATGAATAATTAATTGACCCCAGGCTTTGGTTTTGCTTTTGTGACTCCGCCTTATTGCTTTCAATATTGAATCGCTTTTACGAAAGTAATTCATGATAAAATGAGTTGTCATACAAGTTGTAGCGTATAGCAAATTTCCAGGGTTGAGAGTACGTACAAATATTTTCCCTTTTGAAGATAAGATGTAGTCATAATTACTATATCGTATATATATATGTTTTCTGGGCCCAGGGGAAGGAGGCGTGGTTTTATGGGGCACGTGACGGTCTGATATGAGCCAGGGAAGTGGAATTGCAGTTTTGCCACCCGTTTACATTTCTAAATGTCGAAAGTATGACACAATAATGTTGACATTCTCAAAATACTTAAAAGAATTGGTGCTGGCAGGCTGGACTTCTTTTATTGGAGATAGATTCAAATGCTTGAATTGGACTTCATAAAAAATGGGTCTCTGCAAATGCGCCTTCAGAACACATATTCCATTCTCTTATACTTCTTTACTTATCCATTCTCTAGTTTTAGGCCATCATCCATAAATAATGAATGTCAAGAAACCACCGCATGTACTATTTGACAATGGAAATGGAAGTTTCTGACCATTCAGGAGTCAGTAATCGCAGGAATCCATGCAAATTTCAATGTGAGTAGAAGCAGTACTCTGAGCATGATACTACTATATACAACAAGACCTATATTTATATATAACTGTACTGCAGGTCCTGATGAAAGAAGAGTGTTTTGTCTTGGGGATTCCATTACTTATTTCTTTCTCTGTTTCTACTTGGTTATGTAGTTTAGCAACTTCAGCATTCTTTGGTCCCCATTTTTTCTTTTTCTTTTTCTTTTTCTTTTTCATACAAAAAAAAAGGTTAATCAGGAGACATTGTTTAAGTAAGGGTAATCAAAATTCTTACTTCTTGGATCAGGTGATTGTTGGTAAGATTGTTTGTAATCTAATGTTCGAATTGGAAACAATTAATGAATAATATTTTTGACAAGTTATATATAGTTAGGAAGTGTTGGCATTTTCCTTTTTCTAGTGTTATTTATTTTTTAATTTTTTTTATTCTTATGCTAGTATGCTAGTGGTGACTGATCCCAAGCATCCAAGGAAGATATGAAAGGAGCATTCCTGATCCTGAGGGAGAAAGAAACAAAAGCCATATATATATATATTTTTAAATTAAGTGTAATAGATAAAGTAATATCCATGGATCACTGAAACCATGTCTTGAAGATAGAACCTTATCTCAGTCTTTCACATCCTTCATTCATTCTCTGCGTTTAATGGACCATTCAATTTATTATATTCAGTTATTTTCTATCCGACTCTCTTTTCTCAGCTCCCGTTGGTGCCACTCTAATCCTTTCTCGCCTGAATCAACCACACACGTTTCACAACATCCTTTATATGACTTCTTTCTCTCTCTCTCTCTCTCTCTTTTTTTCCCCTTATTTATTTATTTATTTTTTTTAAAAAAAAAAAACTTAACTTCTATACCTAGAACTCATAACCTCTCATGTCATAAATGAGGTGCTACCAACTGAGTTAAATCTCCTTGACTTATTTTCTCCCTTTCAATCCTAGAATTGAAATGCTTCACTGAAGATATTAGAAGTCTAATAATAATTACTAAAAGATTTTATGATGGAAAAAAGGAAAAACAAAAAAATAAAAATAAAAATAAAATGTTAAATTTCTATCCCTTTATTATTTTTATTATCTCATTCCAACACAAATTTTTAATAATGAGATTAAAACCTGAAAAAAAGAAGTTAGAAATAAGTGTCAAATTCAATACTGGATAACTCGGATTAAATTATTAAAATTCACATTTTCAATAGAATGTGAATGTATTTGCAAAACTTCTACGACGTGGTGAGTGGCCACCGTGTGCATATTGGAGCTAATTAAGTTAAAAGAATAAATGAGCCATGAAAAAAGAAGAAGGATATGGAGTTGATCAGAAATGAAAGAATCCTGAGCGTCCAAACCTCATCTACAAGAGTTAAAAGGCTCTGGTTTTATGAGCTTTCGTTATCTTTATCTAATGACCATACGATACTATGTGTGGCCGAGTAAGAGGAGTATTATTATTATTATTATTATTGTTATAGGGTACGTGGGTATAGGGTGGGTAGGGGTGTGTGTATGTGTGTGTGGATATAAACTATAAAGGAGATTGGAGCACGAAGGCCCCGTGCACAATGTCGACCGCTGCGTTCAACGGCTGGTGCCTTTCCTCTGTCACCACTTCTCCCAAAAGACTCACATTTATCCGTCCCTCTGTTGTTTCAGCAAAACTTGACTCTCCTTCTTCTTCTTCTTCTTCCTCTTCCATCCCTAGTCTCATCAGAGACCAGCCGGTTTTTGCTGCTCCTGCTCCCATTATCACTCCCATTCTGGTATATATATATATATATATATATATCACTCAAGAGAGCAATATAATTATAAAATTAATTAATGTGCATGCCCTGTCATATATATTATATTATATTCATTCAATTTTGATATCGTTCGTCAAGTCTTAATTTTGTTTATAATTGGAGTGTCACCGTGCAAATGCATGCATGCATGCAGAGGAATAGGATTAGCCGTGACGTCAAGTGTTATTTTACTTTCTAATTTTTAAAGGATTTTAGATTATTTGTAGTATACTACAAGTAGTATTAAAGTGTCCTTATCCAGACTATGGATATATTATTTTGAATTTTTTAGTTGTAAATTTAATATATATATATATATATATATATATATATATATATATATATATATTGTATTTTTGTATTTTTATATATATTAGGTAATTGACCAAATGAAGTAAATTATGGTGTTATCTACTTCTACAATTTTTGTCAAATATATTTTTTTACTTATATATATAAAAAAAAGGCAACAAAACATAACATAGTCAAGAACCAAAAATAGTCTTAGAATTTGCATGCAAAGTAATTAGGTTCTTAAATGTAAGTACTTTCTTTGATATGTTTATATATATATATATATATATATATATATATATATTGATACACTTGTCAATCTAACATTCAAATAGTTAGAGATGCTTTTTGGTAAGCAAATTTCCCTTTTTTTTAATTTTGGATTTTCCTTTTCTAAAACATCATTGATCCGCTTCCACGTAGATATGTCCCGTGTGGCCCAAAATATTTTATGTTTCTCATGCACTAAATGAATACCACGTCACTTTTTATTTACTTCCTCCTTTTTTATATATATATATATCATAATAAAAAAATAATATTTTTTTTACCTATCATATTAAAAAAAATTAAAAATTAAAGTAATTTTTTATATTTATTTATTATGAAATATAGAAAAATAGTGAGTAGATTGGGTAGTAAGTAATTAAGGAGGTTATTTAATGCAAATATCCTCGTAAGAAACTTGGCAAATACACTAAGACAAGACTAGAGAGAGGGAAGGATTGATTTGTATGGGTTGCATAAGTTATATGGCTTCTCTCTTTTTATTATAAATTAATTGGGTTTTTTCTTCTGTTGTAACCAATTCTGAGAAGAATTAATTAATCCTCCACCCCTTACGTTTAATTTTTCGCCTTTGAAATTTACAGAGAGAAGATATGTCGAAAGAATCGTACGAGACTGCCATTGCTGGACTCAAGAAACTTCTCAGGTTTGATTCATACCATAATACATACACATATCTATATCTATATATATATGACTTCATCATTTGTACTATGCGTACATGGAAAACTTCTCTTCCCTGCATTTTTTCTTGCGGCTGGTGGAGAGTACTAACTAAAGTTAAATACAATATATACATATATATATATATATAGATAATGGTTTTTTGGATGTTGTTTGAATTAAATTATTCAGCGACAAGGAGGAGCTTGGACCCGTTGCAGCTGCAAAAATTGATCAAATAACGGCGGAGTTGCAGAGCCCCGACAGCAGCAAACCCTTCGATGCGGTTGAAAGGATGAAGAACGGTTTCATTCATTTCAAAAAAGAGAAATACGAGTGAGTGACAACTCTCTCTCCCCCTTTCTCTCTCTCTCTCTATATATATATAATTAAACTTGAAGACATTATTTAATTGTTTATTTGTTCTCCTTTTCCAGAGGTTCCCTACCTAACTTTTTTTTTTTTTTTCCCCTCTCTTGGATGTGTAATTCAGGAAAGAACCAGCTTTATATGCCGAGCTTGCCAAAGGCCAGAGCCCCAAGGTGTTTATTATATATATATATATATATATATATATATATATATATTAATTACCTCGATAATCATGTATAATCATAGGTGGGAATGGAATTTAAATGTGGGGGTGTTTATTAATTATATGACAGTTCATGGTGTTCGCCTGCTCAGACTCCAGAGTCTGCCCATCACATGTGCTCAACTTCCAACCAGGAGAGGCATTCATGGTCCGAAACATTGCTGCCATGGTTCCTCCCTATGATAAGGTCATTATTATATTATCCCTCTTCATGAAATACATACAAATATATATATATATATATATGTAAAGAAAAGAAAACCCCTCTTGATCAATCAAATTTTTTTCCCTCTCTTATCAACAGGTAAAATTCTCAGGAGTCGGGGCTGCGATTGAATACGCTGTCCTGCATCTTAAGGTACCTTCGGGGAAACTTATGATTTTCTTCAAATTCAACGTAAGGCCACAATGAAATTAATATATATATATTTGTGTGTATGTTTGTGTAGGTGGAGAACATAGTTGTAATTGGGCACAGCGCCTGTGGAGGTATCAAGGGGCTCATGTCCTTCCCTGACGAAGGCCCAACTTCCACGTAAGATAGATTTCATCGTCATCTTTCCTAATTCGACCATATATATATATATATATATATATATATACAAAATTAATTCATTAATTTACCCTTTCCAGAAAATTCTAGTTGTAGCAGTTTAACTCATTAAATGTTGGGTGGTTTTCAGTGCCTTCATTGAAGACTGGGTCAAAATCTGTTTGCCTGCAAAGGCCAAGGTGCTAGCCGAGCATGGTTCTGTACCCTTTCCAGACCAGTGTGCACAGTGCGAAAAGGTAAATTATACTCATATATTTTGTGATACTTACACACATATATATATATATCACAATGTTGACTTAAAAAAAAAAAAAAAAAAAAAAATTGAAATGCAGGAAGCTGTGAATGTATCACTTGGAAACTTGCTGACATATCCGTTTGTAAGAGATGGGTTGGTGAAGAAAACTCTGGCACTCAAGGGAGGTTACTATGACTTTATCAAGGGATCCTTTGAGCTCTGGGGTCTTGAATTCGGTCTTTCTCCACCACTCTCTGTATGAACTCAACTCAAGCCCACTCAGTATATGACTATGAGTCATCATCACCTCCATTTTTATCCCCATTCCCAAAATATATATTATATATATGTTTATATTGTATGTTTGTATTTCGGAATATAAAGAGCAATATATATATGGTAACTGGAATAAAATGAGGAGATCAACTCCGATTCCTCTTTTCTTGTAACCAAAAAAATATATATATATGTTTCAAGAGACTTTTCCCTTTTCTAATTTTTTCTGATCTAGACACCTCTCAATCATATACATATATATTCATCACAGAGTTTTTCCTTGCGTTTGGTAGGTAAGGGATGTCGCAACGATACTGCATTGGAAGCTCTAGGAACTTTTGCATAGAGAGATATAAGAGGGCTCCTGCAAAGATGACATCTCTCTTCATTTTGTTAATCTCCAACTCCATAATGCGAATGTAGCAAACAAAAGCTTCCTTAATAACAATACAACAGATCGATCACTCCTAATTTCCCTCTAGTTTTATTTGTTCTGCTTATTTCCACCCCAACTTTCTCAATCACTTTTCTTTTAAGTTCATTCCCTTACCCATCATTCAATACACCATAGACAAGGATTTCTACCCCATTCACAAAGATTTCCAATTTTCAAAGTAAAAAAAAAATGCCGATTAAACAGTCCAAATAAACTACTGATACTCTACCTTGGCTTACAAACCAGATTGCATGAATCTCCATTAGTCCACTTTGTTCTCAGCCCGCAGATCCCCCAGCATAACACTGCTCTTTGGCCCTGACAAAAGTTAAGTTAAAATTTGCAAATGCCAACATAAACCTAATTCTGTGAAAGTGTTGATCTGTTCAACAATTGGGGTATTTATCAAACATATGTGGTAGCTTCAACAACTCCTAGAACAAATCCTTAAATCATTCATGTTCCTTGCGAAGTGGTAAAACAAATGCATTTTCTTGACAGTATAATACTGCATTTGCTGTTGACTAATTCATCACAACCTCCTCATCAACTTAAAACATTTTTTTTTAAAAAAACAAAAAAAAGAAAAAGAAAAGATACTAATTGACATATGTTCAACAAATTCCCCCCCTGCCTTCCTGCAGAAGTAATTTGAAAGCCCAGCCAAATAAAAATTGCCTGAGAAAGACAGCTATATGCCAATTCTTCTGAAGGGTAATCAAGATTTCTCTTCACAAAGCAAAGATTACTAATTTTCATTACAAGAGCAATGTTCGGAAGCTCAGGAAAAAGAAATCTGCCTTCTTGTAACAAATAGTCAACACTGTGAAGGAAGGCACTTAGTTGCACCTTTGAAGCTACCCTCCTGTTTCCCTATTCAGGAAACTGCTTAGATTTCTGCCCCATATCAGCAAGTGTATTATCTCTAGCAAGCAGTAAGCACCATTTCATGACATGAATATATGCTTTTGGTTAAGTTGGTGAGTAAGGAGCTCCACTTCTGTAGAAAAGGCAGTTTGTATACTGAGATGCAGAAATAATATAAGAATGGTACTAATTACAGACTATGTACAATATCCCAGGAATGGAGCAGTAATACACAAGACGGCCATGTGTATAGTAAGTGAAAGGAGAGGCTGCATAGGCAATTATGTCTGGTCATCAGGCTTTGGTTCAAGGATCACAGGAATCTTCTCTATGTGATCCTCGCGGAGCACTTCAACAATGACCTGTCCATCAAACAGAAAAGATATATTCTTATTGGTACTAAAGGAAACATAAACATGTTTCGCAGTTAAGCCAAAAGAAAAAAGGGCAGGCGCAAGGGAAAATTGAAGTAGGTACCTTTTCACCTACTTCACATTGGTCAAGAATTCTATACAAGTCACTACCGTTTGAAACTTTCTTTCCATTTACAGAAGTTATTATGTCCCCCAGAATCAATCTACCGTAAGAATCACGTTTTGTGGATTTCAGACCCTGCAGAAATATGACCAATTTGTGATCAATTTTCACGTACCAAGTTTAAAATTCAGTTTGGCCAAAAGGGGAGTAAAGAAAAGGAATATTGGCCAAAGAACTCTTCTAACTGCTCCAGAGTAAAAGACAGATAATCAGAAGGGGTAAAGAGGGGAAAGAAATTAACATACTGCTTTTCCAGCAGGACCATTTGCCGGAGCATCCAAGACGAGCACACCGCTAACTCCCAGTTGCTCAACAGACTGATCAGGTGCAAACTTTATTCCCAAAATTGGTCTAGTGACCTTCCCAAACTTCACCAGTTGATCAACAATGCCACCCACCTGGACAACTTTCACCTCTTCAGTAAGTAAGATCATTTATCTGACCCCAATTTAGATGAATGTGTATCTTGGAAAAACTTCTAGCTAAGTTTGTGCATAGCAAAGAGTCAACAATGCTTAGCAGGTGCAGCATGACTCACAGTATCAACAGGGATTGAAAATCCTACACCAGAAGATGCGCCAGAGGGAGAATATATAGCAGTGTTTATACCAATAAGGCTTCCTGAACTGTCCAGCAGCGGTCCTCCACTATTACCAGGATTAATTGCAGCATCTGTCTGGATGACATCTTGGATTGGACGGCCAGTAGCAGCAGAACTAATTTCTCTTCTGAGCCCACTGTAAAGATGTGAGAACACTTCAACCGCAGCTATGAAACGATGCAGATGTACAAGTAACAACAAATACCCTTGCAGTAGCAAATAAGGTTTAATCATCCTGGTTAATTTTTCCTTTTTAAATATTATGGTAAGTGTGAGACATATTTCTTGTACAACAATCACCACACTTCAAACAGTATATGGTCACAAGTAACTAGTTAGTGTGCTTGCACTTCCTGAGAGAGAATTTCTGATGTGTAAAGAAATGGTGAAAAGACCTCATTAGAAAGATAACTCATTCTTTGAGTTTATAAAAGTGGAAAGGAAGAATACCTGATAACACCAGTTGTAAGTGTATGGTCAAGTCCAAACTGCACAATACATATGAAAAAACATAGATCCCCATGTCAAGCAAAGCCAAACTAAGATAACCGGTAATATGAATTAAAGCAACATTTTGAACTAATATTTGGAACAGTACACTGACTGGTCTTCTGTTCACAGCAAGGCACAAGCAATTGAGATTTGGAGCAATAAGATCGAGAGAACTCTCTCACATCCAGAGTTAATAATGCAGAATAGCTGCTTAAAGATTGTTTATTATGATTTCAAACAGATCACATATAGGAAAAAGAACTAAAATCCAAATACCTTAAGCAGATTCCTAGTAGTTGTTCTAGAAATGATAATCAATGGTTGAACTTAATTCTACATATATAAAGGACACTGATGGGTATAAAACTATGCTAGGAGGCTCTATCACATCCCTCCACACTAGACACCAAGGGACACCATTTTCTCACTCATTTAATCAGTGTGGTTCTCTTACTTGACCAATCTAACAACAACACTCCCAGAAAATATTACAAGTACCTAAGCCAAGCAAGTAAAATGTTAAGAATATCCCCACCAGTAAGCCAACACATTAAAACATTGTCCTAGCAACCAAATATTTATGCACTTACAGGATTTCCAATAGCAAAGACTTTTTGACCAACAAGCAAGTCTGCAGACACGCCAATAGGAATAGGCCTCAGTTTTTCTTGTGGTGCACTAATTCGCAGAACAGCAACATCTTTATCTTGGTCAAATCCAACAACTTTTGCATCATAAGTGCTTTGATCAGCTAGAGTTACCCTGAAAAAGACTACCTCGAGGTTATAGGAAGACAAAAAGAAAGCACAACACATTTCAACAAGAAGTAATACAATTCTGGAATCGCCAATAGGAAGGAAATGGTATACATGTAATGTTTAACATCACACCCAAAAGCAGCTGAATGCTTTTATATTTAAGTTACTACATATATGACTTATGGCGTATACATTCACATTAATCAAGGAAAAAGGAGTAACAACACAGATAACAGATGAAGCTCGCTCTAGTAACATAACAAAATATATATGTAGCACTCACAATATACCAAGAAGTTCACGTCCAATGTAAAAGTTGTGAAGCCAAACTCATGATGGAAACTGCAGGATTGATAAGCAGGGAAATAGAAGCAACCAACCTGAGGTCAGATGCACCTCGAATCACATGATAATTGGTGACAACATGACCATCCTTATCCCAAATAAACCCTGATCCTGAGCCTTGAGGTACCTCAAAAATATCCAAAGTGAACGCATCCTGTCTAAAACGAGACATTTAATATCAGACAAGCAGCTCAATGAGATAGGTTCATAGGACTTCTTTAAAGGTAAATTTGCGTTACATTTCTTCAATAAGAATTATGTTAATTTAGTTTCGAAATAGAACTAGATTAACCATAAACAGGTAGCCAAATTCTGTGGAAAAAAACTAAAAGCAATCAAAACAACTGCTATAAGAGTAATAAGAGCTTGAGAACTTCATACTTGGCAGCGAGATTGGTAATATATACAACTGAAGGCGTGTTTTCCTGGAAAAGACGAACTGTTGCTAACTCATCGGATTGCAACTTTCTGGAAGGAGTAACTACAAAAGCTGAAGCATGATCCACATCAGTGATAAACAGCGCCAAAGACAAGGCCGCTGACGCACACACCACCAGAAACGAGTCGAGTACACTGTTGATTCTCGAATTTTCGTCTGACTCTGAAGCAAGCGAGATATTATTCTTCCGAAGAGCAGACACTACTGAAGTAAGACCACTGCCATTCCTAGGGTTTCTGCAATAAGGAAGCGATTTGGATAGCGAGAATTTGGACACACTGCGAGAAAGAGTTGGAGTCGTCGCGGAGACGAAAGAATGGGAGAAAACAGCCATTCCCATTGAGACAGCTACTCACCTCTGATTAATTTCAAAAGCTTGTGGTAGTAATACTCACGTTAGTTCATTGCCAAAGAAAGTAATTCGCGCTGATGTGCACGCTCAACCACAGAAGAAATGCTTTAACCGCCCTTATACCATGGCCCACAATTTTGATTGGAAATTGTCAATTTGAGATTATGGAAGTAATTTTTGAGGAAAGGATAGAATTAAAAAATAAATAATTTTGAATTTTCTGTATTTTTTGTTTCAAGAAAAATTTATATTTTTATTGAAACAATATCTTGTGATATATATAACTCAGTAGCCAACAGATGTTCTACACTTGTTCACGGCTCTTTGGCTTCAACGTTTATATCAGAGAAACTAATGGTTTTATCAGGTACATATATTTTTTTTTTTTTTTCAAATCTTGATACTTCTGCCATAAAAATTACTTTTATAGAGAAAAAATTTACCCTTTTATCTTTCCTTCAAATTGTTCCAATTGTTTTGTCAGTAAAATCTTTTTCACTTGAAAAAAAAAAAAAAAAAAAAACTGGCTTAAAAGAAGACCTCAAATGAATTCAAATAATTTTCTCATCAAAAATTAATTTGGATTCCTAAAGAAGATCTAACTATAGAAGAGCATTGTTACAAAACTTTATAAAGGGGTCTCAACTCCCTGGGAACGGCATCGAAGTTCCCAGAATTTACATCAGATTGTAGCATAGGCCTCTTCCCAATTTTCCAATGAATTCCCTCCGCCAGATGTTCCTTGTTTGGTGTCAGCATTACAAAGTTCGGATCAGCTCTTTCATAACTGCATTTCCAAGAGAAGAAAATTTCTAAGAACCATACTCTACTTTAAGAGAGAAAAATTGAAAAGAAATATCTGCAATTCCAAAACATCGTAGCCAGCCCCGTGAAACAAGTCTTGCTAAGCAAAGAACAAAAAAAGATTGATGGTTATTTTCTTGCTAAGCAGTTGGAAGGTTTTCTCGAAATTGGAAACCTCTCCAGAATCCTCACAGTTAAAAAATTAGTGTTAAATTGAGTTTTAGACCCTTGTGGTTTTACTAGATCAACTATGACAAGAAAAACAAATTATAACAAACCTTGCATCTCTAAGATTCTCAACGCGAATGCCAAATCCAAGTGCTGTATTTCCTTTAATACGGTCTCTAGTAGCTGACAGAGAACAGAATAATTATCAGAGGTTACTTTCATGTTTGAGAGAGAAATGTATTGTGGTAGTGCAAGCTGTGCATAGAGTTTTATATGTATTTATTCAATTCTTAAGGTGGTAGGAAAAAATATGCATGTGTATAAACTATAGGTTTACCTGAAATGCTGAATGTAAAAGAAGGTTTCCACCATGACTTGAATGCTAGAGATAGAGATGAGCAAAGAGGTCCAACCTTTCCCTGAGAATGCAAGGGAATATTCGTTAAACCTAATAGTTTAAAACAAACTGAAAATCAAGAGTTTGGCAAAGGCACATGTTACCTTCAGCAAGAAGTTTTTGTTCGCTTGCCAAGATGCAGCAACTTGAAAGGTGGATTCTTGTGTATTATTTGGTGTTTTATCGTCATCAATCCTTTTTTATTAAGAAAAAAGAAGAACAATAATTCAATCAAGAATTAACTCATTCAAAAGAAGTCCACAATGAAACTCGTGCTACACAAGAAAACCTTGTTGTCCAATTTTTGAATGGAAAATATACCTTGTTTGTAACTCAAACCCAAAGTCTATGTAATTAGTGATTCCAACTACCTCATTTTCCTCAAAAGGATTTTTCACCTACATGATTTTAAACAATCTCACATAAGTTATATGTCATTTTTAAAAAAGATTACAGTAAGATGATTGTAAAAAAAGGAGAACATTAATAAAAGAAGTAAGGAAACATCCATCCAAATAAATGTTTATGCATGTGAATTCCTATAGATAAACAGAGTCCAAATAATACTAGAAAGTCAGCAGAAAAAATGTTCTAGAAGATTATCACTTGAATGGCTGCTCACAAATTCTCCTCCAAATTGTTTTCTAGTCAGGAACTGCTAATTCAAGAATAAGCGTAACAAACATAATGACGAGGGAGAGAGAAATTCAGCAATGGCTGTTAAGATGTATTTCTTCTCTTAGAGCAAGAATTCATGAACATACGTCATGACTTAAGATCCTTGACACAGCATAGGATTAGTAAAATCATACCCCAGTAATAAATAGAAATATATATTCTAAAACTTCAAAAAGATAAGAGAGCTGAAAGAAAGAAAGCTAGAGCCATACCCGTCTTTGGACCACCACATGTTGATAGAACGAGGCAATGAACTGCAATGCAGATTTGCAAATAATTATGTAGCTTCCCATTAATAATGAACAGGTTTATAGGAAGGGCAAGCACAAAAATATGCACACAAAAGGAAGAAACCTGAGAATTTTTGGCTAGTTCAAGACCAAAGTTAAAAGATGGGCTCAAAGGGCTCCCTGATCCTAGTCCATATCCAATCGCACAGCTCCAACTTTTTAAGTCTTTATATTTTGGTACATCTTTGCTTCCAACTACATTAGATAAGCAGAGAAAAGATAAAATATTAGTATATACACACATAACATACAAACAAGAAAGATGGAATATGCAAAGTTAAATGGCAATGATATACATTGTAAAATACTTCTTTCTTTGGGCCTTTAGGATGTTTTGGTCTGTGAGTGTACAACATAAGATATTCAGTTTAACCCTCACACCTCAAGCATAGCAAGAACAAATCATTTCTGTTCCTCACATACTTACGTTGTGGTTCATACTGCACTCCTGCTGTCAATCTTCCCAACTTGCTCACCAACCAAGCACTTCTTGGTAATTCGTCTCCCACTAAATGTAAAAAGAAATATATCATATATGCTCTATATCAGAAACTTCGAAGTTACAGCAGTCTGATAACTAGTCTCATCCATTCTATCATGATTTAGCTAATAGACAAAGAAAATCATTTCCAGTTTCAAAGCAATTAAAAGGAAATGCAGACTTTACTCACCCACCTGCCGTGTGAAAAAGAAAGTTTATGCAGTAAGCAATAAGTTATACAAAAAAATAGGATTAGTTATCATAAAAAGTAAGCAACCAAAATGAGTATATTGAAGTAAATGCATTAACACAGCAGTGAAAGTTACAGACAAGAGAAAGGCATGACTGTTGCCCCAGCTGACAGATTTGATGAGCCATATCTCAAACCCAAAACCCCATAATCCTTGGAAGATACTCTGAAAGGTTAGAAATATCATGAGTTCGTAAAAGTATAATTACAACGAGGAAAGAACCAACTAAGTGGAGGTGATTCAAGGAGTCAATACCTGTTCTTTAAAAGAACGGGGAAAATACCAAATGCACCAAAACCAAACTTAGGAAAATATGCACATGATCTGATTAGTAGAGTCCTGCACATAGATCACAAATAAACACGTGAGAATTACCTAAACAGTAAAAATAACAAAAAAAAGTTGACCTAAAAACATGGTACTTACGGTTGAGTGTTTGACACAAAGAGGTCCATAAAAGTATGAGGATCGTCAATATCACTGCATCAGATAATAATAACTATATTTAACAATAGAAAATGTGCATGAGACTTCTCGATTTTTGAAGAAGTTGGTGCTAGTCATCAACTAAAATGTACCTTTGCCACCGAAACTGTGCATTTCCAACAATGTTCTCCTCAGGCGTATGATCAAGTGGACCAGCTATCTGTACACGCTAAAGAAAAACTTATTTTGAATGGTACCAACTCCCAAGGCCACGAAAATTTTGTGAAAGTTTCTTTTTAACTATATTAAATGAGTCGGCGCTTCTAAATAATTATCTTTTCAAAAAAGAAGCCTTCACTCAAAAAATTAACTTAAAAAGTAATATGCCATACATATTGAGTTATATTATATTATATACCATATATATTTTGTATTATATATAATATAATGTATTATATGTTAAATTATACGTTCTGTATTATGCTCTACTATACACTAAATACATATCTATATATCATAAAGAGACTTTTCATTTTTTAACTAAATGGCTAAACTTTTAGATAGATTTTCTATCTTAAAGGACAAACTTATGATTGCATAAAGTACTATTCCGAAACTGATCGTTCAATATTAACACTTATTATAGGATGTAATAAGCCACATTCCCAGGGTGATACGTAGATAAATGCTTCATGGAAGATACTAAATTACTAATTAACTATCCAATCGATTTGAGGAATTCTCAGAATGGCCCTGTTCTAGTAGATAATTAGTAAATTTCAAAAGAACAAAACCAGTATATTAAAACACACAATCTTCTAGATCCTTTCAGTTAAAATGCAGGGGAAATGAAAAATGTCTTGGATACAGTAGCAATCAAATCCACATGAGGATCATCAATCGGCTTAAGCATGATTCTAGTGCTAAAATGCCTTGCTGCTTCGAAATAATCCTCAAAAAAGACACCTCAAGGAAATTTTTCCAAACAACAAATCATAAGATGACTCCAACATCCTGCATCTCGTCATTCGCCCGCCAATACATTCAGTATATTAAAACTGAGATAAATGACGAAGATAAAGAAAAGAAAGAAAAAATGTATATGTATATATATATATATATATATATATATATATATTAGTCATTGATGATAACCTGGTACGTGCAGCGAGAGGAGGAAAATCGAAGAGGGGCGGAACCAATACCATCGGCGGAGGTGGTTCTGAGGGAGTGAACCACCAGTTCCACAAATTCCACATCTTAAATTCTCACTCCAATTAAGCTTGTTGTTCTACTCTGACTCCGGGAAGAAAATGAATGGCACACAGTGGTGGCGATGATACAGAGAAGAGAGGAAAAGGGAGAAGGAAATTGCAATATCAATCAAGTCCGCCCTTACACCCGCGCTTATTTCTTGGCTCCAGTGACCGTTTCTAACGTAGTATTAACCCAGAGACGCCGACTATCATAGGCCGCCTGGCATCAGAATGAACCCGCCACCAGTTAACCATGACTAACGGGCTCAGATCCATTTGTGAGGCCCAAGTTTTGGGCTTACTCACAAAATAAAAATGTTTTGGAATGGGCTTTAGAATGTCCAACTTCATTACAATTTTTTTTTTTTTTTTTTGAGAAAACAAAAATTATTTATATTATACTTTTACCTGATGTAAATTATAATTTTTTATATATATATGAGGGTGATGGCAGAGTGGCGGAAGGCTCCCCCCCACCCCCTGGAGGAAACACCCCCTCCCCGTTTAAAATATATGAAGGTAATAAATACAAAATATTACTATAAATTTAATTTATATTGAGTCCTATATCTATTGATGTGTCAGAATTTTAGTATTTCTTTTAAAATATTTATCTTTCTATGTGGTAGAGATACCATCTTTTATGGTAGATATATTGTAAATCATTTATTTTGTTTCCTATTTTATTATCATATAATCTATTGTATATTTGAAGATGGATCTTTGTCATATATTAATATTTAAATCTATTAAAGATTTTATAATATATTAGAATAATTGGTAAGTTTGGTCTCAAACAAATTTACTTTTGGTAAGGTCAGTCCCAAAATATTTTTTAAACTTTTAAAGTCCCAAACATTTTTTTAGAGAAATATAAGATCCTTATTAATATATTCCGTTAAAAAACTTAAAAACTTATCATTTTACAAGATAAAATTGTCAATATATGAGGAAAAAAAAAGGAAGAAGAATAAACCGAGTCGCCCGGCGCCGAGCAACGATGATGGAGGCATGGCAAAGCCGCCGTTATAATTATTAATGCGGGCAATACCCGGTAGCATAGATTGGGGAACTTAACTGGATTTTGGGTTTCTTGGATACATAGTTTGAGTTATGAAGATTGAGGAACATATTAGCATAGAAATCTTCTAGAACAGTTGGAGTAAAAGATCCGAAAGTGATATGACAGGGTAAATTGTCAATCTCAAGAGGTGGCAATGGAGGAAGTGATATAACAGATTTCTGATCATTTATTATAGAACTCGGTTTCAAATTCCCATGAAAGATATTATAATAAATGCGATGAAACAAGATTCAGCAAAAAATGCAGCTCCATGCATGCCATGCTGATGAGCAATTTCCAATACCCATGGTATGGTTGAATCATAAACAAGAAGGCATGGGAGGATGTTGTCATCATCCTCATTATTATGAGAGATGAGTTTCCGAATAAAAAGGGATAAGATTGTTTGAAATTTTAGCCTTTAATAACGGCAGCTGCCCATCCTCCATCATCGTCGCTCAAAAGCGTTGGCAGCTCCGATTTCTTCTTCTTCTTCTTTTTTTTCTCTCTCATATATTGACAATTTTACTCTTGTAAAGTGTTAGGTTTTTAAGTTTTTTAACGGAATCTGTTAATAAAGACTTTATGTTTCTCTAAAAAAAAATGTTTGGAACTTTAAGAGTTAAAAAAAATATTTTGGGACTGACATTACCAAAAGTAAATTTGTTTGAGACCAAACTTACCAATTATTCTAATATATTAAGATATTTCCTAATTACCACTTTCTTACTTTACTTACCAAAAAAAATAAATAAATAAAGGAGTGGTCAGATTGTTCCACTTCCGCATTTAGAATTGCACACCACATGCAAAATGTACATCCATTACAAGCCACCCATTCTGGACAACAATTGCTTAAAGTTCATTTTTTTGCCCTTTTTTTTTTTTTTGAATATACATTAAAATAAAAACATTACAAAAAGTGAATGACTAAAATCATTCAGGGAAATACAAAACACCAACCTAAAACTAAGTGGCGCAGAGAGCAAACTCAACCTAAAAAATTTAGGTGAGTCGGAGAAAGCTGAAAATAAATTGAGAAATACATAAAAAAGAAAAACAATAGATGTTCTGTCTAAATCTACGATCTTCATACTGTCAATTTCAAACCTCATTTGCGAAGAGAGTTTGATTCTGTCTTCTTTCTTCAACAGTAGTTTAATTCATCTTGGGCGCATCAAAGATTTCATAGAATACCTAAAAAGAAAACCAAATACGAATACGAACAAAGGGCCCAGATCTAGTCCGGGTTTAAAAAAATTTTCTTCTAACAGAAGAAGAAAAAACTGATATTTAAATATTAGTAGGAGACTAAACATATGAGATGAAAAAGATAGCAATAATACTAAAGAAATAGATGAAAAATAAACAAAACAAAACAAAAAAGAAAAAACAAAGGAAATTACAAAAAATAATAAATAAAGTTATTCCAACCGGAAAAGTTTTAGCTGAAGCTAAACCTTATTTTTTTTCCTTTTATTTTCATATGAAATTGGATCAAATTTATACACAACAAATGGAAGTCGTAATCTTGTCTTTTGAACCACAAACCTTTTAATACTCTTTAATATTAAATGTAATTATCAAGAAGACGACGTACTTATAAATTGGCAGCTACCAAAATATGGCTTTTGACAAATTCCATGAGTTTTCTTTTCTTGGGGTGTTTTTGTTCCCCCAAATTAAATATGGCATTTCGCATGTTATGTGAGTTTCCATTTTAGTGGTTTTGAAATAAATAGGATTGTTTCTTTAATCAATCTTGGTGCCGTTCTTTGCACCATGATTGCATGAGATTAGTGTATTTTTTGATATTTTAAGGACTGATTTCTATTTAAGGAACTATTTTAGGACAGGAGATTTGAACACTTTTTTTGGATATATTAATGGATAATCTTTGAACAAATTTATCTTAAAATGTAAATATAATATAATATTTTTTATACTGATGTGATGTCATTTTTTTAGTAATATTATATTCTTATTAAAGAATTTGAAAGAGATTTATGAAAGTGACACATGATTAAAAATATAATATTCATTTGATATTTTGAAATTTACTTTATTTTTATACATAAAATTTAAAATTTTAACATCATACTAAAAACCTAAATTTTCATTTTGCTTCAATAAGTCTGTTGCAAAATTACATAAGTAATTTGTTACCTTATTTTGTATTATGTACTGTTTCTGAGGAAGCATTGAATGAATAGACTTCTTTGATTATATTTGAGATTAGGTTTTTTTTCCTAATTAATATTTTAATAATTAATTTTATAAAAATTATAAAATTATTGTAATATTGAATTCTAATTACTTATCTGAACCGTTATTAAAAAAGAATTTAAAAATATTTATTTAATAATATATTTTAAATTCATGTGCAAAATCAATAACATCATTGACTTATATAAGTCATGAGGCTAAAAACGTAATATTGAGAGTGAAAAGTGATTTGGAAAGTAGTTTTTTTTTTTTTTTTTTTTGAGGGGAATTTGGAAAGTAGTTAAAAATAAATATTTAAGAGAAAAAAAACAAAAAAACCAACACGAAAAGACAAAGAAAAGATGTGGAAAAAAAAAAATTGAATCTTTATAAAGAAGAGAAGAAGACGGAGGACTGCACAGGAAATGGAGGAAGAAGGGATGGTTATGGCGAGAACTCCGACGGCGCTTGTTGAGCAAAAAGTCAGTTGTGGCGCCTCGAGTTCGAAGATGTAATCTTCCTTCCTTTGTCCATCTCTCGTGGCTTGTTCAGTCATTTTGCCTTTTGTCGTCACCGTTGCCAATTACCAATTAATTTCCTCCTTGGAATCTTTCAAAGAATATATATACATTTTTTATTTTCTTCCATTCTTCTCGTTCACGTACGGTACTGAGCAATATCCTGGAGAGACGAGACCAGAACAAAAGAAGCCCACATTCCAATTTCAGAAGAACCATAACTCCCTTTTGGCTTCATTTGTCTCCGTAATTCATACGGCGCTGGTGAATCCGGACCCTACTAAAAAGATCCGATGTGAGTCCGAATTTCATAATATAATGAATATATCATATGCATGCGAAATAACTTCTACCGTTTGATTTGTTGTCTGAGATCGACTTTCCTAATATATATAATTTTTTTGTATTTTATTGATTTTTTTCAGTGGCGCAGGTCTTTTTACTTTATTTTTATTTATTTTTGAATGGTGGGTTGGTCAGGTTTTGGCAAGTCCTTTTGTTTGGATTCCGTGATCCTTGGCTGCTTTACTGTTAATTGACTGGAATTTGATGCAACTGTCCTCTAATTAGCCCCATTATTTCAATTCTTCGAAAGTTCGTTTCTTTATATAAAGTAATCATATTATAGACCATATATAATTAGTAATCATAGTTTTTTACGTCATCAAGATCTGGTTACTGGTAAGAGAAAATGTGGGGTTTGAAAGAGAATATAAAGTGAGCATTATGTTTATAAAGTTTTCTTTAGAAAACTTCTTTCTAGATTGGTAGTCAAAAATATTTGTTGCCTATAATTGCCAGAGGCAGCAGCCTGGTGTCAGCTACGTGCTTCCTTGATCTGATTAGCAATTCCTTCTGGATTTCAGTCGAGCTGGGTAGTTGAATGGCGGTACACGTAGCTCCAAGCCAAGGCCAACTGCCCTTTGGAGATGCATCTAAATGGGGACAAGGTTGCAGACAAGCTTACTTGTTTTCCAGGGTCTCTGTTCCAAGACGCTTGCAAAAGGATCTTTCTTGGTAAGTTTAGAAAGGCCGTAGATTTATAAATTTAGCTAGGATGTTCTGTTTGATTCCCTTGAGGTTTTAATGTGTCTGATTTTAAGTTTGATGGTAAGCCTATCTACCAAATGACCTTATCACCATTTCTTCTTTTGTTAAAGAAACTTAATTGAAGTCTTGAAGAGCATGGATTTTGATATCTTTTCATTATTTATGTGTTTCTTACAATGTATAGTACATTTTCCAGGTCATGTGGGGTTTCTAAGCTCTTCCAAATCCATAGGCACCAGAATCTCAAGGCAGTCAGTCAGAGCTGGAGGCCCTGCAGAACGGCAATCTTATCATGTCTTAAGGATGGC
Organism: Cynanchum wilfordii; assembly: GCA_025388415.1. NCBI lineage: Eukaryota > Viridiplantae > Streptophyta > Magnoliopsida > Gentianales > Apocynaceae > Cynanchum > Cynanchum wilfordii. The sequence goes on from JAHSUH010002350.1 coordinate 41,529, forward strand.
TCCACAAAGTTCTTTGATTTTGCTGTTATTGGTAGTGGAGTTGCTGGTCTTCGTTATGCTCTTGAGGTTGCAAAATACGGTACAGTTGCTGTAATAACAAAGGCTGAGCCCCACGAGAGCAACACTAACTATGCTCAAGGCGGTGTCAGTGCTGTGTTGTGTCCTTCTGATTCTGTGGAAAGTCATATGCATGATACAATTGTTGCTGGAGCCTACCTCTGTGATGAAGAGACCGTTAGAGTAAGTTTCCAACCATTGTAGTTGTCTTGATTTTTCGTGCTTTTAGGTGGCATCTCTGTAACATCTTTTACCTGAACGACTAGTTTTGTTATTAACAGAGGAGACAAATTTATCTTAATGTTCTTATTCAAGTAATGAAATTTACTGAAAAAAAAAGAAGTTCAGTGACTATTTCATTATTTCAAAATTTCTAGTTCAAGCTCCAAGTTCACTTGCTTAATTCTCATCAGAATTGTGCTTATCCCAGGTAGTGTGTACTGAAGGTCCTGAGAGAATCAGAGAATTAATTGCTATGGGTGCTTCATTTGATCACGGGGAGGATGGTAATTTGCATTTGGCAAGAGAAGGTGGACATTCTCATCGGAGAATTGTTCATGCTGCTGACATGACGGGCAGGGAAATAGAAAGGGCATTACTGGATGCAGTTAGGAAGGATACTAATATATTTATGTTTGAGCATCATTTTGCTATAGATTTGCTGACTTCACAGGTTCATTTTCCTTTTCCTGTTTCTACCCATCATTTCATAAAGTTGATTTCAAATTTAGGTGCTTTTGTTTGGCATGTTGTAGCATCTTTTTTCTTGAAGGAAAGATGGGACTGAAATGGTTAAGATCACAGAAAAATATGCTGACTAATATAATCTGGTTTGCAGGATGGCCCAGACGCAGTTTGTCATGGAGTTGACACCTTAAATACTGAAACACAAGAGGTAGGCAAAGAGGGGTTCATCCAGTTTTTGCGCTTCCAATTGTATGGAAAAGCCTGGACATTTTTATTTCTGATTCTTGTTTTTGCTCTCCTTTTTAAACTCACAGGTTGTAAGATTTATCTCCAAGGTGATTTTGCTAGCATCTGGTGGTGCTGGCCATATCTATCCAACTACTACAAATCCTCTTGTAAGCTTGTCCATTCCTTCTCTTGGTCAGTTATTTATAATGACTGCAGTTTTCCAGACATTTATTCTCTTGGTTGTTGGTATAGATTTCTGTGTCCAGTTAGTGCATGCCATGTCTCGACCCAATTTGCCAGAAATAGTGAAAATAAAAACTGTTCTTGAAGGTTATAGTTTGTGGTCCAATTTCCTCAGTTTAGTCTCAGCATGTCTTTGATAGAACAAATTCACATCTTAGGTTACAAGAAAGTTGTTTTTAGGTGTCCTCTCTCCAATATATGATATGTAGGCTATGGATATTAAATCCAAGAACATCTTCTTGGCTGGAACTAATGCTATATGTTCACTGAATGTTTCTTAGCCTTTGGTTATTTATAGAAACTTCAAAACGGTAAAAACATGGTGCCTTTGGAAGTTGGATTCTGTTTGTAATATACTTTTGTTCAAGTATTTGTTCCTTATCTTACTCGATTACTCAATTTTAACCAGCTTTGCTTGCAACTGGATTATATTACAGGTTGCAACTGGAGATGGAATGGCTATGGCACACCGAGCTCAAGCAGTGATTTCTAATATGGAGTAAGTTATAATTTGGAACATTCTCCTTAAAACATACTTCTCAATCTTTATCTCTGCTTCAAGGCTTATTGGTTACAAACAAGTTTTATGGGAGTACCAATTAGTAACTTCAATTGTTGTGTTCTTTCTAGATTTGTTCAGTTCCACCCAACTGCCTTAGCTGATGAAGGACTTCCCATCAAACCATCCAAGGCTCGAGAAAACGCCTTCCTGATAACCGAAGCTGTCAGGGGGGACGGAGGTCTTCTATACAACTTGGGCAGGGAAAGGTTCATGCCTTTGTATGATGAAAGGGCAGAGCTTGCTCCAAGGGATGTGGTAGCAAGAAGCATTGATGATCAGCTTAAGAAGCGCAAGGAGAGGTACGTGCTTCTTGATATAAGCCACAAGCCAAGAGGAAATATTTTATCTCACTTCCCCAATATAGCTGCTGAGTGCCTCCGCCATGGTTTAGACATAACAAGGGAACCAATTCCAGTGGTTCCTGCTGCACATTACATGTGCGGTGGAGTACGTGCTGGCCTTCAGGGGGAGACAAATGTACGAGGTTTGTATGTAGCTGGTGAGGTTGCATGTACTGGTTTGCATGGCGCAAACAGACTTGCAAGCAACTCATTGCTCGAGGCACTAGTGTTTGCCCGACGAGCTGTACAGCCTTCAGTGGATCACATGAAGATATCTAGTATAAAGCATAGTGCTTCAGACTACTGGGCCCTGCCTATAAACCCGAAATCCCTTGGCAGTGTGCTACTTTCCAATGTAATCCGCAGGACAAGAGAAGTAAGAAAAGAACTTCAGTTGATCATGTGGGAGTATGTTGGAATTGTTCGGTCAACGACAAGGCTGACCACTGCTGAGAAGAGAATAAGTGAATTGGAATTGGAATGGGAAACATATTTGTTTCAGCACGGTTGGGAACCAACAATGGTGGGTCTTGAAGCCTGTGAAATGAGGAACCTGTTTTGTTGTGCCAAGCTGGTGGTCAGTAGTGCTCTGGCCAGACAGGAAAGCCGCGGGCTACACTACACCATTGATTTTCCTGATGTGGAGGAAAGCAAGAGATTGCCAACCATCATCTTTCCTAGTTCACAAATAAATAGCACTTGGAGTTCCCGCCAATTACATGAACAGAAAACTTGTTAAGATATTTATTTATGATGTTAGTTTTACCCATTTTTCCTGCCATAATTGCAAGGCAGGTTAGTTTCTGTTTTTGCTCATAATTTTAGTCAATTCTCCCCCACCCATCAAGAGGTGTATTAAATGTATCTTAGGAAAAGGGAAAAAAAAAAAAAAAATAGACTTGTTTTAGATATAATATCCTGTATTCAAAGCACAAATCTAAATTGGCATTTATCCAGATAAATCTGTTATGGTTATTTTCAACTATACTGTGGATGGCTTGGAATGGCCTTTACATAGAATTTTGGGCTGGGAAAAGGTTCCTGTATTCTGTCTTTTTATTTATCATTTATTATTTCAAGAAAAGATAGAATCAGATCTTGTCTGCTTTCAGCAGCAGTCGTTCGTTTTCTTTCTCTGGGCTTCAATTATTAATGAGTTGTGGGTCATCATCATCATCCCTATTGTGCTTTCCTTTTCTATTTTCTAGGACCAAAATGACTTATCAAAATTGAAGACAGAATTTTGCTGGCAGCGGAAGGAGCTGCTGCTGTGCTTGTGCTTAGAAACCATGGTCTCTACCAAGGCAATCTGGACACTGCTTCTACTATTGAACTTGGGAGACATTTGTGGGTTGGTGAGAAGTGCTGAAGTTAGCACAAGTACAAGAATATGCAAGTTCCCAGCAATATACAACTTTGGTGACTCAAATTCAGACACCGGAACACGGTCAGCTGCTCTAGAGCAGCTGCTTTCACCTAATGGTGAAACTTTCTTTGGCGTGCCTTCAGGGAGGTTCTGCGATGGTCGTCTCATCATAGACTTGATTGGTATTCCTAGCCTTATCAGTAGCATTTTCTTGCAGATGCATAATTCTTCTTATAACCCAAAAGTTCAATTTTTACTATCCTTACTGCAGCTCAGAAACTGAGGTTGCCATTCTTGGGTGCGTATCTGGACTCAATCGGTACAAATTTTAGACATGGTGCAAATTTTGCTGCTGGAGGTGCATCCATTCTTCCAGGGGGCTATAGTCCATTTCACCTTGGAATCCAGATTTCTCAATTCATACAGTTCAAATCTCGAACCACTAAGCTTTATAATCAACTCAGTCACAACAGTGAGTTTTTCCCCTTCTTCAACAATCAATATTCTCTTCCTTACTGATTATTGAGAATTAATATTTCAGGGACAAATCATCTGCTTAAGAGCTACCTTCCATGGCCTGAAGAATTTGAGAAAGCCCTCTATACATTCGACATTGGACAGAATGATCTCGCTCATGGTTTCCAACACACCTCAGAAGCAGAGACTTTAGCATCCATTCCAAAGATTCTTGATGGTTTTTCTGAGGCAGTTTTGGTAAGTCATTGGAACTTGATTCGGGTTTTTCCTTTACTAATTCAGTATCATTATACAAGGATTATGAGGTCAGTATCTGAATTCTTGCAAATCTTGATTACAGCAACTCCACGAGTCAGGGGCAAGAACCTTTTGGGTGCATAATACAGGTCCAATTGGTTGCTTGCCATACAATGTTATATATTATCATCCTAAAGCTCACAACTTGGACCGGTATGGATGCGTAGAACCTCATAATAAGGTGGCTCAAGAATTCAACAGGCAGCTGAAGCAGAGGGTGGTTCAGCTCAAGGCACGACTCCCAGGGACAGCATTCACATACGTTGATATGTACTCTGCTAAATACTCAGTAATAAGCAATTTCAAGAATCTTGGTAAGCTTGCTTGATTACCATTGAACAATTTTATACTACTCTCAAATTGAAAAAAAAAAACACTAGTCAGTTGTGGGCAATGCATTTTTGTGGTTGCAGGTTTTGAGAATCCATCGACATTTTGCTGTGGGAGTTATTATGGATATCACATTGACTGTGGCAAGAAAGCTATAGTTAACGGGAAAGTGTATGGAAATCCATGTCCAAACCCAGCCAGGCGCATCAGCTGGGATGGCATACATTACTCTGAAGCAGCTAACCTACTGGTTTCAAAGCTCATCTTAAATGGTTCTCTTTCATTCCCCACTGTTTCTATTCAAGAAGCTTGTCATGGTGGTTCATGAAAATCCCTATTGTGCCATTTGTCTTCATTCTCAAACAAATAAAATAAAAAACTTTGCTGTTCTTGTACTTTACATCAACAAATTGGCCAATGTTTGTTTATGTACGAGGATAATGACACAATGTTCAAATTTGTAATTGAAAGCAAGAGCCAACAAGAATGGAAAAAGAAAAGCCACCAATTAACTTAAAAAAAAAAAAAAAAAAAGCAACATTTACATTCTTGATTTTATTCGTAGGCTGCGCCTGTGCTTCTTCAATTTACAAAAATTGACTAGGAATTGCATTTGAGCACCTAATAACTTCCCATCTTCAGAAATTTAAAGAAAAATCTCAATCTTTTTTTTTTTTTTTTTACTTTAAATTACAAAAAAAAAAAAAAAAAAAAAAAAAAAAAAAAGACATCACAGTACTGTAATCCCATGATCCCTCACGGTAGTAGTACGTGAGTTGGTGTCAAGTAGAGTTTCCAACGATCTGGACTTGCGATTTCTGACTCTTCCTGCTTCTTTTAGCAACTCTTCCAGTCTCCGCCGCTCGTCGTCTACGTCGGGATTAGCAGTCCCGAGCCTCTCCTCCCTTAGTCCGACAACATATTCCAAGATCTCAATTGCATCATCAATCCTGCAACAGAGAAAAATGGTTCATATGTAAATTGATCAATAATAATAAAAGTTACTAACTAAAGATAGCAAGTAGTAAAAATACCTGCCCATGGCATCATATGTCCCAGCAAGATTGCTGTAGACCCCCAATGTATCAGCATGGTATGGTCCGCATTCAGTCTCTAATATGTTCCTTGCTTCTTCAAACAAATCAGCAGCTTCATTAATAGCATATAGTTGCACGCACGCCAGTCCCATTTGGTTCAAAGCTACACCAAATAGTGCAGATTTCTTCTCCCCAATTGCCCGGAATTTCGAAATTGCATTGTTCAAGGAATTGTAAGAATCAGTGTAGCTCCCGAGAATGTAATACAAAACCCCAATCTGGGCTTCAATTCCTGCAACTGTGCTTTGCTGACCCGGTGCACTACCGTACACTTTCATGGCCTTCTGAAGTAACTTCAGTGCCTGCTCAGGTTCACTCATTGACTCATAGATGGCTGAAATATCAACAAGACCACTGGCAATCTCGTCAGGGGTGCAACCGGGTACAGGCTTATTGTAAATACGCAGTGCATTTTCACAGTAGGATCTGCATTCACTGTATTTTCCTATCTTGTTGTGTAAATCAGCCAAACGGACAAAGATGGAAGCTACTGAGGGATGGTTCTCTCCTTTGTTTGACTTGAACACAGTGAGAGCTTTCTGATAAGCACAAATTGCCTCGTCGTAACGTGCCAATGCTAAGTATGCATCACCAATGTTGCAGTCTATGGAAGCAACATCTGCTTCCTGACCACTAGCAGCCATGGCCATGCTAGCTAGAACGTAATGTTCAAGAGCTGCTTCGTGATCTCCTTTGGAATCGCAAATTAGGCCTAAAAGCCTTCTATCAGCTGCTTCTTCAGGGGAAGTAGGGGAAGCTTTCTCTCTGTGGATTTCAAGTGCCATTTGACAAAGTTTCTCAGCTTCATCGAACTGTAATGCTTGTACATGGGCTTCAGCTACATACCTACAAGTTTCACCAAATCGAGGATCATTTTCCCCAAGAACTTGTCTTTGAATCTCCAAACCTGCTTTATAGCACAGAATAGAATTTTCAATCTGCCCTGTCATTGCATATGTATCGCCGAGCTGCATGCACCCTGCAAATTTGGCAAGGGCATGATTATGGCCTAAATCCATCACGGGAATTTCAATTGATCTTTCAAGAACGGGAATTGCATCAGTATATTGGCCTAATCTGCAGTACAGTGCAGCAACAATATGCAAACACATAACGAATTCTAAATTTGGTTTTTTGTTTGAAGAAGAAATCTCAAACATGTTCTTGGCTCGCAGTGCCAGATCAAGAGCCTTTTTAAGATTATCTCCCAATGAAATCAAATCTCTCGCCTGTTTAAGCAAATAAGGTCCGACATAAGCTGCTTCTGATGGATCAAGATTTCCATTCTGCATTTTGACACCTGCCAATGGAGAATTTCTCTTCCTCGAACCGCTCAAGACATGCTTCCCACCACGAGGGATGCCGTGAAAAGATTTTCTCCCCAAAATTGGTTTCTTCGACGCCTCCAAATCTTTCTTCGCATGATTTGGAGAAGAAGAGTTTTCCCTTGCAGTTGCAGGAGATAATAAACCATTGCTATTCTCAAACTTCCCTTCTCTAGAAGAATCTCTGTCTTCCGCGGTATCCCTCCCATCTCCAGCTTCTCTGTTTTCTGTCTCCGCCTCTCCAATATATCCACCCACCAGAAACCGCAACTCGGAGTCAATTCTTGACTCTTCACCGTACGACAAGTAACTCAGCATCGACGGTGAATAATCGGAGCTTTGCATTTCGCAGACATTGTTATACAGCTGCTCAATGGAGGTGTCGATAGTGCCTTCTACGGCTAAATCAATGGATTCAGAATCAGGACTGTGTGTACTAAGGGGACTCCGTGGAGACCTCTCCGTGAAGATTTCTTTATTGGGTACGTAGTGTGACTGTGAATGTCCGCCGTTGATTTCTTTAGTACTATTCATTTCCTCCATGACAAGAGTGAGCGATCGCCACTTCCCCTCTGCTGCTTCTTGAAATCAAAAACAGAGGAAATTTAACGTTGTTGAAACAAGAAATCCCATCATGATGATACCGGTGAGAACTTTAATTTCAAATACATCCACACCCACCCACCCACATTAACACACACATTGAGGAGAAAAAAGAACGAAAAAGGAAAAGGAATCATTCATCATGTACCGTATGATAACACATTGAGGAGGAAAAAGCAGTAAAAGAAAAAAAAAAAAAAAAGCCTTTCTCCAATATGAAACAGCAAAAAAGACGTAATCAAAAGAAACTTTAAATAAATAAATAATAAACAAAGTTAGTTTTTAAGCTTTTTGGAGATGATGATGATGTGACGTATAGCTAAACAAGAAGCTTTGAAGAGGAAAAAAAAATCAAGAATTTCTCAGTTTGACATAAAATTCAACAAAATGAAAAGCTGTATAACAAATTTCCCCCACAATCAAACAAAGCAAGGAAAATTACAAAGAGCAATAAATGAACACAAGAAATTCAGTCGTAACTGAACCCAAAAATTCACACCCGCATCCCAAGATCATCACAGAAATTAAATCACATTTCAGAAATGACAGAAGATAATAATATTAGTATCAAACAAGAGCACGCACCTCAAGGAAACCGGCGACGTTCCTGGGTTGTCAAAGTTTTCCGGTACAAACGCGGCAACAAAGATAGATAAAATTAGATAAGAGAAATAGAGGGTGGGGAATGCAGACGTATAATTAGATATCTTGCTTTTGGCTTTCCTTTTATATATGCAAGGATGGGCTGAGGAGCTGAAGAGACAAGAGGTGGTTGAAAAGGGGAGGGGGGGAGGTGGGGAGGGGGGGCAGAATTGGGAATCAAGAATCGAGATCGATATATATATATATATATAATTTTTGAAGGAATCAAATAATAGAAAAATCCAGAAAATTTTTGAAGATATAATTCACTCTAGCATAAATTTGGAATGCTTGAAGTGGGGTTGCTGAGAGGTTGGAATGTTGAAGCATGAATGGGACTTGTCATCTGCCGTCGCCGCCGCCACCATCACCTGCCCACCGGCTAAATATTACAACCGCCGAAAATGTTGCAGTTTTACGGTTTCTTTAACATTGAAATTAAAGAGGGATTTTTTTTTTTTTTTTTTTTTAATCTTAAAATTGTGTACGTGAATTTGTCCTACTTGACGCGATTAACGGCTTTTCAACGCTGGAGAGCTTCGAGTTAATCCTGTGACGGGACTGTGATATGGATAAAGCAACAGGCCCACTCCACAATACCCACGTAAACAAATAATTCAGATGACCCGGTACGTGGCTAATTTTAATTGGGGACAACTGATAGTGCAGTCAAAATACATCATGTGAAATGAGCATCACCCACCCGTTCTCAAGCTTTAGCCAGTTGGAACTTTTGAACCGGATCCATAATGATTGGGACTGCGTAAAATGAAGGGAAGGAAATTAAAAAAAAAAAAAAAGAGGCACCAGAATTCAGAGCAAAGGATGAGCTGTATTGTAAGGCCAGCTTTTGCACTTTGGGGACCAATAAAACATGAAACATGGACTATTTCCTTTTTAGTATTAACATTTTTTTATTATTTTTATTTCTAAATTAAATTTTCCTCATCTATTTATTATTTTTTACCCAATTTCATCATCATAAATTAATTAATTAATTATGAGAATTAAAAATAATCAAATTATTATATAGTCTTTTCAATGTGCTAATTGTTATAAACGAAGCAAAGGACTCTCTTAATAAGGCCACAAAACACTTTTTCATTGCGACCATCATGTTGATAAAGATCACGACACTTATAAATTATATAAAAGAGGTTAATGCAAGGGAAGTTAATTAACTTTCAGTGTGTCTCGAACGCATTGACCTTTAAATTATGAGTAAGGTTGCTACTAACTAAGTTATATCTTCTTGTATATACACATCACAACCAATTAATTTTCTACTTGTGAAACATGTTGCATAGCTTAAGTGGTGCGTCACCATTATACATCATCTTATTCAGAACCGTAGGAAAAAAAATATATGGCCATGGAAGAGAGAGTTCCTTCTGAGAGTGACATTTCTCAGAAATACACATTCTTTCTTTAAAAATTTTGCTTTTGCCGTTGCAAGTAATTCCATTTAATTAATTGATGGATAAGCCTTATCAAAGTTTAGTAAAAAATTCCATTTTTGAGGCATCCTTAAGCAACTTTTAATGTTGTTTTATAAATAAAGCAAAGTTTTTTTTTTTTTTTTTTTTCAATCCAAAGCAAGTATATATATACATATATATACATATTTACAGTTATTATAATTTAAATTCATGATATATATTCATTAATTGAATTGAATTAATTTAAGTAAAATTTTATGTATTTGAGTTGGTAAGAAGCTTTCTTATCTTAAATGAGCTCGTGAGCTCGATAGTTTGAACATTAACTTATGTATGCAACAAATTTAAAATTTAGGGTTAGAATTTCCTCCTGCAAGAAATCAACCCGGCTTGAACAATGATTAATTTAAATATGGATAAACTTAAAAGTGTTCTCATATAGTTTGAGACTCATGGAGGACACTTCGTGACCTTAACAAAAAGAAAATAATAATAATAATAATAATAATGAAAAATTATGTATTTGTGAATAATTAATTATTAGGATGGGATTTTGGCTAGTTGATGATAATGAAAAAGAAAATAATAATAATAATAATAAAAAGAAGGATGGACCAGTGCACGGAATGGGTGGTGACCGCAACTGGAGCTGCACATGCACCGTATAACCTTAACACGTTAATGCGCTATCTGTTAGCGTGTGCCTAAAACCTATGATATGTTGGTCGTATTGTAAAAAGAAATTCTGACCTCAAAAAATTTTAAATAGTTGTATATATGAGTAAGAGTTTGAATCTCCAACTTCACTTAAACTAGGAGAGTTCATTACCAGTTCACCTATGACTTGAGATTATGTCTTTTTTTTTTTTTTTTAAAGATTGTAAATTAATTGACAATTTTTTTTTTATATGCCTATATATTTATGTTATAATTTTAAAATCCTTTAATATAAATTTCTATTGCATTACTCGATAAACATATAAATTATTATTAAAATTCATAACTTTTACATAAGAAAGTATCATTTTATATTACTGAAAAAATTCATTTTTAAACTTTTCTATTTTTACTTTTCCTTTATTTACCTTTTTAGTAAATTTTCTTTTCAAAAAAGGACTATCTTTTATTATTATTATTATTTTTAAAATGGAAATCTTGAATAAGTTTAATGGGATGAAGTATAAGTGGATAAGTCTAATTCCATACGTTCTTATAATAGTAATTAATATCGGTATTAAAATGGAATCCTTTGTGCAGTAGTTACTATTATTATCAGTATTATTATTTTAATTTTTTTTTTTTTTTTTTTTTTTTGTAAAGAAAAGTTGAAAGATTCTCCAAAAGATTACACTAACAAGATTGAACAAACTAATTAATGATTGGTTTTATCGTAACTACAGTATATTCTGAGGGTAGAACGACCTGTTCGGTTGTTAGGCCCCCTCCTTTTAGCCCTTTAGGTTACTGGCCCTTTGGATTTATTACAACCATTAAATATATATATATATATATATATATATATATATATATATATATATATATAATAAGTAACTCAAGACGCATGTGAGTTAATAAAAAGTTTATTAAATTAAGTGAGATTGATAATTTGAATTTTGACATGTATATGTAATTGGTAGATATACCATTAATTATTTTGTTTATTTTTTCAAAGGGCATTATGGTAAACATTAATTATTTTGTTTATTTTCGAATCCCCTGAGGTGGTTAGCGTCACGTTAAAAAGTTTTGGGTCAGGTCCTCATCCTCGAGTAAAAGTTGGACTCTGCAAATGCACCCCAGGCCGAATTCGGATTAGTCGGCCCGTGTGGGTTCGGATACTTTGGATGCTTAAGCAAAAAAAATTATTTTGTTTATTTTTTTAAAAAATTTTATTTTTTCGTAAAATATTTATTTTAAGAATATAAAAAATATTATATTCTTATATCAAAATATCTATAAATACAATAAGAGGTTAAGGTTGTTAAGGTTCCGTCACAGACTGTGTTTATTTATATAGGCAAAAAACGCTCCGACGGGACACATTTCATATTATATATGGTACATTTAAAACCCCATCTCACTTTTTGGCACCAAGCAATCATCCCTACCTACTATTTCTTTCTCCCCTTCATTTATTTTTTTTTTTTTTTTCTTTAAACAAAATTACCATAATATCTAAGTGAATATTTTAAGTTAAAAAAGTTTTTTTTTAAAAAAAAAAAATAATTATTGATTGACAGATGATATTTTTTTTTTATAAATGGAATTATAAGAAATTTGAACTGTAAAAAATTCTTTTGAAAGTGAAGCTTGAAAGTTTTGTTTTATGTCCTTGTAGTGATTCGTTTTCAGGATTAGGTATTGATGAGCAGTTTTACCAGAAAAAAAAAAAAAAAAAACTTTGCAGTAGGGAGGTGACCAACCAGCAAAATCTAATTTTTATTTCAAGGGAAAAATAATAAAAATAAATAAATAAATAAAAGCTTCAAATTTTTTTTAAAAATGGTCCACAATCAACGTCTATGAAACGGAAAACATTCCATTCAAGTTGTTGAAGGCATAAATCGGAGAAACAATTGCAGTCTACCAACCATTTTAAAAAATAAAAAATAATAATAATAATTAAGAAAAGGAGGAAAAAAATAATAATAATAATAAAGTAAAAATTCAACCTTCTAGACCACCCAATTTCTATGGGCTTCTTTTCGTAAACTTATTAAAGTAAATTTAGATGGGTCAGATTCATTTTTTTGTGGGCCGAGGCCCTCATTATTCAATACCAGTTTTCTATTTTTTTTTTTTTTTTTAAAAAGGATTGTTCGGTGTATTTTTTTTCTCTCTCTTCTTTTAGTGCGGTAATAATTAAAAAGTTATGGGCTAAAGCCTCACCATCGAATAAGAGTTGGATTCTACGAGCGCACTCCAGGCTGAATTCGGATTAGTCGGCCCGTGTGGGTTCGGGATACATGATGTTTAAACAAAAAAAAAAAAATAAAAAAATTCATTCACCAATATACTTGTTAGTCCAAGTAGAAGGAGTTTCTTGTTCCTATAGGTTAGTTGAACTTTGACTATGGAGAGATCAATGTAGAGAGAGTTTTCTCCTAATAGGAGTATGACACGAATAGACTTCAATTTAATTGGACCCAAAATGACTATTAAACACAAATAAATTAAAAATTTCATCAAGGTAAATATATATTGTTATATTGTCGTTGTTTTTATGTGATGAAACAAGTTAAAAACAAAGTATTTACGAAAATATTGAATGAGGGCATTTGATTTTTCTTTTAGAAAAAGAATGCAAGGATTGATTGATTCCATGCCATATAAATGGTCCTAACTCCTAAAACCTCTCTCTCTGCCTTGCTTTTTCATCAGTGTCTCAGTTGTCCGAGCATCTTGTGTTTCATTTAACTTTTTCCCTTATTTTTTTTCTTTCTTCCCTTTTGACTCCAAAATTTGTGAATTACAATGAAACATAAACATATAGTCAAAATATATGACCACACGGCCTTCACACAATGTGTCAATTCTCCTTCAATTAAACACTCTCTCTCTCTCTCTCTCTTCACACACACACACACACACACACGTTAGGATAAAAGAAAGCATGATGATATCTTACAAGTTGCACGAGAGGGAATTTTTAAAATTTTCTTGAACATTCAAACCTACTTTCCATATTAAAGTCACGAATTAGGATGAAACATTTTTCACACTCGCAGTGAACATTATATAATAATTATTTATTATAATTTTTTTTTTGAATAAGAATTAGATTCTGGGTGTCCACATCTAACTAACAACAAAAGAAAACCCACTTTCAATATTGGATCCCCACTTTTTTTTTTTTTTTTTTAGTTTTTATGTACGTAACTTTAGTTTGAATGGGAAACGGACCTAAAGAAAACAAAGTTTGTAGTACGATCCGAAACCCAGTAAGGGGGCTTTTCCTATACCTCAACTACCCCAGATGGTACCGTCATATATATATATATATATATATATATATATATATATATATATGGTCAATATCATGTAAGAAAAAAAGATCCACGACCGCATCACAAAGAAGCTTTCGACTAGTCCTGGATTTTCCTTTTTCTTTTCTAATGCCCATGGGATGGGGTGGCCGTGGGAGGAGGTAATATATATATACATATATACATATATACATATATACATATATACATACATAATCTTATGTAAAAGAAAATATATATATATATATTTGGTTTGGTATGGCCGCTACCGTGAATAAAGCAGTACGTAGCAAATGAATAAATACACATGATTTCCGTCCACAAATAATCAAGTCAATGATCTTGAACTTACAGCATATATATATATATATGTATATATATACGCAAACGGTCATTTACTCATTTTTTCCATGCTAAGCGGTAGATATAGTAATATTTATCTTATTTTTTAAAAGTATTATAGTAGATATCGTAATATTTATTTCCTATATTATATTTTATATCTTAATATTTATCTTCTATATTTATATATATATCATAATATTTATTTAACAATTACTTACTTAATCAAAAGTCTATTCCGATTAGGAAATCATATATTATTATAAATACAAGGCCAAACAAAAACAAAAGGGAGAGGTAAGTGGAATTCTTCTCTAAAAACCATAATATTTTTAGCCTTTCTTCTAATTTTGTTTCTGACTTAAGCATCGGAGGAGCTTTACGGGGAGTAATCTCTGTTTGGCTTTGTTTTTTACAGAAACGAAGATTCGGAGGATCGAGATTAAGGTGTTTAGAGATTGGATGTCACATCACTAAGTTTATTATTTATTAGTTTAAAATTTTAATGTAAATAACAATTTATTTTGATTTAAAATAATATTAGAACAAGAAAATAATTTTACCACGTATTGAATTTTATTAAAAAAGATAATATATATATATATAGATAGAGAGAGAGAGAGAGAGTCATGCATGCATGAAATAAAAATGGGATGGAGATAAAATAATTTGTGGATTCTGTTTCTTTTTCGTCTTAAAAGAAAGAGGTAATTTAATTACAATGGGTAAAAACCATGTAAACATTGTGGCGGTAACTAAACAGAAACATCCAAAAGAGTACATAAGCAGGGGATCTGAATTGAAAGTAGCTTTAAAATCATCTTAGCTTTTGACCGTTTGAGGTTTGACGAATCTTATGCCTTTTTCTTTTTTCCCCCTTCTTTGAGTGAGAGAGTAATGCATTATAATGTGCATCCGGCACATGGACTGCTATGTGCAGCAAAAAAGAAGAGAAAGATGAAATGACGTGGGAAGGGAGATATATATATATATATATATATATATTATTTTTATTTGAATCTTAAATTATAGAATTACTTTTAAATCAAATTCACATCCGATAATTCAGATTAATTCTGGTTTAAGTTAGATTGGTCCTTTGCGGAAGGGCATACATGAGTTAAAACTTGAACCTCATTTAAGCCACAAGAACTTCTTACTAGTTCATATGCAATTCGAGATTAAAATTTTATTTCTAAAACAATACTTATTAAGTTTTAAAAGAATATTAAATTTTCTAAAAAAATTTTGGCCAAGATAATTTTTAAAATGAAATAATAATAATAATAAAGAAAAGAAGGGAGAGAAAGAGAATAATGGCAAAGTGGTGGACCAGAATCTAAGAAAAATTCTCAGCCTTTTCCATCCTTCTTTTTCTAAGGGGTATCTGCGAAAGAGCGAATATGGGGAGACCCCACAAACCCTTACCTTTGGTCAAAAGAAAAAAAAAAAAAGTCCAAATTTCAAAAGTCAAACCTATTATCTCTCTTTTCTTTTGTCTTCACATCCTTATTGGATATTCAACTTGATTCTCCTCAATTATTCCTCGACTAATTAATAACCAATAATATATTTATATATTCCTCTGCATTCCATGTCATTTCCAACGTGGAAAGATTTTGACCTGCTAGCACCAATCAATTCATTCATAGACTACTCTTTTGTATTTTTTTTTAATATTAATTTCTTACTAAAATTTTTAACTAATAAATCTATTATATATATGTTTTTACCCCAAAAAAAAAACTATTATATATGTATATATATATATATATAATATTTTCGTGTTTTTTACCTTTTAATTTAAAAAAGAAAATATTAATTAGAGCGTAAAAATAATTATGAGGAGTTTATGACTTAAAAAAGCCAATTATTCTAAGTAATATATACTCAAAAATAAAAAATTAAAAAGAAGTTAACACAACTATAAAATTGAAGTCCACTAGAATCAAGAGAGTACAATTATGCTAAACTTCTCACGTACCATTAGAATCAAGAATTGTTCACAATTTGTAGTTCATATATTATATTAATAAATTTTATTTTTTTAATTACAAGATTTAAACTGATAGCGAGGATGTTGAATTTAAATATGTATATATTAAAAAGAAATTATAATATATATATATATATATATATATATACATATTTTGGGTTAATTCAAACATGAGAGTTGAGGAATATTTTGATAGGTGGAGAAGACATTGAGTAGTGTGGCGAAGGCGAGGACAAATGAATTACTGATTGGCTGGCTACTAATACTGGTAGATATTATATTTATCTATTTATTTTCTTTTCTTTTTTTAAAGGGTATTATGGTAGATTTTATATTCATTTATCTTTTATATATTATATTTATTATAATATCATAATATTTTTTTTTTTATTATCTTTATATATATCATAATAAAGTGGAATTCTTCTCTAAAAACTTTAGTCTTTTCGGTTTTGTCCCTCGTTTTGTTTTTTACTTAAACATCGGAGGAGCTTTCGCTTTACGGAGAGCAATCTCCATTTTAGTTTTGTTTTGTTGACAGAAACGAAGATCTTGAGAATTTAGACTAAGACAATTGGAGATAGGAGGCCACATCTAATTACTGCATAAGATGGTGAACCTTATCTTTTAGCCAGAAATATGCTGCTTTTTTTTTAGGCTTTGCTGAAAGTATAAAAAGATTTTAATAATCCAAGCTGCTGCGTTTACATTATTAGAAAAATGGCATAAGTTCCTCCTCAGTTGCATTTTCTGTTCATTTTTTTTGGTTTATCTCAAATCCAACTTTCAAAAAGGTTTATCTGTTTCTGCATGCAGCCGCGCACACCAAAGCTAGCTACACTTTTCTCCATTTGATCGTTAGTTATATAATGTGCTGTTCGCAGCAGTCTGCGTCCAATGGATCCGTGTCTTCTCAGCTGTGATAATCAAAAAGATTGAATTATTCGAATAATATACAATTAAATTAAGATTGCATTTCTAGACACTTTAAATACATAATATTTTGATGAGTCTTTAAGATTTTGAAAACAAATCTTAAAATTATTGAAATGTCTCGAGAACTCATGACCTCTAAGTCATACGTGCAGGCTTCTAACAACTAAGTTACAACAAATATGATATCTAGCCCACTTAATTTATTAAAATAAATTCAAGATGGATAACTATATGAATACTTAATTTTTTATTTGTCATAATGAGGAAATAATGATATATATATATATATATATATATATATTTTATTTAGAAATTAATATGCATTTATATGATATTTTTTATGATAAGAGGGAGTATATAAAAGATTCTAGTGTGATATTTTAATATAGTGAGGAACACGGTACAACTATCTAGATTGCTTTTTTATAGATTTGATGATATTTACATGATTCTGCTAAAACAGGATTAAGAAATTGACGTGCATGAAATTGAGCAATGGCTGCCATTTGCATTGCATTCTCCAGTAAAACTCATCACACACACTTGATGGTGAGCCGTACGTCGTGGCCAAATTACTCAGCTGCAAATTTACACTTTTTTTTTTTAAAAAAAAAAAATTCTTTTCTTCTTCTTCTTGAATGATCAATATTAACCACACGAGCACATGGTAGTCACACACACACACATATAAATATATATATATATATATATATTCCACGTGGACCCGACCCATCAACCCAACCTAACAGATTGGATTACGACGAATGTACAATGAATTCTCAAGCCCCTCTTTCTGCGATATGGATATATATATACATAATATTAAAAGAATTTTTTTTCCAAAAGTCTAGGGCATTCTAGTAGTTTTCTTTTCATTTTTTTTTTTCTGAGTTTAATGAGTCTGGGATAATATATAGGGTAAGGACTGAATCATTTTATTTTTGACCCTGCTGGAGGTATCTTTTGGTAGCATCAGTTTGAGAGAATATATATTTTTTTTCCCTTTTTTCCTGATTGATCATATATATATATATATATATAAATACCTCATTGCTCTCTCCAATTCTTCCCCCTCAAGTTGTGATAGCTCTTTCTCTGATCCATCCTTAGTTACAATTCTCTTTAATTTCCTACAGGGAAAAAGATTTTCTTTCCACCCAGTTCGATCGATCTCTGCAACAACCATGGACAGCAGATTTGAGTCATCGGAGCCCCAAAGGTATTCCCATTCCTAAACTTGACAAGAAACCATGCATGGCGCACCCGCGTGCCTCCTCTCAATGATCACTTCTCTATTTCTTCCAAAATTCTTGAATATGATGATAAAAGAAAAAGTTTCTATGTAAATCAAAGGGTAATAAAATTAGTTAATACTAATAATAGCATTATTCTGTATTTGATTAATTAGAGAGCTATATTATATATATATATAGGGGAGAAATATATAGTGGAGAATATGGATGCATGGGTGGCTATATAGTGATTCTGATGAATTAAATATGCATAATTTATATTAATAGTCTCGATTCAAATTTGACTTTTCATCTTAAAAAACTTTTGAATCTTTGACTTTATATAACTAAATACAATAATTATGACAATTTATTACTTTATCATATATATATATATATATATATATATATGAATGTGTTTGGGGTGCAGGAATAAGTGTGCTGCATGCTATAGACAGTTCAACAGAATGGAGCACCTCGTGGAACATATGAGGACATCTTACCATTCAGTTCACGAACCTATGTGTGGAATTTGCAAAAAACACTGTCGTTCATTTGAATCCTTGAGAGAACACCTTATAGGTAGCTACCTCATCATCAACATCTCTCCTCTCTCTCTCTCTCTCTCTCTCTCTCTCTCTCTCTCTCTATTTATATATATGTATATTGTTCGTCCTCATGACTCAGTGTTGATCAGGGCCACTACCAAAAGCTGAATGTGAAAGGATATTCAAAGAACGTGGTTGTGACCTTTGCTTGAGTATACTCAGCAGCCGTACTGCTCTCAGGGCTCACCGTGACAATTGTCAACTTTCTCGCACAAACATGAATGTACGTACGTATGTTGTACTAATTAATTAATTAATTAAATTAGAGAGTTTTTTTTTTTTTAAAAAATTTATTTTTATTTTTTAAAAATTTTAAAATTTAAAATAAATTCCACAGAGCATTGTGTATCGCATGGGAAACTTGGGAATCCAAGATGAGCTGAGGATTGACAACAGCAGAGGAAAAGTAGTGGCACTGGCATGCAAAATGGTTGGTGGGGGCAGTGATGGTTCCCTAGACCTTTGCGCAAGGGTTTGCCTTATTGATGAGTACGAGAGGATTATTTTTCACACCAACGTCAAACCAATTCTCCCAGTAACAAATTACAGGTTATTATTCCATTCATTCATTAATCATTAATCATTAATCATTAATTAATTAGTTAACTAAATAGTAAAAATAATTAATTAATTTGATGAGCTGCAGGTACGAAACAACTGGGATACGACCAGAAGCATTAAGGGATGCAATGCCATTAAAGCAAGTTCAGAGAAAGATTCAAGATTATCTCTGCAATGGAGAACCCATTTGGCAGATCCGTTCAAGAGGAAGTAAAGCTCGAATCCTCGTCGGTCACGGTTTGGATCACGACCTCAAGTGCTTAGAACTAGACTATCCTCCAATTATGATCAGGTAATTTTCATTTTATATATATATATATATATATATATATATATATATATATATATATAGATATATCTTTCAGCCACATAATTAATATTTAACTACTGCTGCTGATCACAGGGACACAGCAAAATATCCACCGTTGATGAAGACAAGCAAGCTAAGCAACTCTCTTCGTTACTTAACTAAAGCATACCTTGGGTACGTTACGTCTAATACAAATTTTCATTCTTGAAAACATAATCTTCTGCTTCAACAATATTTAATAATGCGATGTTGTTGTTACTGTTGTACGTAGTTATGACATTCAGACAGGGATTCAAGATCCGTACGAGGATTGCGTTGCGACAATGAGGTTGTACATGAGAATGAGATCACAAGTTCTTCATACCGCAGAGGATTATCCAATGGCTACGGATCCACAGAACAGAAACAACTTTGCAACATGGCGACAGAATGAGCTCGAGAGGATGACTCCTGAGAAACTGTTGGATCTTTCTAGGTCCGATTATTATTGCTGGTGCTTGGATTCCAATTCCAATTCCAATTACAATTAAAACAACAAATTAATTAATTAACCATGTGAATCGGTTAAAAGGGGAAAAAAAAAAACATGGAATTTCAAGATGGAAGCATGCAGACTTTAACTTAAAGAAACTACGTACTTGGAGAAATTAAGAAACGAACATTCTTAAAATTTGATTATTATAATGAAATTTTTTGTTTGAAACTGGATTTGACAAACACTATGGTTGAATTGTGTGTCGAACCTCAACCTTTAAGTTGAAAGCATAGGTGCTGACCACTCAATCACAACCCATTTGACGATTATTATAATAATGAAATTGGTGCGTGCATATTCACGCCCTTATTTAAAATACATAAAGTACGTACGTATGAATTCAACGTTAAGATATATATATATATATATATATTATATTCAGTTATGTAATAATGTTTCAGTTTGATATGAGGAAACTTTCCGTTTATTATCTTATATAAGTTATTATTGTAATATTCCCTTCTTTTATATATATAAATATTATATTGGATTATTTGATGATTTCCTACTTTAGTTTGTTGAGAAACATATATTAGTTTTGTCTTTAATTGTCAATACATATGAATATGTAAAATGACTCATAACTAAAAACGAATTTATGTAATAGTAACAAATGTATCAAATAAAAAAGTTATTCATTATTAAATAATTTTAAATGAATTAATATGATTAAATAGTTCCAATTTTTTTTCAACTTTTTAGATTTTATTGTCTTTTTATTTGATTTTTTAATATTTTTTTTCTTCTTATATTTATTATTATTTTTATAGCAATTTAATGGTAATTTATATTACTTTTGCTTGTTTTCTTTTAATTCATTAAATTTTAATTTTTTAAACTTTTCATCTTCTAAAATTGTTGGTATTCTACTTTATTTTTAAAATTTAATTTTTTATATAAAATTAATTGATTTTTTTTTTTTTATGTTTTTTTTTTTCAATTCATTATTATTATTTTTTTTATCTTCTCCATAGTTAATATTCTATCTTAATTAAATTTTTGTCTCATATAAACTTTTGATCTTCTTCAAATTTTTTCATATTTTATCATTTTTTTATTTAATATTTGATTTTGTTCACATATTTCTCAATTATTTTAAAGTTTAACTTCTTAATTTATTTAAAATATTATTATATTTTATGCAACTTTATTATTCAAGAGCAATAATCTTATTTTCATATTTTTTCTTTCTTTCTTTTTTTCTATTGTGATTGCTATACAGTTTTTTAAAATTACATATTCAAAGACAATCATCTATCTTTTTAATTTTTTATATTTGTCCAATTCTTAGAATTTATAAGATTGTAAATTTTTTATATTTATTCGACTAAATTCATTACCATTACATATATACTAATGTTATACTATATAATTAATTTTTTTTTTTTTAATAAACTTAATGGGTGAAATATAAATTAACTATTATTAGGAAGTAATTTGAGTAATTATGTATCCATTATTATGATTTTAAAATACTATGTTATAAATATGTATAAATAGATCAATATAATTATATATGATATCAATTTATTTATATATACACATTATTTTTAATATTTAAAAATTTTAAATAAATAATTTATTACAAATGAAAAATAAAAAATTAGATAATTCCACACTTGGGTGTGGAATGTTGTAACTAGTATATATATGTATATATGTAGTGACGCGTAAAATAATAATTTTTAAAATAAATAAATAAATGAAGCTAAACGAATGTAGAATATAGGATAACTAAATTTTTCATAAAAAAGTTTTCAAATATCATAAAAATGAGCTGAAGTATATTTTGTAAAAAAAAAAAAAAATTGACCGTTAAGAAGAGGAAGGAAGTGAAACACATTTCCTAATTCTTATCATCCTAACCATGAAGTTTTGGGTCACTAGTTAAATGGAACAAACTGGCATAGTAATATCAATTTTTTTTTTGAGAATTTATAATATCAATTTTACTAAAAAAATACTTTTATTTTGAATTCATTCTTAAATTTAATTATCATTTTTAAAGGGATAAATATTTATATTACAAATTTTCTGCAGGTAAAAGAAAAAACTCTATAGACTTCAACAACATTTGTTTTGAATTAACCTCAGTAAGTGAACTGGTGGTAAGGAACTCATAGCTTAAGTGAGATCGATCGAGGGTTAGAACCTCAACTCATGTACGTATTTGTTTAAAATTTGGGAGCCAAAACTTTCTCTCACAAAGGGATCAACCTGACCCAAACGGGGAAGAATTAGCTTAAAAGTAACTTCACATAGTTTGAGACTATGAAAGACAATAAAAAAAAAAAAAAAAAAAAAAAAAACATTTATCTTGAATTTGAAAATATTTGGTGATCAAATCGGATAATATTTTATGTGCGCGTGAGAACTAAAATTGGCAAGTTGGAGCCCATTTGAAGATGGAGGAGTCGAACTTTACAGCAGAAGGAGACTGGATTTGGGCCTTTAAATCGTAACAATCCAAGCCCACCTTAGCTTTTTTTTTTTTTGTTAGACCATCTGTTTCCAAAAAACCAAAAAAATTAAGGTGGGTTTGAGTGGTTACGATTTATAGGCCCAAAAAAACCCACCTTAGTTGATAGTATTTTTAATTTCCTGGTTTATGATCATAATAATTTTTTTTTTTTTTTTTTTTTTTTTTTTTATGATCATAATTTATGAACCTGGTCTTAAGAATAACTTCATTATTGATATTTCAGAAACTAGATTACATACCATTTTATTCACTGTCGTCTATATTAGTATAGTTGGTTTTGTTACATTATAAAATAAAATCATTCAAGGATATGGATATATGACTACTTTTCCAGTAGCTCTGCCAGTCTCAAGATAGGAAAACGCTTCAACGACCTGTGTGAAAGGGAATGGGCTCTTTGGATCGATCAATGGCTTCACCGTTTGATTCTCCAGGAATGGCTTCAGTTTCCGCAACATTTCTCCATTAGATGTCAGAACAAATGCGATATGTGGAGGAGAGACCGGTCCAAGAATGGTAACTAATCGTCCTCCTTCCTTCACTGCCTTTACTGCCTTCTCGTTTTCCCCTGCACAGGTTTCATATATTTATTTAATATAACAAAATTAAACGCAGCATTTTTTTTTCTTTTTTCGGTTTTTTCTTACCGACGGCATCATAAACCACATCAAATTTCTCTGGTAAATCTTCAACGTTTTCCTTATGATAGTCAATTGCCCAATCGGCACCTAATTTCTTGAGCAGATCTAATTTTCCGGCACTAGAAGTTGCCGCGACTTTAGATGCTCCGAATACTTGCTTTGCTAACTACGACCAAATGAAATTGAAAACGGATTAATCAAATATTAGAACAAGAAAAATGGATGTGAGAAATTGATTGAATGGAACGTATGGCGTACCTGAATTACTACCGATCCAACTCCGCCGGCACCACCTAGGACAAGGATTGATTTCCCGGCAGAAAACTCTGCTCTTTCGAGACCTTCATATGCAGTCTCAATGGCAAGAGGAAGGCTAGCGGCTTCTGGAAAACTCAGATTCTTAGGCTTCAGTTCCAGTAGTTTCTCTTCAACAGCAGTGTATTCAGCCAAGGAGCCAAAACGCTTGGGATTCACCAGAGCATGCTCATTTATGTCTCCGTACACTTCATCCCCTTCCTTGAATTTTGTTACTCTGTTTCCCACCTTGATCACCACACCTGCGACGTCGTATCCCGGGACAGTCTGCATACAATTTAGAGTAAGTATATATACGCCTGATCAAAATTTGAAATAATCTAGTTAGGGCAAATTAATTTAGAGGCTTACGGGGAAAGATGAATCTGTGTCCTTGAAGAAACCGAGCATGCGCTTGGCATCTACCGGATTCAAAGCGGCAGCAACGACCTTGATCAGAACTTGGTCGTCGTTTATTTGAGGAACTGCTACATCAGGCTCCAGTTTTAGGACATCAGCAGGTTTTCCGTATTGGCTATACACCCAGGCCTTCATTTTGGTAGGTATAGTTTGAGAAATGGAATTGGCACCGCTACTTGCCATGGCTGCCAGTGGTCTAACAATTAACAAATTGATTGGATGCTAAGGGATGTATATATATATATAAGTGATGATTTGCATTTACATTAGATGAGGGAGTGGTTGGGACCCGTGGGTGGGTGAGGATGTTGATGAGGTGGTATGTATTATTCATGATCATGAATGGAGACAGTAATGGGTTCCAAGTTCATTTTGTCATCATTTTTTACTGTTTCTGCACGCTTAGAATAGTAAACGTCGTGCCAAATTTTTGTTTCTTGAAGGTTCTCGTGCTTGCACTGATCACGGGAAAATTCATTTCTGCAAACAGGTATATAAAGAGAGTTGTCTCTCGTTGGCCATCCCAGCCATCTTGATCGATGGTCAAATTAGCAGCTTTTTTTTTTTTTTGGAATCGAAAGCGAAGGCATGACGCAAAAATCTCTCTGACCAAATCCTCTAGGGAAGTGACATTTTCCGAAACAATCTCCAACCCGGTTGGGAAGTGCATTTTTCCTCTTTCTTCTCGAGTGGAAAGCTCCAGACCAAGCACCGCCATTTATTTATCCAAATTCATTTCAAATTGCATATCCTCCATTTTAACATCGAGGTTATATCCGACAATTCAAAATTATTAATTCAACTGTGGACGATCAATTCACATTCGAGTCTAAATAACTTAGAAAAGTAAGCTATAGATGAATTTCTTTTGAATACATACATTATTACTTAGAAGATTAACATGCCCCTCAAAACATCTCAGTCATTTGGTTAAATGACTTGTCTTGAAACAGATTCTTGCTTTCCTTCTTTTTTGGAATCATTCAAATCATTTCTGGTGTGTGTATTTGTGTGTAGTCTTTTATAGGCATCTTCCATATTCTACTTTCCTCACCTCCTAAAAATTTCATTACATTTATCCTGTTACAAGCTTTACAGGTACAGCCCCCAATAACCAAAAACTAGGTGGATCTAGAAGTAAAAAGAGCGTAACCAGATATGAGGGAACTGGATGCAAGTGCAGCAAATGCAAGGAAAGACATGGACACAGCTGTGCTTGCCATATCAGGGAACTTGTCACTGCCCCAGCTGGATTTCCAGTCATCAATTCGAGTAGCAGCTGAAGATGATGCCGATATCAGAAGATAAGTTACCATCTGCAATTTTCAGAACAGTTAATCTAAAGACCCCTTGTATAAAAATAAAAATAAAAATAAAAAATCATCATAAGGCAAATTTCATAGTAAAAGTATGATTTTAGTTAAACAAGGCAAATGAAATTAATGAATGATTCAGACACCTTTCTCCTGAGTTCTCCTCAAGACTGAGGCCTTAAAGAAAAACTGAACATTGTATCAGCCAGTACCAGATAGGGTTAACACTTCCATGATAAATTGGTAAATTAAACTTCCAAATTTCCATGGAAATTCCAGTTAGGTCGGGACAATTTTCTGCTATAATGGTCACCTGGAGATTAGGTTGATTTGGTCATTTAATACTATTACTTATTTTCTACTACAGATTCCCCCTTACAAAATCATCCCTGTCAACGAGAGACTGAGACTACCAGAAACTTCGTTTCCTTTTTTCCTAATTCCAACTTCCAAGTCCATTTAGGAGAAAATTTAATTTTTGAAGTGTCAATTCAACCCATGTTCTAACACATGCACACTACCAGCCCCACTTCAATCAACAAAATCACAAACTAAAATCCCAGCGAACAGACAGATAAGAGAGATGAGATAATCATCAGATCAAATTTGAAGCACACAGGTAAGGGATTAAATGACTTGCCTGATCAATGGCGAAATCAATGTGATGACGGAGACGGAACAAAACAAAAGACTTCCCCGTAGCTAACTGGTGAATCAAATCAATAGTCTGCGCAATGGAGTATGCAAATCCTATGACATTCACTGACATACAGTACCTGAGATAAGAACTCTTTTAAACTAACCACCGGTGATAAGAATAAGAAATTTCCTCTTCAAATAAATAAAATCGGGCCGTAGGGGGATTGGATACCTGAACTCCTTGTATCGTTGGAATGAATCGAGAGACCACCCTTGATTTTTATCAGCAGCCATCACAGAAAATGAAACCAAACAGAACATAAACCCAAAAATCCTAAACCCTAACGCCGCCTTCTTCACCATTTGCTCTCGTTCGGTCTTCCTTAGAATAGAGAGAGACTGCCTAGACCGACGCCTATTTCCACCACCAGCTTCTTCCACCTTTTCCCCTCCTTTTCCGGGATCAATTTTTTTGGACAGAGCCGGCGGTTCATTCTGGACCGAACGGTTCACCACGGCCACTGGCGGGGTATGCTTATCAATAAATCTCCCAGGTGGGTCCTCAGGCGGAGAACGGCTGCTGACCTCATCGACTGAAGTGAGATACTTATCGGGAAATACCTGAGGCGGAGTCGCCGTGACTTTATTCTCTCCTCCTCCTTCGATTGGAGACGGGAAGGATCCATGAGAAAGAGAGGTATGATCTGAGGAAACGGAAGATCTTGCTGGAGAGTCTTCCTCTAACCTCTGCTGAAGTGTAAGTGGCTTTAGCTCTCCGCTACTATGGTTTGATCGAGCTGGGGACGAGGCTAGTGATATATGTTCTTCAAGTGTTGCAGCCGGGGATTTAAGTTCTCCGCTACTATGGTTTGATCGACCTGGAGACGATGCTAAAGATATATGTCCACCATCTTCCTGAGATTCTGATGTTGCAGCACTCTGCTTTCTTGAGTTCTCCATGTTTTTGACTCTCTGATTTTCGCTAGCTGAGAGTGCCAGTGATATAATAAAGAAGCATCCAACGACAGCGACGGTTTTCTTTTTCTATGAATATTGTTCTCCTCTAGATATGTTCTCAGGGATGAACTACAGAAGCAAATCCTATCAAGTGGGCCGAAACTATCTTTTTGCTTGTTTTTCTATTTTTCTAAGAGAATATGGGTCCATTTTTTTCAGAAACTTATCAAGATTGTATGGCCCATTTGCTGTATCCATTTTCTAAATATTTCTAACTAAATTGACTATATTTTTAATATTTATTTTCATATTAAAGACCATTTAAACACTAATTATTTAAAATATAAATATTAATTGATAATATAAGTAAGATTACAGATCAAACTCCTATCTCCTTCCATATGCAATTATTTAAAATTTAGAGACAAAATTTATCTTAGTTAAAAAAAAAAAACCTAGAACTCAAGGCGTAAATGAGCGGGTAAAGAGCTCTCATGTTCAAACCTCACTCATGTATGCATGTAGCTATTTAAAATTTGGGGTAAGCTTCCTCCCGCAAAGAACCAACCCGACTCAAACGGGGATTAGTCTAGATGTAAATTTGGCTTAAAGGTGTCCTCTTTGGACCCATCTAAGACACCCCGTGCCTAAGAAAAAAAAAAACCTAGACTAATCTGAATAAACAGAGGTAGAACTAATCTGGTTTCAATTAAAAACATCACAAGATAATGTAAACTTTTACCTTAGTAAGAAAAACACCTGACTCCATCAAAAGACTAATCTGTATAAACAGAGATGGAACTAATCTGGTTTCAATCAAAAAGATCACAAGCATTCCAGCCTTTGTGCTGGCTGAAACCTGCCTAATTAATTATACAGATGAGCTACTTTGGCACGGATAATAAAACCCCACAGCGCAGCCAAGATAGCCACCGCCTGGCCTAGGAGTACAATTTTGAGAAAAAATCATAGGCCTCCTGGTACCGGTCTAAAACTATACCATAAAGGGGGTGGACTTCTTCCAATAGGTTAGTGTAAGGACCCAAAATATCTTTAGGCAACGGTGGAGAGTTGGTATCTACTAACCAACAGTAATGACAAATCGATAAGCCACTCAAACAATAACATGTATGATAATGGTCTCTGCGTTTCCCAGGTTTGTCTCTGAAACCTTGCTCCTCCTGTATTAACCATATTGTGTAAGCACCTAAGTAAATTATGAGACCAGTTTTTTGGCACAGTACTAAGTAAATTATGCAAACACAATTGACAGCTTTCATAGAAATAATGAGTTGTTCAAAATTCAAGAAAAGTCTACACTCTGAATTACCTAGAATCAAGAAAACAAATTAGATATCCAGCAAATTGATCAGATGGCAATTTTAATAACCACAAAAATACTGCCAAGTATGCATAGGGAAAATAATCTCCATATTATCGAGGCTTAAAAAGATGGCTACAAAAAATGACAAATTCCAACTCTGATTCTTCTCTTTATGGAGTTTCTTTCTCTTTGCTTTTCTTCTTTTTATGGGGTGTTTCTATTTGGGACCAGCTAATCCAAAGTTGAGGTTAAAACCCTTTTTATGGGAAGCTCACCAAAACAAATTTCACTATTCACAAGGCACAAACTTGAGAGAGCCAACATGCTTTATAGTTGATTTAGTAAGTTTCCGTATAATTGGGGAAAAGATGACAGTAAAGGTATTTCATGAAATGGAAACTTCTACCTAAGTAGCAATAATATGTAGGTGTTTGCAGCAAGATCATCCATGAGCAGAAATCAGCAGAGAGACTTAAAAAGTACAAAATAACAATTCATTAAAAGGAACCAATGTAGTTGTATTGC
The DNA here is from genome assembly GCA_025388415.1 of Cynanchum wilfordii. Taxonomy (NCBI): domain Eukaryota; kingdom Viridiplantae; phylum Streptophyta; class Magnoliopsida; order Gentianales; family Apocynaceae; genus Cynanchum; species Cynanchum wilfordii. The sequence goes on from JAHSUH010002350.1 coordinate 70,324, forward strand.
ATACCTGTGAGCACAAAAGAAGATACTGCTGCAAAAGCATGCTGTTGAATAGAGGTTTTATTGCTGTTCTTTTGCTAACAAAATTGGACCCAATTTCAGCTAAGTTTCTTCGATGAGAGGTATCATCTTGCCCTGCAGGAAGGCCTGCAATATAACACAAGTTATCTAAACCTTGAAGCAAAATACAATCTCTCGTCCATTTTCTATCCTCCTCTAGAGGCAAGGGCAATACAGAAAGAGAAGAAAGATAAGAAGAAAAATAAAAACAAAAACCTAAGAAAGACTGTCTGAACCTACTAGACCTAAAAATAGGTAATAGAGTTCACGTACCTTGGTTAATATCACAAGCACTGTCAATACGGTCTGTAATGGCTTCTGCACAATCTTCTACATCAGATAAATCTGATGCTGCAGAATCAGAGTCATCTTGCGAACTGCAGCCATAGTCTATAGTATTTGGCACCCCCAATTGTTTTGCAATAACTGAATCCAATTTTTGTATCATTACACCCACTGCTCCCTGGTTAGGAACTTAGTAAGTTACTTATTAATTTAAAGTAGACATCCGAAATATAGCCCTCCAAGAAAAATAAAGAAGAGGAAGGGGAGCAATCACCTGCCAGAAGGAATAGCACCCATCAACCAGTTTGTTAGTTCTACCTTGAAATCCACCTTCCCAACCTTGTCTGAAGACAAGCCAATCCTGGCAATGTTGTTCAAGAAATGCAAGAAAGACCCGCAGTCAGATGAATAAAACAGATCCATGATTACATATAGAATCTGAGTATATATTGTTCTAAGATGCCTGCAAAAGCACAAAATGGTTACTGAAAAGACAAACAGGATCCCATTCAAAGAAAATAGAGCATGTAAGAATGTTTACAGAAAGGAACTTAACGATCAGTAAGAACCAACAGTTCCACCCAGAAAAGGAGCGTTCACTAGTGGTGCAGGGTGATATAGTTAGCAGGCAAAGGGAAAAAGCCCAGGCTTTACCTTAGTTATAAGAGAGAAATTCTCTGCAAAAAATATAATTGTAATCAAACTTTGTAGCCTATCTAAGGAGACCCTACATTGAATAGAATCCTAAAAGCCTAAAGCAAATAGATTAGATAACTAGTAATAACTAAATTCTAAAACAAGTTGGAAACAAAAAGACTAATAAAAACATAGAATGTATGGGAAATATAAACAGAAAATACTAAAACACAGAGTTTTAGTCCTAAAATCCTATTGTGTCAAATAGGCCCACCAACAGTAGAAATAGAAATCTCTTCAAACACATCATTTCATATCAAGTATGCCATTAAGTAATACATGTCAAATTCTTAGTTCAAAACAAGTAGCAAAAACTTGGTAAAAGTAAAAACAGTGACTATATTCACAGTTCACAACAAATATATAAAACTCAATTCCCTAATTCACAACAAATATATAAACAGTTCAGGAAATATATAAAGAGAAATACGTCAAATAGGGAATAAACAGTTGATCTGGAAAAGGAAGAAAAAACTTACAATTAACCGAGGCAAATCCAAACAATCAACCTCATCAATCAGAATCATTGTTGCTAAACCACAAAATGCATATCTAACAAGCACCGTAACAAACGGATAAGTTTATGAAGGCATCACCAAATTAAAATCCAAGAAAAGCAGCCAGCAGAAATTTTATGCATAGCACAGAAAAATGGGAAAAAAAAAAAAGCAAGTTCATTAATTGTTTCAGTAAAAAAACTATGAAATCCAATTTCTAATATAGAGAAATTCGCAACAAACAACTTTTCTAGTACTCCTCATAACCAAGTCTTCTTTTATTAATACTAATCTGACAAAACCTCGTTGCAAATGCTAACCACAAGCCTTGGAGAATAAAAACCTTGTATAATACTCTTATCTTTCATTCTCACTTCAATACACCTTTTTTTTTCTTTCTGTTTAACATTTGGTTTTGATTTAGGTCCTATATCAACTGCTATAACTATAAAAATCTTTGAATACATACATATGTTTACATCCTGAATATGCATATCCTAGCCCTTTAAGGAACTCTTCATAATGTTCATGTTCTTGTCTATGTCAATCATATACCTAACTGAGTTATTGTTCATAATAGTTATGGAAAATTAAAAGTTAAACAGATAAAATGTAAGATACAAAATTCCATCCTTCATACAAAACCTATTTTTCTATCTTACCCTCCATGAGCTTCAGAACCAGGTTCCCCAGCTATTCCACCTTCATAAGTCTGACAACTGAACAAACAAAGATTAGTTTAGTGTTGAGGGAGATAAAATCAATAATACAATTAACTGAAAAGAAAAGCCTCAGATTCTGAAGGATAACTTCTATATGCAGACACTTATATATGGATGCAACTGAGTAACGACTAAACAACTGCAACAAGCAACTATGTTAAATCTTCAAAAGTCTTTCAAACAACCAAATCCCTTGAACGTAAAATGCGCCCTATTAATTAGATAACAAGTCCAGAGACGAAACTTTAAAGCTAACTTAAGAAGCATTACACCTCAAAAGAGTTCTTCCAAAGCAACTAAATTAGTCATGAAAATGAATGAAAGACAGAAGGCAAGAACAGGAAAATATGCAAAAGTTACTTCTGATATTAGTAGTACAAGAATCCAGCACACATACCGTGAGTTTTTCACCATAGGTGGCAGCATTACCCGCCAAGCCAACTATAAGTTTAAAATGAAAAACTACAAAAATACAATGCAATTCATGAAGACCAGGTTGTACCAAAACATCAACGTAATAACGTATTATAGATCACAATTTATCATTTTCAAATCCATTCATTGAATTGCCATTAATTTAGTCTCTGATTCTGTTAAGAGAAGTAAATTCAACTCAAGTACAGGAGTTAGAAGAAAATCTCTAATATATGGGCCCTGAGAGCCTGAAGAAAAGAGGAGATTTAAACTCCAACATATGGGTAATACTCAAAACTCTAAGCATGTCTTTTGGACCAAAGGCCAGCATAGTTAATGCAGAGAATTATGCATGTAAAAGAACAACATCCAATGACATTCTGAACAAAATACCAGGCAACCACTGATAGATCTAGTGGGAAAAGGAAATAATAGAAACTCTTGAGTTTAAAACCAACCTTGCAATGTAATTTCCCAAATTTGCAACCAGCTTGTCATCCAATATGTTAAGAACACTGGCAACCTGGAAAAATAATGCGTAGGGGAAACCATGAAATATGTATATGTGACATTTAATGATCCAAAAACAGAGTAGTAAATGCTGGATGCGGAAACAAAGCAAAAACATGACTGTGCTCATAGAGAGAGCCAAACTTACAGAAATTGCAGTGTAGCAAGCACGAACATCTAACTCTCCACCATCATGCATCCTGATGATAACACATAATTAAAACTTAGTCTAATACCTTAAATCCTGCAACATGGCATAAAAGAAACATAAACGACCAGCAAGGAAAATAACATATTATAATTTCAAAAAGACACAGGAAATGCATTCTGAAAACATAGGTTGGTTGAAGCAAAGGGGAAATACCTCATATCTGCAACACACATAATATTAATATACTTACACAAGATATTATCTCTATCTCTCTGAATTAATCTTTCTATAAAATGTATTAATCATTGAAATAAAAACCATATCAACCTGAAGCCTCATTAACCAACCAAAAAAAAAAAAAAACCTGAAGCCTCCAGTTGTATCTTTCATCCGCAGCAAAAAAGAATACACTTTTTCCCTGAGAAAATTTCCATGTCAGAGAAAGCAAATGATGAACTGCTTCATCAAAACCAGTACTTGTATATACCTATCAATTGACAACAAAGATCTCTGACCTCCCAAAGTTAAAAGTGAGTTGACTGCTGCATAAGTCGTGGCAAGATGAGGCAACTGCTCAAATCGAGGAAACAGGTTATTCTAGTGACAAATACAAATAGAATCAAGAGAGAACAGAGAGAACTTACTTGACCAGGTCCACCACCATATCCACCATCTGGATCCTACAAAACATAAGAGGATGTTACTGTAAAATGTAAATCAAAATTCCACAGTAGAAAAAAAAAAAAAAAAACAGATAAGATAAAAAACAAATCGAAGTTACTCTGAGCATCATCTTGAACATAGATGTCCCCCCAACTTACAGATCAATGTGCAAACTCATGCCAACAAAAAACATAGTAAGGAATTTCAACAAGTAATGAAAGGACAAAGCTGAGACTCAACACAGGAATCAGAAACAGAGGAACTTTACACCGGCTTCTTTCTGTAAAAGATTTAACAGGGCACATGTTATTTGGGTCCCTGCAACTACCATTGTGAGAATTTATCAATACTTTAAAGACTGTGCAGAAAACAAGGACTGATCTTCTACCCAGTAAAAATACCAAATGCATATTGGGGGGGGGGGGGTGAAGACTAGCGGGAACCAGAATGCAAGTTTTAATCTCTGAGCTAGACCAAGACAGTAATACTATTTCTTTTCCTTTCATATTTTTTTTTTTTTTTTTTTGGCAAGGAGCAGAGTGTGAATCTGCTATAGGTGGGAGGAAGAAGGTATTTTTCTTTTAAATAGTAGTATATTTACTCCCTTTTCCTTTTCACAATTTAAACTTGTGACATTGCAACATGAAGACAATATCAGTTCCATTGTGGATGGAGGACACTTTCATAAACAAAATTCAGACAAATAACTCCCAGTGTACTCTCCTTTTATCCTTTCCACTATGAAGTTTCTGGCATCACTCAGAGTAAGCAATTGAGATTAATTCAGACAATTAAAGTTATTAATATCATCATAATGGCTTACTCTTACATAGTTAATGATGCTTGAGAGAACAGAAGAAAGATACTTGCAAAAGTACAAACAAATCAAACTGCAAAGAACAACACAAGCAACAAAATGGTCCCAAAAAAAAAATGCATTTTCTCAAAATAAAATTATCTCAGCCATTTGAAAAAGACCTGGCAGCGCTTAAGAAAGTTAATAGTATTATTTTCCAGTTCTTCATCAACATAATCTCCCAATACAGCAATAGAGTGGATGATCCAATAGCAAAGCCAAGGCCGACTGAAAAAAAGCAAAATGTAGGTTGAATTAAAAAAGTGACTCAAGATATAAATTTTGGAACTTTAGCCATAAATATTTCTTAAACCCAAAATAAGTGTGATAAAAATGTCTTCATTTAAAAAAAAAAAAAAAAAAAAAAAAAAGAAACAGAAAGAGGAAGCAAAAGATGGCGAGAGTTGGCATACTTGGCATCCAGAACACAGAATGATGGCCCGAGTCGTTTAAGACCGTTGGTAAGGTACTTTATGTGCCTATCCCGTTGAATCTCCAGGCTTTCCAATTAATTATTTAAAAAAAAAAAAAAAACAAAACACACCGAAGCCAGTATATATTATTGTCTAAAACAGAGTTCAGAAGTAAATAGTTAATAAATAAAACCCTAGAGTAAAAAAAACAGTGAAGAAACTAACTGAGCAACTTGGGCGTTTGGAGGAATGCTGTGGAACTGCGAATATATGGTGTAAACCTTATGGTCGAGCATCCATTGATCTTCTTGAGTCTTTGTTCCCTTAATAACCGTCGATTCCATCTCAGGATTGCCGACTCTTACTCGTATTCTACACTCTCTGAAGATTCCGCCGGCGATCTTCTTGATTCTTGGTTAATGGCGGATTTACGCTTAATTTAGTTTAGGAGTTTTTCTTTTTCTTTCTTCAAAAAGTTTGAGAGGGTAATACAAGAAAATGAAAAGAAAGTACAAGAATCTAATTGATGGATTGTTTTTTTTTTTTTTTTTTTTTTTTTTTTTTTGGTAAAAGATGGATTGTTCTTTTACTCTCTTATTTTTCCTTCCAATATTTCGATCTAATTATATCTGTTAGATAGATCTCAATTTAGTAGTTACCAAAAAAATATATCTCAAAATTTCAACTTTTTTTCCTTTTAATACTTTGATATTTTTTTTAGGTGGTATCTCTGGCCTTCATCGGGATTAATTCATCCAGGAATGCCCAACAAGGGGGTATATATATCCGCACTCAGAACATATATCGAATGCCGGGTGAAGTTTAAACCTTAGCCGGGTAGAAGATAGGGTGAGGAGAGACCTTAAACACAAGATAAAAACTATTTTAATACTTTAATATTTTAAACATGAAAATATATTTTTTTTTATATAAATATATATAAATTTTTTTAAATAATTCAATTTTTTAATTATAAATAGAATTATAATGATTTTTTTTTTATTAAATTAAAGAAACTAAATAATGAATCTCAAAAACATTTTAAAAAAACAAAAAATATATGTATATATTTAATAAACGGTTAATATTAAGAATAAAATTATCACCTCTAAAGACAACTAATACTCTTTCCATTATTATTTTATCAACTTATTTCCGCACGTGTGTCAGTACTCAGTAGTAATTTCGTTGACGGACCTTCAAAATCATATCCGTGGAATAAGATCTCAATTTAGTAGTTTACAAAAATATATATATATATCAATTTAGTAATTACCAAAAAATATATCTCAAATTATTCACCTCTCTCTTTTAACACTTTTATGATTATAGAGATTAAAATATATTTGAATTTTGTATCTTTTAAAATATATATATATATTTATAAATTATTTATAAAAATATAAATAATTATTTCTTTTCAAATTATAAATAAAAATTATTATAAATTAAACTATATATTTATCAAATTAAAGAAAATAAGTAATGAGTGTTAAATCTCAAGTTCTTTTAATAAGTAATGAGTGGGTATTTTGTTTTTTGAGATGTTTTATGAAATTTTGATGTTTTCATGGTTAAGATATTAAAACTTTTATAGGTGTACTTTATATATATATGATATATATATATATATATATATATATATATATTTTGAAAGTTTTAGAAGAAGATAAATTGAAGTTTTGAAGATAAATTTGGAATTTATTGGTTTTAATGATTGTATTTTATTGTTATTTAAAAATTTAAATTAATATTTTGTATAAATATATATATTTTTTATTTATTAATGATTTTTTGTGTAACGTTCAGAATTGACAAGCCTTGATGGGCAGGTACATTGCTTCTTTATGAAAAATAGAGAATCGGAGTTTGAAGAGTGGGAGAGAGAAGGAGTCCTTGACCCGCAACAGATAGTGAAAGATTTTTTCAATCAAATATTTTGGGTTTCTAGACTATGGCGCCCTTGGGCCTTTCTATTTGATTGTATCGAAAGACCCATTTCATTGGGATTTTGGACCAAGTCATTTCGGGGCAAGCAAATTATTTATGAGGAAGAGGCTGCGCTTTGAGAGGAAGAGGTTGAGCGTCAAGATAGAGATAGTAGGCTTCGAAGTTCTTGCAGATTTTCCTAAGCACAAGGTTCTTTTGAATAAGTCAATTCATTTGGTACCTACAAATACAATGCACTGAGACAAGTCTGCAATAGTCGCTTGTAATAATTACTCCCCATATATACCTCTCAGTTTTCTCTCCCAGTAATTTCAATTTGCATAAAATCCCATTACCGGCTACACAAATTTCTGATCAAGAGATGGCGATGAAGCGTGTTGCCGCGTCTGCGATTCGCTCTGCTTTTGCTTTTTCAGGGAATTCAACTTCTTCGTTTCTCAATCGCAACCTTCATGTAAGTTCTTCATTTCTCAGTAGTCAGTCAGGCTTCTGCAACTTCAGATTTCTTTGATTTCTTTCTTTTTACTTCTGATCTTCACTCCCCAACTCAAGTCTCATGGCTTGCACATCAAGATCATCATAGATTGTTCGTTGCATGTTGTATTCGACACGTGATGGAGTCTCTTTAATTTGGGAGGCCTCATGTCCATTGCCGTATATGTTAACAATTTAAAAAAAGAAAAAAAAAAAAGTGCCTTACTTTTTTCTTCCAACTTTTTATTTTACTTTTCTAGTCATCACTCGAAATTCCATGTATTTTAATTTATTTTACTTTCAACTCGGGGCAAACTAAAATCAACCTGTACAAAGAACAATGCTAATCCTAAATCCTAATCGAATATGTATTTTAACAAAATTTGAGTTTATTCCTGAAGTAATTCTTGCTAGTCAGTCTCCTGTTTTGTGGAGTCTCTGTGACGGAGCAGCTTTAAGGGAAATTTCAAATCAGTGTGTTCGTTTTTAATTTTCTTAAATTCTTTGCAAACTGCAGGCTTCTGCTGGGAGCAAAAAGATTGTTGGTGTCTTCTATAATGGAAATGAATATGCTGAGATGAATCCGAATTTTGTTGGCTGTACAGAAAATGCACTGGGAATTCGTAGCTGGTTGGAGTCACAAGGCCATGAGTACATAGTAACTGCAGACAAAGAAGGACCCCATTGTGGTTAGTATGTCGATGTGGTTGACCACTGTTTATGTTCTTGATCTGTTTGATACAAAATGTTGATTTATAAGCCACTACATTTATTCTTTAAATTTGCAAATAGTATTTCTTGTACCATATTCAGTAAGTCAGTGATGTACTGATAGTGTTTCTATAAATTGCATAACTTTTGTTGGTTTTTGTGGTACTTATTTGCAGAACTTGAAAAACATATCCCTGACCTCCATGTGTTGATAACCACACCATTTCATCCTGCCTATGTCACGGCTGAGAGGATCAAGAAGGCAAAGAATCTGCAACTATTGCTGACAGCTGGAATTGGTTCTGATCATGTTGATCTCAAAGCTGCAGCAGAAGCTGGGTTAACAGTCGCCGAGGTCACTGGGAGTAACGTTGTCTCTGTTGCGGAAGATGAACTTATGAGGATCCTTATTCTTGTCAGGAACTTTGTGCCTGGATACCATCAAGTTATCTCTGGTGATTGGAATGTTGCAGGTATTGCTTACAGAGCTTATGATCTTGAAGGAAAGACTGTTGGAACTGTTGGGGCAGGACGTATTGGCAGGCTCTTGTTACAGAGGCTGAAACCTTTCAACTGTAATCTACTATACCATGATCGCATTAAGATGGACCCTGAGTTGGAGAATCAGACGGGAGCAAAATTTGAGGAAGATCTTGATGTGATGCTTCCCAAATGTGACATAATTGTTGTCAATACACCTCTTACAGAGAAAACAATGTAAGCCTGAGAACTTTTCCAGGAATTTTGAATATTTGCTCCTTTAAGAAACAGAGGTAAGGCCGAAAACAAAATATACATCTTAATTTATGAAAAAGCTAACTTTTGTTCTGTGGATTTTAATGATTCTTGCTTATCTTTTTAGTTAAACTTAAGAAACAGAGGTTAGCATATGGCATCTTATTTATAGAGATAACATGTGGCATACTTAAAAATGACGTCACAAAACAACTTTCTATTTGATGTAATGGATGCATGGCTTTTGGTGACCGGAATTTAGACGCTCTTAACTTTCAGGGACCTGTTTTTTGGTCTTGAGAATGCTAGTTAAACAAACATGCTGAATTATTTGTGTAGAATTGCTAGGAATATGTCATTGGTTAGAAAATCTATGTTGCCCTACATGTAAACTTAAATGCTCTATCTGCCATTTCTTTTTTCTTTCCTTTTTTTCCAAAGGTAGAGGGTGCCAATTTCAGAAACCTTTTTCTTAAACTCGTCTTGATTGTGCTTATGCAGATATAACATCATTTATGGACATATATATATAGTTCAGTAGTGCAATTTTATGTTTTATTCACATGAATCTGTCTTCTTGTTCAGAGGGTTGTTCAACAAAGAGAGGATTGCTAAGCTAAAGAAGGGGGTTTTGATAGTAAATAATGCTCGAGGTGCAATCATGGATACCCAAGCAGTTGTTGATGCTTGTTCAAGTGGACATATTGCAGGTGAGATAAGTATCATTTGGATATAACATACCCAAAAATAGTTGAGGTTTTCCTATTTAAATTTCATGGCATTTTCAAGACCTGTATCAGTTAGCTCTCAGTTTTCAGGGATTCAAAGTAGCAGAATTTTACATGAAGTAAAAGGGGAAATATTCAAAACTATCTACTTAACTTTCAGATAGGTTGTGTTTTGAACGGTCAGGTGCTGAACTATTTGTTTCATGATAATTTTGCAACTTTTAGGTTACAGTGGAGATGTATGGAACCCTCAACCAGCTCCGAAGGACCATCCTTGGCGTTACATGCCAAACCAGGCTATGACACCTCATATCTCTGGCACTACCATTGATGCTCAGGTTTTATTTCTTTTATAGGTCCTTTCTATCTGTATGCCCCAAACACATTGAGGATCACAATTTTCTGTTGGTATCGGACACAAATTTGATCTTGTTTTGACTTGTGTATCCCACTGGCTGTCTTTCATCGGAATGTTCTTTCTATGAGATAAGGCCTTTGTTTCTCGTTGTCTCTATGTTAAGAACTGCAAATTTGAGACTCAATCTTGTTATATGCAGCTGCGATATGCTGCTGGGGTTAAGGACATGCTGGACAGGTACTTCAAAGGAGAGGATTTCCCTGCTCAAAATTACATTGTCAAGGATGGCGAACTTGCAAGCCAGTACAGATAAATCATGAATCTGCCCTTCTGAGCTGCTTGTGTGCAGGTCATCCTTTTGGAAGGATATGTTTTGTTTAATAAATTGGCATTTTTCATTCTTGTTCCCTACAGGAAAGAATGTAATGCTTTGAAATTTTAGCTTCAGTTAAGGTGAACTTAAGCGTTTTTTCTGCTACTGCTGTATTGGAGTATCAAAGTACTGTTTTTGAAAGTACCCCAATAAGAACAAAATTATCTACCTGTGTCTATGGTTCCTTTTTTTTTTTTTTTTTTTTCCTTTTCCTTTATTACTTCTATAAAAGCATTCTTTAAGCATCCTTTTATACGTATTTATCTAATGGGTAAAGTGGTGTTTGATGGTCAAGTGTGTGCTGAGCGAGTGGTCAACAACTATACTCTTTGTTCAAAGGGCAGGAGTTCGACACCCAATTCAGTCATAATACTGTTGGATCCGGGTGTGAATTATTCGGGTATAACTCGGATACCACATAAAAAAGGGAAAAAAAAAAAAAAGTGGATGTTTGATGTAGATTAAGAATGAAAAGTTTTAACATTCACCCAAAAAAAAAAAAAAAAAAGAATGAAAAGTTTTAACAAGAAAATACACGTTGTAAGTAAGTGCTCGAAGTGTGTCAAAATATCATTGCACTCAAGACATAATATTTTAATCGAAAATTTTACTTATTCATTTTTTTTTATTTGTTAAAAGTTCATTATCTTATTCAATTTGTTTTATAAAAAATTTGGTTAATAATTCGATTTAGAATTTTTTTAAAAATACTAATTAATACTAGTTTCTCTCTAATTAGAGGCATATAGTGGGAGCGGTTCCTCTTAAAAAATATTAAATTTTTTGGCCAGCTATCCCACCCAGCACCTTGCGATAAGAAAAAAAAAAAAAAAAAAAAAAAAGTTTCTCTCTCTCCTTTTTTGTTTTTTCTTGAATTTTTATTTTTCTTCTGTACTATATTTGGTTTAGAGGGAACTGATAACGTGGACGATCTAGATTCATTGAAAGAAAGTGGAAGATCAACGGTGGACAGGTGAGCGAACATTTGTTCTAAAGGCAATTTCCACGGTCTCTCCCTGGGACGTATTAAGCAGTACTGTAGAAGAGAAAGAAGCAGATCGCGGTCGCTCTTCCATTTTTTTCTTTCTCTATCTGCGAATTTTCTAAGGTATTTTTCAACTCAGTTTATGTTTCCGGTGAATCTGTTGCGATGGTTTTGAATTTCCAGCTATTTGATCATTCCGATCTCGGATTAGGGTTTTAATTCGTATCTTTGATCGCATGAAATTCTCTGTTTGTTCTTGTTCTAGTTTATTATCATTTTCCTATTGTTCTTATCATTATACGCTGTTAATGAATTTGACATTTTGGTTACATTGAGTTTGGAAATGGTTAAAAAACTAACATTTGAAGATTTTTATTCACTCCAAACTTCGATTCATTTATAATGTAATATGATTATTTATTATATTCAACTGATAAATTGCATTTGGTGTACAGTGGATAGAAATATCTCTTTCCGGAGAAGAGAATTTTCTTTAAGGTGCCATAAATTATTAAGTTGTTTGGAGGATATTATGAAATACGTAAATGCTGCTGTTTTTTTTCGATTACCATGCGTTTTGCCTAGGTATTTTCAACCGTATATATTTTGAGATTTTAAGGGCCAAGGCCTGGTTTCTGAAGTACATTTCAGTTTCCGAGACGACTAAGTGATTTATTTCTTCACATCATGCAGAATTTCTTGAAATGTCGGAAACAAAAACAATGAGGAAGCCTGTTTTCATCAAGGTTGATCAACTACGACCTGGTACTAGTGGACACAATCTGATTGTCAAGGTGGTTAGCGCGAAGATGGTATTGCAAAAGGGCCGTCCAGATGGACCCTCACTACGACAAATGCGAATTGCTGAATGCTTGGTTGGAGATGAAACAGGAACAATTGTCTTTACAGCAAGGAATGAGCAAGGTATCTCTTCTGTTAAGTGTTAATTTTGATTCCTGTTAATGATTGTAATTCTTCATCTCAATAGTTAGGTTTTGAACACTCCATTTTCCGATCTGTCTTTGTATTTATCCATCTGAGACTACTTAAAGCTCCATCTGAGCTGTTTTCTGAGGTTTTTCCCTTTTTCATCCATGTTTTGGTTTTAGATCGGGACTTGAATCGGTATCCTTGTCAGAATAGGAGTTGAGTATTAACTTACAGCCTGTCAGATGTGCTTATCCATCTCTCTATTACTCCTGCATTCTCTTAGTCGTTTACTCCTTCCAATAATTTCCTAGAATTCTTTTATGACGAAGTATGCTGACACTTCTCTAGCTAGTTGATTATGATGTTTCCATTTCTCAATTACTGGTCACCAGCAACCTACTTTTGGACAAAGGATAGTGTTGATCAGGTTATTGAAATGAGAGCAAGAAATTTGGGGATAATTCTGAGCTGTTCCCATGTTTTGCTCATTTCTTATGTGGTCAAGTATGAAGTATGTGTTTATCTTTGTTTCACCTCTGTCCTCTTGCTATTCTCGTGGATAGTAGAAAGCCGATTGAAACGTTCTTTAATTTGTCTTTTCCTTTAAGAAACTTGCTCATGTTTTCAACTAGAACCTAACTTGCTTTGCCTAGCTTTTGCATGCATGAGTTTAGGTTTTCTGGAACATGCTTTGTTGTGGCTTGTCTAATGTTGCTTCTGTCATTTCTGATATGCAGTTGAAATGATGCAAGCTGCTGCTACTGTAACTTTACGGAATGCAAAAATTGATATGTTCAAGGGGTCGATGAGGCTTGCTGTGGATAAATGGGGCCGTGTTGAAGTGTCTGAACCTGCCAGTTTCACTGTGAAGGAAGATAATAACCTTTCATTGGTCGAGTATGAACTGGTCAATGTTGTTGAGGAATGAGATTTTAGATGTGGTCCCTTTAATCTCTGTTTACAAATCAATGAACCTGTGAAGATCTGGACTTCGTGGTATTAGGAAGTTGGCAAAAATGATAATATATTGTTATCCAGATGATCTTGTTTGCATGATGCAGAGTTTAGTAAGAAGAATCTCAAAGTTATGTTTTCCGCTATGAAGTGTGAATGTATCGTTGTGGCCGGAGAGCTGCTCCAAAGAAATAGAATGCTAGCACAGCTGGTTATCCTTATCTTATTCAGAAAGGATAAAGAGACTGATCGCGTGGTTGTTTATTTATTTTAAGACATAAAGTGCGTGAATTTATATCATACATGAATATGAAGGGAAGTGAATTCCAGAATGATTGTTTTTAGTATTGCTATGTTACTAATTTGTAGTTCACTCGGTTTTCGGTTTTCAATCTCTATGGTAAAGATGCCTAATGGGATTATACAAGGCATGTCAGGATAAGTGTGTATTTAAATTCTCTTTCTCAGAGAAATTTTCCGACGTGTGATACTATTGCAAATGTGTGTAGTAAAATTCATCCGGCTTAATTAAATACCAGTTGTCATTTGCCAAACGTCAGATAAATCTTCTCTGGTGATAGAAGGTTTTTTTTTAACTTCCAAGATAAAAAAATGGCCCGAAAACCGAGTCAAATAGTACATTATTATAACGCGCGACTTAATGGTCCGAATCAAAGCCCAGTGGCGCGGTGCTCGGCCCTTCCGTACCCGTATAGGATCAATGTGTCGCCTCAGGCTCCTGAATCAGCTAGTTAGGGTTTAAGAAAACCCAGAGGTCTTTTTGAGTAGAGGAAAATATTAACTGAAGAATTGAAGAAACAAAAATGGCATCCAGTTCCGCGAGAGGATTAGTTCAGCGATCCACATCCTATGCCAAGGCCTTCGTGAATTCTACTTCTCGATCCGTTTGTTCCCCTTCTGGATCTTCCAAGCTCGGCGGACTTGCTCCGACCATCTCTTCCGCTGCTCCTCGACTATACCGTCGCCAAAATCTCTTCTTCACTGCCAGGTTTACCTTTATTTTAGATGCGCCTTTACTGTCTATTGAGTTGTTGGTAATGGCAAGTCCTGAAATGTCTACTGTTTTTTATCCCTTAAATTAACTAGTTCTCTGTGAATGGATTAATATAGACTGCCTAGGGAGTTGGGCTCTGCGGATTCATTAATGCCTTTGCACTCCGTCACTGCTTCTGCCTTGCTAAAATCCTTGCTTTCTTCAGAAGTTGGCCAATGGGGTTCTCTTTCTGAAGGTACTAACCAGTTCCCTTTAACTTTTATCGATTATTACCTTTTTCTTACGTAGCATTTTATAAAATATTTGCTATGAGCTAAGGCTTTTTCTTTACTATTTATTGATTGTAAGCTGAAATTCTAGATTATCTAATAGCCCCAATCATTTGCACTTCAGTTTAGGTAAATGCAATATGATTGGTATTCTCTAGATATTTTAAGGATTCTATTTTTCATTCGGTCCTTTGGAAGTTGAAATTAAGAACTTGAGCTTGTAGCGGGTTGAATCAAACAACTTCAATGTGTGCATATATGCTTCTCCTTGAAGCATAAGGCAAATAGTTTAGTGTTCAACTAGCCTTGGGTTAGTAGAGATACAGTTTGTATCCCTCTTTATTTTATCATTTGTGCCCATGTTGTACTAACCCTTTCATTCTGCTCTTAGTGTAACTGAAGATGCTAACAACAAGACAGCACCAAATTGGCCCATAACCTGTTAGTTTTATTAGTTAATTAGACCAGGAACATGTTTTGTATTGCATGCCAACATAAGAAACTGAGAGTCTTTTGTTCAACGTTGTCAGAAGATCCATTTCTTGAACGATTCACTGTGCACCTAGTGATTATGTAACATTGTTGATTCTGCTAGATAGTCTATGTCCTTAGATGCCATTCAGTCCCATGTTTTGGCATTTATTTATTTGCCTAGCTAAAGATTTGGTTGAAACTGTACTTTTAATTGTCAATTTCAAACATGTTGGTCTGATTTGTCTGCTGCACGGACAGCTTCTCAACATGTTCTCTATTGAGTTCTTTTATTATCGGAATGTAGGGGCTGAGGTGTTTTTAGTTTCCTGCTTGAACATACAACTTCTACTATGTTTTCCCAGATGCAGTTTCTTCATCTGTGATTGCATTTATGAGGGTTCATTGTTTCTTTGATTGGATGTGCATGCAATAGCATGATATAGATAAATGAATGAATCCATTATTTTGATAACATGGGTAGGAGTCTTTCTTCTTCTTCATTTTTTTTTTCTCCTGTGGTGGTTCTTTTTCTTGTAACTTAAATGTTGATACGTTGGATTTCATGGTTTCATTGTATGACAGGATTTGCTACACCACTATAGCAGGGCCTTCGAGTCTCTCAGCTTACCAACCCAAAGAATGATAGAGCTGCAACCTGTTTTGCTCTTTCGTCTAAAGAAGAACATTCTTGTAAGTTAGAATGACTATTAAATTTTGCATTTTTGTTATGAGGTTCCTTCTGTTGATCCTTGTATGCTCCTCTGTATTTACTCACCAAGAAGAGTAGCTCGGGCTAATTGCTATCTTTGTCTTCGAACTTGTTTCTTGTTCCTTCATTTTTTTTGTTGGTTAGATTTCTGCTTCATTTTCGAAATGGGGATGCACATTGTGTTTATGATCAGGAGACCAGCCAAATCATCTCACTGATGGTGGTAATAATTCAGTTAGCTAGTCATTTTACTTTACTTGTGTTCCTTGATTGTCAGTCTGTAAGATAACAGGCACATATTACACTGAAATAAGACCAAGGTGCCCCTAGATTCCCTGCTAGAGTGATCTAGATTGGATGATGTAAAATGTGTTGCCTTATCATCCAAGCTTGCTAATGTATGAAAATACTTGGCATTGACTTATGTTGGGTAGCTCAAACTTTCAAATTAGCTTTTCTTTCTTCCCTCGTACCCTTTAGATGAAATGTGTTTTCCTCATTCCAATATATAGAGAGAAAAGTGATTGGTCAGATGAAGGTTGATTACCATGGTTCAACAAGCAGTCAATGGTACAAAACTTTCCTGCATTCAAATCCTATCACACCTTGTATCCAAAATCACATTTTAACAGCATTGTCAATTTACAATACAAAACATTATTGTTTCTCGTTACTTTGTTTGAGAAACTCTAAGTCCTTCATCTGCAGCTGCACAGCTTCTTTAGGCAGTGGCTTTGGCTCTGGAAATTTAAACTCTTCACTTCCTTCCTCGAGCCTTTTAATCTTCTCTTTGACAATACTCTCTGTCTGTGCTTGTCCTACCGTGGGAAAGACAGCATTGAGTATGATGGAGAGTAATCTTTCATCCTCTTCTTCAATGGGATCCCTCCCGAAACAACAAACATAAATAGCATCCAAAGCTTTCTCGGCCCTGATTTCCATCGGGATTGTTGGGATTGGAGCATTCAATTTTGATCGCCTCTGTCAGGTGAAAATTCTCATTAGTGTTTGTTGTTGTATGTACACACAAACAAGTAGCAGTAGCAGAATTGGTTCAGTAGAAACTAGACCCAGGCCAAACCCATTGCAAAATTTTATGAGATTAACTGGCTAACCTCTTTTGCTTCGTTCATCATTGCAATGAAATTTTCCTCCTCAAATTCTATATCATTTGATAACCGTAGCCTTGCTACCCCTTCCAATATTTCCTCCGATTTGAGGAGTCCAGCACCGACTGCAGCTAACCAACAGCACAGCAGCACGTAAAGAGGATCCCCTGACTACCAATAAATTAACTTAAAATCAGGAGTTATTCAATAATAAATTCCCCTCAGATTAAGTTTGAAATTGAAACTACCAGAGTCCAATTCAATCCAATCGTAACTTAAAATTGATGATAGAATTAACAACAGGATAACTAAAAAGTTAAAGAAATTTGAAATGGTAGGAGTACCCGTCCTCGTCGATCCTTAAACTCGTAGAATGCTCTTGAATCATTAATGGAACACTTCTTTCCAACCCGTCGTCTGAATTCGGCGAAATCGATTGTGTCACCACCAACCCCTCCTTCGTCGCTGAAAATTCTGGCAACAAGCCCAACGACGGGAAGTGCCCCAATGACTTTGTTGGCGAAACCGGAAAAAGTGTTTGATTCTTCCATGTAAGATTTCACGAGTAACACCCCATTGCATTTTGCAGTTTTGTGCCCAGTGGATGGTACTCCATAGATATGCCGCAAGTAAACAAGGGACTGTGGGGAGGGTTTGCAGTTGCAACGATGATATGGATACAGACTAGTAGTCTGGAAACATGACACAACCACCATGGCTGTATAATGGCGGGGGTACTGATTTTCTGGTTTAATAATAGCCTCTCATTGCTTTCTTTCCCGAGCTGGGTTTATCATGTTTGGGATGGTAAGTACCGTTCAGTGCACTCCTCCCACGGGGTGCACAGTACACAACCACGCCATTGGTTTCTTTATTGAAGTTTTCGAGCTGGGCTTATTGGTTCATCTAAGCCCATATCTAGTCAATGTCTGTAGCCCAAGAGCCATTCGTCCTTAATATTAATCCTTTTACCTCTGTAGAGTTCGGGATTCCACGGTTGGGCCTTCTGAATTAGGATTCCGATTTGGGTCAAGTGATCCAACAGCCCCAATTCAGACTCGGCCCAAATATATTTATTTATTTATTTTTGGTTAGTCCCTTGCCAATTTGTAGAATTTGTTTTGTTTATTTAAATTTTTTAACTTTTTATGTTCTGTAACCTATATTAACTTATCATTAATTATTGTTAAAGACTGTTTCACTTATAATTAATGTATTATTAAGTGTTGGAGCCCATTTCTTCTTCACTCTCCGTTCCGTTATTCCCATCATCACATTTTTTAATTGTTCTAAAAAAAAATTATACTTTCTTATTATTTTTTTTTTCTTAGGCACGGGGTGATTTATATAAGTCTCAAACTATGGAAGGGTACATTTAAGCCAAATCTATATCTAGACTAATCCACGTTCAAGTCAGGTTAGTCCATTGTGGGAAGGAACTCTACTCCTAAATTTTAAACAGTTACATATATGAGTTAGAAAAACTCCTTATTAGCTCACTTATGATTGGAGTTTATACTTTCTTATTATTTATTATATATGACGTAGTTACTGTTTATTTTTATCCATTAAATAATAATAATAATAATCTAAACTCCTGTTCAAGTAAATTGGATGATTGGATACAACGTCTTGTTATTTATTTATTTATTTTGAAAAAAAAAAGTATATTATTACTAAAAAAGAAAATGAGGAATAAAAATTTAAAATCCAGAAATGGGTTTTAAGTGAATCTTTCTAATCGAATTAACAGTTTCCCTTGGATTTTAGGGCTCTACTTATGGATTGTTACAGTGCGACAATATGCATTTTTGGATTAGCAAAATGAAAAAAGGCAAGACCGGTCCCGTCCCGTCAAATGGGTATAATATAATATTCATTTTCTCATTCGGAATATATCTCCAGTACGGTGAATTAGGCACTTCCCTGTGGTTATATATATATATATATTGCAACATATATCTAACACATTTCGAATTGGCGGCACTTACTTTGCCAACTGCAGACGCTTTCAGTTCACACTTCCACTTTCCCTTCAAACCTTCTGCCAAAATTCAATTCCGATTAGACTCCTCTTCTCTGCAGATAACTGCTCCTCCCACTTTCCTACTGTCTCTCCGGCTTCAGAAAACCGTAAGTAACGTCCGCTTTCGAATTAACTTCTCTCTCTGTCTATTTAATATATATATATATATATATATATATATATATATATATATATATACACACTTACACACGCAGTGGAATTCTCTACTCCGTGCAGCAGTTCTATTTTATTATACTTGTTGTGACTTTGAGTTTTGTGTATTTTTTTCGTTTACAGTATTTTCTGGAGATATAAATAGTTATAAGCAGAAAGACGGACCACTATGGGAACTGCCAATGATTTCATTTCCTCGGCGGGGAACGACTTTAACTACGTCCGAGATCTGAGATTTTCCAAGCATGTTCATGATAACGTGCACGGCAACATTTATCTTGATCCGGTTACCTTTTCTTAGTCTCTCGTCTTTACTTTTTCATGTATTCCGTTCAATTTATTATTATTATTATTATTATTTTTAATCTTGTCCTCTGTTCATAGCTTGCTCTCATACATTTGACATCGGATGTATTCCGGTATTTATTTTTGTACTTCTGATTATTACGGATTTTTTCTAATTTCAAGAGAAATCACTGCGTGTCAATGATTTATCTGCTTACTGATATCTGTTCTTCAAAATCAATTGTGTATACTTGCATGCGTTATTACCGGTAACGTTGGTAAATAAATTTCACTCGCCTTGATTGACTTGTCGCTTTTTGTTTGCAGATATTTTTGAAGTTTGTTGATACGGAACAGTTTCAGAGGTAAGCATATGCCTTATATCCTTTGTCTTTTGGTCTTCCATCTCCATTTGTTCTCTTGTCCGGGTTGTGATGTTTTGTTTATTAGATAGTGCATGCCTTTTTAATAGCAATTTCTATAAATTTGCAGTTACTGACTAAGGAATTTTTACCCTTGCAGGCTTCGGGATCTCAAACAACTAGGTTAGTTGTGTTTTTTCCCCGTAGTTATGGCTAATCTTAGATGAGAAGAGGATGCCTGGGTTCGTGATAGACATGTACTGATAAAGTGTCTGCTTCCATACTGGTGTTTTTGAAATGTTGGGCATTTTATGTACCGTTTGAAATTAGGAACTGTAATGCAAATTTCATAGATGAATGGTACAAATATTTCCCCTCTTGAGAGGGGATGTTCGAGGGGCAACTTAACCCTTTAATGGGAGTAGCATAGAGGAGGTTTCTTCTGGTTGCTGCTTTGATGTATAAATTTATCTTTAACTAGATGTGCTTCTCTTGCTATGTATTAATCTTAAGTTCTAAAATGTCCTTCAGCACATGGAGGCTGTGCTTATCTTTGCTGTTTATACTTTGTTTAAGCTGAGTTTGTTTCACAGACCAGGATAATGTCCCGTTATTATGCAATATTTTGAGATGAAAAAACTTTGCTGATTTTTTTTTAGGTATAACACATTTGGTTTACCCTGGAGCTGTGCATTCTAGATTTGAACATTCTCTTGGAGTCTATTGGCTTGCTGGTGAAGCTGTTCATAAACTTAAGCTCCACCAAGTATGATATCAATATTTTCTCAATTACTGAAACTATCTCAAAGGAATTTATAGCTTACAATTCTTCATTTTTCAGGGTTTAGAGCTTGGTATTGATAATTTTGATACACAGACTGTGAAACTTGCAGGTAAGTATCTTCTTTTTCTTGTTTATCAAAAGAATTTAAAGAATATTGATTCCTACTGTTGAACAAACTGTGTCATCATTCACGTGTCTGAGCATCTTATTGGTATTTTATTTTCAATTTATAGGGCTCTTACATGATATAGGCCATGGGCCTTTTAGTCACTTGTTTGAACGCGAATTTATTCCCAAGGTTCTTGGAGGTACTGAATGGTAAGCATATATTGAATTTGCTCCTGGTCCATTTAATTACCCCTTCTAATAGAATTATCATATGTTTCTATTGTTTCTGTTCTGAGACGATGTCACAAAAGTTAAAACTGTCTTTTTTCTTTTTTTTCCCCCTTGAGATTAATGCTGTTGTCAAGCTGTGGTTTTCCTAGATTTAACTCTATTTTTTCATTTGATATCTCAAATAATGTGTCATATCAATCACTCAGTTTATTCTTTTATTTGCTACATGGAAACTCTGGAAATGATTTCTTTCAGTTTTCTTATTAACTGTTGGAACTCTACTGAATGATTCTTCAAACACTTTCAAGGCATTATCAACATAGTCTAATTTTATACTTTTTGTCTTTAGGTCACATGAACAGATGTCAGTGGAAATGATTGATTATATGGTTGATGCACACAATATTGAGATTGATCCTGATAGAATTAAAAGAGTCAAGGTAAGCTGAATATTTGGAAGTTAGGATTTCTTCATTTCCCTGCTATTCAAGAAGCAATCAAAATAACTGAAATTGATTCTTTCTTGCTAATACATTTTATGTTCAAATGGATTTCAGAAGACTGAAGTCAAGCTCATAACATTGGAACTTAGCCCTTTATTCCTCTTTTAGCTAGAATACTTGCTTGCGTAAAAATTCTTATTCCATTGGTGAATCTCAGAGAAATACAGCAGCTCATTTTTATCTATCTTCACCCTGACAGGAACTGATACTTGCTAGTTCCAAACATGCGCTGCCTAAGGTTCTGAACTCTTTGATTGTTAATTTTACTCTATATTTTAAATCTTAATCATAGCAATTTTCATAGTTCTTATATTTATTGTCAGTTTTACCTTTTATTTTTCTTTTGATGTCTAGAGTGCCAAGGAAAAGCAATTCTTGTATGATATTGTGGCTAATGGTCGAAATGGAATTGATGTTGACAAGTTAGTCTATACTACAAACTAGCTTCTTATGCATATTATACTTGTTATTACTCTTGTTTGATTGGATTGGTATACCTTGAAGGTTTGATTACATAGCCCGTGACTCTCGAGCTTGTGGTCTAGGATGTGGCTTTCAGTTCGAAAGGGTATTGGAGACTATGAGAGTTTTGGATGATGAAATATGCTATCGTGCCAAGGAGTGTAAGTTTGTTTGTCAAGAACTTAAATTTTTTTTTTTATGTTGTTATAATTGTTCTCTTACATGTTAAAATCATAAATTGGTAGATTTGACCATACACAAATTATTTGCCACTCGAGCTGATCTGTACAGAACCGTTTATACTCATGCAAAAGTGAAGGTATGGGATATTCTTCTTCGGTGAAGAAAGAGATCATTATCTATTCTTCTTTTCTTGGTCATTGAATAAAAAATGAGAAATTTTGTATTTCTCTAGGCAATTGAGCTTATGGTTATTGATGCCCTTGTGCAAGCCAATGATTACCTAGATATAGCATCTCACATCCTTGATCCATCTCAATATTGGAAGGTGAGGGAAGCTGTTTTACTCTAAATCCTATTTGGCTGTCATGTTCATATAAAAGAACTAGCTTATATTTCATTCTTGTGGTTGCAGCTAGACGATAGTATACTAAAAACAATTGAGACAGCTCCAGATCAAGAATTAACAGAATCTAGGAATTTGATTCTCCGCATCCGAAGAAGAGATTTGTATCAGGTTTATAAAAGATATTAGTTATCTGTTAACATATTTGTTATTTAATGTCATAAGTCATATATAGCATTTACTGCTTCCAGATTTGTACCTATGCTCTACATTCAAAGATAAGACTTGTAGCATGAAATTTCTTGTTATCAGTGTATCATGTTTAACATTTAGGCATATTTACATTTTTGACTTTAAATATAGTGCATTGTAGGCTAGTCATACAAATTTTCTTTCTTAGTTTTTCCTTTTTGTGAATTTCTTCTATGTTCTGTAGAAGCAATTTAATAATCTTTACATTCTCCGACGTGGCAGTTTTGCAATGAGTATTCAGTTCCAAAGGACAAACTAGAAAACTTTAAGGAAGTTACTCCACAAGACATCATATGTTCTCAGGTATTACTGATTTATTCTAGAATAATTTAATTTTGAACATTATATTAGACTATACATTCTGAATTTTACATTCAAGATTCACAATTCTTCTTTTTGTAGAAAAATGGTGGGGTGATGCTTAGAGAGGAAGATATTGCTGTGAGCAATGTTAGGATAGACTTGACTCGTGGAAAGCATAATCCTCTTGAAAGGTATTCGAGAATACACATTACTTTTTGGGCTGAGTTGTGATTTTCCTTAATACAAAAATGTATCTGATAATTTATCATTTTTCTCTGCCCTATTCTTCTTTCAGCATCAACTTTTTCCAGGTATGGATATTTGGTATCTCAAGTTTTAAGTATAATATGTTTTGACAGGTTGAATCTCTTCTCTTTCTTATGATTTTCGATTGCTTTAATATTTTGACCATCCTAATTGGTTTAGGATTATGAAAGTGACGAGAAGTTCTCTATTCCTGATGATCGCATCAGCCATTTGTTGCCGACTTATTATCAAGATATGATAGTCAGAGTCTATTCCAAAAAGGCTGAACTGGTAAACATACATTCAAATACTTTTAACGATTCAAATTCAATTTCGCTTATTTGTTTATGATGGTCCTGAAAGAAAGTTTGTCCTGGATAAAATTATAGGTTGGAGCAGTGGCAGAGGCTTTTGAGAATTTTCAGTTGAAAACTTATGGAATCAAAGCACAGGTGCATGGAACACCTCAGAAGAAGAGACGCCGGCAATGATAGTACCTGTATGAATCTTTTCCTTTTGTCTATATATGACTTTTGGACTTTTGTAGTGGCCACAACCTGTAGGCTCAATATACTGCAGTTAGCAATTGTGCAGGCTTTTTTTTTTTTGTTTTTTTTGTGGTTCCTGTATGGAGTCCTCAAAGTAAAGATCACGGCAGTTTTCCTGAAAACTGAAAATACTACTAGCCATTTGTCTGGATCTGGACCACATTTTGATATTGGCAGAATTACTACATGGTGTATACTTCTGATTTTGTAAATCTAATATATGGCAGGTTTTGTGTATAGAGTTCTCAGTTTTTGCTTGTTTTTCCCTACATTTTGTGGACTGTACAACTATATCAGCTGCGTGGTTATTCTCGGCAGCAAACTTTTCCAATTACGGAAATGTTAAAATTTTCCTGTTGAATTGTTTGAAGCTGATTTTAAATTTGCCCTAGCTCTGTTCTAATTAAACATTTTTAATCATGACAGGGGGCAACAATTGCACTTCTAGTTATGATAATGGTACATGATACTAGTTTGTAAAGAATTTCTGTAATTCAATGATAGTTTGAACGGTGCTGTTTTCAGGGAACAAAACTCTATTCCTCCCCTGTTCATCCCCCCTTCATTCCCTTGAAGAGAAATGTTTCCCCTTGAATCTTTTGCATGTTGGTAGTCTTATTTTTTGTTTCCTTTTATCACCCCCGTTGTATGCATAAACTAGGTGATCGAATGATCTTGCAGACATTTTAAGGCCTAAAATTTTTTTTAGTTCTTTTGTTTGTTTGTATTTCTATTCTGGGAAATTTTTGAAATTCAGTGTGTAGCATTTCTTCCATGAATGATTGACCACTCCACTGAATGTGCCTGCTTGATCTTTGATTAGGTTTTTTGTTCTGAATTCTTCCTTGTTTTGTCTCGACTGTTAAGCTACTTGAGGGTGCATTTTCAACTTCAACATTAGTTTTTGTTCTGTGCATTTCAATCAAATTCAAAATGGTATTTGGAGGGCAAATGCAGTTCTATGACCTGCTTGCTATTTCCTTTTTGGTTGTAATTATCAGATTCTTCTCTTTGGGTTTATAACATTTTTGATTGCTTATAATATCAGCAATAGGCATAGTTAGTGAGTAAATACTAGTAAAAGCTCTCATGTAAGAAATTTAAAGCCTCGTGAAATGGATTCTAGCTATTTTCATAGATAGTACATAGATTCCTTTGTTCAGGACTGGAGGTGTTCACCTGTCCCACACCATAAGCATCAGAGCATTGCCAGAAATTTTGGAAAACGAGGCAGAAAGCAAGCAGGTGAAGTGAAGGATTCCGAACTTTAGAGAAAGGTCATTAGGCAATATAACTAATTATATTTAGAAGGTAGTTTGCTTTAGAGTGGGCCCTTATATTTTGGGAATGGTACATCCCCAGGTCACAGGTGGAACCAATGCCAAAGGGCCATTGGGAAAGATATGGTACTTTGGTTTCTTTTTCTATTTGTTTTCTTATCTAGACTTGAAAGTATTTGGATCCAACCTCCCCTATACGTTTCCTCCCTTTATTATGCTTTTGCGCTGCAATTACTCTTGTGCCTACTGATGTTCTTTGCGTCGTGAAAGCAATCATTGCTCTCTAATATGCTTTTCAATTCGAAACTCTATTCAGAAAGCAATTTGTGAGGTTGAGAAATTTAAGTAACGAATATGTGGTTACTGCGTACATTTGAATTTGTTAACGAGATTATGGACCAATATCGATTTCCAAACCCTGACAAATGACCTTCCTTACTCCTAATTCATCATATTCCTTCGTCCCATTTTTTTATATTTAAGAAATAGTGTTACTTTGCTTTTTGTTTTTTGTTTTTAGGAAAAAAAAAAAAAGAAAAGAAAAATCATTCTAAGTTTTATGAATTTATCCAACATCCGGAACAGTAAGAAGAATAGGGGGTGGGGAAATAGCTTTTATCACTTACTACTTACTTAAGCATCCGGTAGCCCCACACGGACGATTAATCAAAATTTGGGCTCGGGGTGTGCTCGCAAAGTTCAACTCTTACTTGAGGGTGAGGGTTTGGCCTAGAACTCTCGATCATCCGAAGGAGAAGCTTTAGAAGTCCGCTTACCAACTCTCCTGCTTGATTTCACTTATTACTTACTTTTGAGTATGCCAAATTTGTCCTTCACAAGAACAAAATGGTAACTTTTAAGCTGTGACTCTTTACTTAGGGGCATTATTGCATTTGTTAGCGCAAAAAAAAAAAAAATATTATGATTATTGCCTTCAGAAATAAAGAAAAGGAATTTGGATCATCTCCATTGTTAATTATGATTAGCATAGAATAAAACTTCCTTTTTTCACCAATTGTTGGTTGGCTGGGGCTGAGTTTGGTAGGGGAATTACGATTGAGAGGAATTTAAAGCCGTAATCCCTAGACCCACTCTAAATCCAGATTAGTCGATCCGTATGAGTTCAGATACAGATACAGGATCTTTATGAAAAAAAAAAAAAAAAAAACTTCCTTTTTTCCTTTTCTATTTCTTAAGAAGAAAAGCAGTGCTCCGTTTGTGTGGGCCACTAGAGAACTTTTTTTTGATACATGGAGAAGGAGATAATTAGGTGTCGAACTGTTGGTGGTGGCACACTTGTCAACACTGCTGCCCAAGACTAGAGAACTTGAAATGCCAAAAAAGGGAAGGCTGCCAGACTAAACCAGGCTTAAAAGAGTAGTAGTGGAAGTCCAAAGTCTAAAGAGAAGTTTGAGATTCCAATACCAATACTAGAGAGAGAAATAAAAAATAAAATAAAATAATTATGAAGAGTGAACTATTCTTCTCTCCTTTGGCTTTTGGTTTGTTTCATTAACTATGGCTTTCGGAGCAGCGGTTAGCTCTCTCTCTTGACGGTTGGCTCCCCATTTATTACCATTGCGCCCCCCTCCGTTCATCCTTGTTATCAGTGGGTAGTAGTAGTAACTTTGGTGTTTCCGTGGTTTCCCTCTACTGCTGTCGTAGAAAGTATAAATAATTGCTGAGTTAGGCACTGTGAAGTGAAGCGAAAATGAAGATGAGTGGTGGTGATGGGGAAGGCGCCGGATTTGTTAGGGCGGACCAGATAGATCTGAAAAGCATAGATGAGCAGTTACAGAGGCATCTCGGCCGGGCATGGACAGAGAAGCAACAGAAGAACAATGATAATCAAAAACAAAGGAACCTTGATTCAACTGCGGAAGAAATGGAGCTTGGTGGTATTGATGATGATATCAGGTATAGAGATATACCCATCAGGTACGACTGGGAAATTGATCCCTCTAAACTCACCATTAAAGCTGTCATTGCTCGCGGCACCTTTGGTACCGTTCATCGTGGCGTCTATGATGGTCTAGATGTTGCAGGTTCACTTTTTTAATTTTCCTTTTTTATATATTTTCTTTTCGAAGGAAACAAAACCAATTTTCTGTGCTTAATTCTCTCTAAAACCGTTCTATTGATCATCATCATTATCGTGCCTTTTGTTGGTTGGTATATTCTTGCTTACGACCACACTTTACCATTTGTATTTAGATACTATTCATCTGTTTCCATCTAGTGTTCGTCGTAAATTAGCATGTGCGCAAAAATCTGAAGACCAGCTGGCATAAAAGAGTCACGAGATGGAGATGAATTACTTTTACCTACTCTAATCTTCCCTGCAGAACCGTTACAAGATAAAAACGTTTTTTTTCACCCTTCTATTCTTCTCTCATACCTTTTGTCTGTTTATTTCTTCAATTAATGCAAACAAAAGTTCTGGAGGTAGCAAGTATATAGTAATATCCAAACCTGGAAATTGTGTACCCTGAAGTGAAGAAAATGAATATTGCAATAATCTTGTCAAATTAGTAAAATGAAGTTCCGCTCTTAAATTTTATATTTCTCTGTATATTCTCACGGTTTTGTTATTGTGTTCCGTTAGTAAAACTTCTTGACTGGGGAGAAGAGGGTCACAGGAGTGAGGCTGAAATTGCTTCACTTAGGGCAGCCTTTACACAAGAAGTTTGTGTCTGGCACAAGCTTGATCACTCTAATGTCACAAAGGTAAAAGTGGTCCGATTCAATGATTATGTTATGTGACATTCCTCCATTGTTCTATACCACATCCATCCCATGGTTTCATCCCAGATTTGTTTTGCAGTTCATAGGAGCCACGATGGGCACATCAGAGCTAAACATCCAGACAGATAATGGTCATATAGGCATGCCGCGTAATATGTGTTGTGTGGTTGTTGAATATCTTCCTGGTGGAACTTTGAAATCTTTCCTCATAAAGAACCGTAGAAGGAAGTTAGCTTTCAAAATTGTCATCCAACTTGCATTGGATCTTGCTCGAGGGTCAGATAATTTCCCCCCCCCCCAATATTGGATCTTGCTGTAGTTGGAACTGAAATAGATCTTTATCTGCTGCTACAGGTTGAGCTATCTTCACTCGAAAAAGATAGTACACAGGGATGTGAAAACAGAAAACATGCTTCTTGACAAGTCTCGTACTGTAAAAATAGCTGACTTTGGGGTTGCCCGTGTTGAGGCTTCAAATCCTAATGACATGACTGGTGAAACAGGAACCCTTGGTTACATGGCACCTGAGGTATCCTCTTAGTTATCGTGTATTCATCTTTAACCAACCCCTGGTTGAATTTGTAGCGAATGGCAATCTCTTTGCTTCTTGTAAGATCCAACTGTCACCCCCCCACTCTAATTATTCAAAGGATTAAGTCAATTCTTATTTGCTCATCAGGTTCTCAATGGCAATGCATATAACAGGAAATGTGATGTATATAGTTTTGGAATTTGTCTTTGGGAGATATACTGTTGTGACATGCCTTACCCAGACCTTAGCTTCTCTGAAGTTACTTCGGCTGTTGTCCGGCAGGTAGGTCTATTTCTTACTAGATTTTTTTCCTACCTTTACACAAGAAGAAGCACAAAGAGATGAAAAATTTTATATATAGACATTTGCTTTAATCACCAACAAGAAGGAGGCGGACTGAATGATCATAAACTTCTTTTATGGATCTACAGAATCTAAGGCCAGAGATACCTCGCTGTTGTCCAAGCTCTATTGCAAATGTCATGAAGCGATGTTGGGATGCCAACCCTGAAAAGCGACCTGAGATGAATGAAACGGTGTCTATGATAGAGGCAATTGACACATCCAAGGGCGGAGGAATGATCCCTCTTGATCAATCTCAAGGTTGCTTCTGCTTTCGCAAATACAGGGGGCCCTGAGAGGTATGTACGGATTCCCCGGTCTGATAAATATTTGAGGTCAGTTTGTACTTTGTAATTAATCCCTTTAAACTTGAATTCATAGTTTAAGCAAAAACTAAGACATGTTTGTAAAGCTTTTCCAGCCCTTCACCTTTTTTCACTGTTACAAATTGATAGGATGAGTCCTTTAGAATTTAGATAGACCAACTCATTGCCTCCTCTAATCATGACTAACACTAACATTCGAGTAAAAATTATTACCCCCTTTGGGTGGGGGGATCTCGATTCTTGCTACATTCATATTCATAGCTAACGAATTTTCTTGCCTTGCCGGACATTGTACTTTGTTCGGTTGTAATCCTATTTGCATGCTGGCATTGAGTGCTATCCCCCTTCCCCCTTCCCCCCAACTGATGTGACTTTGTAAATTGTAATTGGCTTTGATTCCGTGACTGTTCTTTACAAGTAAGGGAATTAGCTATTTTTGTGCCCGAACTATTTCTTTTTAGAAATTTTTGTCCTAAATTTTATTTTTATTTTAAACTCATTTTCCCCCGTGTCTTAAGTTTTTTTTAATCTGTTTTTTCTGGTTCTGCTAACTAAATATACTGTGATTTTTAAGTTGAGAAAATGACAATAAAGCATCACTCATCTTTGTTCATGTTTTCAATATGTTTCATGTAAATTAGATTTAGAACAGCATCTGTATAACGGGCAATTATGATATTTCAGTTCAAGAAACAGTGAAAAGGAAAGGCTCAATCTATCTAGCAAATTTTCTTCCATTTCCTTTTCTTTTTACCACCTTCGAAAATAAATATATTTTGAAACTACCATGACATATTTCCAGCTGAATGCATTAGCTTTATTCACTACTAGTATCAGCACCATTACACCAGTACAAGTAAATGGCACCCTAGAAAAAGGGGGAAAATAAAATTGTTGAATGAATACATTAAAATTATTGAATTTCAAAGAAGAACAGTAAGTACAGTTTCAGATCCTCAAAGACTGAACTAATAATCAAAGTGGAATACTAATCCCATCCCAGGGCATCAAATGCAGGCGACATTTCTAACCAGCAATTTTGTAGCTGGGATTAACTAGATTATCCAAGCCGGATACTACTTCAATTGACTCTATAGTGTCTCCAACTTTGAGATCGGCCAAATAATCCTCGTTTTCAGTCACATAACCAAAGACGGCATAACGTCCATCTAGTATGTTGGCATTGCTCGGAGTTAGTTCACTCTCTTTCAACAGCCAAAACACCTGGCTTGAAGCAGAATTGTTCTCGAACTCCTGTCATCATTGAGAAGCAAAGAGCGTATCAGAACAGTTTCTTAGTTCATCTGGGAAAGAATGTATTTACAATATCATATATGGATGAACACGATTTTGCGACTGAGAATCCTCACTTCTCTGGCCATGGCCATTGTTCCAAAGGCATTAAAAGGAAGCCTTGTTTGAGCCTTATACAGACCCAGCTCCTGATCAATCACAAAAGTTAACATCAATTTCCTCTTGCACAATAGACAGATCAATGCAAAAAAAAAAAAAAAAATGCCATCAGTTTAGAAAACGATAACAGTTTCAAACTCACTTCCAAAGTAGACCCATAGAATGGTGCTTTTTCTCCATTAACCATAATTTCGAGAGGTATGGTACGTGTCTTCTCTGTGCTTGGGTCAATAAAACCCTCAGCAGGACCTTCTGGATCTCCTGTTTGGACTACAAAACCATCGGCTGCGAAATATGTCCATCACAAGTACATCATCAATGTCATTGCATGGAAGTAACAAAACTAAGCATATGGTCACGCCATTATTGAAATATGTGACCCTGAAGATAAATTTTTACCTCTTTGAATCTCCATTCCGTCATAAAAATGCCTTTCCACCAAGTCTACAAAATTTCCAGCAGTCACTGGGGCATTGTAACCATCCAGAACAATACGGAATACACATTCATCCAGGTTGGGATTGTCTTTCACTTTGACCTTCATATCCACCGTTGCTCTTCCCTTCAGTAAAGGCATATTTTGATATTCTTCAGGCACTTCGTATGGAAAGCCATCAACCATATCTTCTTCAACACTGCAGAAACCCAATGCCCCAGGAAGATCTCAGCTGCAGTCAATGACAAGGGCTTAACCTTTAAGTCCAGAATAGAGTTTGATTTAAGCTTTTAATCACTACAACACATTCCCACGCTACCCATCTTTCCCAATCCCACTTACAGGGGTAGTGTAGCAGTATACAAAAAAACACCTAATTTACTGCAGTTCAGATCAAATCTTCAAACCATAAGTACATACTCACAGCTAATTTGGTTGATGGGGAATTATTTTACTTTGTGATCACTTATGTTATTCTAAAATGTTTAAGCGAGCTAATATTTAACAATGTGAAAGAAGAAGAGAACGCGAAGATAAGAAGTTGGTTCATCCTTATTCCTTACCCTCCAACATAGTTAAGCAGTTCCTTTTGTTTAGGCGCAACTGCATCCCGATTCCTATCCTCTATGATTAGTTGAAGTTCGTCCATTCCTGTTTCCAATTTGTTGAGAAATTCAATGCCGTGATCCATCTTTGATTTTGCCAATCCTGAAACAATTAGACTCCTTCCTTGCTTCAATGCTCGAGAAGCTTGTCGAACATTCTACAGAAAATGACATCAAAAGGAAATCAATTAATTTCATTCAGTCCATTTTCCCTCGCGAATTAAGTGCAAAATCTGGGAAGGAAAGTATTGAAAATAGATTCTCACTCTCTCAACAGAATCCAACGCCTTAACACCAGCAACCTTGAGGCTCTCAGTAATATCTTCCAGTGGTTTCTGAACTTCCCTAATCGCCTTATTATCAATTGGCAAAGCATACCTCAAAAGCGCTCCAGGATCTTTAATTGGCGGACCCGATATTAAAACCGAGACATCTGGATACACCGAATTGCCTGCATTGGCATGCCCAGGCCATCCCAATGCTGGCACTCCAGTTACCAATCCCACCGCCAATGCTAGCGAAATTGCACATTGCTTCAGCGAAACGAATCTATTTTTCAGCTGAGAAACCCGTAGAATCAAATTAAAATTCAAAAACTCAAATATAGCAATTTCCTTGGAGATGGATTCAAAAAAAAAAAAAAAAAAAAAAAAAAAAATCAAACAGAATAATCATTTTTCCCAAAGGACTTTTAAGAATGATTTGCGTTGCTTGCCTGGTTATCTTGAGACTGAAGCTGCCGCCGTGAATCTTGCAAAGAACACAATGGTCTTAATTGAGAGCGAGGACGACTCAAGGACCGAAGAAACGGAATATTATTCGAGGGAAGCAGGGGTTTAGAAGAGGGCTTAAGGTTGTTAGTATTCAGTACAAAAGAAGGTTGGTGGCAAGAAACAATGTATGCCGCCATTGAAATGATTGGTTAGGCTCTAATATCAGCAAAAGAATAGTGACATTTACAGATTGAAAAATGGAAAAGTACGAAGAATTGCAGAATTGAAGGCAAAATAAGTATGAACACTGTGGAAAGAGAAAGAGAAAAAGACAGGGATAAGGTTGTATTTGGGGGATTGGGGAATAAACCAGAAAGCCGAAGATAATTTCATTGGCTGAACCTCTCAGTCTGGATAAGATAGATTTTCATGTCTAATAGACATTTCTTCTGAGTTTTTTTTCAACTTCTCCCGTCATTTTCCTTTTCTTTTTTTTTTTTTTTCAATTTAAAATTTCAAAATTTTGTTTATATCATGAGCAGGCCCATTATGAGAAGCCCAATAATGAATTTTTTCTAATCTCATATGGGCCTTTGAGGTCCAAACTCAGAAACAAAATCAGGGTGGAAATAATTCTTGGCAAAACTTTGGGTTTTTAAATGTGGGCCTAAACTTGATTCAGCCCCAATATATGACATATTCAAGTCCAATTGCACTAATATCAAGTGATAAAAAAACTTTAAAACAACCAGAGGTATGTAATGGAGCGGTAGAAGTTCTTTCTCCCTTAACTAATGATCCATGTTTTAAACTCTGGCTTGGGTATGAAAAAATGTTAAATCCTCTGACTTGAAGGTGTCGCCCCTCATTGATGGGACCCACCCAGGACACTCGTGTGATAATCAAAAAAAACTTTAAAACAAAGCTATTCATTTGGAGTGTTCTAGATGAGTCTCAAATTATGGCTCCCTTGCTTGGAGGAAGTTTTGACCCCAAATTTTAAACAACTGCATACATGAATAGGGGTTTGAACCCCGACCTCACCTAAGTTTGGAGAGCTCCTTACCAACTCACATATACATTGTGGTTAAGCCTATTATCAAATATTTAAAAAAGGAGATATATATTTTATCTTATCAACATATATTTTCGATTATTATTTTACAAATGATTGAATTTATTATGTTTATGGAGAGTTTTGGCTCTAAAAATACTTTAAAAAAGGATTTAACGTGGTTTAGATTAATCAAATTATAAAATATAGTATGGAATAACAAGATGTTATAAAACAAAAAAAAAAAAAATATATTTACCAAAAAAACAATAAAAAAAAATTCTTGACTTGACACAAATAATTAATGTGTGACCCAAAATTTTTAATTTGATTTTCCTTCTTAAAATTAGTAAGAATAATATATGAACATAACTAAAATAAAATTGAAATTAGTAATAGTAAAAATTTCAAATATGAAATAGATTTAAAAAATAAAAAATAAAAAAGTCTACAAATCATAGCACCAGTTGTATGTGTCTATATTTATTCACAAAAGTAGTCATATAAAATAAACAAAATAAAAAAAAAAACATAAATTGTATAATACAAATATATTTTAAAAAGATGGATATAATTTCCCTTTTATTTTTACAGGAATTTCATTTTATTCTTCTTTTATCCTAAAGATGAACATAAGCATGGAGGAAAAAAAAAAATGAAAATATCTTAAAGCATTTAAGGAACAAAAAAAACACACAAATTTCGAATAGAGATTGATACTGTTCAACTTGCTCGTTGTAGAGAAAAAAAAAAAAAAAAAAAAAAGATACCGTCGAATTCATTCCAGCATTTGAAGAATTAAATAATGGTCAATCCAATAATTATAATAATAATTTATGCCCATATAAAAGCTCTGAGTTTGAACTCTATTAGCGTTCCATAAACCGAATTCGGATTAGTCTCACCAAATAAAATCGGAATATCGAACACCTCATAAAAAATTAAAAAAATTAAAAAAATTATGCCCATATGAACCCTTTTCTAAAATTATATCAAAATTCTGATTTAAAAAAAAAACAAATTATGTTTGTTATCATTTTAAAATTATATTTTAATAGCTGTATTAAAAATATAATCAGTGCATTTAAATTTTATATTTTTTTTTTTTTTTTTTTGTGAGGAAAAAAAAAATGGTGGGGGAAATTGAAAAGGATTTGGGAATATGGAGAAATGGTCAAAGCAGAAGGGATGGAAGTCCCACTTAATAAAAGGAAGGAAAGCATTCAGCACTATCTTATGTTCCCTCCCACTTTTAACATCCATCATCATCATCTTTATCCCCCCATTCTTCACACATTTCCAACACGCATTAACACACACACACACACACATATATATATATATATATTTAAGAACAAAAATATCTCAATCAATCACAGGTAGAAATAACATTGTTCTTCCACCTCTAAAAATAAATATTATGCAGTATCCGTTTGACTGTAATCACAATTTATTATATATTTCGAGTTAATAATAAGTATTTTAATTTATATTTATATTTTATAATATGAAACCGAGTATTTTGGTGTCTTCCCCATTAGAATAAATACATTCTTCTTTTTAAAGTATATTATATATGATCATCCATCTTCCTCTCTCTCTCTCTCTCTAAAGGCTTTCTCCCTAATACATTATCTTAAATATTCTTTACCTTGATCAATTATGAATCAATATACTACTATCTCTAAAGTATAAATTCCCTATTTTGATTCTAATGTCTGTCTCAACCGTTTAATCCAACTAATTTTGATTAATATTGTAAAAATTATATATATATATATAAATAAATTTATGATATATGAAATTACTTTCATCTAAATAATGCTTTATTATCATCAATTTTTGCACTTATTTTATGATAATAATAATAAAAGAAATATATAAAAAATATGATAATCTAGTTAGTTTGACTGTGCATCAAGCCAGTGATTTCTTTATATTGTAATTTTAACTATATGTTGTGTTTTTAAAAATCTACTCCCATAAATCTCTCTCAAATAAGTCGATAAAGTTAACGAATCACCAAAATAAATAATAATAATATGCAATATATATATAAATTTATTATATTCCATTTCTTGCTCCCCCTTTACCTTTTTCTTTCTAAAAAAGTTAGAAAACCACAAATCGTGATTGAGCTTAATCTTTAATCCATTTCAAGTCAGAAAGATACCCTCTCCAATCCATATATTATATTATTATTATATCTTCCTTTTTTTTTATTATTATTCTTCATTTTCTTCCCTTAACACGTAAGGAATTCAATAATCAAGAAATTAAAAAAGAAATGCCGTATAAACCCCACAACCTCATGTCGTCTTCACTAAAGCTTTTTTTTTTTTTTTCTTAAAAATTCGGTATCCGAACTTATACGGGCCGACTAATCCGGATTCGGCATGAAGTGCGATCGCAGAGTCCAACTCTTACTTGAGGGTGAGGGCCCGATCCATAGCTTTTTAACGTGGTACTAACCATCTCAGGGGGATTCGAACCCTCAACCATCTGCTATGAAGAGAAGTATTATGAGTTCGCTTATCAACTCTCCCAAGCGGGTGAGTTGTCTTCACTAAAGCCATCCCACCTCCACTTTCTTTCTTTTCTTTATGGAACTTTAATTTGTGTACCATTTCTAATTATAATAATATTAACAAACATGAAAATTCATAGAAATTACAATAATAACTAACTTAATTTAATTTTTGTTTGGTCGCTAAATGATTTTTTTTTGAAATATTATTTAAATTACGATTGAAAAGAATATATGATAAGATGAGAGTGTTAGAATGAAACTATAAATCGTCACGCATGGTGTTCGATCTCTCGTCCCACTTCGGATAGGTCTCACGAGCATAATTTAATTAATCTTGTAATATAATTATTTTCCCTTAAATAATATTTATAAATGTTATAAATATTGACTTTCATTTGGGCCATAGCCATTCTACTACTTTGCCCCTTTGTTGTTCATTATAATAAAATTATTATGATAAATAAGGGACATTTCAGTCATTTACAAACATTAATATTATTAAATTTAAATTATTTTTAGATGAAAAAAAAAAGAAAAAAATGTTCTCATTAATAACAAAAGTTATATATATATATATATATATGCATACACATGGAAAGCTAAGAAAGATTTTCTGGACTCAACTAAAGTGGGAAATTTATTTGTCTACGTGTCGTTCATCCCACTACATAGGACCCCTTCTTCATGTGCACCCACCCCAGATGCGCTTCCCACATGCTACCATTTCCCCTCCCCACACACACACACACACACACATATATATATATATATATATATATATTTGCCAGATCAGCTATATATATATATATATAATTCCGATTATACACTATCTTGTAAATTTTTTTTTTTTGGGTAACAAATATTAATTCGGGATTAAAATTAATTGCTAATGAAATCAAAATTTTGAAATTTTTTCTTAATATTTTTCCTGTCCCATTTCACGTCTTATGTTTTAAGAATAATATTAAATTTTCTTCATTTTTTTGATAATAATAATAATAATAATAATTTGACTCGTCAATTTGAGTGCTGATTTAATTCTTGAATATACAATTTATTTTTTAAAGTATACTAATTAAATATATGTATATATATATATATATATATAAAAAAAAAAAAAAAAAAATCGTAGGATTCTTGATGTCCCAAATTATGTGGTTCTCGTGGATCCGATATCTAAATTGTACAACTCAAAAGTCTTTCTTTCTATAAACATTTTTTTTTTTTGAAAAATTAAAATTAAATACAGAAAATAACTCATTAAAAATAAATTAAAATAAACAGCCTGTATTAAAACATTTATTAAACTATTGAAATTACATGCAAAAAGTCATAAAATTTGCTGCACTTTAAAGGGATCAAAATTTGGATTCCTTTAGCTAATTAAAAACGTGTTATTAAATATATAAAAAAAAATTCAAATTTTTACTTAACAAAATATTTATTAAATAAAAGCGATATAATATATTTTTTATAATTATAATTAAAGTTTATAATTTATATATATATATATATATATAAATATTGGTATGTATATTTGCACCACCTTATATTAATGGGGAGTATTTTAATCGAGTGAAGTCAACAGTAATAGTTGCGGGGAGATAGGGTGCATGGAAATGACTTTTGGACTTTGGAGTATACTATAATTGTCCTTTTTCTCCGCACAAATAAATAAATAAATAAATAACTTTATTTTTCTCTTTAATAAAAAATATATTAATGATTTTTATTTTTTTATCCGACGGTAACGGTGTACTGTTTAAGTTAACTGTTGAAAGTTTTGGACGTTAACGGAAGGCCCGACAGATACCCGACCGTATAGAATGGACACTATTTATGGTTCTTTATGGATCTGATCTGGCACTTCCTATCCGATTCCCGATGCCCCCGCTCTTTAACTTGTAACTTGTGAGCACCCACAATCCTCGCTCCCGGCGCAAGTTAGTGTTACCCATTTCTCCAATCAACCACATGTCAAGACGACAATAGCAAAAATCTACGAGGACATTCTCGTAATTTCACACACATCAATAACGACTATAAATTCACCCGTCCTCACCTCTTCCAACTTTAGCTGCAAAGAACACTCATAAGCCACCTTTGGTGTAGCGTACATAATTACCATATTATCCTCACCGGAATCTTACTCCCCCCATCACCTCCGGCCTTCTCCTCTTTGTATTTTTTTTTTTCTTTCAGAGATTTATTCTAGAAACTACACCTCTTGTGGTAATTTTAGCAGAGTTGAGCTAGTCAACTTCTGTAGCTGAAACTTTTTGAGAGGCAGGTTCCCGGGAAAAAAGAAAAACCGGCGGAGCTGGGTAAGGTGATATTTGGCATGATGGGATTTTGCATATGTCCGCTACAAACTCCGGCAAGGTTACTGTGGAGTACTAGTTTCTTCCGTCACAAGCTCATGCTCTTCTAATTACTAATATATATAAATAATTAAATATTTTTACTGCGAATTAAACCCCACGCTCTCTAATTATATTATCACCATATATATACATAAAATACACGCATAAGAACGCTCCTTAGTGTGTGTGAATTCACACCGGTGCGTGATTTTCCGGGGATCTGATCTGTTATTTAAAAAGAAGCCATCAATTGTGAATATATATATATATAGTAAAATGGATTCTGGCGGCCGTCTTTTCTTCAATTCATCGTGCGATGGCAACATCATGTTCCTCGGCAGTGGTGATCCCGTCTTCCGAGGTGATCTTCTCTGCTAAATTAATTCTCTGTTTTTTTTTTTTAACCTGTCCTCAGACGTACTTTTTTTCTGACACGGAAAGAAAGTGATCAATTTATATATATATATATATATATATATATATATATATATATATATTCTGGAGAGTACAATTGATCACCTGAAAGTATTGAATGTACTATAATAATATGCTCGACTTTTGAACAACATGGTTGGATAAAAATAGAAAGAAAAAAAAAAATCTTTTAACAGTCTTTCATACTATGATTAACCTAGTTTGACTAGGAAGTATTTTAGTTTCCTGGAAAAGTAAAAGAAAAAAAAAGTTAAAAACTTTTGATGGATGGATGCGTTATGGAGGTAGTTTTTGTACTAAATTTAGGTTTTACGCGAACAGGAGGAAGATCAGTGTTAAACATGGAAGATCCTTTGAAGAGGAAATCATCATTTTTCGGTTCGCAGGAAGAACTGTTTGACGACGAATATTACGATGAGCAGTTACCGGAGAAGAAGCGCCGGCTTACTCCTGAGCAGGTTATAGTTGCTTAATTAATTAGTATAGTGGTGAATTTGTCCAATTCTCTAATTTCATATTCAGATTCGCCTTTTTCTTTTTTCTTTTTTTTTTAAATAAAAAATTACTGAGTTGTTGTGACCCAGAATTAATTTATTAGAATCTTGGATATATGTTTGGCATATTCACTTTCTATCCCATTATTTTTTTTTACCATACCAGAATCAAATTCCTTCCTTTTTATCTATAAAAAAATTACCAGGGAATGAAACTGGAATATATATATATATATATATATATATATATAAAGAGAAGCCCAGTAATTGTTGGAGATAGTAATATTTCGATATTTCAGACACTAATTAATAAGTTAATTTGTTTGAAGGTACACTTGCTGGAGAAGAGCTTTGAGACAGAAAACAAGCTGGAGCCGGAGCGCAAGAGTCAGCTGGCTAAGAAGCTGGGCCTGCAGCCAAGGCAGGTGGCTGTGTGGTTTCAGAACCGCCGCGCTCGTTGGAAGACTAAACAGCTTGAGAGGGACTATGATCAGCTTAAATCCTCCTACGATTCCCTTCTCTCTAATTATGATTCCGTTGTCAAAGAAAATGAGAAGCTCAAAGCTGAGGTACAATATATATATATATATATATATATATTTATAAATACGAGTCTAAGTATCATTTCTGATATTTTTTTACAACAAAGACGATATAAATTAATTAAATGTTGTATTTGAATAGGTTACTTGTTTGAGTGAGAAGCTGCAGCAATGCAAAGAGGTGGATGGGAAACCTATATTGGGCGATAATCAGCAGCAGCAGCCACGTGGAGGAAAGAGGGGTAATGATGATGATGATGATGATGATCATCAGGTTCATGTTTCGTCGGTGGCGGCGGCGGCGGCGGCGGCTCCTTCTTTAACCGTTGGGAAGGTGGTGGAGGATCGTCTGAGTACAGGCAGTGTGGAGAGTGTGGTGGTGGATGAGGCGGAATTCGAAGGTCCTCACCTTGTGGACAGCGGTGATTCCTATTTCTCCAACGATGATAATTACCCACCACCGCCGGCTGCAACTGCTGCCGGTAATTGTGTTCAATCTGAAGAGGATGATATTGGTAGTGATGATGGTCAGAATTACTTCCCTGCTCATGTGTTCGAAGATCATAGCCATGCGGAAGGAGAACCAATGGGATGGTGGGTCTGGTCCTAGCTACCTAGCTACCTAGCTACCTAGCTAATCTACCCTTAGATTTTTATTTTATTTCATTATCGTTCCCACGTATCAAATATATATATATATATCTTTGTTTTCCTATATAATAAGAATAGTCCTACCACCAGCATGGTGGTCGGGTGGTAAGCACCCCACGTTTTACATGAATACCCGGGGTTCGATCCTAGAGATGGGAGAGCTCTGCCAATTATTTGGGAGTATTATGGGATGGCGGTCGCCGGCCTATAATCCTTGGTCCCGTGGACTTGGGGCCTTCTCTCCCGTGTCCTTGCCGGGGGGCTAGGGTGACCTAGTTGGGCTTAGTCTCGGCGAGCTGTAACCCTTACGCGGCGAATGGAACATTCTCTAGCGGTTGGGTTCCCTTAGTTGGGGAAGCCACTTCAGGTCTTGTACCTGACCCAACCTTTTATTTAGCAAAAAAAAAAAAAAGAATAGTCCTAGTAATTAAATGAATTCCTCTCTGCAAGTAAATGTTAGGGGGTGCATAGACTATAGCATATATATGAATAAAATTAGCATCTTTATTAGTTATTTCCACTCTTTATTATTATTATTATTAATTAATTAATTAAGTATCTTAATTCATACTCTTTTTTGTATATCTAAACAACTGAAAAAGATTAATTTTAACTTATTTTATGAAGTATCTTGAATTATACAAATGTATAATTCGAGTTCAAATTTTTAAAAAATGATTTGATAAAATATATATATAATTTAATTTTGATATAAAAATTAATTAAATTTAAAATAATTATGGAATATTATAAGTCTAATATACGTAGAGAAATTCCTAACCCACCAACTAGTTTACATATTGAGACCTTCCTACGCATAAATCCACTTAACTAAACTACCTCTTGACTTTAATTGTTATATGGATTCTTTTATCATCATATTTCACATATATATTTTATATATATATATATATATATATATATATATATATATATATATAGTGATCTTAATTAGCTAGCTCATTGATGCAAGTCAACTCTCAGCATCATCAAAGATATTATTTACAAGTTGAATTTCTTTAGACAATGATATATAAATATTTATATGTATCAATAAATCGAAATTAGACATTTAAGTGTTGTGTTATTTATTTATTTATTAAAAAATATATATATAGTCAGTTCTAATCATCTTATGAATTTAAAATGTTCAGTAATCTTGCAGAAAAATAATATAAGACATTAAGTTTACAACATATAATACTTATATATTACTTGATGGATGAAACTCTCTTAAAGTTATGAAAATAACCATGGAGAATCATGAATATGTAATTGAACAAATAAAACAATTTTTTTTTTTTTTTAAAAATTACATTTTATATTTTCTTTGACAAATATATATACATATATATTTTTAAATTTAATTTATTTCAATTTCGTCCCTTGACACTACACTAAGGGATTAATAGGTAGATTTAGTTAGGGATAGAGTGCAATGTACATAAGATTCTGAATTTTCAAGAAATGTCATTTTTGCATATGATAATGAAAATGATTTGTTTAGGGTCACTTAATTACATTTAATTAAATCAAAAAATTATATTTCTCTATCTTTTATCTTTTATTGTTTTAACTTTTGTCATCTTAGAATTGTTGGGAGGAGATCAAAGCCAAATCAATATTAGACTTTTTTATTTTCATTTGTTTGATTTGACATAATTAAAGATTAAATTTTTAATCAAATCTGAATATAAAAGGAAAACGAAACATTAAAGAAAAATAGTGAAGACATAGTTTAGTTGATGCTATTCTCAGCTTATAATTCAAGAAGTTATAAATTCAGGCTAGTATAATTTATGTGTAGTTTTTTTTTTTTGGGTGGTATCCCGGGCCCTTTCGATCTAGACTAATCCACCCAAGAAGGCCCAACAGTGCAGGTATACCCGCACTTGCGAATATATCTTGAACTGTAGAACCCGGGTGAAGTTTAAACTCTTAACCTCTTGACAAGCCAAGAGGTAAGAGAGAAACTCCTGGACCAATGACTAGGAGAGATTAGAACCCTCAACCTTTTGGTTGAAGGAAAGACTCTTAGACCATTAGATTAGGATAAAAACTTCAAAAGGAGTGCATCACGAAGACTTCCCAAGGGGTCGTATAATTTATGTGTAGCTAAAACTACAAAATTTCCAAATTTCATGTTTTATACAATTTTTTTTTTTTTTTTAAAAAAAAAAAATCCATTTGTAATAGAAAATAAGTCAGATCTAAGCTAGCACTTGACAGCTTGGAAAATTATGGGGTGTGGAATATTAGCAAGGACTATTGGTGCATAAAGACATGTTTTGCAAACCCCTGGCACTGGGCAAGGCATGTGCTACGCTCACGAATCGGGAGACATTTCCAGAATCATGCAATTTCAATATTTTTATGTGTGTAGGTCTAGATCGGTCCAAAAAAAAAAAAAAAAAAAAAAAAAAAAAAAAAAAAAAAAGGTCTAGATCGGTCCAACTAGCTGTTAGAGCCTGTCTTCCATATAATATATATTTGTTAAATTATCAAATTTTCAGAGACTAATTTATATTTAATCTGAATTATATTGGTAGAGTTTAACTGTTATTTGAGAAAAAATTTTATTCTATTTTTTACATGAATTTTTATATATAATATATATATATATTTTTTTTAAAAGAAAAAGAGCTAGCATTTATTTGGACAATTTTTTCTTAAAAAGATTTAAAAATTTAAAATCTCGTATGATTTTTTTATTTAGATTATAGAGAATTTTTTGCAATAAACTCCCAAATTAGCTACCGAACAAATAAATAGGAAAATGATTAGGCCGGAGAACGAGAGCAAAAAGTCGTCTTCAAATGATGTAACCTAAAATTTAATTTATTAATTGCAATTACTTCTGTTGGAGCGTCAGTTCAAAAATTTGACTGGTAAAACAACAGTAAATATACAATTGATACGTTTCAGTCGTACATAACAATTA
Organism: Cynanchum wilfordii; assembly: GCA_025388415.1. Classification (NCBI taxonomy): domain Eukaryota; kingdom Viridiplantae; phylum Streptophyta; class Magnoliopsida; order Gentianales; family Apocynaceae; genus Cynanchum; species Cynanchum wilfordii. The sequence continues at coordinate 113,574 of JAHSUH010002350.1, forward strand.
CAATACATTAATTGGTAGACATCTGAATAACGCGGTAAACCCGATATATATATGATTATAGACGAAAGGGTATATTCGACAAGTTGACGTCAAGAAATTTCTCTTTTCTCTGGGCGGTCATTTTGTAAATCTTCCCCGTGTCTTGCCGGCCCCAGGTTTGTGGTAGCAAAAATTCGCCGTCTTAAAGATGTGTTTCCGCCTTTCGCCGGTTACAAATACTAGTAAATTTGCTTGCTATTACTTTTAAAAATCATTTTAATTAAAAATTTTAAAACCCCTTTTCACTCTCTCTCGTCTCTCTACACATTGCCTGCCCTCATCATTAATACTGGGTGGTCGTATTGCTGCTAATCTATTTTACTACATTCGTCACTGTGAAGCCGATCACTTCGCTTCCTGGTAATTTCTTTTTCCTTTACCTAATTTTTGGTTGTTGTTCGATAATGTTGAACAATGTACTGGAGTTCTGGAAGATTTCACTGTTCATTTTTTATTTTTTTTTTATTTTTAAATTTGCGGCCTCGAATGTGATTCGTGAATTTATTGCACATCGTTTACTGAGATCTCGTGCATTTGGATTCTAGTTCGTTTAGGTTATGTTTCGCAAATTCCTATTTAGTGTTTTACTTGGAACTGAATTGATTTTTTTTTTTTTTCTTTTTCCATGATAAATTTTAATTCATAAAAATAGAAGAATGTCAGATCTCTACTGGTTCGATCTTCCTTGATACTATAATGTCTCGTAAGTTTAGAGGTTTATGCTCAGTGCTCGTTGATTTGTTTCATTGTTTGGATGCGGCCAAGTTATCTATGTAAATCATTATGCTGGCGGAAAGCAGTGAAATTAATCATGCATTACTTTTCTAATTAGTTTTTACTCTAATTTACGGCAATACTAGTTGGTTACCTGATCTGATGTGTCAAATATTACCATATAATTTCCAGTTCAGAGAAGTTGTTACTAGGTTATATCTGTGGTAGGAATATTTGGAGATAGGTTTCATTACCTAAAATAATGTAAGTTTGCAAAACACATGATTAAGAAAGATTTTCATTTTCTGGTTCCAATTTCTACTGGTTAAAATATGTTTTTAAAAGCATGCAGATGAGTTTTAGCTGGGTGTTATTGAATTTATTTCAGGAAAGGTAGTTTATCTTGAAAGAAAGCATGTTATTCTTTTCTAAAAAATCAGTTAGTCTTGTTATAATGTAAGGGAGATCAATCACTGTGTGAAGAAAAGGGGAAAAAGGTGCTAGATTCGTGAGAGTGACAACAAGATGAATTGATTTCTAGTTTGACTCTCACCATAGGATTTCAATAAGTTATAGAACATTAAATTGGAAGTTGCAAATGATTTTATATTTACACCCTTTTGTGTTGAAAGTACTTAGAGATTAATAGTAGATATTTTATTTTAAGATTTTTAGTTGGTTTTCTTTATATATATACTGATTTATTGGTTTCATATTCATTTAATAAAAAATCCCACTTTCTCATTTCTTTACTTCTTCCTTCTTCCTTTCTTTCTTTCCTTCTTTTTTCTTTCGATTTGGATTGGCTCAAATCTTTTCATTTTGTCCATCATTTATTAAGAATAAGTTGGCATAATAACGTCAGCCCAGCCACTATTTTCTCTGTTCCTGTTGCATAGACTCCTAGATGTTTAAATTGGAGTGCTTGAAGCATTTCAATGTTTTAGTTAATCCTGAACGTGTCTTTTTTTTCTCGGTCGAAATTTTAATATTTCTCTTTCTTTTTTTCTTTTTCCACCTTTTACATGGTAGCTTATTCTAATGATGCAAAAAGTTATTCTTTATGACTGCATAAAATCATATGCATGGAACAAAGGTTATAGAGAGAAATAAGTGGGCAATTGGTCCATGAAACCATACTTTGCAAATGCAACTAAATGCCTCTCTTTGTCATCAGTGACAAAGGAGCCAATTAGCATCCTGTGGTACATGTCTATTAAATTGTTTTACCATAGCTCAACAATTAGCTAGCAGTGCTCTTTCCTGTTCTGTGCATTTCATTTTTCTTCTTGAGGGATTTGCTTAGTGTTGTCTACTTATGGCTATTACTGTTGTATTTCACAAGGTATCATGTCAGACAAAGCTCTCAAGGATCTCAATATCCTTCCTGAGGCTGAGAGGAATAATGAAACATTTAGTAATGGGAACTTCAGTAAACTTCGGCATGAAAATATTGTTGAAAATATTGAAGAGAGTCCAAGGAAAAATGATGTCCCAAGTGTAGAAACCCCACTTATTACCAATGGAGCAGCAAAATCTGGCCCTGATGTGGGGGTTATAGAAGTAGAATACGTGGAATCTGAAAATTTGTTTGATGTAGAAGATGTGGACATGAGCCTAAAGGTAAGACTTTCTCCTTTTCCCTGTGTGAGTGCACTTACCTTTGGTATAGATACGCCCATTGATACTCTTGTCTATACTATATATAAAACATTTTTTAGTCAGGTGAACTTGCACTAAACTTGAGACTTATTTTATTCTATGTTTCTCAGACAATCTTGCTAGGACTAGACTCCAAAGACTGGGTTTTAGCGTGTGAGGCTCTCAATAATGTGCGTCGGTTGTCCCTATTTCACAAACAACTGATGCTTGATATGTTGTAAGTTTCGATTCTTTATAGTAGCATGACTAGAAATTAATTTACAGAACTAGCTTTGTCTCCTGTGATAAGATCTCCTCACAGTTTCTTCATGATAAGTACCACACGGTATTCATGAACTTCTGATTATTTAGGGGGAACATGATCTCTCTAGTTGTAAAATCACTGAAGAACCCAAGGAGCGCTGTTTGCAAAACTGCATGCATGACATCTTCGGACATTTTCAAAGCATATGGTGATGAAATGATTGATTCTCTTGATCCACTGGTAAATCTTTTTCTTTGAAATGTAATAGCCAATTCCTAGCATTCTCTATTGTTTATCTGCATTTTGAAGATTTTCACACCTTTTTTCCTACCGGCATTGTGCTCTTAGCTGGTGCAACTCCTTCTCAAATCTTCACAAGACAAAAGATTTGTTTGTGAAGCGGCTGAGGGAGCTCTAATATGCATGACTACCTGGGTTTCTCCGGCTTTGCTGTTACCAAAGTTGCAACCTTATCTTAAAAACAGAAATCCTCGAATTCGAGCAAAGGCCTCAATGTGCTTTTCCCGAAGTGTGCCAAGATTGGTAAGGAGCTTGTGTTCTTTATTTCTAGTTTGATTGCTTAGCATCCTTTCTAGTTTAAGTCTATCGATTCCGTAATCAATTTTTTCTAGCATTTATCTTGTGTTTTAATTTTTCAATTTTTTTTCTACTCTCCACTTGTATATTCTGACTACCTGAGCTCAATTATGCTTTGGAAGAATCTGTATAAGAATTAAATGCTAGCAGGATGGAATAGTAGTATTATATGGATTTCTGTTTTTGAAAAATATCCCCGTACTCAGTGTAGTATTCAACAAATATAACAGTAACCATGAATATTGTAGGAACCAAATGTGTAAAGCTATGTTGTTTATGGATTTTGTAGGAACAGAAAATTTTTTGTGCTGTGATTTTGTTCTGGCTACCTTACCTTTCCTTTCTCACCTTGTATTTATAACTTATAACCTATAATGGCAAACTTTAGTTGGAATCTTTTAGGGTGTTTAAGTCCATTTTTGTTTTCTCTGCATGTGGACTCACACATCTTTGGTGCAAGCAGGGTATTTAACTATGTTTTAGTCTGGTACAGTTTTTGGCAGAATTTCTATTTGTGCTCAGAATATATTTGAAAAAGGAAAATGTGATCAAACAAAAATGAGGTAGAGACAAGAGATTTGTTCTTATCTTTTATTGGAATGATTGACTTGGCTACCAACACTCTGACATTGATTTTAAAATGCTTCATGCCTGAAAATATTTTGTTTTCTTGTATCACGGTAACTCTGTTGATGAAATGACTAATTCAATAGTCCTATGCACTATTTTCACCCATTCATACAACTTTTAGATATTTTAGTAACATAGTTCTCATTTATGCTTTTTTCATTTTTTTGAGGGTGCAGGGTATTGAGGGTATTAGAGCGTATGGGATTGACAAATTGGTTGAAATAGCAGTATCTCAACTAAGTGACCAGCTACCTGAGTCCAGAGAAGCTGCTCGTACTCTGTTGTTGGAGTTGCACAGTGTTTATGAGAAATGTCAAGTCTTGAATACAAACGCTGTTTCTGAGGATTCTGAAGCGACCTCTTGGGAAAATTTCTGCCAATCTAAGCTTTCACCTATAAATGCTCAAGCTGTCCTTCGTGTGACCAATATTGTAAGAGAGGGTCTTGTACTAGGTTCTTAGTATCATATACATGGTTTCAGTGATTACTACTATCTTTTGCTCATTCCCACTGTGCTTTTGTTTCTCCTATTACACTTGTAAATAGCAAAAAAAAGTCTGAGATGTTCGGTGAGGTGGTCCGAATTGTAATAGAGCCATAGACCCTACTATGATCAATCTAGTTATAGTTAAGACGAATTGGAGTTGCTTGAAAATGTAATTTGTTAACCACACCATTTCTTTCTTTGGTATTACATGTAAACTCAGTCTGTTGTTGGCCAGTGAGTTATTCTGACAACCAAAGAGGTTCGAGAAGCTTGACCTTTGCAGTAAGTGAATCTGAAGTGAGGAGCTTAATTTATGTATCACATAGTTCATCAGAACAGAGAAATAATATGTAAGATTGTATGATTATGTATCCAAGTACCTGTGATATACTATGTATTAGACAGATTATACATACTAGATATCAAATTCAGACATGGCCTGTTTACATTGGAAAACCGGAGATATTATGTTGTCCAGACCTAGTAGTCACAGATTTACGCTGATTTTCAGCAGCGTCATGCTGAGGATGGGAATGTTTTGATGTACCATTTAGTGTCTTCAAGATAGAAAAACATGATCGTAGACAGTGGAAGTTAGAGGAAAGTGAGAAAGGGGGGGGCCGGGGGAAGGTGGGGGAAGGATGTGTGCTTACTCGAGCTAGGGAAGGGAAGTCTAAGTTGAAACCAAAGCCTTAGGTATGATAAACGTACTAATTTCTGCCAGGTACTTTTATTTTATCATGATAGGATTCTTTAAAAATTGAATTCCGTGTTATGTTCTCTGGTTTCTTATTTTGTAGAATAGTAGTTGGAAGTTATGAGTTCAATTGATTTGGACACTTTAGCCACCGATGTTGAAGATTATTCTAGTGTTGAGTTACTTTACTACTAGGAATAAGTGAATATTACTTTTCAGTTTTTAATTAGGATTTAGGAGAGGACGCCGGGTCGGCATATAACTGCACTGACTGAATCACAATCTCTTGCATGCATTTCACAGTCTACCCACGTAATTGTAAGATGAAGATAAACACAAAAACCTCAAAAAAAAAAAAAAGTGTTGTCTTTACTATAATTAATCACCTAAAAGGCGGTTTATTTTCCAACCACTCCATTGGAGCAACTTATTTAATCCAATTGCTTGCTAATATTAAACAGTTTTTTTCTTTTTCCTGATTGGAACAGGTGGGGGCTCTAGTCGTCAGCAGCTTGCGGAATCGGAGGCATTTCACTTAAACACCATACCAAGTATATATATATATATATAAAAAAAAAACTATTATCTCCTACTAATCTAGCTAGTTGCAATTTAGTTATTGAGATAAGAAGTTTCGATAGAATTTGGCAGTTGCTCTGACATTTTTAGTCTTTATATATAAATATATGGATGGAAACACAGGATTAAATCCAGAGTAAGTTTCGGGTAACAATCATACATTCATACTCTGCATATGGCGATCGTGATATCACTTGCATTGTTATGTGTAGGCATCGGTGTTCTTGTTATAATTCATACCTGTGTGGTTGGAAGGGCCTTCAGAAGGGGATTCACAAACAGTAACAGCAATAATACAGCGGAGAGGAGCAGCAGCTTTGGCAGCAGAAGTATGTCCCGAGATGAAATAGAGAAATTACCCCGTTTTGATTTCAGAGGTAGAGAGAACAAGGGCAATAATAATAGTAGTAGTATTAGTCCAGTGGACTGTGCAGTGTGCTTAGAGAACTTCATGGCCGGAGATAAGTGCAGGTTGTTGCCAGTATGCAGTCATAGTTTCCATGCCGAATGTATCGATCTCTGGCTTCTGAAAACACCCATTTGCCCTGTCTGTAGATCTTGTGCTGATGCTGAAAACCTTCTGAAGACCGGACCGGTATTAATATCCGGTGAAGAAAGTAGTAGCCAGAGTATAACTGCTATGGAGTTGGAGTTGAGGGTTGATGATGATGAGGTTAGAGGAGGACAATTGACAGAAGACAGTGGCTTTGTGGCTGTTTCAATCAACGAGGATAGTCATAGTGTTGTAGCGATAGCAGTCACAACAAATACAAGTCCAGTAAACCAACCTGTTGCTTGAGTTGTAAAAAACTAATCAATCTTGTACAACAAATACTGCTCTTTGTTCATTCAAAATTAATTAAAGGCTTTTCTTCTTCTTTGCCTAAAAGCGGAGACCTTCTTTTAATAAGTTGGACTTTACTATTTAAAGCCTAAATATTTGTTTTAAAGCTATGATCCATGAGCCCAAATTCGAATGGGAACAACCAGGCCCATTTGTTTAATTAAGTTTTGCACATTATTATTAGTTATACCAACACGTGTTCATCTTTGCCTACTATAGAGAGAGCTTCTCCAATAAAGGTCTGATGCTTGGTCAAATTCAGTTTAGTTGGGTTCAAAGTGATTATCAAATCACGAATAAATTACTAAAAAAAAAATATTCATTCATCCAAATGTAACAAATTTAGTTCTCCTTTGTTTTTTATTTGAAAACGGATCCGGCAATACTGTGGCTGAATTATATGTCCAACCTCCAACCTAAAAGGTTGGGAGCATGAGTACTGACCACTCGGCCACAACACATTTGACTCTCTTTTGAATTAATTGAAACCTAAAAAGGCAACAGAATGTGAAAAAAAATATAAAAAAAAAAAAAAAAGTACTAGTTCCATTTTTTTCTTAGTAATTTATTTTTTGTGTATTATCAAATAAAAAGTTTTTAATTTTTATTTAGCATGAAAATAATCTTGTATCCTATATTAATTAATGAGAATAGCTAACGTAAATTAAAATTTTCCTTTTAATTTTTAATTTCAAAATACAATTATTTATATGTTTTCTTTTTTAATATTTTTGAATTTAAAAATTATATATATATATATATAGGACTGTGGGTCAACCCGTTGATTCGCGAGGCAGATCGAAACCCTTGGACTCTTGCGACAGGTTTCTAGAAGGAAAGCACACTTGACTCACGCCATTTAGGTCATTATCATTAAAGGCTTTTTTGCAACTCCTTCTATCTTTTTACGCTTTTTGGATAGTTCGTACATAATTTATAATATAATAAAATTTAAATTTTAATTAATAATTATCGTTTCAAGGGGACAGAAAAATAAGATTTTAAAATGTCTAATTAAATAAAGAGTTTAAATTCATGTTTAATAGTCTGTTCAATGATCTCTTTTAATCTATGTGAAACTCTAAATTATAATCATGTTAATTTTTTGATATTTTTTTTAATGACCAAAAACGAAAAAGGAAAATCAAAGTGCCAAGACCGAGATTGATGACATGAGTCATGACCAACATATGCCAATATTAATTGCAAAAGTTGCTGCTTTTTTTTATATAAAAACTTTAAAATTTTATTATTTTAAAAAGTTTTATTTCATCTAGACTAGTTATTAAAAGAGTTGTTGTAACTGTTTACTTAATAATGTATTTTTAAACTTATGAAATTTACTCTTAAAATAGTTTTTTTAAAATTTTTTTTGCTAATTACAGTTAAAGTAGTTATTAATTAAAAAAAATTGATAATAAATGAAAGTTAATTGCTGCATGTCTCGATTAATTAGTTAGTGATTAATTTATTCCTACACACCGTAATCCGGCCAAGATCCCAATATGCCACTGTTTTTCAAATTTATGTGCGGGCAGAAAATTTCTGCATGATACTTTACGGTACTCAATAATCTATAACCTTTTTTTTTTTTGGTAAGTTCAATAATCTATAACTTACCAAAAAAAAAAAAAAACTTACCAAAAAAAAGTTCAATAATCTATAACCTATGACCTACATGTTACTATCTTTCTCTATATATATATATATATATATATATATATATATATATATATATATATGTATATATGCTGCAGCAATAAAAAATATAACCTATAAATCTTAAAGAAGCCATTATTGAGAAGAAGAAAGAAACAGAAAAAATGGATTCTACTCCTCATATTCTGCTCTTCCCATTCATGTCGAAAGGCCACACCATCCCCATTCTTCACTTGGCTCGTCTCCTCACCCACCGCAACGCCACCGTTACTGTCGTCACTACCCCAAAGAACCGTTCTTTCATCTACACTTCTCTATCCGACACCAATGTTACCGTACTCGAGCTCCCTTTTCCCGATAACATAGACGGCGTACCTCCTGGCGTCGAGAGCACAGATCAGCTTCCTGAGATATCTCTCTGGTTGCCTCTGGCCTTCGGTACAAAACGCATGCAACCGCACTTCGAGGAAGCGTTGGAGACTCTCCCGCCTCTGTCATTTATGGTAACGGATGGCTTTCTCTACTGGACCTTCGATTCGGCTGCCAAATTTGGGGTTCCCAGATTTGTGTACAATGCAATAAGCTGTTTTGCGACCACTGTATGTAGACTCGTGAGAGATACCGGACTGCTCACGGAAATCGAGTCCGATGACGAGTTAGTTAGCTTCCCTGTTTTCCCTCGAGTCAGAGTTACTAAGAACGACTTTGAGTCGGTCTTCACGGACTCGCAACCTAAAGGCTTGCATTTCGAGTTCTTGATGAATGTCACCGCAGCTGCTTCTAAAAGCCGTGGAATATTAGTGAACAGCTTTTATGAGCTTGAGTCAGATTTCTTCGAATACTGGAATTCTCATTTCCAACCAAAGGCATGGTCAGTTGGTCCTCTTTGCCTGGCCAATCCACCATCACCAGCGGTAAGATCTGAAGATTACAGAAAGCCATATTGGATACAGTGGCTGGACGATAAGGTAGAACAGGGGAAAACGGTACTGTACGTGGCATTCGGGTCACAAGCAGAGATATCGGAGGAGCAATTCAGGGAGATCAAGGGTGGGTTGGAGAAATCGGAAGTGAATTTCCTGTGGGTTGTCAGGAAAAAGGAATCACAAACGAGAGATAGTTTTGAAGAAAGAATCGAAGACAGGGGGACTAGTCGTGAAGGAATGGGTTGAGCAGAGAGAAATTCTCGACCACCCATGCGTTCAAGGCTTTTTAAGTCACTGCGGGTGGAATTCAGTGATAGAGAGCATGAGTGCGAAAGTACCCATCTTGGCATGGCCGATGATGGCGGATCAGCCGCTGAATGCAAGGATGGTGGCGGATGAAATACGAATCGGGATCAGAGTTGATGATGGATCGGTGACGAGAGGATTCGTGAAGTCGGAGAATTTAGAGAAGAGTATAAAAGAATTGATGGTAGGAGAAAAGGGGAAGGAAGTGAGGAAGAATGCGAACGAAGTTGGTGAAGCCGCCATTAAAGCCATGCAAGAAGGTGGCTCTTCATGGAATACATTAAATGAGATATTGAACGAGTTCCATGCAAAACAACTGTAGGTTTTTGTATCTTTGTGCAGACAGTGCAACTGTGAGCAGATGAAATACTAGTAGCAAGTTAGTAATAAGTATCTTTTTCACTTCGCTTAAAAAATTAAAAAAAGTATCATTTTCACTTTTTAGATAGAGAATGTTTGTATGTGAGAGAGTTGATTTAGTAACTTGGATGTTTGTATGTCATCAATCTAGTTTAACTTGGATCTTACTAGCAACAGCCCAAAACATTTGTTTTAATGTCAAGATGCATAAGCCCTACACACTAATGGGAACATTTATTTAATCAAGTTTTCCACTTAAAAAAGGTTTTTTTTTTTTTTCAATAGAAACGAAGTGTCTCAAACTATAGAAAATATTTAAAAATAATTCATATTTAATAAAAGAAGTTTGTACAATAAAAAAGAGTACTACCTTGTAAATAATACATGAGATAGTAAATTTGACATATTTGTATTGCACATGTAAAAATAATAGGAAATATTTCTTAAGTAAAAATGAGACTTCATAAAAATAGATAAAATGTAAATTTGTTGTATATTATTAAAGTATACATATAAAATAAATTATTGTAACTCAGTAGTTTGAAGAAGTTTGTACACGAACTCCGAATACTTCCTGTAAGGCAGATAATCGAAGTTTCGAATTCTATTCGTTCGAGAGAAAGTTGGAAATGCTCAGAAAGTTGCGTGGATAGAATGTGGGACAGGTTTCTAGAAGAAGGCCCACTTGACTCACTGATGTTACATAACCATTCGGCACCGCCAAATATCGTGGAGGAAAAAGCCATTTAGGTCATTATCATTAAAGCAACCGTTCATTTAATTTATCTTATTTAAGTGTTTTATTAATTTTGTTAAAAATTTATATATTAATTAGAGTATTATTTTATTGCATAAATCTTAAGTTTTTACTGCTTTCTTTTATTTTTATTATGTCTTTCCTTCGTCCCTTTTCCTGCAATTCTTCATTCTCATCTTCATCTTCTTTGATGAAGTTCAAAAAAGAGGTCAATTTTGCTCAAAATAAGAGGTTCATTATTCCGATCTCTTACAATCTATAGACAACTGGAAGCTCTCTAATCTTCCAACCAACCAAATTTGTAATACTTCAAAATGGCCACTTTATAGTGACTATTTCATTCGTACAGTTCAATAAACAGTTAAAACAGTTTCAAATACTCTTAAACTAAAAATCCATTCAAAAATTTCATAAGGAAGCAAATCATCATGGTCCCTTTTAATTTTCTAAACCATGATAAATAGTAAAACCTTGCCTTACATTATGAGAAAATTAATCTTTGGATAAATAAAAAAATGTATAAAAATATTGCTCATAAAATAAAGAATATCTAAAAACTAATTATAGTTTGATAAAGTTGCACGACTTACTTATAATTAGGAGATTTATATTGTAATTATATTAAATAAAAAATATTACAATTATGTTGGTTTATTAGTAATGATATTTGACTAATTTAGTCTGTATAGAAATAAATTGTCCATACGTAAAATATAAGAAGAAGCTCCCAATAATTTATTGCATAAAAATTGATAATTTTTGTTCATATATTTATTAGTTTTTTTATGATTTTCTTTTACTCTTTTTGGCCTTATATTATTTTAGTAATTTTTAATATATTTTAATTAAATTAAAATTTTTAAGAAGTGACCATCTAAAAATTTTATTGAACATAAAAAAAAAAAACTTTGAGAAAATTTATAGAACATTAACCAAACTGGCTAATTTTTCTTTCTTGCACGAAACCCTAGTCCAAGGTTTACTTGCTGGTTTTATTTTATTTATTTTTTAATTGATGCTGGGTATTTATTAAAAAAACAAAATAATATGAAATGATCAATTATAGTAAATATCTAACTGGATTATTTTTTTTAAAAAAAAAAAAATAAATAAAAGATTACTATCATTCTAATATAAAAATAAATTTTCATTATTTTTTATATTTAAAAGTAAAGTTAGTATCAACAATTGAATTAAAATTTCTTATCATATATTAAATAGATAGAATTTTATAGTTTCAAGATAATTATATATAAAAAATAATTTAATTATAAAATATATTTATAGCTAGTTTATTGGAACATTAGGCAATTATTATATTTGCAAGCAGTTATTTGAAACATATTTTTATCCCTTTGAAATGTTTGCAAAAATTGTTGCGTTTTTAAGATAAAAAATTTAAATTTTTTAAAATAAAAAATTATAATAAGTGAAAGTAAATTGTTCCACGTCTTATTTAATGATTTTTTCCACATCCCAATATACCACTGTTTTTCAAATTTATGGGTGGACAGAAATTTCTGCATCTAATACTTTACAAGTCCAATAGTCTTACCTATGACCTATGCTATATTCTCTCTCTCTCTCCTGTATAAATATAAATGCTGCTGCAATAAAAAGTATAAATCTCAAAGAAACCATTGTTGAGAAGAAAAAGAAAGAAATGGATTCTCCCCCTCATATCCTGCTCTTCCCATTCATGTCGAAAGGCCACACCATCCCAATTCTTCACCTGGCCCGTCTCCTCACCCACCGCAACTCCATCGTTACCGTCGTCACCACCCCAAAGAACCGTTCTTTCATCTCCACTTCTCTTTCTGACACAAATGTGTCCATCCTCGAACTCCCTTTTCCCGATAACATAGACGGCGTACCTCCTGGCGTCGAGAGCACAGATCAGCTTCCCGAGATATCTCTCTGGTTGCCTCTGGCCGTCGGTACAAAACGCATGCAACCGCACTTCGAGGCAGCGTTGGAGACTCTCCGACCTCTGTCATTTATGGTAACGGATGGCTTTCTCTACTGGACCTTCGATTCGGCTGCCAAATTTGGGGTTCCCAGATTTGTGTACTATGGAATGAGCTGTTTTGCGTCCACTGTAAGTGCACTAGTGGGCGGAGCCGGACTGCTCAGGGAAACCGAGTCCGACGACGAGTTAATTAGCGTCCCTGATTTCCCTCGGGTCAGAGTTACTAAGAACGACTTTGACTCGGTCTTCACGGAATCGCAGCCTAAAGGCTTGCATTTCGAGTTTATTATGAATACCACCGCAGCTGCTTCTAAAAGCCGTGGAATATTAGTGAACAGCTTCCACGAGCTTGAATCTGATTTCTTGGAATACTGGAATTCTCATTTCAAACCAAAGGCATGGTCAATTGGTCCTCTTTGCCTGGCCAATCCGCGGTCGCCAGCTGTAAGATCTGAAGACTACAGAAAACCATATTGGATACAGTGGCTGGACGATAAGGTAGAACAGGGGAAAACGGTACTGTACGTAGCATTCGGGTCACAAGCGGAGATATCGGAGGAGCAATTCAGGGAGATCAAGGGTGGGTTGGAGAAATCGGAAGTGAATTTCCTGTGGGTTGTCAGGAAAAACGAAACGCAAACGAGAGACGGTTTTGAAGAAAGGATCGAGGGGAGGGGACTAGTCGTGAAGGAATGGGTTGAGCAGAGAGAAATTCTCGACCACCCATGCGTTCAAGGCTTTTTAAGTCACTGCGGGTGGAATTCAGTGATAGAGAGCATATGTGCGAAAGTACCCATCTTGGCATGGCCGATGATGGCGGAGCAGCCGCTGAATGCAAGGATGGTGGCGGATGAAATACGAATCGGGATCAGAGTTGATGATGGATCGGTGACGAGAGGGTTCGTGAAGTCGGAGAATTTAGAGAAGAGTATAAAAGAATTGATGGAAGGAGAAAAGGGGAAGGAAGTGAGGAAGAATGCGAAAGAAGTTGGTGAAGCCGCCATTAAAGCCGTGCAAGAAGGTGGCTCTTCGTGGAATACATTAAATGAGTTATTGAATGAGTTCCATGCTAAACAACAGTAGCAGATGAGTCAACAATGAGCTGGGCATGCAGATGAAAATGTAGTAAGAGTTTGAGTTTCTTTTTTTTTTTTTTTTTTCACTTTTTGTCGCCCATAGCCTATGATTTACTCAATAAATGGTTTCGATTATTTAAAATTATTATATTTATTAAAAAATTTTAAAATTAACTTGGATATATCGATATGCTCAATATCAATGCAAGACAAAGTACACATATTCTTTTTGACATTTTGTTTTTATGTTGATCTGTAACGGAATATGCAAAGGTCGATTGGCGGTGATTGAGTCGAGGCATGGCCTAACTTCTGGTGAATATCACACTCGTGGCCAGCAACCTTGTCTAGAATAATAAAGGAATATCCTGCAAATTAATGAAAAGAAAACGCATTGGTTCTAGATTAATTTTGGAATTTTTTTTTTTTGGCATATAAAAAATAATAACAACACAATTAATTTATTGATTATCTTTAAAAAAAAATTTTAAAAATAAATAAATAAAAATTTTTAATTGTAAAAAGTTTTTTTTTAAAAAAATTCAACATAAAGCAGGATAAAAGTTTGGTACAAGGCTAAATAAATAAGAAAAAGGTAAGGAATATTATTTGCAATAGAAAGGTATATATAATGTGGCAAAATTTGGATTGTGAACACAACGATTTCTGATTCCATTCATACCTTCGCCATTTGTCGTATTGAGCTCCATCTGGGGTTGGCAGGTGGCTCCTCCTGAAACGTGACCACACACTTTCTGTATAAAATCATACTTTTATTTCACCACTTAAAATCTAAAATATGGCGCATTCGGTTTAATTCCACTTAAACAAATTTTGAGTTTAAAATTTTGTGAATGCAGAAAATTCCTACTGAGAGAGTCTCTCACCATAGCCAAGTGCGTGACCCGGATCGGATCTGGATGTAGTCGGAACAAAGCTTAAAAGGCAAAAAATCTAAAATATGTTTCAAATTTAATATACAAAATATAAAAATTTATACACATTATGTTATCACGAAGTATAACTTGAATTTAATTTGAAATTTAAAATAACTTAAATACCAATTATCAATTATATATATATCTGATAAACGAAAGTAAATTATTTATATTATATATATATATATATATATAGTTGAAATATCAGTGAACCAACTATATATATATATATATAATTCCAAAAAAATGTTTTCGTGCAGCTATATTTCAAAAATATTCCATGTAGAGGAAAGAAATGTAAATGACAGTTTCTAGTATCCTATTTTGCATAGGCCGGCGACAATCATATACAATGTATTCTTTGTGTTAGCGTAGCGGTTCAGATGAGACAGCATGAGGATACCTGGGCGGTGCACCCAAATAATCACCACCTATCTGCAGGCTGCACCATCCCTGTTCCTCATTCAAATAAACATACACACTTAAGACAAAGAATCATATCGCTCCTCTCAATTTAATAAAGCAGCAGAACTGCGAAGTGTTACCTGTAAATTTCTTCTCACTTTGAGGTTTCTATTTCAATTGCAGATCATCCATCAATTGGTGGTTTCCTTGATCTTGCAGATAGCATGGCACAGGATAATAGTAATACAGAAAGCAAGAAACCTGAATCTGGTGCTTTTCCAACTGCATATGACTTTACTAATACAGTTATAATGCATATTAACTTTGATGTGTCAGTTTGCTAACAATGTTTTTTTCACATTTTTAGGTTTATGGATTCTGATTGGAGGTGTTACTGTATTTATCACAGTACTACTCTATATATGCATATTGTTACAGAGGAAGAAAATTTCAGCTTTCCGAGTGAAGAAAACTGGTAATTAATTTCAATTCCTAACATCTCCAAATAGGACTTAAAGAAAAGAAAGATATTGTACATTAAGTTTCTCTATTTTCTACAGGTTCTAAACATGAATTGCTAAAGGAGTCTTGTTACTTAAAAGTCACAACAAAGGAAGTATATTCTGCCACAAACAATTTGAGCAAATCCAATTTACTTGGTGAAGGGACAGCAGGTAAAGAAAACATCTGGGATGCCATGCTGGGCCACTTCCTACTGTAAATATCTAGTATTATTTCACTCTGCTGAACTTGTTTAATTTTGATGCAATCCAACTTCTTCAGCTACACTCCACCAAATAATCATTGAACAACTTACAAAAAAACCCAGAACAAACAGGCAATTGATATTACCAGCATTCACAAGTATCAGTAACAAGGAATTCTGCACGTTTAGTTACATACTTGGCCAAGAAAAATAATATTGTCTATAGTCCACTAGTCTAAGGCATAATGCAAGTCCTCAGAATTCCTGAAGTCACTTTTTTTTTTTTTTTCCAGGGAAGGTGTATAGAGGCTTATTATTTCGCAAACAGGAAGTAGCAATCAAGCATATAATCAGTGATGGAAGCATTGAGACTTTTTTAAGGGAAGTTAGAAGCCTATCCCACGTGAGACACCCAAATCTAGTGACTCTTCTAGGTTATTGTGAGAAAAAAGGTGAATGCTTCCTCGTTTATGAACTTTGTCCTAACGGGAATCTGTCAGAGTGGCTATTTGGTATGTCCTGCCTTTTGTCTATAATGTTCCCCCTTTGATATTTCACCTTTGATTATTAACTGATCATTCTGAGCCAAAATAAATAAACGCAGGAGAAGACAAAATCTTATCTTGGATTCAACGACTTGAAATAGCTATTGACAGTGCTCGCGGACTATACTTTCTTCACACATATCCTCCGGGGTGCATAGTTCACCGAGACATTAAGGTCAGTCTCAAGACCAAACTACCATAAAATATTTTACCTAGTTATCTTATGCAATTTATTAGGATCACTTTTTTAATTTGCTGAATGATGAGTTTCATTTGTTATCAAAGCTATGTTTTAATAACAATTAAAGACATTCAGGATTTTTCTTGCCTTTCATATCCACACTACTGCAAAAGAACACTTGAGTTTTCATTTCTTTTCTCCTTCCAGTTATTCGTCTATAAACATATCTAGCTGTGTCATTGTCATGTTAAGTAACTAGAATACAGCAAATAAGAAATATAAGTGTGATTGGGTTGGACACCCATTGAATGGAGAAGAAAAAATTTTAGGCAATCAGTTGAAACTACAATATTTACCTTTTTTGCAGCCCACGAACATCCTTCTAGGGAGAAACTTTGAAGCTAAGCTTTCTGACTTCGGCTTGTCCAAGGTTATTGATCTTGGTGAAACCTATGCAAGTTCAGAAGTCCGAGGAACCTTTGGCTATGTGGATCCCGAATATCAAACCAATCATCGGGTAAATTCAGCAGGTGATGTCTACAGTTTTGGAGTAGTACTTCTACAGATCCTCTCTGGACGGAAAGTCCTAAATATGAACATGAGAAAGCCAATGCCAATAGACAAAATCGTAATTTCCGCCCCCATTGTACTTGTATCTGTTGTTTCTTCACAGACTCAGACCTTTATTTTGACACTAAATCTACACAGTACTTTACTTCTTTGTATAAATTATCAGGCAAGATCTCTTACCAAAGGAAGCAGCACACTTGAATTTGCTGACACCAGACTTCATGGAGAGTACTCAGTAGAAGCTTTTGAGTTCACGTTTGAACTAGCGCTTTCTTGCACTGCTCCAAAGCAACAACGACCTTCCATGGAGCAAGTTGTTGCAAATTTGGCTCTGGCTCTTGAAATATCAACACTGGCAAAACAATGCACTCCTTCAACAGGATCAGATTGCTCATCAGCACCCTAACAGATGGTTATTTGAATAAGCTAGCAATTTGCGGTGAAATTGATTCCATCTATTCTGTCACAGAAGAATAAAGTATGTAAAATCAGAGAGAAAAAAAAAAAAACAACCGAAATCTCAAGATCAATCCATCATTCTTTAATATTTCATTCAATGCAGCTAACACTGACTTGCTCAATCTTTTGCTTGAAATGGTCTTAAGATCAAGTGTCCTTCCTGAATCCTTTGGAAGCAATCATATTTCAAATAAGGAAGAAAAGAGAAGTTTCCAGCAATAACTGTAAACAAATATGATGCAACTAAATGGTGCTAATTTTAGATTGTTATGAGTAACAAGTAGATAGTTTACACAGTATTCAATCTTATCACTACGTAAATGTACAAAAATGCTAAAATAAAGTTCCTGACTACTCACTATCTAAAGAAAAATCAGGCTCATCTGGCTTGAACAACTGGGGCATCTTTAGGCTGGAAGAGTAAGTTTCAGCAACCTGGGTCTTCTGGATCATCCCTCTTCTGGTATTTGCAGCAAATTTTGAAGCCAAAATTGTAGCTCCAAGGTGCTGAGCATTATTTGCACTATCTGTTGAGGAGTTCCCCCAATTTTCACCATTCAAGTCATCGTCAACTTGCTCATACATAAAGTTATCATCCATGCCAGGGATTTCCCTGTAACATAGACTCTCTTGTAAAGTTAATTCCTTCACAAGCTTTTTCTTTTTATACCTCCTCCATGCAGCCTGTATGAAGCAAGAGCCCCATGTCCTCCACTGGTGAGAGTAGTACCTGAAAGCATGCTGAAGCTTCTTGCTATGAAGACGTTTAAATTGAACAGCCACAAATTTAAGGTCCTCGGCTCTAAGAGCAAATGCCTCAACTTCTGTAACTGTACGAACACTTCGAGTTGAAGAAGGCAAGTTTATACTTGAATTAGGAATCAAGGCCCACGTCAATAACTCCTCACCACAGAAGTCACCTGGTCTCAGGGTGATGGAATTGTAAAAACCTGTCCTTCCTCCATTTGTTGTGGAGCTCTCTAGTTGTCCTCTTATGATGAAAAGCATCTCGCTCACGGGATCACCTTCTCTAACAATGTAGGTACCTTCTGTGTTCAAGGATGACACCAAGCGTTCACATATGGCATTGAGAAGCTGATCATCCATTTGCGAGAAGAATGGGACCTGTAAGGATAGTATATAAAATAATATTTGGATACCTTCCAAAAAATTCACCCAAGTACAGTCTTAAACTATTTGATAGAAAGTGCAAATGTCTCTCCTTTCCCATCAATGACACTGTACACGCACATTGTTATTCTCCCATGTCCTTCCATTTGTAAACTAATTTCAACCAGCAGTCCCAGTAATTCAGTTCACATGAATATGATCTCTCACAGTCACTTATCCATTGCAGCACTAAAACTCAAAAAATTAATCAACTATGATGCAACCAGGTCCCAAAGAGACTTACCCGTCGAACTAGGTTAAGACATAGATGTTGCTGAATTTCACGACGAAGATCCAAAGGCAAGGACTGCAGTATGGATTCTTCATTGACTCCTCTAGTGGCAAGCCACTTATACTGAACAAAACGACGGACTCGTTCTCTCAATTCTGGAGGTAATTGGCGATGCCTCATCCATTCCTCGGTGTCTCTTTTTCTTATTCTCCACTCCTCAAGCCTAACCGTCATAGATTGCAAATAAGTCTACAAGGGAAGAAGAATAAAAAATAAGTTCAACACTGGAGAACCTTTCTCAGCACAGCCAACTTTACTAAAGTGCATGCATATGAGTATCCCTGGCCTTATATATTTTACAGGCTAGAAGTTTTAATAAACAGCATGTTCAACTTCTCAAATATTCTGCTAACACACCAATGATTGCCATTCAGATCAATCTTACCTGCATTTGTCCAATCAACCTCGCGAATAGAACCAAGCCACCAATACATAAAACAATACAAAATGTTGTCTCGCCTAAATAAATGCTAGTCGGCAAGTTTTGCCCGAATGAACTGCACGTAGATTGTAAAGTATATCAATGTGGAAGACTGGAACAATAATGATAAAAGAACCATCCAATATCAAATAAAGGAATAGATTGCACAGCACATCATCAAGGTTTGAGTTGTCATGAGTATTTAGTGAACAAAAAGATATTAGTATTTACAGGAACTAAATACATTTTTTCCATATAAAGAATAATCTGACGTACAGAGAGGTTTAGTATGCAATTAGCACTAAATTTTTTAACCATTAAGATTATAAGGAGTAATGATCTTTAGAGAACTGATAATTCTATGAGAAATTGTGGGTCAAAAGTCTGATAGATGCCTACAACTCATGGGGAGAAAGTCGCAATTTTGGGTACCATTTTCCGTAAGCAAAACTATGTTATCAGAATTTCTATAGGTCATCAAAACTTTATATAACCAAAAGTTTAAGAGGAGGATAAAAATTCTAGACCACCATAAATTGGAGCTAACAACTAAATAAGTAAGATAAGAAAATTACATGTGTTGGGTTGCAGGAGTAAAAATGAAGAACGTAGAAACATTTATTGTCTCAAAGATCAAACCTCAAATTTCTCAAACCCCACCAGAGGCAATAGAGATACTTGTCAGTGAATTCAGATGAAGCAACTTGGCTTGTGAAAGCATCAGCAAACATCCCAAATTTGAAATCTGAATCATCCTTTCTAGCATCACATTTTGTTAGAACCTCTGTTACAATCAACCAGTCTTCCCTATCAGAGAGTCCAAGACTGCTACAGTCAAGGAATATATATTTGCAAGATAGTCCTCCACGTTCCTCGACATCACATTGCTGTTTCCAACATGAATGTTGCCTCCCGATAGACGCCAAGTACCATGTAGCACCAATTACCTGTAGTTGTCAACAGAAGCTTGTGAGTTTCTTGTCAGGAGGCAGAAAATTGGCAATTATCAGAAGGTAGAATGTGTACATGACTGGCTAACATGTAGAGAAGAAGATTGTATGCAGCCCCTGCCCAAGCAGTTTTAGCAATAAAACCGGTAGTTTTGATGATCTTGTTATTTAAAGGGACGATGAGATACAATCTTGGAATATACTGAAATAGAAGTATAAGAGCCAGTGTGTTGTTAGCCTGACCAGATCCATTGTCTTTCATTGCTGGAATTATCAACCAGACAACAATCTGCAAGAGAATTTTAGAAGTTGGAACTCCCGGAGACAGAATATGAATAGAATTACTTTAGAGAGGACCTTGGAATAATTTATCACTTATTTTGTTTTAAAAAAAAAAATCTAGATGTCACCATCACATTGATATGAATATAAAGTTGCTTATACACAACCTTGCTGAATTGACAAGATGGGTTATATAACACCACATACATTTTCATCCGTGTCCAAGATGAACATGTCAAATAGTCACATAGTTCTATAAAGAGCTCATCAAAAATAAAACATGCTCTGAATGCAACAATTTTCGAAAAATATTGCGGAAATGCTCCTACAGAACGGATCTGAATTGCACACTAGTCCCAAAAATAAACTTAAAGGTGTACCAGCACAAAATGACCACTGCCAGAATGATGGTTTTGTTCCAAGTAGTTCATTACATAATTCACTGGCAAATAGCAGCAAAGTTCAGCACATACACTATGAAAGGAATTTTCATGAGGCAATATCTGCCAGGAATGATAAGATAATTACAGGTTCAATTTTTCCAAAAAGAGTGCTATAGCCACTCTACGAGCCCTTTACGTGTCATCCATTAAACATCTCCTCTTTACCTTACTCCTAAGTCAGAACATAACAATTCTACAAAACAGGGTCAATATGCTGATTGGGATGTTTTGTGTAAATTTCAAAATATACCTGACAATAAACAAGGGCTGCGGACTGAAACAATAGAAAATTATCAAACGACATGTCAATGAAAAGGGAAAAAGCCATTCGCACATGACTGGAACTTAAAATGAAGGAATTCAGAGCATTTACTCGAGAGAAGTATTATAGAATATGAGCTCCAGATGAAGAGAAACAGATCTCACTCAAAATTAATTCATTTTTTTAGCCCTTTTTCTGGATTATTTGAAGGAAAATATTTTATTGCTACAGAATAACCATTGAAGACATCAGGAGACTTAGCATAGACATTTTTCCGACGCAGAAAATTGATATATACCTGAGGCACGGGTAAAGCAGCAGCTAAATCAACAATAAACATAGATTTAAGATAATGCCTAGCAATATCTCGTGCATCCTTGACGAGTTCTCCCCTACCGAAGACCTTAGAATTGGGGTCTACGTAAGCAGTACGGAACTTCATGATCATATGGAAGAAGTAAAAGAGGTCGAGAATACTTCGTATGTAGGTAATGAAAACGGAAGTATTGGTGTCGGTGGACATGCATGCAGGACCACCGACGTAGGTGAGGTAGAAGTAAAGCGGGTCGATAAAGAGAGAGACGAGGGAAGAGAAGAGGAAAATGTGGTTCCACCAGTTGATAATGTCGCCGTTTGGGTCGAGGATTTGGTTCCGCCATAAGGCGTCTACGAGCCGTGGTTGATCGTCAGCAAGAGTTGTACGTTTTGCCTCACGTCTGGTGGATATTGTTCGCCGGATGTGGCGGAGGTGAGACGCCTGCCTCAAAAAAATTCTATTCATCTTCCATGGCGGAGCCCGATTGTTCTCGGATTCCGCAAAGCTTCTATCGTTTCGGTTGATTAGAGAAAAGTTACGACCAGAACAAATCAGAGAAATTTCCAATGCACAATTTTGTATGAAATTGAAAGAGATAAAAATGCGTGAATAAGTTTACGGTGATGAAAACGATAATTAGGAATTAGGAATTAGGAATTGAAATGAATAGAAAGGAGTATGAAGGCTGTGCTTACTGGATGGAGAGGGCTGGGCTGCCTGTGCTGGAACTGGAAGATCATCCATTGGCCGTAGAGATTTTTCAGGACAAACAGAAGGGAAATGCGGAGACCACGGAGGGGGATTGTATTGTAACGCCTTCTTTACCTTCAAATCAAAGCGCGGGAACTAGAGAACGCGGAACGCCTCTCCCATTCTCTTTTTGTTTAAGCCTATATATCATTTCATTTCATACATTTACTCATCTTGTTTAAATATTTTCAAAATTTGTTGGAATTTTTAAATCAACCGCCTCATTTTTTTATTATTATTATTAGGAAACAGTATTGGGCTTGCCCATAAAAATAATGTAAATGGGCTTTTCCCGATGAAATTCTTTTCCCCCAACACGATACGAGCCAACTAACAGCCTTAAGGGGATTCACTGGAAAATGGTTCAAAATATAAAAATTATGTATTATTTTAATACTAATAATAAAAATAATCACACAATAATAATTTTCCCTTAAAAACTTCCAACTATGGTTTAAGAAGTACGTGAATAAATGGGTTTATGTTTTTTTTTTAAAAAAAATTGTTTTTTTACATAATATTTATAACTCATGTCAAATTAAGAGTTGAGTATAGAAATATAATTTAATTATTTATGTAATTAGCTTGCATTAAATACGTAATATCCCGATATGTCGTTTTAGTATAAAAAAATATGTCAAAAGTAACAGTTAAATTTTCAACTTTCACTCATTGATTTGTAATTTTGTATTTGATTCATATAAAGCAGCACTTGTGCCCCACTTTATGTGTCCACAAATTCTGTTGGGGGGGTTTTTGTAGTGCAGTGTGTACAATGGTTGTCTGTTCTGTTGTGCCCTGATTACCTGTATTCCGTGCTAGCTCCTAGGCTTAGCAATTGGTGTTGGTGGTCCTGATCTTTACTTGTACACGCACTTACCACAGCAATAACTCTGCCACTATTTTTGTCCTCTACATTTTTTGTTGTGCTGATGTTGAGCACACATTCTGCTGCCTTTCCCTTTTATTCTTACTTTCCTCGTGGAAATGATAAACTCTCTCTCTCTCTCTCTCTCTCTATATATATATATATACACTGTTCATTATTCTTGTTGAAATTTTGCTTATTAATTATACTTTATGAGCATTCTCTATTGTTACGCATTGTACTTTTAAATATTTGATGTAATAATAATTAATAAGTAATAAGCTCTTATTACTAAGAGTTGCATTTATGTGTTTATTACCATAACATTTAATAAATTGTCAGTAATTTATATAAATTATAAGTAAGTATAACTTAAATAGTATTAAAAAATTATGAGTTTAAATCATATTTGATAAAAAAAAAAAAAAAAACCGCTTTAAAATAGTCACATGGACCAACAAATGCAGATACGAGTTTGGGTTATATTTGTATCCCTTTTATTAATACTCCCTCACATGTAAATTAAAATAGTACTAACTACTTCTAATCCTTTCTGCGTAATCGTGCTTCTCATTTACAGGTGAACAGAAAATAAAGAAATAAATAAATACATCCGGATTCTATGGTAATGCTCTCCTCCTCTCTGCGATCTGGATGGAATCAGGTATTTATATAGTTGTGATCAATGTATATATATATATATATATATTATATTTGACTTTTTAACTCTGTAGAAATGATCCGATATGATTCTCAGTTGCTCCCCAAAAATAAAATTAAAATATTCTTCTTCCATTTTGTTCTCTGTCTCTCTTGCACACCACCTGTTTGATAAAATTACCAACCTAAATAAACCTAATTTGCATTTTTTGGTTTCATTTTAGAAAGAAAAAGGAAGACGGAAGGAAGGCAGACATCAAGTAATGGATGATAGAGTCGAAAACCTAATCAAATTAAACACTGACAGAAAAAATCAAAATTAGGTGTTGTATTGGAGATGTAGACGAGGAGATAATAGAAGATCACGGATGGTGGTGATAACTCCGAAAAAAAAAAAAAAAAAGGAAAAAGTATGTACATACGTTTGGCAGTAAGATTGTAAGAGAGAAAATGGAAAGCCACTCATCATCGTCATCATCATCATCATTTCATCACAGTAAAGAGGAACGTGGCAATTTTGATGAAGATTTTCGTTCCTCTCTCTCTATCTATTGCGTTGATGGCGATGGCAATGGCAATGGCCGACGGCAATGGCTCCTCCCCATCCGGTTTAATCATTCGTGTACCTAAATATTCTTCTTCTTCATTTTATTTTATTTTTTTAATAACGTATCTCTCTAAAATAAATAAATATACTATAAAATAATGGCGAAGTATATAAATCACGATTTCATCGCCAAGTGTGAATATTCCACGTTCAGAATCAAATGCTAAAAATATAATAAGAATATATATATTTGGTTGAAAAAGATAGGTAAATTTACCTATACTATTAGAAATATATTTTATTTTATTTATTTATTTATTTATTTAAACCACACACACCTTATTCCTTCTTATTGGTGATGTTGTCTACTCATTTCTAGAATTATACGTCTAATTTGGAAAAAGTTTGAATACTTTTTAGTTTCCTAATTTAGATAATCAAAAAAAAAAAAAAAAAAAAGAAGAAAGTTATATTTCTATTTTTTTTTTCATTTTTTTTTTCCTTATTAAATATTCCTGTGGATAATTTGCTAATATAGACCTTACTTATATAAGATTTCATCAATTAAGTAGCTTAACTTTTTTTTTTCTAGTCAATTAGATCCTTCTTGATGAAATCTCTTTCAAAATGATTATTTTTTTTTTTTAAGCAAAAGAAAGTTAAGGGGTCTAATTAACAAAAATATATATATAATTAGAAAATAAATCTGATGAATTATTATATTTTTATTAACTAATTTTAGAATTTTCAATTAAAATAAGGATAAATTACGAGAATTAATTATAGAAGGAAAAGAAGAAATATTTGTCAATAAAAATAAATGATATAATTACTCGTATCTAATTGTAGATATATAAATTTTATTTATATATTTAAATATATAATTAAATATTATTTATATATTTTAAATATATATTTATATTTTATTTATATATATTTGAATATTAAAGGATTTGCCTCCTTAGATTGGTGACACGTGGCAATATCATAGCCACTGATTATCACTCACTCCATCTATAAATAGAGAGGCAAATTCCCTCAAGAAATAGTTACACAGAGTTACACATACACTACTCACACTCACTCACTCAAGAAGCTGTGAAGTTGAGAGATATTCGAAGGATACCGAACCTCTTTCGAAATCGGCCCTTCCTCTCAAAGTCCAAATCCATTCCGAGACAAAGTCCTAAAACCCTCGGAAGAAGAAATCAAATTGTTCGATAGATCGAGATCAAGCCCAAAAACCCTCGACATCGAATCCATTCCGAGATCCAGCCCAAAACGCCCATCGGAAGAAATCAAAACAATTGGATCGAGACAAGTCCAAAACGCTCATCGAATCCACGACGGATTGAATCAACGGATCCATAGAGATTGAACCCTGTAAATTTAATTTTATATAATTGTTGTATTAAATTGTTACATTTCTTGTAATTTCGAATTTTACAGAAAATAAAATTTTAATTGTCTACACTAATGACTCTTAAAAATAAAAAAAAAAAAAAAAAAAAGGAAGAGAGATTTAATTCACAATTAACATTAATGAAAAGTCTGACTAATCACGTACACACCTCACTGGCGAATTTATTGCTTCCTTAATTGAGATTAACTGGACAATGTGCAAATTTACTCCTTAATCTGGTTGTAACAGATGTTGTTCGTCTCGCTGGATTGAAATTGCAACTTTTATTTATTTATCTTTTAAGTCCCAAACATTTGTATATTTTTATAAACTCCCCTTTTTTTTAAAAAAAATAAATTAATCAACTAATATATATATATATATATATATATTTAAATGCACCAAAGTGCAAATATACACCACCCGGCCTCGACCGGCAATTAGTGAGACCATATAAATTGCATGACCACTAACATTAAAATATGTCTCAATACATGACATTAAATGCTCCTAACTAACATATATTATTAGAGCCATCGAATTAGATTGGTTGACAATGTACACTTTTCGGGTGTGATTCCCTCATTAGCTAAGACACTAGATATAAATGGTAACACATATACTATATTCAACAAAATATCCTAACAATTCTAAGTATTATGATTGCATATTACTTTCTATGATAGAATCGAGAATATACTCTTCACTCCATGATTTCTTAAGAATATACCCAAATTACTTAATTATCGAGACCGAATCATGCGCAACACCCTCGATACTTGGTTTTTTTACAAGACATTTGATACTGAGTGAAATCTTTTTAATCTATGTGACACACACAAGGAAACAATCTTAGATCAATATAATATAATTATATATATATATATATATAAATAGATGAGGTTATAAGAATAAAGGAATCTTGAAAGAGAAGGTGCGAAAATTTGAGATATATATATAAGTTCCAAAATTTTGAAGGCCCTCGAAAATTCAATCAAAGATAAAGCCACAAGACCCTCGATTTCTCATCTCTTTTCGTTTTTGGAGATTTACATTTGTCATTACAACTAATTTGAGGTATCGAAAGGATTACCCAATCAGATAAGATTTGGAAGCATCAAAAAGCATATCCCACTATTTCCTCTTTGTTTTTCCCATATCTATTTATTTGATTAGGGATCGTTTTAGGAAAGTTTTAAATTTATTATTTTTCATTTTTTCTTGGAGTGTTTTTCACTAATTGGGATCCTATTCTTGCATTTAAACCTTCATTAATTAATTACCATAAAAGAGCAAGTACGTTTCCATTCCCTTCTTCCTTTTTTCTTTTTTTTTTTTTTTTTTTTTTTAAATTTTATTTTTTTGGATTTTATGCAAATGTTTGGTATGCGTCAAAAAGTTATGTCAACACTTCATTTCAATCAAATTCCATTAAAGAAGTAGTGCCTAGTGACTCAAGGACCATACTCCTTGCTTATCTTCATGAAAATTATTTTTCAATTTGACATCTCAAAATTTTTAAAAATATAATAATATTGTTCGCTTTAATTTATTTCAAGTAACCTCACATATTTAAAATTCATTATTGAATAAAGGGTTTCAAGCATATATTTAATAACTGTTCAGTTGATTTTCTGGTCGAGCAATCTAAAACTCGATGCCACAATATATATTATATAAATTGTCTCAATCATCAAACCTCCTAAAACCTAATCAACTTTATCTTTAATTCAATTTTTGTTTCCTTTTGTTTATTTTAATTATGATTACTTTTTTTCCATTTTAGAATTATTAATCAAGATATCTCATTCACAAATTGGTTAGATTATCTCTTAATAATTTATATTCATCAAGCATTTCAACTTCATTTTTTTTTTTTGTCCACTATACCTATGCAATAATACGAATAAATTAACCAAAACTCTCAAAAATTTGATTAAAAAGAAAACTAAACATGCAATAAATATAAATTTGAAGGACTAAATAGTTATAAATAAATAATTAAAGAGTTAATTTGTAAAAGATGAAAATAATGAAGACTGAATTTATAAAACTATCAAAAGAAATATCGGAAAATTAAACAAAATTCCGTTTTTACCTAAATAGAATATTCTCATGTGAAAATTTTGAATAGTCGGGAAATGGAAGGGCTTGATTTAAAAAATATCTGGATTTTGTAGGGGTTGGCATAGTAAATACTCCTTACCAATAATACCTACTGTTAATAAGTATAACAGAAGATCTTAACAAAAAGAAAAAGGAAACCGCTGAGTCCACACCCACTGACTCAAACGAGTTGACTCACCGAATTTGTGTCTGATACGTTACTTTCAATGGCCACTGCCTCTTTATACATGTTGTTGTTGTTGTTGTTGCTCTCACGTATAAGAATATCAATTTCGTGACTGTAAACATCGGAAAATCGCCTCTCCACAGAGCTCTTTTGCTTTTGCGTGTGTTTTCTTTCTGTTCTCTTTCAGTTACGAATTCTTGATAGGCAGTGAAAACAGTGGTAGAGGAAAGTGCTGGAGAAGATAAACACGCAGCCACCGAATATTCTAATCTCAAATATGAGATAAATCCAAGCAAGAACTGTTGAGGAAGTGGAAGAGAATCGAAACCTTCCCCATTATTATACAAATAGATACACCAAAAAAACAATAGCCCTCCAAACACAGTCAAAAAATATTCGCACCACATTTTCTTCTCTATTCTTTTTTTCCTTTTTCTTTAAAATTTCCGGTGAAGTAGGCCAGACTAGTTGTGTTATCAAAAAAAATTTCCGGACTGAAGGTGGGGTTTAGGTATGGTTAAGGGCTAAGGCACACGCATTCAGTGTGCGTATATTCGAAATTCTCACCAACTTTTGTCATTGGTAGTGGTACAGTTTTCTATATCTCTGTGTTTTACATTGTGGTGTTTCGTGTTTGTTCTTCAGATGTCTCTGCGACTGTAATTGAAATTTTTCAGTGGTCTGACAAAGAAAGGCGTTGGTTCGCTCAATATATATATAAATATTTGTTTGTTCTTCTCGAAGTATATTAAACTCTGTGAGGTGTTTTGTGTTTTTACCCAACTGGACCATCTTCGAATTTTCTGAAATTGATTAAGAAGATGGGTTTTTCTTGATTGCGGTATGTTCTTGATGGATGTTGAAGGCCATGGTAATCCTCTCAAGGTGAGATGAGGCATTCAGAATTTCGTAGACCCTTTTTCACTTTTTATTTATTTATTTTTATATTTTTATTATTATTGATTCTGCTATTTTTCCATTTTTTTCCATTTTCGCTGCAGAGGGAGTCATGGAGGACAGTATTGACTTTGGCCTATCAGAGTTTGGGTGTTGTATATGGAGATTTAAGCACTTCGCCTTTGTATGTGTACAAAAGCACCTTTGCAGAGGATATTCATCATTCAGAGTCTAATGAGGAAATATTTGGAGTCCTATCTTTTGTATTCTGGACATTAACTCTTATTCCGCTCCTTAAGTATGTCTTCATAGTACTTCGAGCGGATGACAATGGGGAAGGTGGAACTTTTGCTTTATATTCTCTGCTCTGCCGCCATGCCCGGGTGAGCACTTTGCCAAATGGCCAAGTTGCAGACGAGGATCTATATGAGTATAAGAAAGACGGGATTGCGTCTGCTAATAGGGGTTTAGGATTTAGCTTGAGATCAACATTGGAGAAACACAAAGTTCTGCAAAGGATATTGCTTATTTTGGCCTTGATTGGGGCTTGTATGGTCATAGGCGATGGAGTCCTAACACCAGCCATTTCAGGTCTGAGATGTCACTCTAATTTTTGTTTTTTCAATCATTAAATTTGGGGAAAAAAAAAAAAAAAAGTAGTGTGAGACTTTTGCTTGCTTCTGTTCGCAGTATTTTCAGCAGTTTCAGGACTGGAGCTTTCCATTAAGAAACAGCATCACCAGTGTAAGTTCCTTATTTGGACTGCCTTTTTCTTCACTTGATATTCCTTTCACAGTGATTATCGTACACAAAATACAATTGGGATTCTTGAGTCAATAAATATGGCTATCCATTACATATTCTAGTTTTAAGCAACCATTTTGCCCTGTCAACCTCTCTGGCTGGCTATTCATCCTTTTTCTTTTGGATATACACAATTTTCAAGATTGTGATTTAGTATCCTCTTTCCAAAATTGTGTTCTCTTAAATGTTTGAATTTTAAAATGGCTAATTTTCTATGAAAAGTATTTCATGGGGTTCAGGATTAATATTGTCAACCTCTATGACTATGTATCAAGAATTATTTTAAGTTTACCAACTATTGATTTAGCATTTCATCTCTTCTGATTCTTAAAAAAAAAAAAAAAAAAAATTGAAGAAGAGACTGAAAGTGGACCCCAGAAAATGATTTTACCTTCAGTATTCACAATTAAGGCTTCCTTGGAATCTAGAGATTGTTTCAGTAAACGTGTAGGTTCGGGACAAAGAAAGCCTAACAGGAGGAAATTAAAAATCTTTGTTGTGGGCCCTTTTCATAAAATTAAGACAATGTTTTCCTCTCAATCAGAGTCAAATCAACATCACATAAATAATAGTAGAAGTTAGGTCTCCAACTTTATCATTGTTTGGTACACTGTTGAACAATCTCCTTACAAAGCAAACTTATAAACAGAGTTCAGAAAAAAGCAAGTAATAGTCATTTAAGATTACAATTACCGTGAATCTTGGGAACTATCAATAGAATTGAATGCATTCTTGTTAGTATTTCAGTGGACAACCATGAAGCATGGGCATGCTGAAGTGGTCAGCATGATCTGGAGAACAGTATTACTGTAATTAGTGTTGAAGTTACAAATACAGCAAAGAATTCTTTAAATTGAAGGTTTTAATGGATTAAAAATATGATCTCTGTAGTTCCCTTCTTTGGTTACCAGGGGTCATCTTCAAATGGACTTGACTGCTAAGAAATTTTGTTACTTTTACATATTTGATCTTTTAATCCTATTGCGTCTCTGGTATTCTTCTTTCGTCTGATAAGTAACAGTAGTAGTATCAGCTGGTTTCGTGTTAAACTGGGAAGATTTCATATGTGGGCTCTCACTATCCTTGTTCCCCATCATGATTGAACTAATATTCTCGCGTGGCAAACTGTTGGTCAGTTGTTTTTTTCAGACTGCTAAGTTATATCTTTTCAGTGAAATCTCACTTATCATTTTGTGCCTTTGCAGATTGGTCTTTACAATTTAGCTGAACCAGTTACATAGTATAAATTTTTTTTTTTTTTTTTTTTTTTTAGTACTCAAAACTACTTGGACACCCGCGTTCTTCAAGATAGTGCATTAGCTCTTGGTTCTATTAATTGGAAAATTTTCAAACAAAGATTTGTCCTTTTCCAAATTATGCATTTTTATCTTACTAGTTCTTGGTTCCTCCAGTTGTAAGTCTGAAACTTATTTTATTATATTTTTCCTTTATAGTTCAATTCATGGAAACTAAAAGCTTGCTATCTATTCTACTGTTCCTAAGAAACTGAAAACAGTTTTATGTTATCTTCTTTTATAATTCAAATACCTAGAGTTTGAGCACAGTTGTTTCTATTTGTATATTTTCTCCTTATCCTAGAGTAAAGACCATATGAGTCTGCATTTGTAGTTTTTTTCCCATGCATCCTTTCTGCATGCAAAAGCATTAGATGTTTTTAGGATGCAGAAAAGTGAATATTCACATTTCTGTTTTAAGATAACTAACAGTGAATATCTGCTTTCTTAACATAAAAATGTTTTTCATTTAAAATTTCTAAACTAATCTCTCTAAATGATGATAAGTGTCCACACATGGGTTTCATCCCTGAATAATAGTGTGGTGAATTTATCCATGGTCAACTCCTCTTTGAAATGAGATATTTGATGTGTGATGGAGAGTCTTCTATGATACGGTCCCTTTCTCAATATTCATTCGATCTTCTGCCTAATCTTAATTATTCCTTTGATGAACCTGAATACACTGAAGACTTAGGATATCAATACTTGCATTTATTTAAATTCTTCTTCTGAAGAAGTGTGGTATTACATACACTCAAATCTTTTATTCATTTCTTTGATTCACAGATGTGGAAGTACCAATTGCTTGCATCATCTTGGTCTTTTTATTTTATCTACAACATTATGGGACCCACCGGATTGGATTTCTCTTTGCCCCAGTAGTAATAACTTGGCTCTTCTGCATAAGTGCTATTGGACTATACAATATCTTCCACTGGAATCCTCATGTTTATCAAGCGCTCTCTCCTTATTACATGTACAAATTCCTAAAGAAGACTCAGAAAGGAGGTTGGATGTCCTTGGGTGGCATTTTGTTATGCATCACAGGTAAAATACTATTAGTGGACAATATGTGTTCTGTGACTATTTCTTGCTGTGCTTTCTTATACCTACATATACTTTCCTCTTCAGGTTCAGAGGCCATGTTTGCCGACCTTGGACACTTTTCTCAGTTGTCTATCAAGGTAAGATAAGCCATAGTACCATAATTGAGTTGCACATTTATTTCTTTCTGAATAATAAGTTAGACAGAGAGTCTATGTCACACACGCACAAAGAAAAAGAATTTTGCGCAAAGAGAAAAAGTTTGTGTGTCGATATGTTTACAGGTGCAAATTAAATAACTGATTGGTACTTTGGATTGATGGATTTGTTTTCTAGGAATGTAACACAGATAGAAGCTGATCTTTTCTCAGTGGAATTTTTAAGGCACTGAGAAACGGAAGTATTTCTTTGATTGACCTTACTGAGAATAAATGAATTCTTGTTAAGTAATACAAGTCACACCCCAAAATTGTTGTTTTCTTTATTATTAATCATTTCGCAATATCAAGATAATTTCTAAAAGAAATTCCTGAAATGAATGAACTTCTGGTTGCAGATTGCTTTCACCTTTGTGGTTTACCCTTCACTAATTCTTGCATATATGGGACAAGCTGCTTATCTTTCAAAGCATCATATAATTGAAAGTGATTACAGAATTGGATTCTACGTATCAGTGCCAGGTATCAACTCCTCTTTTGACAAGAATTTTCCATAGAAAATATTCTTGCGATTACTCCTATGGTTTACCAGCATATCAAAATGCCTTGATAGCCTTAATTTAAGCCTTTCTGGCAAAGTAAAAACTCATCTTTTGTGCCAGAAAAGATAAGATGGCCTGTTCTTGCAATTGCAATTCTTGCTGCTGTGGTGGGAAGCCAGGCCATCATCACGGGAACTTTTTCCATAATCAAACAATGTTCTGCTCTGGGTTGCTTTCCAAGGGTTAAAATAATACATACATCATCTAAAGTCCATGGCCAGATTTACATTCCAGAGATCAACTGGACCTTGATGTTGCTATGCTTGGCTGTTACCATTGGCTTCAGGGATACAAAGCACATAAGCAATGCATCAGGTAATTTAGTGGTGCAAATATGGATATAGATTTTCAAGATCATTTCATGTCCATCATGCTCCAATACCAAATTTAGTGATGCAAAGCCTTCATCTTATTTATGAATGAACTCTTCAAATTTAAGTCTTAGTTACATAAGGAGCTCTGATTTATTATTTTGAATTAAATTGTGGCTTTACTTACTTACTTACTTACGTTGCCTTCTTTTGCTGGAGCAGGTTTGGCAGTCATTACTGTAATGTTGGTGACTACCTGCCTAATGTCTCTAGTTATAATCCTATGCTGGCGCAGGAGTGTCTTTCTAGCTATTTGCTTTATATTTTTCTTCGGTTCTATTGAAGCTCTCTATTTCTCGGCTTCTCTGATCAAGTTCCTTGACGGAGCCTGGGTGCCTGTGGCTCTCTCGTTTATATTCTTATTAATCATGTACGTATGGCACTATGGCACAATGAAGAAGTACGAGTTTGATGTACAGAACAAAGTTTCCATCCAATGGCTGCTTGGTCTGGGTGCCAACCTTGGCATGGTGCGGGTGCATGGGATTGGCCTTATCCATACTGAGCTTGTCTCAGGAATTCCAGCGATTTTCTCCCATTTTGTAACCAATCTCCCAGCATTTCACCAGGTGGTTGTCTTCCTGTGCATCAAGTCTGTGCCAGTACCTCACGTGAGGCCAGAAGAGAGGTTTCTGGTGGGAAGAGTTGGACCAAAACAATACAGACTCTACAGGTGCATAGCACGGTATGGGTATCGTGACATTCACATGGATGATGTGGAATTTGAGAAGGATCTAGTATGCAGCATAGCTGAATTCATTCGATCAGAGGTG
Source organism: Cynanchum wilfordii (assembly GCA_025388415.1). Taxonomy (NCBI): domain Eukaryota; kingdom Viridiplantae; phylum Streptophyta; class Magnoliopsida; order Gentianales; family Apocynaceae; genus Cynanchum; species Cynanchum wilfordii. The sequence goes on from JAHSUH010002350.1 coordinate 147,527, forward strand.
CCAGAGAATGATGTCAAAGTAGAAGAGTTTGAAGATGATGAAAGGATGACAGTGATAGGGACAACCTCAGCAAACTTCAGAGGGGTAAAACTGTGTGAATACGATGAAGACGACTCGTCCGAAATAAGGAGTGTTGCAGAGATATGCTCCCCAGAGGTTCCAAAGAAGAAAGTAAGATTTCTGGTTCCTGAGAGCCCAGAAATTGGCAGTAGCACCCAAGAGGAGTTGCAAGAATTGATGGAAGCAAGGGAATCAGGGATGGCATTCATATTAGGACACTGTTATGTCCGTGCAAAGAGTGGATCAAGTTTTTTCAAAAGGGCTGTGATTGACATAGGGTATGATTTCTTGAGGAGGAACTCCAGGGGACCAACATATGCAATGAGCTTTCCTCGTGCTTCAACTTTGGAGGTAGGCATGGTATACCACGTATGATTATTGAACCCTAAACTCGATCCTTTTTCTTCCTCATTCCTCAACTCCCAATTAATACATAGTAATTTTTTGTAAATGATAGATGGAATGTTATGTATGTATGTATGTACCAGATTCTCTCACCTACCTTATATTATCTGAAATGACTGACACAAGTTAATATCATTATTTGTCTTCCATTTTATACTATGCATGCCCCTGACACAGATTCTGATTCTGAACCCAATGCCCCATCTTCTATGTGCATATTTGGTAGTTAGGATTACAGGATTTGCCTTATGCATGACAAGGAAAATTAGAAATCACTTGTTTACACCTTGGGAAAGTGACGAAAATGAAACTAGCCCAGGGGGCTGTAGGTGCACGTGCCTTGATCTGTGTTAAACAGATGTATAGGAAAAAGCCAAAACTGCTTACGTTTTCTTTTAAGGACTTAAAGGTGAATCGAATTAAAAATTTTATATGGACATGGTCACGACTCAGGATCGCAAAAGTGCTGTGTTGTGATTATGGGTTTACACTATATAAGAATCTAAATTTATTCTTATATATTATTATATATTTATTTCACTTATTAAATATTAAAAGAAATATCACATACATAACTTAAAATCTCACTCACACTTAAAATTTATCCAAAATATACTATGGTGATAAGGATAAGCATAAGCAAACAAAATATTGGGATATATATATACAAACATATTTATTGAATGAGAGAGAGAATGCACCAAAGTTCTGACTTCTGAAGTTGTTGCCATCTTTATCTCTTGCACGCCTCCCCAAAAAAAAAAAAAAAAAAAAAAAAAAAAAAAAGATGACTCTTGTTACCCCCCCCACACCCTTTACCCCTATACATACAATATATACATACATATATATATATAACCACATTAGTCTAGCAAGGAGGACCATGAAAGCCTATTCTGAACTTTAGTTTCGTCCTCTTGTCGGGCCTCCCTACGCAACATGACCGAATAAAATGCGCCAAAATTGAAAACAGTTAGTTAATACAGTAAAGCATGCTGCTTGCTTAAGTTAATGTCACTGATAAACATGCAAAATTCCTGTTTTTACATTTTAAGTATAGTAATCGAGTATACAGTACTTTGTTGGCTCACAAAATGACTTCATTTTTTTTTTTACACTTATTATTATTAAAGACAAAAACAGAAACCGAAACAAAAACAGGGGGTATATGATTCCCTCATCTTCTTTACTTCTTTTAATGCTTTCCTTACAGTCGTAGTAGTTATTATATATATATATATATTAACCTTTTAACCTTTTAATTTATTGAACAGAGTTCCCTTCTGTGTTACTCCACGAATACTAGAAACTAAAACCTTCAATAATCCCCGCACTTTCTCTGTTTTGTTCTGGTGGTTTTGTTTGCTTTGTCCCCACTTCCTCTCTCATTCATTACTCAAGAAAAAAAAATTTCTGCTGATTACCATGTAAAAGGAGTGGGGAGGAGGGAGGGGGTAGTGAAACATTCTGTTGGGAGTACTCTTTCTCTCTCTCTCTCTCTCTGTCTTTATTATTTCTCATAAGAAAAAAAAAAAAAAAAAAAAGAATGCTGTGTTTATTTGTCCTTGTTTAAACAAACGATTCCTTTTAAGTCAGTCGTGTACCAAGGAGAACAAGAATCCATGGGAAAGAACTGCCTCATTCTACTACTTGTTTTGGCGTTTCTAATTTCTGGGTGTTCAGCAGCTTCGGCTTCAGCTCCTGCTGTTGCAAGTGAGAGATTCTTCCAAGTGGCATCTTTCTTTCTTTTCTTTTTCTTTCGTTATGCACAAATTTCTTGAATCTTGTTTTTGTTTTTCTGTTGCCCGTGTACAGAAATTGTTAGTGGAGTTGTTACAAATGTTGCTTCCGCCATTTTCAAATGGCTGTGGTCACTCAAATCAACTAGCAAAACAGGTAAATTTTCTTCCTTTTTAATGATGCACATTTTCCCAAATTTCTCTCTTCTCAGTGGTTGTTTGCAATGCTGCAATTGATTGTGTTTTCAGCAATTTCAAGCCGTTCTATGATGAAATTTGAGAGTGGTTACACTGTTGAGACTGTGTTTGATGGAAGCAAGCACGGAATTGAACCGTACTCTGTAGAAATGTCTCCTTCCGGGGAATTGTTGGTGTTGGATTCCGAGAACAGCAATATCTATAAGATCTCAACAACGCCATTGTCTCGATGTGAGTTTTCTCTCGACATTCAAAACAATAATTATTTGGTTCTGTACTAATTGTTTTGTCTTTCGCCCTACACCCAATAATTTCATCCCAAAGCTACGATCTTTAGTATAATAGTACTGTCCTTCCTTGCCCATCATCAGTTTTGACAAGCATTTTTCTAAGGTGTCTTATTAGGAATAGGAATTTTCTGTTTTGTGTAATGTGTGTTATTGTTCCAAACTTTATTTTTCCAATTTCATCTCTTAGGATCATTATTTAAGTGATTCTGTTTTTTAAGAAGATTTGCTAGCCTTTACTTTCCTTTTGAGACTGGGTATTAAGTACTTCAATTACTGAACTAAAAAAAAAAAACCTACTTTATTCTTTTCTTAAGATTCGTTCCAATTCTTTACCTTTTTCATGTTCTCCACCGCTTCCTTCTCCAATGTCCAGCAGAACCCACAATGCTTCACAGAAAACAAATTTGGTGATACTTGCAAGTATTACTTAATCAAAAGCTCCCCTTAAATATGTATATCTTGGTGATTTTGTGCTTTGTTTTGAGTGCTGGTAAGCTTTTTGTTAAAAGGGGAGTAGTTCAGTACCATCCTGTTGTTACCCAGCTCTATTTTACAAGTCAAGTATCTCTCTCTTTTTTTTTTTTGCCCTTTTTGTGGGGGGTGGGGGTGGGGTTAGTGTAGGTCTAGTTAAACCTAAAAAATGATGCTAAACTAAGCCAACCCTTTTGAGTTAAAACCAGATGAAGAAGAAAGACAAAAAGATTGCCTGCATCTTTGAAATCTCATGTTGTTATTAGGTCTTTGAACCATAAACTATGGAAAATCTGGATTCCAATTTCCTGATCTTTGCAGTAGATTTTGCTCATATTCTTCCTTTTTTAAATTACTGCTGCTGTGCATGGAATACTCTTTTTAAAAGTAGAAGTTACTCTGCACTTGCTTTTGGAATAATGCTTTTTTTTTTTTTTTCCCCTCTACATCTTCACTTTTATACTCTTTTTTTTTTTTTTTTCTTTTTGTCTGTAGGAAGGGTTATGGCACTTCATGTTCATTCTCTCTAGTTTATGTTCACCATTGGGTATAGGTCCAAACTTGATGTTACCTCGTATCTTAAGACAGTTTAATTTGAAATTCTCTTATAAAATTATATACGTTTTGTATGGTTAGATTGTTTCTTTTTGAAGTGAATTGTTGAACTGCAGATAGCCGACCAAAGTTGGTAACTGGATCACCTGAAGGGTACTCAGGGCACGTGGACGGGAGGCCAAGAGAAGCAAGGTTGAATCATCCCAAAGGACTTACAATGGATGAGAGAGGAAATGTATATGTTGCAGATACCATGAATATGGCAATAAGGAAAATAAGTGATACTGGTAAATCAAATACCTTTATAAATTCATTAGTGTTGGGATGATCTTGACGATGAATTTCAGGGGTTGTTTTGGATGATATTATTTCAGGGGTTGTGACAATAGCAGGAGGGAAACGGAGCAGAGGAGGAGGTCATGTTGATGGTCCAAGTGAAGATGCAAAATTCTCAGATGATTTTGACATAGTTTATGTTGGAAGTAGCTGCTCCCTTCTGGTAGTCGACAGGGGAAACCAGGCAATTCGAGAGATCCAACTCCATGATGATGATTGTTCTTCTTATGAGTACGATGGAAATTTACATTTAGGTAAAATTCATTAGTCTACAAGTAACAATCATATATATTATATTTTACAAACTTGATGATTCCACTACACCATTTTCAGGTGGAGCTGTACTGGTTGCTGCTTGTTTCTTTGGTTACATGTTGGCCTTATTACAACGTAGAATTGCATCCATGTTTTCATCTGACAATGTAAGGCCCGCCTTAAAAAAAACATCACAACATCGTTACATACTTACAAACATCATCTCATGTTTTCTTTTCCTTTGTATTTGCAGGATTCAAGAACTCCTGTCAAGGGCATGCCTTCTGCACCATATCAAAAAGCTCATAAATCAATGAGACCTCCCCTGATTCCTCCAGAAGATGAATATGAAAAACCAGAAGAAGGCTTATTTGGTTCATTGGGTAGACTTTTTGCCCATACAGGATCATCAGTAGTTGAAATCTTTGGAGGGTTGTTCTCAGGTCGCAAGAAGCAACAGCAGCAGCAGCAGCACCTCTACCACCACCATATGCGGCAGCATTACCATCCCCAACACCATCCACATTCAAAACATGGAAACTCTTCTTGGCCTGTGCAAGAAAGTTTTGTGATTCCAGATGAAGATGAACCACCTCCTCCTGCAGTAGAATCAAGAGACCCTACACCAAGAAAATCTTATCCATTTATGACCAAAGAATTGGAAAGATCCCGTCATTATAACACTAATAGGCAGAACCATCCATTCTACGGTGGTGCTGGATGGAATAGTGAAGTACCCCAACAACAGGTTCAGCAACTACAGAAACATCATCATCATCAGCAGCAGCAGCAGCAATATCACCAAAAGCACCAATCTTCAAGACCTCAGACTTACTATGAGCAGAGCTGCGAAACAAATGAGATTGTGTTTGGGGCAGTTCAGGTTCAAGAACAGGATGGAAGGCGAGAAGCAATGGTCATTAAGGCCGTTGACTATGGAGATCCGATTTATAACAACCATAACATCCGATCCAGATACAACTACATGGGCTATTCCTATGGTTATAATTAATTGAAATAGTACTTGTAATCCTTGTATTGTCAAGAAGTTGAAACATGTCTTAAAAACAGAAAAATACCAAGCAGCACCTCAGTTCTCCAATATATATGTTTGTTTGTTTTTTAATTGTCTTCTTCGCTTGACATATTTAGTGAAAGATCTTGAATTTGACTCGAAAGAGTAGTTTTTTAAAGAGCAAAATGAAACAGGATTCATGTCTCTTGAACCAAAATGAGTATCATTATACACAAAATACGTCACGAAACATGGTTTAGAAACAAGTTGAAGACAGCCGTCGTGGTCACGAGCACAAATCACTGTCAAATTACCAAAAATAAAATAATCCGAATTCTATTATTACTCTCTTAAGCTTTTTGAATTATCCATCTTATTCCTTGCAAGCAGAGTTCATTCTCCGACAAGTAAATGAATCATCCAACTCTACGGCTCATAATACAGAAATATTTCCATTTTTAGATTTTTCCATCACATACAATATATATATCTATATATATTGTTCAAGTAAAATAATCCGTAACCCCTTTCCCTCCCTCACAAGGAACAAGAATATATACATAATATATATATAACAAGTAAAATTAATTATGAACGTTATTATATATATATATATATATATATATATGTGTGTGTGTGTGTGTAAATTATAAGAAAATGTAAGAAATAAAAGTAATATTACTCCATTAAAAAAAAAGAAGAATTACATATAAATAAACTGAGTCGTGGATCATATTTACATTTAATCTTGACGGTTGAAAAGTTGAATTATCCAACTAATTTAGGAGTACGTACTGGTCCTTTCACAAACCAAAATTTTTTTAAGCAACTAAAAAAAAAAAAAAACTGCCTACGATAATCTGATAATAATAGGGTGCTGATCAATGACGACTGGACGGTGCAGAATGTCCACTCCCGCCGGGGCTTGGACCTGAGTTCTTGATATCTCCAAATGTAGTAGAGTCACCGGTGGTCCTCCTGTCGTGGTTAAGTGCATAACTTTTTGCCCTTTGATCCAACTCAGCAACGCGGTGGCGGTGGCGGTGGCGGTGTTGTTGTCGAAGCATATTATTCGTTGTAGCGTCGAGATGGCGGGCGGCGTGGACGTGGTGGAAAGAGGAAGAAGTCGAAAGTAGCAAGGTGATGCAGATCAAGAAAACAACTGAAGTTGCTGTAAGATAATTACTAATACACCGTCCAGCAGCCATGATGATTATATATATATCAGAATGTGACTTTACAAAATGTTTCTTTTTTTTCCGTCGTTAAATAGAGGCTGTTATATATATATATATATATATATATATATATATATATGTCGTATGAGGAAGCGTGCCTTTTTGTGTTCTATTTTCAGAATTTATATATATATATTTTTTATCATCTACATAATATATATATATACACCTTTTTTTTTTTTTTTTTTTTCTTATCGCACGGGTGTTCTGGGTGGGTTTCGTCACTGAAGGGCGACACCTTCAAACTATTTTAAGCCCAAACTAATCTCGTTCTGACCTAGAAGGCACATCATTGGTTGGGACAAACCGGTCGCGAAGATTTAATTTTTTCCATACCAAACCGAATTAAAACCCCCGGATCATTGTGGGAGGAAGAGCCAGACCGTTTCACCACATGCCTCTAGTTACTCTTGTTTATGTTATGTGAAGCTTCTTAGTCTGACTAATCTAATAAAAATTAAAGAAAATTGAACTATATATATATATATATCTATATATATATATATATATATATATTTGTCCTTTAGATACAATTATTATTCAACACTAGAATAATTTGAACTTGAATCAAGAACGTACCATTTTTGTTTTCTTTTATGGGAAGCAGGATAGTGAATTGTTACTTTTGCCCCCTAAGTATATGACACGTTTTGATAATTGAGAAAATCTTAAAGGAAAAAAATAAAATTGAAATATTTTTAATGATTAGATGAAAATAAATATTTAAAATTAATTCCAACGAACACAAATTATTACAAAACTGAATCGGATAATTAAAAAAAAAAAAGAAAAATAATAATTCCTGGTGAAATTTATATCCTAAACTAAGATCTGCACTAATCTTGCAAAATTATTTTACTTTTATTACCAGTTAAATTTCTAAAACTACAATTACAGTGCAATAATATCAACCATACAACTTTTGCATAGTTTCCCACACCATTTTCTCTATAGACAAAAATTAAAAATATATATTTGCTCAAAATAAATAATAAAATATTTTTTTGAAAAAAAAAAAAAAAATTGGGTATCAACCCCAGGTGACAAGTGAAATTAGCACAAAAATATTTCTAATTTTAAGTGATATTGGTTTGAAATCGGATCTGACAACATTATAACTAAATTGAGTATTGAACTGTCAATCTAAATGGGAGCATGTCACAACCCATTTGACAATTTTAAGTGATATTATAAGAACCTTGCAATGGAGCCTGATCTGGTCTGGATCATAAAAAGGTATTTGCAATTTAAGTAATCATTTTTAGCCCAAACTCAAAATCACTAGAGTTGGCCCAATAAAGATCGTCCTAAGTAACCGATCCAGCAAGAAAAAAAGACAAACTTCAAAAAAAAATTTATTAGTGTTGTAACTTAAAGTTTTATATCACTCGTTTACAATTTTTTTTTTTAATAAGTGAATATTCATTAAAATAAAAATATTACACAAATGAATGACTAAAGTCATTCACGGTAATACAACAAAACACCAACCTAAAACTAAGTGGTGCAGCGAACATACTCAATCTAAAAAATTTAGGTGAGTTAGAGAAAGCGGTAAATAAATTCAAAAATACATAAAATACAAAAACTACAAAAATCCTATCAAAATCTTTGGTCTTCATGCTGTCAATTTCAAACCTCATTTGTGAAGAGAGTTCGATTTTGTCTTCTTTCTTCAAGAGTAGTCTAATTCATCATGGGCGCATCAAAAATTTCATAGAATACCCAAAAAAAAAACATAATACGAACAAATGGTCCGGATCTAATCCGGGTTTAATTTTTTCTTCTAACAGAAGAAGAAAAATCCGATATTTAAATATTAGTAGGAAACAATGCATATGAGATGTAAAAAATAACAATAATAACAAAGAAATAAATAGATAAAAAAAAAAAAAAAAAAAAAAAAAAAAAAAACAAGCTAAAAACTACAGCAGCAAGAAAAGGAAAAAAAATATAAAAAACAGTAAATAAAATTATTCCGGCCAAGGGAAAAGTTTTAGCCGAAGCTAAAATTCTTCCTTGGCCAGAGAGAAAGAGTGTTGGCGGCTGGCAGCGAAGAGAAGAAGAGATAAGAGGGGGAGAAGAGGGAGAGCTGGGCGGCTGCAAAAGGAAGAAGAAGAGGAGAGAAGGATATTTAGGGTTTAGAGAGAAATTTTTTTTTTCTGCTGCCCCTTACCTTTTTCGTTTACGAAATTATTAAACAATTACTAAGTTACATTTAAATATTTTTATTTAATAATATGTTTTAAACTAGTAAGGCTCGTGAGAAGGTGTATTGTGTTGAAATATATAAATATATATATATATATATATTTATATAGTCTAAACAAGTAATTATTGAATACTATTCAGCTGGTTTTATATACCAACAACCTTAATCATTAAGTCCCTAACTGCAAATTAATATAAATATTTTAACCAAACACCACTTTTCTTTAAAATTAATAACATTTTAAAAAGTCTAAAATTATAATATTTTCACTTTAGAAAAAATATAATATATATTATTTTAAGGGGTAGTTCGAAAGAATTACTCCTGATGGGGACAAGGAAGATCCGGTGAGCATTTATATTAAAGTTAAAGTTGGATACCTCTGAACTGGGAAGCAGTATATATATATATATATATATATTATATATAAACAAACTTTTATTAAAATTGAGTCAGCGCCGGCCAAAAGATTCTCTGAATCCGATGCTTAGTTTACCCCCACCAGAACCCTACAACTATGCATTTAGATTAAGATATTCTTACTTCATTTTCTATAATTTATCGGAGTGTTCTAAATGGATCTCAAATTATGAGATAATATCTTTAAATCAAATTCACATTTAGACTAATCTCCATTCGAACTGGATTGGTTTCTTGCGTGAGGAAGCTCTAACCCCGGATTTTAAACAGTTGTGCATACATGAGTAGAAATTTAAACTCACCTTACTTAAGCTATGGAAATCTTTACCAATTCACTTACACCTTGGGAATTTACAGCGATAAATTTTCAAAAAGAGTGATATGAGACTTGTCACAAAACCAACAAATTAGTTAAAATATTTAGACTAGTTTTCCCAACACGTTGTATGTTAAATAAAGAGGAAAAAATTAATTAGAAATTTATTACATCAATTAATGCAACATTTAAAATTAGCCAATTTTATTGCCTTAATAATTAAGATATGCATTGGAATATTAACCGATTTAATTTAAATAAATTAAATTATTAATGAAAATATTGTGAAAAATCATTTATTGATAGTAAAGTTTTTTTTTTTTTAAATTGGGATTAATTGGGTACTGTACCTAATCTGCCTCCATTAATATTATTTTCTTTCCCTTTTAAAAGTAGGTGTTTGGTATATATATATATATATATATATATATATATATATATATATATAGTCTTCAATATAAATAATAATAAGTTACCGGCAATCACAGGTCAGCAACAACTATATTGCTGCTCTCTTAATTGATAATAGTACCAACTCCAATTCGATTTTCATATTATTTTCAATATAATCATTTTTTACTAATATATATATATATATATATATATTAGAATTATATTTTTTTCTAATTTTTTGGGCACAGCTCAATCAAAATTAAGATAGTTATTTAGCGCCAGCTACATTCATAAAGAACGAAGCGCCACATCATAATGTGGACGCCAAGTTTAGTTTCGAGCGAGCTGGCTTGTAACTGGCTGGCTCCAGCCCACAAGGCTATAATTGTCAAATTATTTTGCTAATAAAATTTATGAAATGACTGTACCGTTACTCCTCAGGATTTCACAACGGGCCTATGGTAGATTGGTATCAAAATAGGGACCAAGTCATTAGATGGGGCAGTAGATGTGGTTAGCACCTAGAAATATAATCATCATTTGACCGCCATCTGTCGGTCACGGTTTCTTACTTGTCATATGTGTGTGTCCAGTGATTTTTCCGTTATTTTCTGACAACGGAACTCGATCCCTTTCCGATATATATATATATATTATATGTATATATAATGCCGCAACGAATTCATAAAAGAAAGAAAGAAAGCGAAACTGAGAGTTTGACAGAAGGAAGGGAGAAAACAGAGGTAGGGCTAATAATAGGTGTTTTGGGGATTTGATTCCTCCCCGGCCTGTGCCTGTTTGAAAAACCTACCACCGTCTCTTTCTCCCGATCCCTTCTCTTTCTTTCAATTTTCCGATGGCTTCTCAGACCAGCAAACCGGACATGGAATCCGCCGCGGCTGCCGACGACGATTTGCAAGAAGAGCTGACATTCGCTAATCGTGGAGGTTGTTGTAGTTGGTTCCCCTGTTTCGGTTCCCGACGGTCGGCGAATACAGTTTGGGAGCGAATTGCATCAACGCCTGAGGAAGAAGCAGAGACTACCAATTGGACTAGAGAATGGATGGGGAAGGGAATTAAGACATTTAAGAAGGTGAGAGAGTGGTCGGAGCTGGTGGCCGGTCCAAAATGGAAGACATTTATTCGCCGGTTTAATAAGAGCCGTGGGTCTAAATCTGGTGGAAAGTATAATTACGACCCGTCGAGTTACGCCTTGAATTTCGACGACGGACCGGGGCAATATGGTCTAATCGTTGAGGACGATGATCGGTTATTCCGTGATTTCTCATCGAGGTATGCGTCAATTCCGATGACTGTGAAGTCCAACGTGGAATCAGGAAAAGGACCGGCGTAGTTAACGTAGGAGAAAGAAAGGTAACTGCCGGAAATGACAATTCCCCTTTTAGAAACGGTTAATTGATAGTGTCCACAGGATTCCAAGTTCCAACTTGGGCTGGCCTGAAAGTTCGGGGAGAATTTGCCAGCTGAAGCTAAGAGGACCATTAGCGGCGGAATCAGGTACATGATCACTGGTTCGGGTCAAAATTGTCCTACTTTCTTTTTTTTTTTTTAATTTTTCTTTTAAAAAACAGTATTCTTTTAGAGTAATTTATTCCTATACTCTCATCTCTTCCGGGAAATGGATGGTGAGGATTTTTCTTTTGTTAAGTGTAAAAAAGAAATGGAACAATTTCTTTTTTCTTTTTTTCTCTTTTTTCCTTCACAGACGTCATTGAAAAGAAAAAATTACCGTTGGGATTTTGTGTGGTTTCCATTTTGGACTACTCCTCAATGATTATGGGCTAATTGGGCTTTATTTACAAAGCTCCAGATTGGACTGGCAGGGTACCCTAAAGAAAATGGACAATCCAAAAGTACAAAATGCCAATTTTTTTTGTAAATTTTTTGTAAGCATCTCCTTTAAATTTTAAGAGGATTATTATTTATTCTTTTAATCTCTCTTTTTTTTTTTTTTTTTTTGTTTAATATGGCTTTTAAATAAGTACTGCTTTTAGACAGGCAGAGTCCGTCCACTAACAAAACACAAATCACAATCGCACTGATTCATTTTCTCAGTAACATCCCCATCATTAGATAAACAAAACTACTTTGCTGCTTTATTTTTATTTTACTTTAAGATAAGAGATGGATGGCGGACCTCCTCCTCTCCCTTTTTTCTTTCCTGCGCCCTTCTTTTAAAAGTGGGATGACAACTTTCCACAATGCACAGAAGCAGCAACAAACACATTTCTTCAATTTTAATAACAATGTACAATAGATAAATGCTTAATCATCCGATTTTCTTTTTTTTTTTTGCTTAAAAATAGGTGTCTAAGTACCAAACGATGGAAGGTCACTTTTTTTTTTTCTTAAAAATAGGTGTCCTAAATAAATATCAAACTATGAAAGGTCACTTTAAGTAAAATTTACATTTAGATTAATCTCCGTTTGAACTGGGTTGATCCCTTGCGGGAAGAAGCTCCGACCTCAAATTTTGACTTATATAGATTAAAGCTTCAAACCTTGATTGCTTTTTTAAATTTGGGACCAAAATTTCATTCGGAAGTGTGACTTAAAAGTGTCCTCCGACCTAATTTAAAAAAATTCTTAACCCATGCCGTATAAAGTAATATATATAGATTTTTTTTATTATTGATTCAAATGGAATGAGTTTAATTTCTTATTCTCGAGTTACTTAGTTCTCCAATATTTTTTCCTTTACATTCTCTGGGTCCATACCCATATAAAAGCCCAAGAAAAGAGAATGAGAGGCGCATGAGACGCGTGGAGTCAATTGCTTGTAAACACGTAAAAATGATACAAGAGATGAGACAAAATCAGATTTTTATTATTTATTTTTTAAATAATTAATAATAACAACTTTTATTGGTAAATAATGAACATCAAATTCTTTTTTTTTTTTTTTTTTTTGTTAAGCATGAACATCAGATTCTATATATATATATATATATAAATAAAATGATGAAAAAGGCTGGTGATCAGTCGGTCACAATGAAGTGGACCACTTAAACTAGGATCTGTTTGGTAGCGTGTGCTGTTGTTGTTGCTGTTCTTTGTTTATTTCTTTTTCTAAAACAAACAAGAAAAGGAAACTTACATCAATGCTAATCATGAGATTTATTATTCCATCTCCCATTACACACAAACACACAATTTCAATCTTTATACATACATATACATATAATATCTTATATATATATATATATATCTTCATTGTTTTTTTTTTTTCTCTATGTGTGTCTAGGTTAACCCAAATAATCTACACCCAAATCCTCGTAACACTAAGGCTGAACTGGTGTCGAATTGAAAGTATAATTACTGACCACTCGATTACAATACACTTGACTATCTTCATTGTTTTGGAATAACTCAGAACTCAAAGGTGAAGTTGGTAAACTTGAATTTGATTACCCCATTGAAGATTAGAGGAGGGCCATTCTTCTTTATCTTTTGCCACTTCAAATTTTTTTGAAAGTTGTTGCATAGGGTGATTGAAGAACCACCACGCCCCCTTCCTTTTTTCCCCTCTAAATTCAGTATAAATAATAAAAAAAAAAAAAAAAAAAAAAAAAACAACAACAAAGCCAAGTATCATCAATAATAATGAGGGCACCACCAAGAAAAACAAAAACTCTAGAAGCCAAAAAGTCTCATTGATGCACTCCAAACACTACCATGCTGCTACAGTGTTTCTGTATATATATATAAATGTATATGTATGTATAGATTGGCTAGCTCATGAGTTCAATTCTTTGACTAAAATCAAAAAATGATAACATTCCCTATTCAAGATTTAAATTCCAATTCCAATCATTCAACAATCTATGGACTTGTTTTATGTTTTCCTGGTTTTAGTGAAACTTCTGCCATTTTTCACATGCTTTTGTATCACTATTGTACCAAAATAGGACAAGGCAGAAGAGAGACAAGAGTTTTTTCATATCATTAAAAAAAAAAAAAAAAAAAAAAAAAAAAAGCCTTTCAACTGTTACTATTACTAAATGGGAGAAACCAGCATGTGCATTACTCTGCACTTCTTCATGTGTTCATATCACAAGCTTTTAATTAGTACAAAAGGACACAAATTTCAAACACAACACTTGCATATAATTCCCATCCTGTCCCAAGACCAGAAGGCAATGTTTGGTTCATAATTAATTTGTGGTGTAATAGTTATATTTTGATACATAAAGACTTCTTGAGGTGCAGAAAATGCTAAATTCAGTCATGCCACCACCCCAATCAAAGAAAAGGACTTTCAAGAAGAAAAAAAAAAAAAATGATACTTTGTGCACAAGCAGAGCTATCTGGATCAAATTATAGATCTGCAATGCCATAAAATGCTCACCACATATCCCTCCTTCCCCCATAAGATCATTTTATCTTCTCAAAATTAATGGGAAAAAAAGCAAACACCATTGACTACATACATACTAACAATTAATTGAGAATATAACTAAAAATAATCACTTATCAAATTCCTTCTGGTCTCTGATGATGATGATGCATCCATTGTAAGTCTGTTGTATCCAGTGAAGGATGATGAATTTCTGAGGAACTTGCAAACTTGCCCTTCCTAGGCCATAGCCAAATCTTGGAAACAGAGTAGCTATCAGTTTTTGCTCCAATGTTAATCTTCTTCCCATCCATGTCTGCATTAGCATCAGAATTGTCGTGTTCATTGCATTTCAGATCCCCTCCATTATGCTCATGGCTCAAAGCTACTTGCAGATGAGCATCGCCCACAACATACTGGTATGAACCCATCGAATAACATCTTCTGGCATCTAAGTTACTACTGCTAGTTTCTCCTCCTGACTCCACTGATTCATTATCCAATTTTCTGAACTTACCAAGCCTGACTGGAAAAACACCCTTCTCCACCACAATTTCCTCAACCTCAACAGTCTTCTGGCGATTTGGAATCCCATTCTCTGAGAAATTAGGATACCCATCATCTTCCCTTAGATCGTCAAAATCAAACATAGGGTTTTCCATTGGGAAGCCAGGATTGAAAAGGGTCCCTCTACAAAGAGGACAAGTTGAGTTTGATAGGAGCCAAGTGTCTATACAGTTGAGGTGAAAAGCATGACTACAAGTTGGAAGCAATCTTAACTGATCATTCTCAGAAAATTCACACAAACACACAGCGCAATCGAACGGCTCCTTAGCACCTACGATCTCTTTATACATGAAAACAGGTAACGCATCAATAAAAGCTTGATCCAGACCAGAGTCATGAAGATGGAAAAGTTGCTGCAACTGTCTTTGAAGAGCATCAGAACTGGAAACTTCTGGGTATTGGTTATTATTATTATTATTATTAGACTGAGAGGACGCAGAAGAAGATGGGTGTTTGATTAGAAATCTAACGAGTAAGTGCAGAAGACCAGATATAAAGAAGAGAACAGCTAAGATTACTATAATGAAAAGAACGGCGGGACTAATTTTTGAGCCGGACGATGACGGAGGACTTGATTCTCTACTGAAAGTACCACTAACGCCATAAGAAGAAGAAGAAGATGACGACGACGAAGGGGTAAAAGGAGGAGGAGGGTATGTGAATACACTATCTTTCTGACTGACATGATAAATCCAGGACATTTTCAAGTGGGTATGCTCAGAAATCCATCTTTGCCCTCTTATTTCTGACATTAAACAAATCATATTGAATACTCAGAGAACATTTTCCTTCCTCATTTTCCAGTGAATAATCTAAAAGCAACCATTCCTTACCTTTTTTTCAGCAGAACAACAAAGAGAAAATGCTTTGACTAAAAACCCAACAAATAGATAGCTTAAAGTCTACACCTTTTTTTATTTTTTTTCTCTGAACTCTCTGATACGGCCAGAGAGCGTGGCAGTGGCATCCAAAGGCTACACTTCCGAGCAGTATGGTGCTAATCCGCAGCCATAGTTATCGCTTAAGACTGGAAAAATCATAGAAAGAGTTAAATAAACGCAGATTGATTCTTCACCGACCTTGAGCCTGAAACCGTTACCGGAACAGCAGCCTTCAGCAAAACCCTAGATAAACAGCTTTTGTTCGGGATCTTGAAACCCCCAGGCGTATCACAAAAATGATGAATGTGGAATTTAAACCCCTAAATAAAAAAAAAAAAAATGAATGAAGAAATGAAAAGGGAAAAAAGTGTTTCTGTTTCTGTTTCAGTTTCTCTCTCTTCCACTCCCTCTCAAAAAACAAAAAAGAAATTCAAATGTTGTTAGATTATCTGTACTTACATACTATAACTTTTTTTTTTGTATAGAATTGGGAAGTGAGAAAGATTGGATTTTTCTGAGTCAATTGAAGAATATATTTTAAAGTGGGAGAGTCATGGAAGAGAAGCCGGAGATTGGCAAATGTGGGTTTTCTGAAGATGAGAAAATCAGCACAAAACAAGGGAAGAAAGCTAGCAAGGAGTCGTTTTTTTAAGTGTCCGAAAAAAAAAAGTCGTTTCTAGTAGTTGTTTGTTTTGTCCTTATTTACTACCGGTCCAGAAAATGCGATAAAAAAAAAAGAGTGCACAACAAAAGGACTGACTTTAATTTCCAAAAGAAAAGAAAAAAAAGAAGAAAGTAAATAAATAATAGTATTAGAAAATAAAGAAGAAAAGGAAAATAAACAACTTTTTAATGGCTAGACGCGCCAAAAATCGAGCGTGTACTCCTCTACTTTGTAGTCAACTCTCCTAGCGACAGTACGCCTCGTCTTTGGGCGAAATCATGGGCCTTTGGGCTATATATTCCCTTTTTTTTTTTTTTACAAATGATTGAGCTAATAGCCCACTTTTACTGCTCTAACTAAGCC
Organism: Cynanchum wilfordii; assembly: GCA_025388415.1. Classification (NCBI taxonomy): domain Eukaryota; kingdom Viridiplantae; phylum Streptophyta; class Magnoliopsida; order Gentianales; family Apocynaceae; genus Cynanchum; species Cynanchum wilfordii. The sequence goes on from JAHSUH010002350.1 coordinate 164,262, forward strand.
CCTTCTATAATATATATATTTGAAACCCGGTAGCTGAAGAAGTTATTGTGCGGACTTCTAATGTTTCCTTCAGAGCGGATGGTCGAAGTTTCGAATCCCCTGAGGTGGTTAGTACCGTGTTAAAAAAGTTCTGGGTCGGACCCTCACCCTCGAGTAAGAGTTGAATTCTACGAGCGCTCCGCAAGCCGAGTCCGGATTAGTTTTACCAAATAAGGTGGGGACAACGGGCGCCCCAAGTGGGTATAAAAAAGAAATATATATATATACACATACATATTTGAAAATGTGATACTTTAATTGATTTGATTTTTTTAAGTGTCTTAATCATTTAGTTTGTCAAGTAAGCGACATGAGTTTGACATATGTCATGAACGATTTTATACTACAATTTTAATTATACGTTATAGTTTTAAAAGTTTCCACTCACATATTCCTCCCCGATTCTTCTATTGGTGGCGGAGTTATTATACTCACCACCACCAATTGTGGCATCGAAAATTCTTCTTTGAGTGGTGATTGCCATACTGGTCACCTTCCACTATATAATGGGTAGATGGATGGATATCTTTAGTAATGGACAGAATTATGGCAATCCTAGACATCAACTCTTCTTCTCAATTGTTCTTGATTAGTCAACTACATTATTTTGGTATCTCCAAGATTATGGTCTTTTCAAAGATAGAATTGGAGAATTTTTTTCCAAAACTATATGCAGAATAAAAAGTGCAAATTTAAGGTATATGTCGTTAGGTGAATCTAAATTCAAATCGAATAGTAAAAATAATTACTTTAAAGCAGGATATTGAGATAATCCAGAATATATATATATATATATATATATATATATATAAGGTAATAGTAGTATGTAATACAGAAATATGTTTTGGTATGTTTGACCAAAGAGAGACAGAAGAGTGTAAGTACATGACAAAAGAGAAGAAAACCTACTCAAACTTGGGAGAAGCTGGTGAAGCTGCTGGTAATGGCAGAAGCATCCATGGATCTGTCTTCCTCCTCTTTCAGTGTTCTTATCATTTGAGAAACTTGGGTTATGCTTGGCCGTACATCCGGGGAACGGTTTACGCATTTAATCCCAATCTGAAGCAAACTAACCATCCTCTCTTCGTTGGCTCCATCTTGGATCAATGTTCTATCAAATACTTCTACTGTCCACTCTTCTTTAACCACTGAAAGTACCCAATTAGCCAGGTCTAGATTTCCATTGGTTTGTGCTAACTTTCCGGTGAGTAGCTCGAGAAGAATGACACCAAATGAGTGAACATCTGATTTAAACAGAGGATGATTTTCTCTGCCTCCTTGGAAAAAATGGGCATTTGGGATTAATGAAGGATCTTGACTGTCCAGCAATAGACCATACTCACTTATGCATGCTTCCATGTTCTTGTTCAGTAAGATGTTTGATGACTTCAGGTTACCATGGCCAAGAGCAATCCCTTTTTCATTAAGCTCTCTGTGCATGAATGCTAAGGTATCAGCTACGGTTGCTGCAACTGAGAGTCTGCTACTCCAGTCCAAGTTTTTGCCCATTTCAGGTCCTGAAAAAACCAAGCAGATTATCTATCAACCAGTGTTTTAAGACATTGTTTCCATAACTCTATATATGTATGTAATCCTGATCAACTCAAGAAACCTGGAATGGAAAATGGAAATTACCATGGATAAGCCTGAAAAGACTACCATTCTGTTGATATTCATAAACCAAGAGCTTTTCTTGTCTGGATGAATAGAAGGCAATGACAGGCAACACATTTGGATGCTTCACCTGGCCTAAACTCCGCATTCTTTGTTTGAAATCGTTGCTAGAAATCGTCCATTCTTTGATCCTTTTTACAGCCAGAGTTTTTCCAAGATCTTCAGAAAAGACCTTGTACACACTGCCATGCTTTCCTCTGCCAAGTAACTCAGCAGGAGCTTTCAGCAAATTCTCAAATTTTAGTCCATTCATCACTTCCGGGCCAGTAAGTGAAACCCCTGTGCTCTCATCGCCTGAACCATACGCGATCGGACTTGCTGACTCCAACAGCACCAGAGTCCTTGGACTCTGCTGCTGGTGTGTAACTATGTTTATTGGTGGTGCTGCTGCTATCATCAACTACTGATGCCACCTTTGCAACTGCCTCCTGATCTTCTTCGCTTTTCTTGCGCTTCCTACATAGCCATAGACCGAGAAGAATCACTAGAGTCAGACCAATGAGGAAATATCCAGAGAACATCAGTATCTCATTTTTCGACAGGCCACCCTTTGAATCATCAGAACTTTCTGAGCTGCTCCCAGAAGTAGAACTAGGAGGACAGTTGTTTGGAAGAGGGCTACCACATAATTGAGTCCTGTCGTAGCTACTGATTGTAAAACGATCACCTCCACTGGGTATTGTACCGCTGAAATTGTTGTGGGAGACATTAAATATCACAAAATTGGAAAATTCAAACTCGGGAAGAGGTCCAGAGAAGCTGTTCTCCTGAACTGATAGTCCGGTCAATCCAGATATGCGGGAGAGATCAGGCAGAGTTCCTGAGAAGTTATTTCTTGATATGTCAAGCCGTTTCAGATTGTTTAATCTGGTGAAGGATTCCGGTAGGTTGCCAGTGAATTGATTCCCACTGATATATAGTCGAGTGAGTTGTCTGCAGTTTCCAATCTTCTCCAAGCTTTCTCCTTGGAGATTGTTATTGTTCAGACTAAGGACAGTGAGTGATCCTGTTATGGACTGCACATCACAAAGAGTACTGGCATTGAAAATGCCAGAAAATTCGTAGTCATCAAGAGTTATGTTCTTCAGATTGCCCCGATGGTCACAACTGACACCTTCCCACTGATAATCTTTGCAGGGTTCCGAGGTTAAATTCCATGGTAAAGCTCGGCCAGGGATGCCGCTGCCACTGCTGTCAGTGAGCTGGGTAATAAAATTAGTCAGTGCGATCTTAATCTCTTCCTCATCTTCAGATTTTGCTGCAGGTAAGAGGAGAAAGACACAAACAAACAATGCACAGATGAAAGTTTTATTCATGTTAATGGACGGAAAAGCAGGGGAAATATTGCCACTATTTCATAGCTCAGGCGGAGTCAAGTCCCCAAATATGACATACAAATGCGAATTTTTTATGTCTAAAGGAGGGAATTCCAATGCTGGAACTATCATTATTGCTACTTATAAATTGCCATTTGGCGGAATTTACCATGAAAGCTTATCTCCTTTTCCGGCAAGGATACCATTGAAAAAGTCAAGTAACCAAGCAAAACAGACCACACTAACCATTACAGAAACGCAAGTGCCGGCTTATGAAACTAAGAAAAATTCCGTCCTTTTCCAGTCCCTGTCAATGGAATCATTGAATATTCACGCACTCCCACCTGTCACTGCCAGTGATGAACTAGACAAAAGAGAAAATAACAGACACATGAAAAAAAAAAAAGACATAGTTTGAAATCCATCTAGGACACCTGTGTCTAAGGAAAAGGAAAAAAAAAAAAAAAAAACGTACAAAAGAAACACTGGGATTAGAGACACACCAATGCTCTTTCCAGATTCCAGCTGGGATTATATATTGCATTAACTTGGATTCCTAAATCATATAATACGACAAAAGATGTAGGCGAAGATTTCAGCATGGATGCAGGCGAGTGACCAAGGATAATGCAATTTTTTTGTATCTATATAAATTCTGCCCCTGTTCAAGCAAAGTTTTAGATCATTGAAATGTGTTGGCTCAATAGATCTTGATCATCTTGGATTCCACTGACTACTGTAGCATGCACCAAACCCATGGGTTTGTTCCTGAAATCAGCAACTCTCCATCTCACATTCTATTATGTGATTCTTTTATACATATTAGAGCCATTACTAACACTTTCAAGTCCATTCTTATGCAGAGATTTCACAGAAAGACGGCCTGCAATAATATGCAATAACTTTCTAACTGCTTAGACCACAGAGATTATGTCTTATGAGCCACAATCAAGAACTCAAGACTCAAACAGTACAAGCATTATTTGAAATTTTAATAACAATGTAGTTCCACCTGAAATAACAGAAGCACTTTTTTATCCTTACCATCATCATTCACCATTGTAAATTTGAGGGAGGGAAAAAGGAGAAGACAGAGGGGGGATGATAGGGGGAGAAGGGAAAAAAAAATAAGCATCACGAAAAGATGAGTATATAAAAATTTGGTAATCATTCAAGCACAAGGATTCCCAGATACAGGTTTCCCAAGCAGAAACACACTGCCAAAGATTTGGGAATTCATTTCATTGTTACATAAAATGAGTATATTATTGAATCTAATACCACTAAGCTCAAAATGAAAAGAATAATGGCATTCGTAGACAAGATATCTAATTCTGGCATTTGAGGAGAAAGTAACATATCCATTTGGGCAAAAGTCATTTCAGAGTCAAAACTTCAACAAAACACCTAGGCTTTATCCCCATAGAAATAAGCAGTCCCAACCATCAATGCAACTGTTCCACCTTGAGCAACCACTCGAGCCCTCATTAACTTTTGACCTAATTGTGATTTTCCTTGTCTGAAGCTAATAAGTCCTGCTGTAAGCACTCCTGCTGTTATGAATGCACCTAAAGGGAAAATCAAACAGATAGCAATCAAGTGATTATCAGACATACAGAACAACGTTAAAGGGATATTCTTTGTAATCAAATGTATATATTATTTGAGTAAGCAAAATCATTAATTATAGAGGATATGGTTTGCTTCATATGAAAACAAAACTTTCTTTCAGCAGCAAAAAAGGTTCAACATACATATCAGATAAGCAGGCAAAATATCAATACTTTGCACGCATCTAGGTACCTTGACAGACAACTTCACCTTAAACGGATCAAACAAGGAAAATATGAAATTATTTTTGCTGCAAGCACCTCTCAGGGAAAAGGCTGGAATCTATTTAAACCCTACTAATGATCTCTTCTCCATTATTTGTTGTAACACTGTAGAAATTACCAACATAGTATGTCAAATTCAGCAGTGCACTTTTAGTCTGGTCTACCTGAACCCTACTCAAATTGCACGGTAGCCTTCTCATTCATTTATGCGCCTTGCCAAGTGAATGAATCTCAGACTATCATCACATATCATAAAGAAAGTTTCTCATATGTAAACTGAAGCTGAAACTTCGAACTGTTTAGTCACCATAAATCAAACAATCGCAAATAACTCATCTAACAAACCCTAATGAGAACATGAATACAAAAAAGACTGCAGCATTTAGGAGGAATTGATGTTTAAACGAAAAGATATTAAAATTGAAACCACTATATTTACATTCCCATTAAACGATGTTTAAAGAATAAATCTTTTTTCATCCAAGCATCGATCAAGAAAAGAATAGAATATAAATAAGAGAAAAAAAAAGTACCAACTGGAACCCAAGGATTTCTGACTCGCTGCTTCTCCGGAAACAACTGTTCTAGCTCAGCATCTACGGTTCCCATTTTTTTCCGTATACTAAAGAGATTTCGATTCCACAGTCCCCTTTGTTAAACTTCTCGCCACTTCAATCTCAGATCGCCCCACTGCAAGACCCTACTTCCCACCGGTGGATATAAGAAAACGTCGGTTATTTCCTTCGTTAGGCCGATTTTGTCAATTGTGTCCCAAAAACAGCCAGGTTTCCTTGAATCCACGTCACTTCGAAATTATTATTATTATTATTTTTTTAAAATTAAGTTTTTCGCAGCTCTGTTTTTACAATATTGAGAAGAAAAATACTATATTTAGTTCTTACCTAAATTAGAACAACCAATATGCGAAAAGATCAAGGATTCAATTGCAAAAATAATAAAAATAATGCCTCTAAATTTAATGGATTAAATTGACCGTTATCCTTTTCAAAATTTTCCCTTACTTGTACTTGTTTCTATTTTCAGTCCTTGCAACTTATCTAATGCCTCTAACCTTATTTATTTTATTAATTATTGAATTTAAGATTTTCGAGGAAACCACAAAAATAATTATATCTTGAGGTTGAAATAATTTTTTTAAAAAAATTTTAATTAGTGTACCAGTCATGTATAAACAAAAATTGATCGGATAGTACTTAATTTTCATAGGAAGATTAATATAGATAAATAAAAAGTAAGTAAAGGATTAATTATTTAAAATAAAAGATTTAAGGTTAATTTAAAGAAATATAAATGGTTAGGGCTCCTTTCTTTTTTCTTTTTACTTTGTTTGTCAAGCATTAGGAAATTTTCCTTTTTTAAATTATCAAAAAGAGAAAAGTTCATTTTTTTATTTATTTATATTTTTGATAAAAATTAGAAAAGTTCCCAAAAAATATACTTTTTTTTTCATTTTTGGTAAGTGCCTAAAAATAATACTAAAGTACAAATAAGATAACGTTTGATCTCCAACTCGCTATAAATAACGTTTAGCATAACTGGTGTAACGGACTTCACCGTTATTTTCTCTCTTTGGCGGCAATGGCTGAAATCTAAAAACTCGTTGATCATTTCCAGCGGAAACCCAACGGACGCAGAGCATTTTCAGAATGGGTGTCCACGGTCTCTGGAACCTCTTAGCCCCCGTCGGTCGCCGTGTTTCTGTCGAAACTATTGCCGGCAAAAGACTGGCCATTGGTGCGCCTTCGCGTTCCTTCTCTAATTAAACCCTAACCCTGGTAACATTTCACCGGTATATTTAATTAATTTTTCCATTTTCTTGAATGTCGTAGATGCTAGTATATGGATGATTCAGTTCATGAAGGCGATGAGGGATGAGAAGGGAGAGATGGTACGTTACGCCCATCTGTTGGGGTTTTTCCGTAGAATTTGCAAGTTGCTGTACCTCCGAACAAAGCCTATTTTTGTATTTGATGGTGGAACGCCCGTTCTTAAGCGCCGAACAGTGATTGCTCGCCGTCGCCAGCGGGAGAATGCTCAAGCCAAGATTAGGAAAACCGCGGAGAAGTTGCTTCTTAATCAAGTGCGATATTTGAAGATATTGAAAATTTACTCGTTAAATTCCATTTTTCTTTGCGTCTGCTCCATAGTTGAAAATTTTTATGGTTATGTATACATTCGCTTATGCTAATCCAAGTATTCTCTGTCTATTGCATTGAACATATTTTGGCAGCTTAAACAAATTAGGTTAAAAGAACTAGCCAATGAACTTGACAAACAAAGAAAGGATAATATCGCCAAGCATAAAACAGTCACCACAAGTGAAGATATTGAGAAGCAGAATAGAGTTGATGATCCCAAAGGTAAAAAGATCATCATTGATGAAGGAGAACTGGGAGATAACAAGTCAGGAGGAGGCCAGTTCTATGCAGATAGATGCAATCAGGAAGCAATTGATGAAATGTGAGTTATTTTCATGTTGTTTTGATGGGAGTATGGTGTAAAAGATCTCACTTTTTAACATTGTTGATAAGTTAATTAAGGTTGGCTGCTTCACTTTTAGCCGAGGAAGATGATGATTTCAATGCTGGTGTATCATCATCTGACCTGCATACTCAAGCTGAAGGAGAGGATGCTGATGAAGATGAAGAGATTATACTCGTAAGAATTTATATCTTTTTGGTTCTCTCTTATCAAAAGTTTAGATTGTAGTTCATAATTTTATTCAGCCACCTTTTGTGGATAAATGCACCTTATAGTTTTATAATCCTTTCAACTCTAATAAACTAATTTGCAGCCAACAATGTCTGGAAAAATTGATCCTGCTATCTTAGCTTCTTTGCCTCCATCTATGCAACTTGATCTTCTTGTTCAGGTAATCTGGTGATATTCTCATCTTTTAACTGTTTCCAAGTGTTTCTTTGGTTGAGCCCATTGTCCTCCTTATCAAGCTTTCATGCAAAGCAAGAAGTAAGTTTTATAAGATGCTCTATTCTTCATTAGGCTTGATTTTTCCTTGCAGATGCGAGAGAGATTAATGGCAGAGAATAGACAAAAGTATCAAAAAGTTAAAAAGGTAGTCTCCTCTGTTTATGATAACATTAGGTTCTTCAGTATCCTTTGGTTGCACCGATGTGTATAGCTTCAGTAAAGTTGCATCTGCCTTTCAAGATTGCTCATTCTTGTTTATTGTCTTTCTGAATGCTTGTACAGGCCCCTGCTAGGTTTTCAGAATTACAAATACAGTCTTATCTCAAGACAGTTGCTTTTCGCCGTGAGATCGATGAAGTACAGAAATCTGCTGCTGGGCGGGGAATTGGTGGAGTGCAGACATCAAGGATCGCCTCTGAAGCAAATAGAGAATTTATTTTCTCATCATCATTTAGTGGGGATAAACAGTGAGTGCACATCTTTTGACATAGATGGTAATGGTTGGTGTAGGATATTCATCTCTTCAGTATGAATACCACTGCATGGTGCATTGCTGATGATGATTTCTTTTGCTATTCTTTTATATATATATATATCAATATATCATATAGTTGTCTTTCACTAAACCGGAATGACCATTGTTGCTTGAATTGAATAGAGTCCTGACATCTGTTGGAGAAGGCAGAGTGATGGGCAATGCAAGTCTATCAACGGGAACTTCTTCAGTTACTGGTGATGTCACAACGATGAGGAACAGTGGTTCAGGATCTGCAGAAAATGAACCTCAAATGGATTTAGATAATGGTATTGAGACTTATCTAGATGAGAGGGGACGGCGTCGAGTTAGTAGAGTGAGAGCTATGGGAATCCGCATGACAAGAGATTTACAAAGGAACCTGGATTTTATGAAAGAATTTGAGAAGGAACAGGGAATTGCAACTGAAAATGCAAGTAATTTGCCTACTGTTGGTGGGAGTGAAGTTGAGGCTGTGGCTCATACCCAAAATGGAGTCCAGATTTTTGGAGATTCTGATCTCAATTCTGATGGAATTGCACATGTAAATAACATGGATGAGGAGACAGCATTAAGAACTGGATGTGCCATAGAAATATCTTTTGAAAACAATGATAACCATGAAGATGCTGCTGATTATGATGACCTATTTGCTCACTTAGTGGCAGGTGATCCACTAATGGACTTCTCTGTTAGTAATTCTCTCTCAAAGAAACCATACTCAGATTCTGTTTCAGAATTTGAGTGTGAGCAAGGAGGTGATACATTAGGTAATGACATCAAAGCTGATACCAATCCACTTGCGGAAGATGGAGGCTCGGATGAAGATAATGAACTGGAGTGGGAGGAAGGTGGTGATTTTTCTAGTGATGTTAAGGTGGACAAGCCACTGGTGCCAGATTCTGTTATAAATCATGAAGGGGAATTGGAGAGGGACAGAGGTGGTACCTTAGGTAATGATATTAAAGCAGACAGCAAGTTGCTTGTGGGAGATGATGGCATGATTGATGAGAGTGGAATTGAGTGGAAGGAAGGGCATTCAGATATTCAAGAAGATGCTTCCTCATGTCCAGCTGAATGCAGGAAAATTACCTCTAAAGGTGATTTGGAGGAAGAGGCTGATCTTCAGGAAGCAATAAGACAAAGTCTGCTGGATCTAGATGATCAAAGTTCTCTCACGGTACTTCATGAAAATAAAAAATCTACAGCTTTTGCAGAGACGAGCCTTAGCAGGGATATGCAGCTTTTCTACGAAGAAGATCCAAATAAGCTGGAAATCTCCTCAGATTGTAATCTTAAAGATCAAAATCCAGTTCCAGGCCATGCTAATAACATTGATAGTCGAGTAGAATGGAATAAATCAGAAACTAGTAATCCTTTATCGTCACCTTTAGTTAATTGTGATGAGATGGAGGTTGTGACTGAAAAGACCTGCCAAAGATGCCCAATTGATGGGCCTTTAGGGTATGATGCTTGTGAGAAGAGGAACTCAATGCAAGAAGTACTCGTGGAATCAGTTTCTGGGGTCCAAGAGAAGGATGTTAGCCAGATCTTGGAGCAGATAACGTGCACCTCTGGTAATGGTAATGATTGTTATTAACTGTTGTTGGTATTCATTTTGTCAATGTTCTACCTCTTACTGATTTAACTTTGTAAGAAATTGATTGATTATATTTGTATAGTTCATCACCTGAATGCTTTGGATGCATCAACCCATGGTCATTCCAGTGAGACTACAGAACTTGGAAAACCTTCTGGGAGGGATTCAATAAAGGGTACAGACACAACACGAGAAGTGGCAGTTGAAGAAGATAGAGATTACTTACCGATGAAATATGCGGATCCTTTTCATAGCTCTGCTTCTTTGAATGGCAAGAAGCAGATTGGAATTACGGAAGCTAGTTTGGAGGAGGAAATACTAATTCTGGGTGAAGAGGAGCAAGAGCTTGGAGATGAGCGGAGAAAGCTTGAGAGAAATGCTGAATCAGTGAGCAGTGAAATGTTTGCTGAATGCCAGGTGTGCTACTATATTTCTTGTAGCTAAACTTGTGTTATTGGGATGGTAAGACTTCACTACCTGTGCTGTGTAAGAAAGTAAACCTTGGTTGGTATCCCTGTGCATCTGTGAGGTTTCAGCATTTGAGATTTTCCAGTTGTTTTTTTTGTTTTAGTATTTGAAAAATGAAAAACAAGTGCATTATTAACCAGAATACCACCAATACTAGAAAAGAGGTACTGGAGGGAACCATATTTCGTATTTGATTGAGATGTTCTCTTTTCTTTAATGTGTAGACTTTAACAGTCTTTCTTACTGGTAATTTTCCACAATTGGTTCCCTCAATGGTTGATAATCCTGAATCATGGTTACTGTCACTGCAACAACTGAAATTCCCACCGTTTTCTGTTAAAGTGATGGGATATTAAAATCTTTACTTTAATGTCTAGTTACATCTCTTCTGATCATTCTTTTCTATAATTTGGATTAATTGTGATTCTAGTATTTTTATGTGTTCCTGATTTTGTTTTCTTATTCCAGGAGTTGCTCCAAATATTTGGCTTACCATTTATAATTGCTCCAATGGAAGCTGAAGCTCAATGTGCATATATGGAACTTAACAACCTTGTTGATGGCGTTGTCACTGATGATTCAGATGCATTCTTGTTTGGGGCTCGAAGTGTATACAAGAACATTTTTGATGATCGCAAATATGTGGAAACATACTTTATGAAGGTGCGTATTTGCTATGTTTTCAGCAAAGTTCACCTTTTTACGCATTAGGCTACCACAGCATCCACTTTTTCCTGCTAATGATTACTCATCTAGTTAGTTGAATTCTCTCCTTGTTTACGGAAGGGAGGAAAAAGAAAAGAAAAATAACAGAGACTGCCAAAACTTGTCATTTATGCTACTCTTTAGTTCTCTCAACAGTTAGGTGACTTGACTTATCATAATTAATTACGATTCTTCTCCTTTCTCTCAGTTAGCGTCTGTTTGTTATATTAAATTTCAGCCAGCAGTCTTATTTTTAAAACCAATGTAAAGTTATTTTTGTTTACTTCCATCTATCTCTCACTTAGTGATTTGTATGTTGATGTTATTCCTGTCTGAGCAGGATATAGAAAACGAGCTTGGCTTGAACCGAGATAAACTAATCAGTATGGCTTTGCTTCTTGGGAGTGATTATACTGAGGGTGTAAGGTAATAGTCTCTGACTTGTAGCTTTGGCATATAGACTGTTAAAGACCTGATCTCTATCTTTTGTGTTGAGGCAAAAGGGTTTATTTATTAATTCATGTTATATACCTTGACTTCTGTTAATTTCATTTACTGTAAGTTGTAGTTTATTTCTGATCTGTTGGCAATGTATCAGTGGGATTGGCATTGTGAATGCTATTGAGGTTGTAAATGCATTTCCTAAAGAAGATGGCCTCCATAAATTCCGTGAGTGGATTGAATCACCAGACCCATCAATCTTAGGGAAGTCTGAATCAGGGATAAACTCAAGGAAGAGAGAGCCAAAAGTTGGTAATACTGATATGAATTTCTCAGATAGCAAGGCAGTTGATGAAACTCAAAAAATAAAGCAAATTTTTATGGATAAGCATGTAAGGTCTTGGTTTCCAATGGTTTCAACTTGATTTTTCTTTCTTAATTTTTTTTAGGTGTCCAAGCTTTTGCTTCTCCACTGTGTTAAATATTGTACTGGATAATTCATGCAGAGAAACGTAAGCAAAAACTGGCATATTCCTTCTTCGTTCCCTAGCAATGCAGTTACTTCTGCTTACACATCTCCTCAAGTGGACAAGTCAACAGAACCTTTCTCTTGGGGAAAGCCTGATCATTTCATGCTCCGCAAGTAATTTTCAGTTCTTTTCTCTTCTCTATTCATCCTACGGTTGATTAACTTCTGGTGTCCAGCTGTTATATGTATACTCACACATATTACATTAGCTTAAAATATTATAATTACTTTTAGCTTGACATGCATCAACTAATCAATTTGGATCAATGCCTTGTAACTGATTTTTCAATAGATTGTGTTGGGAGAAGTTTGGATGGAGCACCCGAAAGGCAGATGAGTTGCTGCTTCCTGTATTGACAGAATATAATAAGCGTGAGGTTGACTCATCTCTCTCTCTAGTGATGCCTATTCTTCTTATATGTAGGAAATAAATAGATAGCACTAAATATAAAGATGCCATTTTGAACCTCGCACCAGTTCAGATGATATGTTTGTTGTTCTCTTTGACACTTTCACGTAACAGTTTTCCAGTACTGGTTGATAAATGGGATTCTTGACTTGCATATATTTTGGTGAAATACTTGATTGAGTCTTATTCTCTATGAGGCAGTACATATCCAATTTGTTGTTAACTGCAGATTAGTTGCAGCAAAGAGAAAAACCATACCTTCTAGAATATTTGTATGTTTAGATTTGCAATTTTTTCCCCCTTTAAAATTTTAATGCTTTTGAGTAATGAAGGGTCCCCAGTGAATCTATAGAGGTGACATGTATGATGAAAAAATTAGATTTAAAAGCTAATGGTAGTTACAAATTCTCTTTATTTTTCTTAGTATATTTATTTCTATATTTCTTGTAAGAACTTGCTGGGTAGGACCTTCCATGTTGACATTAATCTTGTATTTTCTAATACATTATTCTCTATACTGATGTCTTCTTTGGTAACTTTGGGCCTGATCCATGTAGACGCAACTGAGGTTGGAAGCATTTTACACGTTCAATGAGAGGTTTGCAAAAATTCGAAGTAAGAGGATTAAAAAGGCTTTGAAAGGGATGGCACAGAATAAATCCAAGGAATTCATGGATGATCCTGGTCAAAGAAGTCAAAAAAGAAAAGTGATCCAAGGTGATGATGCAATTGGAGATGGATCAGAAAATGTTTTAGAAGGCCAAGGCTTTGAAGATGCTGAGAATGAGTCCAATGGCTCAGAAAGATCAATTAAAAAAAATTCAGGAAAGAAAAGGTCCCAGAGAGAGTCTAAGCATGCTATTGGGAGTAGGAAACGATCATCCATTCAGGCAGAAAGTCCCCAAATTCAAAATGAAGAATTGATACACAAAGGTAGAGGCAGAGGAAAAGTGAGAACTGAATCCATGGAGAAAAGAATGAAGAAAAGTTCTCTTATATATGCTGAGTCTTGCTCCAATAATGAAAGCAATGCTTACAATGGAAATGACTCACAAGTCAAGTTTGAAGGGCAATGTCAAGTGCGCAGGGTTAGTTTTATGCTGCTCTCTCATTATATTATCAGATTTTCTGCTTCACTAATAGCTATTTTGGGAGGTTTAAGGGACAAAAGAAAAGAAAGTGTAGGTTATGAGGAAACAAAAAGAAAAAAGAGAAAAGAAAAAATTGTTCGTAATTTTATGAAGGAAAATAAGAGAAATGATTAGACTTTGTTGGGAAAAGAAAGTGTAAGTCTTTAGAGAAACAAAAAGGAAAAAGAAAACTTGTTCTTAATTTTATGAAGGAAAATAAGAGAAATGATTAGACTTTGTTTAGGAGTTTGGTAAGAAAAGAAAATAAATGGTTTTTAAAATGTCTTTTTTACTCGAACTACCTTAAAATGGAATATAGATTACAAATAAAATTTGTCAGGGTAAAAATGACATACTATTTTTAATTTTTTTTTTAATGTCCCGTGCATTTCTTTCCACCTTGGAGAGATGTTTTCTTTTTCTTATGGATCACTACTTTTATCTCATTTTGGATATCTTTCCTGTTAATGCATAATGTTTAGATATTTTGTGCCATTTGTTCTGAAGTGTCTTCTTTTTCTTATAGTCGGGACGTCCTCGGAAGAAAGTAGACTATGCAATGTGTGACTCAGCTGATAATAGGTCTGAACAGGATGGTGGAAACTCGCAAAATAAGAAATCAGAAACCAGAGCATCTTCGGCAGATTTGGTTGATGCTGACAATGCCGTTACTTCTCCCAGTAAAATAAACACAAGTGAGATTGTTGATCAGGTATCCCCTCGGGAAGGTTTTCAAGGAGGTGGCGGGATATGTGCAGACAAGATTGCTCCAGAATTAAGTGTTTTGCAGTCGAGCTCCAGCAAAAATGATGATATTCTTGCAGTAGCTCAGTCACCCAATGATTACCTAACCATTGGAGGTGGATTCTGCTTGGATGATGATGATCCCAATATGAATTCGGGTGGATTAGCAAGCCCAACAAGAGCAACAACATCAGATTCTGATTTGCCTAATCAGTCCAGTTCTATTGAGGGTAGGAATTCCCCAAGTAATCCGAGACAATTAAGTAACATCCCAACTGAATTAACGGACAGAGGCCAGCAGGTAGAGAGCCGGGGAATGGAGGATACTTTTCATATGCAGCAGAATGCAGACTGTAGCGCAGATATTAACGATGGTTCCCTTGATGATAATGATGCTGCAAATGAGTCCGTAAGATCTTTACGTGCAATGCCAAATTTGAGGAAAAAGAGAAGAAAAAGCTAAGGGTGCCGTGTACTTGGGGGAAAGATTTACTTATGTAATTAAAGCAAGTCATCCATTAAATTCTAGTAGGATATTGCCTGTATGTTGCTTGGCTTCTTGATGAGGTGAAAAGCTGCTGCAGAGTGATGTCTTCCATGGTTGAAAGTGAGGCCTGGTCTCATGCCATCTTGCTTTTGTGATAGATGGCAGTTCTAACATCTTGTTTATTCGTAAAAAAGTTTATGTTTCTTCATTTTCATTATGAATTACTCCTTATTGTGTCTATAATGAACACACACACATATATACTCTTGGGAGTTCAATTTCTGACTCGTGGCATCGGTACGGCCAAATAGTAACGGGAGGGGCTACTATGCCACGTGTAGCCTCAAGTACAGAGATCATTGATTTGCTGACCATGGAAGTAAAGTGGTAGGCTCTTGGCTTCTGAAGGAAGATGAGAGCTGGCTGTCTTTGGGCGCAACAATGGTAATGTATAATTTATGCAAGCCACTCTCTACAAGCCTTACCTCATTGATCTTATTAATCTGCTTTCTTTGCCTTCGTCTATATCTTTTTGCTCTTGTTTTGGTATTGTTTAATGCTCAATATCCTAGTTCTTGTCAAAATATAGTTTCAATCGGTCCATATCAGTAAATTGGGTCCAATCACTTTGTACAAAATTGACACTTCCCAATGGGCACCGCCCGTTATTTGTTCTGATTCATCCAAACCCTATCAATTCCTTTTTTTTTTTTTTTTTTTTTTTTTTAATGTTGCTTGTGGAAGGAAAAAAGGGAATCAATTAACCACACGACAAGCCTTCCCCACCACCATTAGACTCTAAAAAAGGGGAAAAAAGGGTTAGGGTCCCTCCTTCCGCAAATGCCCTTCTTATTACAAATTCTTATCGTCCATCTCTTTTTCTTTTCTTTTTCTTTCATCTTTCTTTTCTTTCCAACCCAAAATCCGTAGTCTTTGTTATTAGATAATTAACCAATTGGTTAACTTCATCACTTGTAGTACTATTATATATCAAAGGTGCATTATGCTTACCTAAATCTAATGCAAATACATGTAATGAACTAATTATTATTTTTCTTTCCTTTCATTTTAATAGGTACATTCTCATAAATCCTTGCAGGTCATTTTCATTATTCACTGTTGTCCACTCATCAACTTACACTGACCACAGTTCAATGTTTGTCTTGTACAAGTTACTTAATAAATTATTAACATTATTGTTCATATTAAAAAATGAATAAGTTAAGCAATCATGGAACCAAAGATAGTACACTCCTTGGCAGCAGTAACAAGGAAAGAATTAAAATCACCCCCGAGTTGTAATTCTCCACGAAAAGTCTGAAAGTCTCTCCCCCACCCATCCTTTCTATTTCTGAATTCTAATCCAACTGATTGGGTGCTATAAACAATTGAAACTGGTTGTTCTTGTTCATGTTCATGGTTGATGCAACAGAACAGACAAACAAGATGGCTCCAGGAAGATATTGTTCCAAAGATATGCTGCCATTTGTAGCCATGGTTTCCATGGAGTGCATCAACGTTGGCCTCAACACCCTCTTCAAAGCTGCCACCCTCGCTGGGATGAGCTACCATGTCTTCGTTGTTTACTCTTATGCTGTTGCTGCGCTTGTCCTTCTTCCTTCGCGTTTCCTCTGTAGTAACAGGTCACACACTCTCTGATCTCCCCTACTCTTCTTCTGGAACTTGGGGTTCTTGAATTCTCTTGTTCTTTATTTACTAGTTTTGAATTTCCTTTCTGGCAGATCAAGAGAGCTTCCTCCACTAAATTTCTCCATCCAATTCAAAATCTTCCTGCTTGGATTGACTGGGTACTCCCTGTTCCATATTTTTGTTCATTGTTAACTAACTAGATTTTATCTCAGCCTAGAAACAGATTATTACTTGTGATTTATAGTCCTTAATATTTTGGGAAGTTAGGTGCACATCACAGATCATGGGTTATACAGGGATCAACTATAGTTCTCCAACTCTTGCTTCCGCCATCAGCAACCTGGTGCCGGCTTTCACTTTCATACTTGCTATCTTGTTCAGGTTTTGTCCCTGTCCTCCTTTTTCGGCGGCTTTTTTTTTTCTTTTTTCCCCTTATTCTCAGCACGTTACTAATTTCTGTCCTTTTGTTAGCAGCATAGTCCTAATTTAGAAGTCAAATCTTACCTTATAAACGGAAAGGGAGAAAAAAAAAAAAAAAAAAAAAAAAAAAAAAAAAGAAAGAAAAACTAGAAGTGATTGATAGCCAATTACTGGTCCCTGAATTTTAACTTACAGCTTTGTGTTCTTAACAATTAGGCTCAGTACTACAGACAGATTCTTTCTGCTCTTTTGGTTCAATTTTACACTCCTCGATCTGCTCGTGTGTTGTGATGTGTGAAGAGATTGACTTTAGAGTGGAGACAGCTCCATGAGAGCTAGCAGAAGATCTGCTGCACAAGGGAACTGGATAAAATATTATTTCGTGCACTACTTGACTACTAATTAAGATAGCCACCTAATGCATCTCTGGTCGGTGCACCGAAAGAAATCTCCCCCCGCTCCCCCCCTCTCTATTCTGTTTTTTTTTTTTTTTTTTCCCTTTGATTTTAAAAAGAAACTAATTCAAGGAAATATGGACAGACCAGTTTTAGATTAAATCCTTTATCAATTAGGAAAGACCACGAAAAGGGTTTGATCTAATAATTCTGATGATTTTTGCATTGTTACCTTGCAAATGACTGTTTTTGAGCTTATCTTTTGAGTTTTGATTGTAAGTCCTAAGAAAAACCAATATATGGCAGAATGGAAAAGCTCAAATTCGAAAGTTCAAGCACCCAAGCCAAAGTATTGGGCACCATATTCTCAATATCAGGTGCATTTGTGGTTACTCTTTACAGAGGTCCAAGGATCACATTGACTCCTACAACCTCATCCAGACTAGCACGCCAGCTTCTGAATGCAACTCCGACAAACTGGGCACTTGGTGGGTTGTTTCTCACAGCTGAATATATTTTGGTGCCTATGTGGTACATTATTCAGGTCAGAAAACTCCCCTACAACTATCTGTTTCTTCAATACTATTACTTAATATTCACTCTTTGGAAAAAAAGGGAAAATGGTACTGAACTTTCTTCTCTTCCATTCCACTTAATGATGACAGACACAAATCATGAAGGAATACCCTGCAGAAGTAACAGTAGTCTTCTTTTACAATCTATGGGTAAGCATTTTGGCTGCAATGGTTGGCATCTTCACCGAACCAGACTCAAGTAAATGGAAAATTAAGCCTGGCATAGCTTTAGCCTCTATTTTATGCTCAGTAAGTAACTACAGAATTCTTGGCTTACTTTTCCTTGCCAATACTTCTAACAAATGGTAGCATAATCATATCACCATAATAATATAATAATAATAAATAGGGTATCTTCGGATCTTTCCTAAACAACACAATACACACTTGGGCATTGAAAACCAAGGGGCCAGTCTACGTTTCAATGTTTAAGCCATTGTCCATTGCGATTGCTGTTGCCATGGGAGTCATCATCCTCGGAGATACTTTGTATCTAGGAAGGTACAATTCTAACACACATTTATAAATTTAAATCCACGTAAAAAAATTAGTCAATTCAATTTAATCCCTCTTTCGGTATATTTTTGGCCAATAAAGTCAGCTAATTTTCAAGAAAAAAAAAATCAGTATTTCATTGTCCATTGTGTGTTTGTGTTTGGGTTGTTTTGCAATGCAGTGTTGTGGGAGCAACAGTGATTGCTATTGGATTCTACACAGTAATGTGGGGAAAATCAAAGGAAGAAATGGAAGAATATGAGGAGACTACTACTACGGACATTTTAGAGTCTTCTTCTTCAACAGAGAAAATACCATTGTTGCAAAATTTCAAAAACGATGTCAATGTATAATCATAATGCTTGCTTAGTATTAGTAGTAGTAATATCAAGTAATATATACCTTTTTTTTTTTTTTTCCTCTTACTGTTTCTGTTTGTGTAAAAAAGCCAAACCAGCAGTAGAGTTGTATTATACAAAATCCATGTAAAATTTGTTCACCTAACAAAGAAGTATATCTCATCTTTATCATCAACCATTCAAGGCTGCCCATCACTTCACCTTATGTAAAATTATTCCTCATTTTGTTTAAAATATTGAATACTAAAATCACTAATTTCTAATTATTTATAAAATTTTATTTATTTGAAAGGTGTTACTCATAAATATATCAAATTTTCTAATAAACGTTTACAATTTCACTTTCTGTTTAGTAAGTAAATTTGAAAAAAAAAAATATATATTTTATGTTACTTGGTTAGAAGATTTATTAAGCCGTTATTAATGATGTGGAAATAGTCCTGACAATATCATCCATAAATCAATATTTCAACAAAATTAATTTTTTTTTTTAATAAAAAAAAAAAAAAATTTATTCGGTTCGGTTATTCGAAACTTGTTGAGGAAAAAAAAACCTCAATGAATTCCCTTCAATTATTATTTTCTCTCTCCGTGAGGGTGAGAAGGGTGGGGGGACACTCTTGACAAGTTCCTCTTTTTGTTTTCTTAACCTCTTCCGGCCCCTCAACTGCCTATCACTCCCTCTTGCCAATTTAGCGATTTCTGTTTCTTCAGATTTCCGGATTTGGCTTTTCTCTCCCAGTTCTTCTGCCTCTGTTGTCCCTAATCTCAACTCGGTACGTTTTAATTTTGCTTTTCTGTTACTGTTTTTAGGGCTTTCTTTCAGTAGTTTTTTTTTTTTTTTTCTTCTTTTCATTTAATGCATCTGATTTGCCTTCCGTTTGTGTTTTTCTCGTTAATTGATGGCTGAATACGTGGTCTTTGCTTTAACTATCCGTTATTTTAATTCTTTAATTCTTTAATTCTCTGCTGTATTACATTTAAGATCTCTGTTATTGCATTTTGTGATAATGGGCTGCCTAATTTTAGTTAATTAGTATCTTGTTGGAAAGTTTATGGTTTCTGTTGTGCTTGCTATGTAGAGTTAATTTCTGGTGCATTTAATTGATAGGAAATTGAATCTAGAGGCAATGTCACAAGGCTACGCACTGGAACTCTACTTTGATCCTGCACTTGAAAATCAGGTCTTGAAGGCCTGGAATGTGCTGGCTCGCCGACAAATTAGTACTCAGCTCATTGAAATTGAATCCAGACCTCATATTACTCTGTTCTCTAGTCCATTTCTGGACGTCACTAAACTTGAAAACGTTGTAAAAAGTTTTGCTTCTAGGCAAGAACCTTTGTCCTTGTCATTTTCTTCAGTTGGGAGCTTTGCCAATGATAATAACACGCTCTTTCTTGCTCCAACCCCATCCCTTTCTCTTATTCAATTCCATCTTCAACTCTTTGATGCAATGAAAAAAGATGGCATGGAAATTGGGGATGAGTATCGCCCTGATTCATGGATTCCACACTGCCCAGTGGCTGAAGAAGTCCCAAAGAGTCGAATGGCCGAGGCATTCACTGTTTTGCGTGATTTGAAGTTACCGGTTACTGGATATGGGACAGATATTGGGTTGGTTGAGTATGCACCTGCACGTGAATTGTTCTCTTATGTGCTTGGTAGCCCACTGGAATCTTGAGAGTTAAGAGATGTTCTTCTGGTAAATTGCAACATGATATTAGAAGTTTGAGCATTTTCTCTTATTATTTTACTCTTGTATAAACTGATTGTAGATTGCACAATGATTGCCATAGTGGATAAATCTTTGTTATTCTAAGAACTTCTCTTTTACGGGTAAATTTCGTTTTGTTCTAGTTGATGGTGCCTTTTTCACAAAATTATACTAGTAATGTTTTTCATTTCTGGTGTTTTGCCCAAATTGCTTCAGAAGGTTGCTATTTAGTAACTGATTTTATCCCATGTACACTACTTTGTTAATAACTCAAGCAGTTGAAGATACAATTGGAACTCAATTTCTTTTTCCCTCTCTTAAGAAAATTGTTTTAGGGTTTATTCCTTGATAACCACTTGGGACCTTGATGGAACATCAATATAGTTCTTGTCTGTGTTTTTGAAGCCTGTATTGCATTTCTGCTTACTATGTTGTTTTCCTGCCCCCTGCTTACTTTGTGTAGTAGTCAACATAATTTTCTTATTGTAGCATCATTATATGACTTCTGTTTAATTGCAGTAGGCTTGAAAAGGTTTCAGGATTTCTATTCAAATTTTCTTTTGATCTTGACATGTGTTGGATTTTTCAATCTTCCATGAATATTGAAGATAAAAGGACTTCAAATTTATAGTAGTTTATTTCAGAATCTAAGGGGAAAAGTTATGGTGATCAAATTGAATTTAATTGCTTAACAGAATTAGCAGGTTGCAAGTAAGAGAAAGAGCCCTACACTAGGATTTCATTATGAATTCTGAAATTTCTGAGATGATTACTCTTGAATTCTCATTGATAATGATTATTTGGTCCTCTACAATTGTCTTTCTAAACAATCATCTGTTAGGGTAACTTTAGGCCAAATTATATTGCATTTGCTTGTCTTGCTGGAGTTGTGTCACAACTTTGTACATATATAGTGATAATAACCTATCCAGTCACAGCCATGAACTGTATGAGAAGTCTGTAACCAATCCCAATCAATTTTGAAGGCATTTTGTGGAGAAGTTTTTGAGCTTCCAATTATTTAGGTTTGAATTTTCTGTGCCCCATTAAACAACTGGAAAGTGCATAGGTTCTTCATTTGTGGTATGTCTTTAAACAGGAAATGGCACGTGCACATCTGTGCTAACTGTGAGGGATATATATTTGGAACTCAAGCAAGCATTTGATATTTGTAGGAGTACATTGTTGTTGAAGGTAGGCAGATATCGCTTCTTTTATTTCTGTATATTTTGTGAAGTAAAAATTACACTACAACAGGATTAAAGGTACTGGACTTTAAGACCTCAATGGGATATCAAAATGGCAATTGGAAGCCCTTGTCAACAATGTACAAGAAAATGGAGATCTAATCAATCTTGTCATAATTGCCTGCCATGAATGAAGGTGCTTGCTAGATCTTGCTGGTTTCTTTACCAGCCCTCAGTACATGCTCCAATTCCTTGCTTTGATCTTTTGCTCATTCTCATCTACGCAAATAGTATCTTGTTCATGCAGAGGAAACTTGGAAATCCATCAAACAGATGAAACAGATGCTGGTGAGGGCAGGTAGGACTTGGGATGAATCTTCCCAGACGGTACTAGCAAATGTCACATTTGGTTTACATTTCCTCCAATTCCTTCAGGCAATTTATGTCTGGTGAAGATGGGGAGTTTGTCTCCTCCTTCTAAGCATCTCAAATAGAAACTCATTCCACGCATCAATTGGACCAGGCAAGCACCAGTGTATGCAATCGTTATAACCTTTCATCCACTTGTTTCCCCAGTATATTCCAGGATGGCCATCAGGTCTCATCTGCATAGCTCTAGTTATATCAATAACATCAAATGTATTCCCACTTTTCTCCCCTTCCTTCCTGGCTCGTTCAATTTCTTCTATTTGAATATCTCTGAATTCCCAATTGTTGGTATTATCTACTTCAGACAGTGGGATTGTTCTGTTACAGTATCCTCCCATGTTCCATGCTGCATTCTCAAAGTGTGCCGGCGAGTATGTTCTCAGGAAGGTCACGATGGGGGAACAATTCTTGCAGTCATTTATGAGCTTAAAAGCCAACTGAAAAGCTCTTCTAATGGCATAGCCAGGTCCAAGGTCCGTCACATTAGGTAGCTGGCAATAGACACATCCAATAAGCTTGCCACCATCATATAGGTAGTTCTGCCTGAAGAACCAGTGAGCATCTGAGAGAATGGCGTAATCCATTGTGGGAAGTACTTTTGCCCATTTATCATCAATCTTGTCAAGGTGCAAATGAAAACCGCCAGTTGAGGAACCATTTACTACTATATCTGAAGCAGTGACCAGGAATTGGGACCAGAAAGCCATCACTGTGAAGTTGTGTTGAGGAAAGTGCCATTTCTGAAATCGATCCTCACCTTCATTTTCAACTTCAATTGGAGTTTCTTCCTGCAAAGATAGCATATTTCTAAATCATTCAACTCAATTGATGTTCGAATTACTGTTCTTAACAGGCAATACAAACCACCGAAAGAAAAATAAGGGAAAAAAGTGACACAATTATGGTATGGAATCATGAAGAAAATACAATGTCAAAGTAAGTAACAAAAGGGAAAGTGAGGGACACCACCACCACCACCACCACTACCACTAATTATGCTGCTAAAGAGAATCATGGCACCTCAAACATGTCCATTAGGCAAGAAATTCTCTAAGTTGACAGCCTAAAAGGGATTACATTACTTACTGTTAATTCGATATGATTTTGCCTGACAAATTCATATCACTGACATCAGTTCCAATTATTCAACCCCAACTTTGATTGAAAATAAATAAATAAATGGCATGGCTGGAATTTCAGATGAGAAAGAGAAGAAAAAATTGGATGACTAACCCCGGACAAGAGACAGACAAGGGATTCCATTTGATTCCGAGCAAGTGAGTCACCTATGAAAGCCATTGTCTTTCCTTGAACAATATCAAGAAACATTCTGGGCTGAAAACGTGGGAGTTCGCACTGCTCGGGTTTCCATCTCCAGTGAAGGAAATCCCTGTCTGGCCTTCCATGCAGGAAACAGTTCCTTAAGAAGGGAATCGCCCGGCAACTGAAATTCGAATAGTACGAATTACCTCGGGCATCCTGAACCCATCGACCCTTAAATAAATCACACTTCTCATTTTCTCCACTGCCTGCCCTTTTTCACATATAGGTCACAATTATCCATTCAGAAACCAAAAAATAGACAGACCCCACAATCAAATTTGAAAGGGGGAAAAAGAAAATCGAGAAATTAACTTCAAAAGTCAACAGAACAGATTGAAATCGGACCTTTCAAAAGCTGAACGGAGGAGTTAGTTTGCTCATAAGTTTCTTCAATCGGAGAAGGGATAAAATTGTTGAGGAATGTACCGTCACGGTCACCGCCACCGTCAAGTTTTGGAGTGAATTTAATGGAAGTGGGAGCAAAGTATACATATAAAAAGTAAAAAGAAGCAAAGCAAAGAAGGTAAAACAAGAAAAAAGGGCGAGCACCCAGGTTGAAAAACTTGTCCTTATTGATGAAAAATTGACGAATACTGTCTCCAGATTGTGAAGTTGGCTTCATCTTGGCCGGCATTAGTTCAGAATTCGCACCACTCTCCTCCTCCTCTAGTAGCAAACATGAGCAAAAATTAAGCAGCTGCTCTGTTCTTCAGAAGAAGAAACCTCTAGAAATTTGTACTTCCGCCACAAATGTTCCAAATAAATAAGAAGGAAGAAAGACCTCTGTCATGAGGATTTGGTGAAAGCACGTTATTTTCCCGTCTGGAGAACGTTGGCTGTGTTGTCCGTTGAATTTGGGATCTCCTCACTCCATTCCATGCTCAATTATAGCCATCCTTCCCCTTTTTTCTTTTTCTTTTTTTTTTTTCCTTTTTTTTTTTTTTTTTTTTTGGGGTTATGAATTATGATCATTAGGAACTAATTTTGTTAATTTTCCTAATAATAACAAACATTTTAATGATACTTAATTTAAAGTAGTCTAAAAGAAAGTAATAATATGGAGTTTATTAAAGTAAAACCGTACACATTTTAGGTGAACCGCCCAATTTTGCCAGTTCAGAATCCACGTTCTACTGATTATAAAATTACGTATATACCCTCCACGTTTCAATACCAGAAGCATTCTGTATGGGGATTGATTATCAAAACCCCAAATACCATAATTCCGATTAATTATTATTATTTTTTTTTTTGAGAAAATTATTATTATTATTAGATCAGTAAGAATTAGTACTATTAAAAATAAATTAAAATAATAATAAAAAAAAAAAAATGCTTCTAGAAAGAATCAAAGTGTAGCGTAGCGTGACCTTGACCCACCACCAATACAATTACTCCCACTAATGCGTTGTGCTTTGTCGTAATCTATCAAAGAATCCCCTTATACAAACACACACTAATATATATATATACACGTATTAATTGTGTGATTAAGATTGGATATGCTTATAAAATTTGAAAAAAAAAATCAATTATAAATGTGTAAGATTTATATATATATATATATATATATATATTTATTGAGAAATAAAAGGTTAATTCTATAAATGCATAAATGAAAGTTGGGTAATAATTTATAAAGCGTCAGTTCCGCTGGATGATCTTGTTTTACAGTCAAATTGATAGCTGGGCGTGATGGCCCACTTCTTTTGGCATTTGGGCTTAATTTCCTTTTTTCAAAAAAATAAATTAAAACTATAAAATTGTTTGCCCACTTAAAATACTGTATTAATATTTTAAGCGACTAATATGAGATTTTAAATAAAATAAATAATTTATTTTATCAAATTCAGCATCATTTTCCTGTTCAATATTACCTAATTATAGTGAATTGAAAAAAAAAATTAATTAGTCCCTATTACTATAGGTAAAATAATGATTATGACATCCAAATAGTTTATGTCCATTTCTTTGCAAATAAACAAACAAATACATCCATGTCAATTGAAACACAAATATATATATATATATATTAAGTATGTCTCTACAATTAATTTTACAACCTAATTTATTAAATTTTAATAAGATTAAAACCATCCAAGGGAAAGGTTATTTTAATTTCTTATCACGTTTAAATTTGTGGTTTTTAAAATTATTATTTCAATTAATTTAAATAATATTAATATGAAATACAGAAGAAACAAAAATGGAAAAAGTAACAAATAATAATGATAATGGAACTGACCTTGGAATTGGAAGAGAGATAAAAACTGATTCCATTTGAATACGAATTCCATTGCATTGCCTTTCTCGATTCTGAAGAAGATTCTTGGGGTGAAAGTGGGAGGAATTCACATCAGTCTGGCGGAAACGACGTCGCTGCCATGACCGTCAATGTCCTGTTGTGTTCTGCTTGCGCCTTCTTTAAGAGTTAAGAAGACCCTAGAAAGACTATGGATTTGTCCGGACGCAGCTCTATTGGGGATGTATATACGAATCCAAGCTGAATTTTGAAGACTCTTACTTGAATGAGGGATGAAACGAAGACTTTACCGATGGCTTGGTATCTGGCCTGGAGGAAGGTCGGAAGGAGTGCTTCAAAATGGGGTTTGGAGTGGGCGAATAATTGGGTTTCTACAAAGGTTGTGTCGACCTTTGGAACTCGGGAATTCGTGTCGATCCGATCGAGGCAATGGATGCTTTGCACCATAATTATCCAATTACTCGTCCAGGAGACGATTACTTCGGCTGACATTTTGGATTCACTTAGGTTGAAATTTCGGGCTATTTGAATGTAAAGTTGGTGTACGATATTGAATTTTTTGAGGCTACTATCTCAGCAGTGGCTCGCGTGCATTGCCTCTCCTTTTACATTGTACTAGTGTGAAGTGTTTTTGTGTACATTGATTTGTTTTTATGTTGTTGGTTGGCTAGAGTTAATTTTCTGTAACTGTTACCTGGATTTTAGATATGAAAGAATCTTAAGATGGGGATTGACTTGTGGAGAAGGAGTTTTTAAGGTGAGGAATGATGACTGTTGAGAGAAGTAAAATGTAGAAATATGTATGAGTTATATTTTACATTGTAAATCATTTTGTTGTGTTAATGTCTACAACTTATATGAGTAAAGCCTTTACTGTCATCCTAGTTGACTGTTTTGTATAATTAAGAATTGCTCCATCCTTCACATAGATAGCTCAGGCTTGGAAACACTTGGTGTGCCTTTGCATGTGATGTGTATATGAAATATCTATATGATCTTGGAGATTACTTGAAAACGACATCATATGTAACTTTGTCAAGTTTATTCTACATGAGCCCAGTATCATGGATCTGTCTATAATAATTTAGTTGGAGAACAGTGTTAGTTTTACACATATCTTAGCCTGTTTAATATCTGCTTTCATGGGGGGCCAATGTTCTTGTATCTGCATGGAATTCGACTGGTTGTTTAATGGCTAAAGTCAAGATTCAATTTCAACTGCATGGCCTTTCTGGGGCATGGTTAGAAAGATTGCTGAAAAAGGCTTCTCATGGCTAGGTCTTTGTTAGCTCAATATAATGCTCATAGTGGTTTAACTGCACAAAAGTCTTAAAGATATCTTTTGAATAGTTGAATCGATAACTACTGTCTTGTTTCCTTCCTGTGAAAATGGTTAAAATCCATATCTGAATTTTCCTGGAAACAGCTTATTCTGAAATATGTGTTGTTCACTCACCATTGTATTACAGATGTAGGTTTACTTCTGAAAGGTGTTGATTTATGAATTTCTCTTGCATACCTGCACCTGGTCACTTGTTTTCCGAATTTCAGTGAGCCTAAAAAACATGAAAGCATTCCTGATAAACATGTTAATATTAGTTTTGAGCTGGTTTGGGAGATCATGGATCTAGATAATTGAAGCAATTCTACATGGTTGAGCATATTCATGTTGTTTCCTTCATGAGGGGACTAATTTAACCATTAAACATGCTCATGTTTGATGCTGACATCCAAAAAGAGAGAGAAAATTCTCCTGTTTCTTGTTTACATCAAGTGGAGATTTCTGGACACTCTTAAAACAGCTCATGTGTCACAAGGCTTCTACTCTGACTTGCCTTTTGAAAGCCTTGAAACTTGCATTGTTACCTAGCATTTTTTTTACTGAGAAGAATATTTATTATATTAATTGGATTATAATAGTAACTTTCTGAAAATCTATTTGATGGTATGCTCTATCTCCTCTGTTGTCTGCATGGCTCAAATTCATATTGATCTTCCCTTTTGCTGATGAATTTTTTCATCTAAAAAATTAATTACTTACTAGTTTATTCTACATCCGCAGGCCATAATGTTATGCTGGATGTCATGGGAGTGTGCACTGCATGCTGCGGGATGGTAAAGAAAGTTCAAAGATAAGTATTTGTCTGTTGTTTTGTCTACTTCAGATCTTTAGCTAAAATAAAGAATCAACTAGAAAAGGCAGAACAGTTTGCAACCTGCAGCTGTGGGGATCTCTCGTGTCGAGATTCGCCCTCTACTAATTTCAAAGTAACATGGCTTATTTAATGATCTAATGTAGCCTGCATGTAAGTGTTGTCAGATACCTGAAAATGATTAACTCTCTTTGCCTCCATCAATGATCAAAGTGTTTTTTTAGTATGGAGAAAATACATTGCACACACAAACCCCAACAGTCTGATAATTTTTTAAACCCTTAAATAATAAGGTATCAAATTAGATCTTGTGTAAGTGTTGGGAGAGTTTGTTTGAATAGGGATTTGATGTGACTCGAATGTGAATTAATCGTAAGTGAGTTCAAAATGACTATTAAATATTTTGAGTTCTAAAACAAAGGAAAAAAAAAATGCATTGCACACGAAGTCCTAAGATAGTGCAATTTAAAATGCCCCAAATACAGCCAGGACCAGGGTAGCTCACATGGGACAATATAATGGCATGTGGTCCTCGCTAACAGCCAAGACAAAGAACGTTCTTTGGGTAGCATTTATGTGGCGTACCCACTGCAAGTGGGTACTGCCGGGGAAGAGTCCCTTTGGGTTCAAATGCATGGTTGCTGGGATGCATCCCCCACTCACCTCCATATCACTCCTAACCCATCTGTGTTTCACTGATGGGTTCCTAGGAAATGACTTCCTCTTTCTATCTTGTTTGTCAACCGGGTGATTTTGCTGATGATTCAGTTTTAGTAGTAGTAAATTTTCTTTTTTTTTTTTTTTTTTTTTGGTAAAATGGTGACTGACTGACTGTCACTGACTAAATTTAGTAGTGTCATTCCCTTATTTGGAAGTGAACAGATTTTTGGCAATTAAAAATAGAGAAACAGACAGTGGCTATAGTGGGGGGGCATAACGTAAATTAGCCAGGCGCACGAGATTAAATCATAAATCGTGGCGTGAATCCAGGGGGAATGGAATGGTCACAGTACATCTTGCTATTATTGCATAAACTACCTTGATCATATCTCTATATTTGATGTTCTCAAAAAAAAAAAAAAAAAAAAAAATCTCTATATTTGTAACATTTCTTAAAAAGATTGTCAAATGTTTCATTTTATAAAGAAGTAGAGTAGTATCAATTGTTGGTTGACTCAGTGGCGCATGAGAGTTGAGTTTGGTAAGGGAACCACGGTTTGATCCCACAACTACGATGGAGTTTAAAATCGTAATCCCTAGACCCGCTCCGAATTTGGATTAGTCGACCCGTGTGGATTTGAATACCGGATCTTTATGAAAAAAAAAAGAAAAAAAGAAGCAGAGTAGCAGTAGCAGTAGCAGTAGCAGCAGTGAGGTGCAGTAGTTACAATATTTGGTAACTCCAGGAAGGGTTTATAGAAGAAAACTCTCCATAAAAATCGTTCTTGCTGTAAGTCAAATTCATAATTTACTTTTTACAAATTAATTGAGACACATCAATTTAGAAAGTCAATCATCTTGACTATCAATTTTTCTCGCAATTGTTATAATATTGATTGAAAGGACATTAATCAGAGAAGGTGAATGAATAGTAAATAATTCCGTATTATTTAAGGAATTAAGTTTGTCAAATGAAACCTTCAGACCTTTCAATTCTCTGTGGCTTCGCACCGACTTTCATCTCTGGGGAAGGTCATTTATACTTTTAATAATATAGCATATTTGGCTTGATCTGAAAATATTGTTTTGAGGAGGAAAAAAAAATGGGGTGTACTTGGGATGGGCTTCTTTTACACGACAAAGACAGTTTTTGTTTGAAAAATTCTAATTATCCCAATGTAGTAGCTGTGAAACAGCGAAAACTCTTCTAACTAAAGTTTATTACCACTTTCTAAGAAATATATATACATATACATATGCGCGTTAATTAAAGTAAACACATGTATGTATGACAAATCAGTTGTATTTTAATTGTGTATTCTAATTTTTAGAAAAGAGTCTTACTGATAAGGATAATTTTATTTTATTTTTTACTTCTTTCAAATTAATTGATAAATTGATAAGAATAAAAGTTAAAAGGAAAAATGTTGATGATGATGATGATGATGATGATGATGATGCTTGTAATAACATCGTATTTATCTTTGACCCAAAGTGAGGAAATGGATAGGTTTTTGTCCAAAAGTAGCCGCAAACCAAGTAAAAAAAAGAATGCCATACAAAAAAAAAAAAAAAAAAAAACAGCACTGTCGCAACGGATGAGGTAGGCATCAAGTTCTCAACTTTACCGAGTGAAAGAAATTGGCAGAGTATGTTCCTCTATTATTTTTTTTTTTGGGAAAAAAAAAAAAAAAAAAACCTTCTAGATGGTGAAATATTAATGGGTTTTTGGAATAGTACAAAATTCACTTTCTTGATCTCATCAAGATGAGATAAAAGTGGTTTAAAGAAAAAAAAAAAAAAAAAGAAAGGAATTTTTTTTTTTTTATATTTAATTGGGGCGTTCGGTGTTTATACCTTATTTGGTAAGACTAATCCGGATTCAGTTTGTGTAGCACTTGCAGAATTCTACTCTTACTTAAGGGTGAAAGTCTGACCCAAAACTTTTTAACATGACATTAACCACTCCACGGATTCAAAATCTCGATCATCCGTCCTATAAAAAGTATTAGAGTCTAAGCCTTTTTTTTTTTTTCATACTGCTGGTCCTGTGGAATAAGGATGTGATGGGGGGAGACTGAATTAGCAGTGAGGGAAAAAAGAAAAGAAAAGAAGAATTTAGGAAAACCAAAATGATAGCAAAAAGACACGGTTATATATACACATTTTCGGCTGTAATTGTGCTGTCACTTTTAGGTTCCATACTGGTCGTTAATTGGCAGCCATGATAATCTTGTGAGCTTACTTTTAATTTCTTTTTTTTGTTAATCAGCTTACTTTTAATTTCTTACTTACTCAGAAATAAATAAATTTTTTTTGACAATTATCAGTCAGATCTGTTAAGGGAAAAGGCAAAAAAAAAAAAAAATATACATAAGATGCTCTTCTTTGACCATATCCTAACCAATCTGGTGGAGACATTTTTCACGTTCACAATGTCTGATCCAATCTCATCATTTTTCCTTTTCCATTGCCAACTTTTTTTTTTTATTTCCTATAATTTAAAAAATAAAAATAAAATAATGTCTGTCATTTGTGAGTTGGATGATACTCAAATTTTTTATTACACGGGAAACTTCTAATCAGCCTCTCATCACACTGAAAAACTCCTCTCTTTATTAGAAACTCTCACACAGAGCATATTCTTCTTAAATCCTTCTCTCTCTCTCTCTCTCTCTCTCTCTCTCTCTCTCTCTCTCTATTAACCCCCTCTCCCTCGGGCCTTGGGTTTTTCACCTTGAGAAGAGAAGAAGTAGTTTAGCAAAGATTGATTCGAAACTGCCTTGGTGGGAGTTCTTGGATTCTGTGAACTTCCTTTTTTCTGCAAGAATTTTTTAGATCTTGGGGTTTCAGCGTGAATGCACATTTTATAACTGTTCTGTGGTCTCTTCTTTTTTCTGCAAAAAAGGAAAAAAACAGAACAATTATGGCATGACGGTGTTGGGCAATCTCAAAATTGGATTTTGAAGTCAACCCATTTCGTTGTTAGCAAAATCTAGTTGTGGGTTTTTGTCTTTCTGATTTAAAAAAAAAAAAAAAAAAAACCCCTTTTTTCAGCAGCAAGAAGACAGATGGCACCTGGTTCTTTAGTAGTCACAATAGAGAAACCGAATTCCATAGCCCTTGTGGAAATAAATGAGTCGAATTCGGGATTGTTGCAGGACAAGCAGAAAGCTGCACGTCCCAAGCAATTTACATGGGTTCTGTTTCTCAAAGTACAAAGAGCTCTGTCTTTCATTCCATGGCTAGCTACGGGTTTGCCGGCAATGTTTGTTTCTGTGAAGAAACGCATTGCCTTATCAGATGTCAATGATGAAGAATTAAAGTATAGGGGAAAGTTGTATAAGTTTATAAAAGCCTTTCTTGCTATTTCAGTAGTAGCTCTGGTTATAGAAATTTTTGCTTATTTCAACAATTGGGATTTGAGTTCGGTTCATCCTTGGGAAGTTCAGGAGAATATTCTTCAATGGATTTACTTGGCTTGGCTTTCCTTCAGAGTTGATTATATTGCTCCTTTGATTCAATTTCTTTCCAACTTCTGCATCGTACTCTTCATGATTCAATCTGTAGATCGCCTTGCACTTTGCCTCGGTTGTTTCTGGATCAAGTACAAGAAGTTGAAGCCAGAAATTGAAGGAGAACCATTTGATGACATCGAGGATGCTTCAAGTTTCCCAATGGTTCTTGTACAGATTCCAATGTGTAACGAGAAAGAGGTAATAAGAAAACAAAAATCCCTTCAACCCTCCTTTCTTGGGCTCTTTCATTTGATTTCCCCCAAATATCCTGTCCCATTCCTGTTTCTTTTTTCATTTGATAGTTTGGTCAGCTTCATATGCTATGTTCTGCAACATGAACAAAGTAGTCTTGTTTAAAATTGATAGATTAAACTGTCGGTGTAATTATTGTACTGTGGTTTTTGCCCCCCCTTTCCTTTTTTCATTTCTGACACTCTAATATTCTTGTAATTAAGGTCTATGAACAATCAATTGCGGCTGTCTGCCAGCTAGATTGGCCAAAAGATCGATTTTTGGTTCAAGTTTTGGATGATTCAGACGATGAAATTGCACAGATGTTGATAAGAAATGAGGTCGCCTCGTGGAAAGACAAAGGAGCCAACATTGTGTACAGGCATCGGTTCATCAGAACCGGTTATAAAGCAGGAAACCTTAAATCAGCAATGGCATGTGACTATGTAAAGGACTATGAATTTGTTGCCATATTTGATGCAGATTTTCAACCAAATCCAGATTTTCTAAAGCAGACAGTTCCCCATTTCAAGGTAATAACATAAACCCATCATCAACTGCTGTTGTGATTTATCCTGTGAAGTGGGATCTAAATAAAGTTCAATTCTTGATTGTTCTTTTTTTGTTTCAGGGAAATCCTGAATTAGGTCTTGTCCAAGCTCGTTGGTCATTTGTGAACAAAGATGAGAATCTGCTGAGCAGGCTCCAGAACATCAATTTGTGCTTCCATTTTGAGGTTGAACAGCAAGTTAACGGTTATTACCTGAATTTCTTCGGATTCAATGGCACAGCAGGGGTATGGAGGATCAAGGCATTAGAAGAATCCGGCGGATGGCTTGAAAGGACAACAGTCGAGGACATGGACATAGCTGTCCGAGCACACTTGCACGGTTGGAAATTCATTTTCCTCAATGATGTTAGAGTACTTTGTGAACTACCTGAGTCATATGAAGCATACAAGAAACAACAACATCGTTGGCATTCTGGTCCAATGCAGCTGTTCAGATTATGTCTTCCTGCTGTGATAAAATCCAAGGTACTTGCAATGAATGTAATTAATTTCTTGCAGTAAATCTTTCTTTTTTCAAAACAACAAGAAGAAGAAGTTAATGTTGTGTGTACGTGTTTATTGATTGCAGGTATCAGTGTGGAAGAAGGCTAATTTGATCTTCCTTTTCTTTCTGCTAAGGAAATTGATCCTTCCTTTCTACTCATTTACCTTGTTCTGTATCATACTTCCATTAACAATGTTCATACCGGAAGCAGAGTTACCAGCTTGGGTGATATGTTATGTACCAATTGTGATGTCCATTTTGAACATTTTACCAGCACCAAAGTCTTTCCCTTTTTTGATGCCATACTTACTGTTCGAGAACACAATGTCCGTGACAAAATTCAATGCTATGATCTCTGGTTTATTTCAGCTGGGAAGTGCTTACGAATGGGTGGTGACCAAGAAAACAGGTAGATCATCTGAATCAGACCTGTTAGCCCTTGCTGAAAGGGAAACAAAAACCTTTCACGAAGAGAAAATTCAAAGGAGATTATCAGAATCTGGGTTAGAAATGCTTGGAAAATTAAAAGAGAAAGACAACCCTGTACCAAAGAAGAGAAACAAAATATACAGGAAAGAACTTGCTCTTGCTTTCTTGCTCCTTACTGCAGCAGCAAGAAGCCTTCTATCAGCTCACGGAATCCATTTCTACTACTTGCTTTTCCAGGGATTGACGTTCTTAGTGGTTGGTTTGGATTTGATTGGAGAGCAAGTCAGCTGATAAAACGTATATTGATTGACAGGCAGAATTTTTTCTTTTTTCATTTTTATTTTTTGTGTGTGTTTCTTGAAGAAGATGATATGATTTATTTCAGTAGAAAAAAAAAAAAAAAAAAAAGAATCCAGTTCTTAAGAAGCAAGAACTGGTTTGTCATTACTGATATTTACAGGCAAAAAAGACTTAAGAGGTAGCATAGTAGATTCTTTTTTTTTTTTTTTTTCCTCCCATCTTTTGTATAATTGCAAGGGTACAACAATAATGATATATATATAAAAGGATCATTTCATACAATTTTCTTGGTCATTTAGCTTCTATAAATACACATATTAAGTTTTGAATTTGATCTATTATTGTCTCAGTAGAAAAAAAAAAAAAAAAAAAGAAAAAGTTAAGTGAGAAATCTTATTATGCCCTTGGGATAATCATGAACTACACAGCCTCAAAAGACATGAAACTCATGTTTTAATAATCGGATTATTTAATAACACTAATCATTGATGTCATAGCAGTTTTCTTTTGAAATCCACGGAGATTTGAATATATATATATATGTATGTATAATTAACATATTTGAAGCGGCAAACAAGGACGGTGCCGATTTACCAAAAAAAAAAAAAAAAGAAAGAGAGATGGTCATGGACACGAGGATGTTGATGAAGGATGCAGCGCCATTTGCAGCCATGGTTTTAGTGGAAGCCGGCGAAGTCCTTTTGACGACACTGACGAAAGCTGCCATGAACAGAGGAATCAGCAACTACGTCTATGCTGTCTACTATAATTCCCTCGGTGTTCTCATTCTTCTTCCCTATTTCATCTTCCACACACTCAGGTTCAAATTTATTCGCTCTTCGTTTCAATTAAGTTCAATGATCGATGTTAATTTCTCAACGATTCCTTTTAATTTCTGTGTGAATTTCTCTGCAGAAAAAGGAATTTGCCCATCACTTTCTCCCTGCTTCGTAAATGTTTTCTTCTGGGATTTCTAGGGTATTTTTAACACCATTTTAAATCAAGCATTCATCATATTCATATATAAAATTAAATTTTTCAGAAGATTTAATTAGTTGTTGATGATTCTAAGATATGGCTGTGCTTGTTGCAGGAGATGTCTGGTAATGTTTTCATATGTAGGAATAGAGTACAGTTCTCCAGCTTTAACAGCAGCTCTGGGAAATCTCACGCCGGTATTCACATTCCTGATCGCACTCGTCTTCAGGTCGGTAATTAATTAAATAAATAATCATTCATCACGATTCATTAATTCTCCAGAAATTAGGACTGGGGAAATTGAAGTCATTTGACAACCTTGATCATGTTTTTTTTTTTCTCCAAATCAGGATGGAAAAGCTAGATATAAGGAGTTGGAGCAGTCAGGCCAAGTCAATCGGCACCATCATTACAGTAACCGGAGCATTCGTGGTGACTCTGTATAAAGGCCCAATCCTTCTTTCCAACAACACTTCCGGCAATCCGATTCATCTGAATTTGCTTCTTTCTATGTCGAAACAATCAAAATGGATATTTGGTGGCCTCTTTCTGGCACTTGGTTACCTCTTCGTCGCAACGTGGAGCGTGTTACAGGTAATAATTAACAGATCGCCATTGATGGTTATCATGAACAAAATTCCTTCAAAAATTAAGACTAATATATATATATATATATTCAATCTCAGGCACATACTGTGAAGAAATATCCAGATAAAACAACCGTAGTGTTTTTCTTCATGCTTTTTGGCAGCATACAGTGCGCGGTATTCTCTTTCATGTTGGAAAGAGAGTTGAATACCTGGATTTTGCATCACAACATTGAGATGATCGCCATTTTTTACTCCGTAAGAAAGCTTAAATATTGCCTCAAAAATACTGTTTTCATTAACTTCCTAATATATATATATATATATATATTTTTTTTTTTCTTTTACTGCAGGCAATTTTCGGGACTGTAATTCGTTACAGTATTATAACTTGGTGCCTAAAGGAGAAGGGACCCTTATATGTTGCTCTATTCAAGCCTTTGGGGATGCTTATTGCCGAGATTTTCGGAATCTTTTTCTTCGGTGACAAGCTTCATCTTGGCAGGTAAAAAAAATGTTCTTCTAAGTCTAAATAAAACTTTTTAATTAAAATTTTATATTATTTTAAAAAAAATTAAGAGATTGGGTGGAATCTTTTTCCGCGGCGACAATTAACAAACTTCATTTTGGGCAGGTAAAAAGTATGAATTAATATAGTCTAAAAAAAAAAAAGTCCGCGTACAAATGATTTAATAAGTCAAATTTACTTTGATTCAATTCTAAATAATTAATTTAAAGAGTTTTGAATTCCTGTGGTGGTTAGTGTCATGTTAAAAAAATTTTGGGTCGGATTCTCGGAATTGAACTTCGTGAGCGCTCTGCAAGTTGAGTCTGGATTAGTTTCACCAAATAAGGTGGGACACGGACCTCCAAGTGGGTATTAAAAAAAATAATAAATAAATAAAATTAAAGGGGACAGAAACAAAACGTAAGCGTAGACGGAGGAGCACTAACACAACAGGACAGGATAAAAAGGAAAGACAATTAGTGGGAGTTAAATAATATACTTAATAAATTATCATATATGGATAAAGCCACTAGCCAATCGCAAATGAAATGATGTCTTGAAATGTTTATTTGCATCGGCACAGCGGCATTTTTTGATTATTTGATTTTTTTTTTTTTTTTTTTTTTTTTTTTTTTTTGGGCAGTGTAATTGGAGCAGTTATAATTTCGGGTGGATTTTATATGGTGATGTGGGGGAACGCAAAGGAGGAGGAGAAGAACCAAAATGACCAAAGCACTCCTCTCTTGCAAAACAAGCCTATATCAGATCAACTCGTGTAATTGTATTATACAATGATAGAAATAATTAGTTTATGTATTTTAAGAGTTTTTTTTTTTTTTTGCGAGTGTAAGTATGTGGGAAAAAAAAAAATTATTATTAGCAAAAGAATGTAGCAACTTCATTATTTTTTTTATAATGTTTATATCACACTTTATGTTAATTTTTTCTTTCATACCTCCGAGTAAAAAATATGTTTCTAAACCCAAAGCACATGTGAGTTTGTAAGAAACTCTCTAACTTAAGTGAGGTTGTGAGTTTGAACTTCAACTCATGTATGCAGTTGTTTAAAAATTGGGATCGGAACTTTCTCTAGGGATCAACTCGGCTCAAATGATGATTAGTTTGAATGTTGATTGACTTAAAAATACTCTCTTGTAGTTTGGGATAAATTTAGGACATCTTGTGTACTTAAAAAAAAAAAAAAAAAAAAAAAAAAATCATTTCTACCAATTTGGCCTAAGATTGTTTCACTGAACTTTGCAGATTTCATTTTTTCTTGGTTTTCTTTTTGTATGAAGTTATTTTGGGCTCTAACTATCCATTGGGGGAAGTTCTTCTAGTTTAATTCCATACTTCTTCCAACCCAATTACAAAAACATATTGGGCTTATGAAAAATCGGCCCAATATAGTTGTCTCAATTTCCCGCCAAAAGCCCAAATTTATATGTAGTCGGGCGTATTTTTCCTACGTCCCTTCTTACAGCGTTACAATAGTTGGGAACTGACAGTTCGTACGCCTTTGGAGACTCCCAGTTCTGCGCTCTCGCTTTAGAAAGATAGTCGAGGTAATAGAAAAAAGAGTCTCCGTTTTGTTGTTTTGTTTCGTTCTTCACTATTTCGTCAAAGATTACAGGAAAAAAAAAGAGGTGATCTACTAGCTTTTCTTATTCACAATCAATTTTCACTTCTGAAAATTAGGGTTTTTTTTTAATTTATTTTTTTATATATAATAAAAATAAATGGAAATTCATTTTAAGGTTCTGTAAGCAACATAGAAATCTTAGTAACTCTGTAAATTGATTGTTCATGTCGAGCGAATCAGTAAACGTGATGCTTTGGATTTCGATCGCTTGTGGAATTTCGAGTAAGAAGGTTCTCGTTTTTATTTAAGATGTATATTACTTTCGCTTTGTTTGTTGCAGTGAACTGTAAGGAACTTCAGTTTCCCAGGTGAGGTGTTTCTACCAGAAAAGGAATTAAATGGCGGATGAAAGGGATACTTTTTATGTTGTGCGAAGGGGGGAAATGATTGGGGTCTACAAGAGCTTAAATGACCTTCAAGTTCTACTTCAATCTTGTGTAATTCGATATTGCCTTTTAAGCTAATTTGATTCTATATTCTAAACCGAATTAATTTTTTTACGGTTCCTTTCTTATTTCATTTTCCTTGTTTCGTTATGCATTATGGGGATCTATAACCTTTGAACCATTTGTCATTTTCTCGCATTGTCATGTAAATTTTTACAGCCTGGACTGAATTAAACTAAGAGTTTACCATAATTGGGTGAAGCTGAAATAATTTATCCTCTGCTTATAGAATGCAATTTATCTTATTTGTAGTTTACATTTACTATAGGCCTTTATCTACTAGGAGAAAGTAGAATAACTGGAGTACCTTGCAGTAACAGTTGCAAGGATTCTACATTTCTACCATTTTGGGATAACAGAACATGAAGAAAAAGATTAAAGGTTTAAAAATAGAAATTTTCTTAAGGTGGAAAAGTGCTAACGTGGAAGGCTTTTCTTAATGTTGGCATATTTTTTATTCATATTAGGGGAAACAAGTATGAGCCATTATGATTCATACTCCTAATGTCTACTTTCAGACTTTTGGGGATGATGGTGGACTTTGTTCCAAGTAATTGGATGAACAAGTTGCCGGTGTGATATGGGTAAACACCTAAAAGGAGAAATTAATGAAAACCATCATTGCATACAAGGCAGTGTAATTTCACATAACAAATTTTCCTTGACCTTTTTTCTCATCTCTCCTATGAAGCCCCCTCCTTTTTTTGTGTTTTCTTTGAAAAAATCCTTTTCAAGTACTATGTAAAACTCATTTGAGGTGATGTCAGAATAATACTATGCCTCTTTTTGAACTTCTTACAGTACAAGCAGATAACTCTTTTCTTATTTTTCAGGGGACTGATCAACAAGTGACCTTGTATAAGGGGCAAGGTCTGGCTAGAGAAGCTGAGGATTATCTTGCATCTCATGGACTTAAAAGTGCAATGTATTCTATTTATGCCAGTGATGTGCAAGAAGATCTATTTGGACAAGTTGTTCCTTGCCCATTTCGGGTTAGATGCTTTTTCTTCTTGTATGTTCAATTACAGTTATTTTCTGGTTCATTTGTTGGAACAGAAATTATATTGTTCTGTCTTTTTGTCTATGTTGTAACACCAGTGTCTATTGCTTTCATGCTTTTCCTTGGTGTTCTCTCTTGTAGATTTTTTTGTACTCATGTAGTGCATTATATGTTTCAGCAACCGAATTCTACAAAAGAGAAAGCAATCCCCAAGCCTTTCCCCGAGAAAAGGTTTCAGGTAACAGTGCAGAATTATGATTCCTCATTTACAGTATCTACTATTTCATAAACTTCATTGGAGAAGAACTATGTCTGGAAACTTCAGTGTGGTGGGAAGTTGCTAACCCACTGTTCAATGAACACCAACATGTGCTAGCTTGATAATTGAAAATATTGCTCTGTCCAAAAAGTTACAGAAAGCGAAAATGGCTTGATTTTCCGCATGTATGTTCAAGGAGAAGCATGCACTGACCTTTAACTTATGACATTTGAATGGCATCATGATTTTTTATGATTATGCATTTGTAGAAGGGATACTTATTCTTAACAGGGAGATTTGTAGCATCCTGTTCATCCCTCATTATACAGAACTGTGTCAGAGACTTGTGCATTAGGAACTGTTATGGGTTATATATGTAGTTAATTCTCAAGGCT
Source organism: Cynanchum wilfordii (assembly GCA_025388415.1). NCBI lineage: Eukaryota > Viridiplantae > Streptophyta > Magnoliopsida > Gentianales > Apocynaceae > Cynanchum > Cynanchum wilfordii. The sequence continues at coordinate 204,074 of JAHSUH010002350.1, forward strand.
CACCGCATTCATCTTATTCTTGTTTTTTTTTTTAACTGATATATACTGCTTTCTTTCTTGTCCAGGAAATTGCTGCATCAGCATCATTTTCAGGCAATCCTCTGGAAAAGCAAGCCAAAATAGACAGTCTTGTTAAGGTTCCACCAATCTCTTCTTATTGCGTAAGTTTCTTTTGTGATGTAACTTGTTTATTGGAGCCACCCCGCCAAATTTCTAGCATTTTGTATGCTTAGAAAGGCTCTTACACTGCAAGGTGGCTCATGCAGCTTCAGCATTTCCCAGATCCTGGATAAGGGAAGCAAAAGATAAATAGGATGTAATTCATATTATATATTTTTTCAAAAAAAAGAAATTATTAAATATAAAGATAAAAGATGAAGAAATTATATGTCTAGATGGACCATAAATGAACTCCATTGTTTGGTAAATGTTGCTACTGGAAATGGTCACTTGCCCTATTAATTGCTTCCAAATCAGATATCTTGATCTCTGACTATAAGCACAGTCTTCCTGTATTGTTGAGTTCGATGGTGCTTCAAAGGGAAATCCTGGACTTGCTGGTGCAGGGGCAGTGCTGCGTGCAGCAGATGGAAGTATGGTATGGCTTAAGCATTCTGTATTCCAAAATCCAGGCTTGTTATATTTGTTAGAAATGGACCTTATAGATTCCAAATCAATTTATTGTAGGTTTTTCGATTGCGTGAAGGTGTTGGTATTGCAACTAACAATGTTGCTGAATATCGAGGTATAATTTTAGGGCTTAGGTATGCGCTTGAAAAGGGATTCAAGCACATACGTGTGCAAGGAGACTCCAAGCTTGTTTGTATGCAGGTTTGTATTGATTTCATGACATTCAGTGTATGTTATATTTAAACTGATTCTTTTTGGATTGCCTTTCTTTTATTGATTTCTTTTTTTCTTCATTTTTCACTCTCGTTTTCGTTTTGATTGAGCAAGTACATTGTTACTTTTCAATAATGAACTTGCATATGTATGACATTTTGCTCATTCTTTTTATATGAAGCTCACAATTAATCTTGAATGTCCATTAGTGTAGGTAATACTCCACATTATAGTGAACATGATCTTGTGTACCATTTATGAATATAATAGCTTGTTTGATAACCTCCTTATCTACAATGTTGATTAGTCAATTAGGCATTTAAAATGTCTGCATTGGTAAATACTCCACATTTTAGTGAACATGATCTTGTGTACCATTTATGAATATAATAGATTGTTTGATAACCTCCTTATCTACAATGTTGATTAGTCAACTAGGCATTTAAAATGTCTGCATTGGTAAATACTCCACATTTTAGTGAACATGATCTTCTGTACCCCTTATGAATATGCTTGCTTGTTTGATAAACTCCTTATCTTCAATGTTGATTAGTCAACAGGCATTTAAAATGTGGATATTCAATTAGGAAACAAATGAATAAATCATAGGAATTTCTAGATAGGAGCGTTTTCAAAATGGAAGTTGTAAAATATTATCAAGAAAACAGATAAAGAAAAGAGAGAGCAAATCTCAGGATCTCACTAAGAAAAAGGATAAACCTTCTGATGTTACCTTATAGCGTTGCACCCTAAGTTCAATTGTGTAACATAATCATTGATTCTAGAAATAGTTAGTAGACACTATTAAATAGGAAACTACATACAGAATGAATAAGAATCTATTTTTAGGTCCTGTATCAGATCCTAGATCCACTACAACTTTTAGGACTTTTAGGAACAACAACCAAAACTATAAAACCATTAAAAATTAGAAAGCTAATACTGTCATCAGTAACCAACTAGAGTATTAATTTTTCACATAATTTTTAAAACTCTGACTAATGACTTAGGAGAAAATATTCCAAGATTAAGGCATATTGTAGAATCTTGGATTTAGTAAGAGTTCTTCAATCTTTTGGTCCCACCTTAACCTCCATCTCCAACACACACAAAAAGGTTAGACTTACTCGTTCTTTTCTTGATTCACTGAATTAAAGATTGAGTATGAGTTTAGTATTCGGTTCTCATTCAAGTTTGTTTCAGTTTTGAGGTTGCTAATGTGTATTATCACTTCTTCTTTTCTTGATTCTTTGAGTTAAAGATTGAATATGAGTTTATTATTTGATTCTGATGCAAGATTCCCATCACATGTAATGGGTTAGCTTGAGCTCTTTTGCTTTGCATACCTTTTTGGAGCAGATTCAGGGTCTCTGGAAAACCAAAAACCAGAACATGGCTGAGTTGTGCAAGGTCGCTAAGGAGCTTAGGGATCAGTTCGCGTCATTTGAGATCAGTCATATTGATAGGGTATTAATGAGATACTTTTATTTTATTTTGTTTTTTTCTTTTAATTCCTCTTTCTCTCACTCATGTTTTTTTTTTTTTTTTTTCTAAAAAAAATATATTAGGACTACAATACTGATGCTGATGCCCAGGCAAATTTAGCTATTTATCTCAAGGGTAAAGGCTATTCAAGTCTTCCAGTATTTCAAGTCTTTGTTCTTTTATTTTCCCTTCTGGAGCCTAACGAAGTCCAAATGTTTTGCAGGTGGAGATATTCAAGTGGAATGTGATATGAAGTAGTTGAAATGCCTCCAAGTTGTCAATAACCTTAGAGGGCTTTTTGCGGGAGCAATGTATTCGATACCAACCGGTTTTACTGCTATTGATACTCTATTCCTTGTATATATGTTATGTATTATTATAATCACTTTAATTGTTATCTTTTAGAAGTTGAACTTCAAGCCATATTTTACTTATTAACGTTACTGATCTTCTAGAGGTGTTTGCAGTAACATGCACCTTTTCTTACTCGTACTGGTTTCTTCTTCTTGTTCTTCTATATATATATATATATATTATATATATATATATATATATATGTATATGGATAATTTACCACTTATCCTTTAATATGTATATTTGACCAATTAAGTCCTTTTAACTTATGTCAAAAGGATTTTGTTGGTGAAAAAATATAAATTAAGGATCCCGACTTGGTTTCTAATTCTTTAACTTGTATTTATGTAAATATATATATGTATATATATTTGGGTAATTAAATTCATTATTTCTTTAACCAGTAAATAATAGCCTTGGTTAAAGTATGCAAGTTAAAGATTGTATTGACTAATTATATATATTATAAATTTTATTTGGATTTTTATAATGAAATTCAATTTAAGGTACTTCCTCCAATTATTTTCAGGTTAAATACTAAGAGAGGTAACTGGTTACCAGTAATAATAATAATAATCAAAATCTTCAGAAGAAAAATAGCAGAAGTGTTTTTAACTAGATTTAGTCGTTTGTTTTGATGCATAGCTAGGAAAAGTTGCTGGTAATTGTTCCAAGAAACTCCAAAATTGACTTGCCGTTAGTTCTATAAACTGAAAATAGATAATAGTTACCTATAAAAAAAAAATAAAAAATAAAAAAAGAAAAGAAAATAGATAATAGTTATAGTGGTAACTTTTAGTTCAGTAGATAGGAAAGGAAAGATACAAGATAAGATAGGCAACCCTCCTTCGCCTCCTCCTCCTTCCTCCTGACAATGGCTACAATTTCAAACACAATCTCTACGTTTTCAATTTACAAAGCTATCTCTCCTCCTTCGTCTTCTTGTCGGAGTTGTCTTCCAGTCCATTTTCTTCGATTCCGCAATGCCGTTCGCCTTCCTACTTCTTTCTCGTCAAACAATAATTCATCAATTTTTCAAAAAAGGCTCCTAAGAACGAGAAAGAACCTAAGGTGTTCTTTAGCTGCAGCGGAAGAAGAAACCCTAGCTCCCGAAAGTGATGAAACGTCGACTGCCTCACCGCCCGCTGACGAAACGGTCTCTGTTACGGTCTCGCCTTCCGACGTGCTTACGATGATCTTTCAGGTACTCTCTTCATCGAATTCAAATTTAATTTGCTGATTGAACTAGTACAATAATATAATTATTATTACTATTAAATATCTGCAGGCAGAAGGTACAATGAACGAGTCGGCAATTCCTACCCTGACTCAGGCGTTGGAGGTCAGTAGTATTATTGAATTCATTGTTGTCATTTCCTCCCTATTCCTGAATTCTTTATACAAAATATTTTCAACCTCCTTTTAAGCACTTAAAATTCCGCTAATATCGTTACTATCAGCATTCAGCATATGTAATATGTTAGAATTTTCTTAATATAATAATGATTCTAATTTTTATTATGTTGTTATAATCGCAGTTGAATTTGTAACTCCATTCTGTTTATAACACTGGGATTTTACTGCAGAATATTCAAATTCTTGTTGAATTCCATAAGACTACAGCTGCTTATGAGTTAAATTCCAATTTTCATGAATAGTCAGATAGAAAAATCCCAACATTCATGTGAAAAATGATACTTATTCCAGTTAGACTCGTGGAGTTTGAGGCTTTTCTGAAACTCCTAACACGTATTAGATTACATGGTTTTGTTGCCTTTTCTGATATTTATACTTGTACTATTTACACGCTTATGCTGTCATCAACATAAATGCACAGAGATTCTTCAAGAAACTCCTCAATGGAGCTTAATATCATCAGTGTAAAAGGGCATTCAGCCCACAGTTTTCATTTCTATTCTAAGAAATAGTTAAAAAATTCCTGTTATATCTTAAATTTCTAGACGAATGAATTAAGCCTTGACAAGATGTGGAGCATTAAACTATCTGTCTGCCCCAAGTTGAAGTTCCCATACTGGATCTCATATAATAGGTTCTACGGGGTATCTTCTCATTAGATAAAAGACTACAAAACTCAAGCTGTCAGGAAGATTGGAATTACTTTGTTTAGGTTCATTTTATTCTTATTGGAATATATATTGTATTGTAGTTTCTTTTCAACTACTTGTAGAAATTAAGCAAAATTTTAGTTTTTATTTCAGAAATTAAAAATAGCCTATCTGACTTTGGTTTTCTGACAAATTTTATACTTTCCCCCTATGTTAGGAAAATGAAGGTATTACAGATCTCAGGGTTCAACTGCTTGAGGGTATTGCAAGTGTAGAGGTGAGTATACCAGATGCTCCTTATACTCATATCTCAATTTGAACAAAATAAATACAAAACAAGTTCTACATTCTGAACTCTGAGGCAGTAGCTTCTGCTTCTGGGGCTTGAATTTTGAAATCCGAGGTCTCCTAATTGCTTTGGGATCATTTACTCATCCATTTTCTTGAAACTGAATTTTTGAGAGGGATTGAGTAATAGACATGCATACCTATGGTTGTTTAGGTAATAATTTCTGCCAACATTTTCTTTTTCTATCTCTATTGTCTTGAAAAAAGACAGCTTTTTCTTAAAAGTTCCTCACTACTACTGAAAACTTATAAGTTCCAACATATGGATTCCACATTACACATTAAATATTTTTACTTTAAATTTGAACACTTTCACTACTCTACTAAATATATTTTAATTATCTTATAAATTTATTCAATATATTAAATTCAATAAAAGGATCTACCCAAAAACAGCAGTATATTGTCTCCAAATGTCCTTTCTGTTTATGTGCGACATATATATAACCTTCATTCTACTTGTGTGTAGTTAACAAAGCAGACTACCGTACAAGCTACAGGAGTGGCTTCAAATTTGGTTGAGATAATACAAAGTAAAGGGTTCAAATTACAAACATTGAATTTGAGCTTTCAGGATGAGGAAGACTAAAGCTAGACTTCTGTTATTTGTTGCATGCATCCTGCACTGTTTGCTTCAGACTAAGACCTATATATTTGTAATCTAAAGTGAAAGATTACTCCAAGAGGAACATTTTCTTTTTTCTTTTTTTTTTGATAATTAAGAGGAACATTTTCTCTGTAACAACTGATTTGTATAATTTTGTATTTATTGCTCTTGATACTCTATTGTGCTTAAGTTTCTGATTTATCTCTCTTTGTTTGTTCTTAAAGATGATTGGTGCCCTGTACTCTGCCGTATCTTAGCTTGTTTTCATGGGCGCCAAAATTCAGCACATGAGACTACTTATTTGAGGTTCTTTCTTTTTTCTGTTTTTTCACCCCACAATTCCCGTATCTCCTTTTGTTGCTTCCTTTAAAGTTCAAACATCATGGTCTGCAATCAAAAGTTTTTTAAGTTCAGGTTTAAACAATTTCCTAATATTTGTGATCCACTAATACCGCCTTCACTTCTACTACAAGCATCAGTTTTGGCATTGGCTTGTGACTTACCCCAAAATTGAATAGAATAGCATAATCCCTTTTTATATGACCTGTATGTGCGTCAAGTTTTAGTGGGAAAAAAAAACATGAAATGTACTGTAGATAGAGATCGATGCCTTTATAATTAGGAGTAATAAAGAGGCAAAACCCACCAGGAAATACGATGTTTTGTTTATACTATTGCTTATTGTTCTGAGAAATCGAATAATTAGTAGTAAATAACCCAGAGAAAACCGACCATGCTGAGAGGTCACATGCTCTCTCTTTATTGTTATAAAAGCGTTTTTGTTTTTAACCATTTGATATTCAAATTATCGTGACTTTTACTAATTTATATTCAATGTAAAAGTTATATTTGTAGAATTTAACTCAATCAAACTTTTATGGTGCTTACAAGTTACAACTAAATCTCCATCTCATCTAGCATATAGAAGCAAAAACAAATTATACAGATACTACTAGTATATATATTATAAGTCAGAGTCGAAACCAATTTGTATTTAATTAAGTAGTACTAATATCATTCATTAATTTTGGAAATCATAAATTATTAGTTTACCAAGACTAGGTTGCTAGATCAAGATTGCCATGAAAATAAGTTAATTATTTGTTGACTTTAAGGTGGGAAATGGAATAAGCATTACTTGTACGCGCTCTGGGGTTTGCTTATAGACATAAACTCAGATTAACCTGTCTAAATATAGTAAATAACTCCTTAGATTCTCTTGACTCTATTTGATCCATTTTTGGAGCAATATATATATATATATATATATATATATATATATATATATATATATATATATAATTTCTAATGTTATTAGAATAACTCATTTATGGAAAGTATTTTGATCTTTCTTTCTCTGTGTAATTAGAAGAATTAAACCCTTGACTTACTATAAGTGATAAGCATGTCATGAGTAATAATTAAACTTACGCAGAGTTGAATTAAGAAGGGAAGAAAAAAATCTCTTCGATGTTTATAGTCCATAGATATTGGATCTACTCAACAATAAATAAATGGATGTGTTAGTAAATATTATTAATGCTTTTATCCGGGAAAGATGGCATCAGCAACGCGAATGAATCACTTGCTACTTTCCTATTTTCACGTATGGATGTCCACTTGCATGCTATATATACCGATCACAGCCCTTACTTATCCAACAGACACAATATATATCATCTACCGCCCTCTAGAGGTGGAGATACCACTGTTAGTTAGTACATACATACTTCACAATGGCTGTGAAAGTTCATTTGATCTTTCTCTTAGCCATTGTGCTTCTTGTTAACACTAGGGTATGTCTATGCTCTACTCACATTTATATATCATCTACCTATGTATGTATGTATGTCATATCTTTAAGTGTATTGACCTCTTTCTTTTTTTGTAGGTAACAACATCTTTAGAAGAGGAAATTGTCACTGAGGTAATAAGGAAGAGATTTTTAAGTTTTTAAATCTACTCATAGATTATTTAGTTCTTCAATTTATTTTTTTAATGTAATTTTGTTTCTTTCTTTTGTGTTTTCGTAGAGACGTCGTGATCATAAAGAAGGCCGAGCAAAGCCACCAGTGAATTGGCCTTATGAGGCTCCAATCTATCCTCCTCAAGAGGAGCCTATCTATACCCCTATGGAGGCGCCATTCATTCCCCCAAACATTGCACCTTATCTTTCACCAATGAAGTCTCCAATTAGTCTTACACCTTCTTTCCCTCATTTGAAGCCTCCAATTAGTTTTCCTCCAATAAAACCTCCAATCAATCCTCCGCCTTCAATCCCTCCAATGAAGCCTCCAGTCAATTCTCCACCATCTCAGCCCCCTGTGAAGCCTCCAGTTAATACTCCTTCTCCTTCTTATCCTCCAATAAAATCTCCAGTTATTAATCCACCACCTTCTAACTCTCCAATAAGTTCTCCACCTTCTCAACCCCCTGTGAAGCCTCCAGTTAGTAGTCCTCCCCCAATCACTCCTCCTCCTGTATACCCTCCAATGAAACCTCCAGTAAGCAATCCTCCCCCAATCACGCTTCCACCTTCTAACCCTCCAGTGAAGCCTCCAGTCGGTTCTCCACCTTCTCAACCCCCCATGAAACCTCCAGTTAGTAGTCCTCCCCCAATCACTCCTCCTCCTGTATACCCTCCAATTAAGCCTCCAGTCGGTTCTCCACTTTCTCGGCCCCCCGTGAAGTCTCCAGTTGCAGTCCTCCCCCAATCACGCCTCCACCTTCTAAGCCTCCAGTCAATTCTCCACCTTCTCAACCCCCCGTGAAGCCTCCAGTTAGTAGTCCTTCCCCAATCACTCCTCCTGTATACCCTCCAATTAAGCCTCCAGTCAATTCTCCACCTTCTCAGCCCTCCGTAAAGCCTCCAGTTAGTAGTCCTCCCCCAATCACTCCTCCTCATGTATACCCTCCAATAAAGCCTCCAGTTAGAAGCCCTCCCCCAATCACTCCTCCACCTTCTAACCCTCCGGTGAAGCCTCCAGTCGGTTCTCCACCTTCTCAACCCCCCGTGAAGCCTCCAGTTAGTAGTCCTCCCCCAATCACTCTTCCTCCTGTATACCCTCCAATTAAGTCTCCAGTCGGTTCTCCACCTTCTCGGCCCCCGTGAAGCCTCCAGTTAGTAGTCCTCCCCCAATCACTCCTCCACCTTCTAAGCCTCCAATGAAGCCTCCAGTCGGTTCTCCACCTTCTCAGCCCCCGTGAAGCCTCCAATTAGCAATCCTCCCCCAGTCACACCTCCACCCTCTAACCCTCCAGTGAAGTCTCCAAGGCCGGTTCTCCACCTTCTCAACCCCCTGTGAAGCCTCCAACTAGTAGTCCTCCCCCCAATTACTCCTCCTCCTCGTATACCCCTCCAATAAAGCCTCCAGGTTAGTAGTCCTCCCCCAATCACTCCTCCACCTTCTAACCCTCCGGTGAAGCCTCCAGTCGGTTCTCCACCTTCTCAGCCCCCGTGAAGCCTCCAATTAGCAATCCTCCCCCAGTCACGCCTCCACCCTCTAACCCTCCAGTGAAGTCTCCAGCCGGTTCTCCACCTTCTCAACCCCCTGTGAAGCCTCCAACTAGTAGTCCTCCCCCAATTACTCCTCCTCCTGTATACCCTCCAATAAAGCCTCCAATTAGCAATCCTCCCCCAATCACTCCTCCACCTTCTAACCCTCCAGTGAAGCCTCCAGTAAGTTCTCCACCTTCTCAGCCCCCTGTGAAGTCTCCAGTTAGTAGTCCTCCCCCAATCACTCCTCCACCTGTATACCCTCCAATGAAGCCTCCGGTCGGTTCTCCACCTTCTCTACCTCCTACTAAGCCTCCGGTTGGCAGTCCTCCTCCATTAAAGCCTCCAGTATATCCTCCACAAGTTCCACCCATTAACCCTTCTCATGGTACATATTTGAACTACTGCTATATTTATATATATTATATGCTAACTTGTTATAGATTTGAGTGTTGTTCTCATTGAATTTGTTGCTAATTTACTTTGACATTTGAAATCCAGGCAATTGTATCCCAATGTGTGCAAGCTACTGCAAGAGTCATTCCTCCAAGAGAAAATGCTTGAGGCAGTGCGTTCCTTGTTGTGACAAGTACAAATGTGTCCCCGCAAGATATTCCAAGAAGGGTTGTAAAAAGTGGAGTAAAATAAAATATCATGGACAGATGATTAAGTGTCCTAAATACTAATTTTAATCTTATCATATTTTCTTTCTTTTACAATATTATTCACGTTTAATCATATAATAAATATAGCTTTACCCCATAACTCAATAATGGCTCCTTTGATGATAGTATTTCCTTGTAAGAAGCAATGCCAGCTTCACCTATTTCATTAGCTAATACTATGAAGGATATATATTGCTCAAAAGCACTTAAAAGTATTTATTATTTTTATTTCCCTTTTCCTTTTCAAGTTTCATTGACACATGGGAAAATTTGATCCTATGTATTTCAAGGATTATAATAATAAACAATTCATAAAAATAAAAAAATAAAAAAAAAGAAGAAAGAAAGAAAAAGATAATAATAAAAAAGAAGAAGGTAAAATCTCAAAAGGCTACAGGAAGGTGGGTAAGTAGGTCTGAGTTCTGAAGAGAGATATACTTAATAAACATCAGTCATCCAGAAGTTGCATCTGAATTGCACGTGACTCCACATGTCCAAATGGTTTGCTTCCCAGTACTGCAAGCAAGCAGACAAACAATTTTAGTGAAAAAAAAAAATTTCTTATGTGATACCAGTTTCAATAAGTGTATATATATATATATATATATTTTATTAATAATTTGAGAGATCATATTGATTAGACTCGTAAACTCATCCTGTAAGGTTTGATATCATTTATATTTGACTATTTGATATTATTTTTATTATATTAAAAATATATCTTGAGTTGATTATAAATATTTAAATTTATTTTTTTATATCATTACACATTTATTTATTATTTCAATGTAGAATAGAGTATGAGAGATAATTTCATGTAGAAGTTTAAAAGTTCACAAATCGTTATTGGACATAAACTAATTTATTATGTTTAGTTGCACCTAAACAGAAAAGTTAAGCTTCAAGAGTGTAAATATCATACTAATTTTATATCATTTTTTTTTTGGTAAATTGCAAGAGTATATTGAATCAAACACAGCCCTACAAACAACGAAATATAAAATTATATAATAAATTCTTTTATGTCATAAATATATATAAAAGAATCTAAATATTTATTATTAATTTGAATTTTTTTTTTAAAAAAAAATTATATTATTTATAAATATAATAATAGTAATTATATAAAAAATAAAAATAGTAAGTAATTAATTAATTCTTGAATTATAGAGGGAACATGGTGGACATGGAAAGACTGAAGCGCAAGTCGTCATTTGACAGATGAACTGAGCTGCATTTACTGGAAATTATAAATAAAAAAAATGTCAGATTAGTTTTACAGTTTCCAAGACTGAAGAAAACAGAGAAAGAGAGAAAAAAAGTGTGTCGACAAATATACATATATAAATATATATATATATATATATTGTGTATGTAATCTAACTTTATTTGTTAAATCATAATTTGGAATTAAAAGTAAGATTTATCATTAATTAAAAACTTAAAATCTTATCGTTGTTTAACAGTGGTGATTAAAATATTTAAATTTATTTGATTACCTTTTTTTTTTTTTTTTTACTAACAAACAGTACAGAAGAATCATATCAAAACCCTACTGAAGATATTATATTTATAATATTTACACGGTTCTCCACGAGTAATGTCTCACTGAAGTACTACAGCTGTAGAAAATGCATTAAAATCGACACTGACCACCTGCACTGCTTGCTCCAGTAACACCACCCTCCTTCTCTCTCCTCTCCATATTATTTCTCTCTCTATATATACTGCCCCATCCCCATTCTGCCTCTTCACCACTGCTGCATGATATCTTCCCCTCTAACAAATCAAGCAAAAACAAAAATGAATATAAAAGCTTCATTACTCGTTTTGATCCCTCTGTTTCTAGTTAATGTTTCACAGGTAAGATTAGAAACGTCCATTTTCTCTTTCTTCGAGTTTGGTGATCTATTGTTTTGTTCATGTTTAATTTCCTAACATATATTCTCCTTTTTTTTTAATTTTTTGGCCGCAGGTTTTGTCCCAGAGTGAAGAATATTTGTACGTTAAGGTAATTTTTCTACCGATATATATATATATATATATATATATATATATGTGTATGTATTTTTGCAATTTTAGGTTATTTGAGAATAAGAGTTTGGTTACTTACATTATAAGAGGTGCGAAGAACTCATCTGAAGTTGGTAACTCTGTGCAGGTAACCTCTGCAATTGCACCAATTCCAAGCCCTAAGAAATCTCCCATTCCGGCCCCGCCATTTTCTAAACCAGTTCCTGCTCCGCCTCTCCCCCCGCCTCCGTCCAAGGTTTCACCTCCTCCGCCGGTCTACAAACCAGTACCACCTTCACCACCTGTTAAGAAGCCAACTCCTACGCCTCCTCCTGCCAAGGTTACGCCACCTCCTTCACCGACGCCGCCGGCTAAGGTTTTACCACCTCCACCACCCCGGCCACGAACTACTAAAGGTAAGTATGCATTTTTTTTTTTTTTTGGTTGTTGAACCTGAGTTAGGATTCCGAGTTTTTATGGTTTTTTTCAAGTGCAATCTTAAATATATACATGGATATGCGTGCAGATTGCATTCCCTTGTGTGTGGTGAGGTGCAAGCTACATTCGAGGAAGAACGTGTGCTTAAGGGCATGCGTTACGTGCTGTGATCGGTGCAAATGTGTTCCTCCAGGGCAATATGGGAACAGAGAGAAATGTGGCAAATGCTACGCGGACATGACCACTCGCGGTGGCAGGCTTAAATGTCCCTGATAATTAAAACAATTTCCTAATTTGTTCGGAGGATGATATTAGTCTATGTAGTAGTACAGTTCTTTTTTTTTTTTTTCCTCCCGTACCGATCACGAACTTGAAAAATAAAGAAAAATTTTAAGTTCCTTCAGATCTTGTTGAGTGTGTTTTCTGGATGCCTATGTATTTTAGAGAAGATATGTTTTGTTTTAGTACACAGTATTTTCTCTTTACTAATTTAGTACTATTATCGACTATTTTTTTTATTTAATTGCTATTTACAAACACTACACGTTAAAATATACCCTAAAATATGAGGACCCAATACTTTGTCCCCGATTTAGGGGGCATCTCAGCATTTTGAAAAAAAAAAATTAAAATAGTTTTTGTTTTTTAGTTTTATATATAAAATAAATAATATATATTTATTTCACCTTTCAAGCAAAAAAAAAAAAAAATGATCTATAGAAATTCGCCAAATAAAAACTGAATTTAGAATCATAAATTTACATACCTTCAAGGATTTAAGATCTAAATATATTTTGATTTTAATATATTAATTTTTAATAAATTTTGATATTTTTAAGTAGGAATAGAGTTAAATATAAACAATAGGTTAATGGTTTAAATTTCATTCAGCATTTATTTAAAATTTAAAATCATTTTTTTCATATAGAATAATTCAGTTTAAATAAAAATTAATTTATATTTTTTTTATATTCAAAATTTAGAGTCATTTTTTTCATAGAGAATAATTCAGTTCAAATAAAAATTAATTTAAATATGAATTCAATCAAAATATTTTCTTATGATGGAACTCACCATGACACCCCCACCGTGCCATAAGCAAAATATTTTCTTATTTAGATTCATATAGAACATCTGGGCTGAAAAAAATCAAATGGCCTAATTTAAAACTTATTCCAATTACACCATTGCATTTCAAATTTTGGGCCTGTTAACCAACGAAATGTTCACTTTCCAAATCTTTTAGAATCCTCGAGATATCTCAAGAGTTAGACTCAGCAGGCCGAATTGGAGTCGGGAAAAAAAAAATTCTTTCAGAGTCGTTCTCTGTTTCGTTCAACAACTACAGATCGGAGAAACGCGAGCCTTTTTGGAATACCAGATCCCGCTTCAACGACGTCCAACGTCATTTTCGTTTTCGCGGGTGAGCTTTGCCTGCAGTGAACTGTGTTTCTGCGATATACATAAGCAAAAATATGAGAGTAATTAACAATGAGATCTTGGGAGGACGAAAGGGATCAGAGACAAGAGACAGAGTTAGACACAAATGGCTGAAAGGGAGAGAAAAATGGCTGGTGGTTCTCGGCCTTGTTTTGCACGCCGTCTACATGCTCAGCATTTTCGATATTTATTTCAAGACCCCAATTGTCCATGGCATGGAACCTGTCACTCCCCACTTTACTGCCCCTGCCAAGCGCCTTGTCCTCTTAGTTGGTATATATATATATATATATCTATCTATATTGCACGCCACTCGTTTGATAATTTTACAAAGTGACTTAGACGTTATATTACATAGAGAGCCTTTTCAATTTCTATAGTTTGGTTGTGCATTTTGTCACTGACCATAAAATCGTTCGTTATTGCAGCCGATGGTTTAAGAGCGGACAAGTTTTTCGAACCTGATTCAGAGGGGAACTACAGGGCGCCATTTTTGAGAAGTGTGATTAAGGAACGCGGTCGCTGGGGAGTGTCACATGCTCGTCCTCCTACAGAATCTAGGCCTGGGCATGTGGCTATCATTGCCGGCTTTTATGAGGATCCAAGTGCTGTTACGAAAGGTTGAGTTTATTTTCTTCGCATTGATAATTTAGGTTGCTTTCTTCTGTTTGCTTACAATACTCCTACATCCATTTACAGGTTGGAAAGCAAATCCGGTTGAATTTGATTCAGTATTTAATCAGAGTCGTCACACCATTGCTTACGGTAGCCCTGATATTGTTCCAATATTCTGTGGTGCCTTGTCACATAGCACATGGAAATCCTATCCTCATGAATACGAAGATTTTGCTACTGGTTTGTTTCAACTCTGGTCTTAGTTCTGTTTGCATTCCTTTCTTTCCTTTGTAAAACAAAAGTCTAATTACGACTACTTGAGTTGGAGAAAAATCTTAAGCTGCGACTTTGAAGTTAGATGTGTGTTTTTGGCTCTACAATTGTTGTCTGACCACACTGGACCATGTAGATCACTGTACCCAGTGAATACAGTTTAAACATCGTTGGATACTGCAGAACTTAGCCGTTATTTCTTAAGTTTCCAGCAGCAGAACATACTTTAAACAAAATTTTCTGCATTATAGAAATAATCATTTTTTTTTTAATATATATATACTAAGTTATGCATTTATTAAGATGAAACATACTATGGATGTGATTTAACAAACTGAGTGATCGATTTTCTCCACAAACAAGTAGTTTATGAAATACTGAGAAGATGTCTTTACTCCTTGTCGGAGGGATTAGGAGCCACCAAAATCCATATTCATCTAGGCACTCGAAATTTAGCTACAGTAGGTCATACCTGAGTTTCACCTTCAAACAATGCTTTATCAATTTGGTAGTTTCCATGCAGATGCATCCTTTTTGGATGAGTGGTCATTTGATCAACTCGCAAGCCTTTTGAATAGGTCAAACGAAGATCCAAAGTTGAAGCAGCTTCTTCAACAGGACAAACTTGTCATCTTTTTGCACCTGCTTGGTTGTGATTCAAATGGTCATGCTCATCGACCGTATTCATCCATCTATCTCAATAATGTTAAGGTTGTTGATCACATAGCTGAAAGAGTTTACAATCTTCTCCAGAGTTACTTCAAGGATGACTTGACTGCGTACATTTTTACTGCTGATCATGGAATGAGTGACAAAGGTTATATATGGGTTTCAGAACTCGTTTACTTTTATACTACACTGCATTCTATTCCTGGCTGATGCATACTGGATTTTTTTTTTTTTTTTTAAAAATAAAAAAAAATACAACAAAAACACACACACATTTATATAAGTTATATGCAGGGACACTGAAACAATTTTTTGTTTAAAAAGAAAAAAAAGAGAAAGCACCATACCACTTGTATCAAGATTGGATATGCCCTCTTTTTCTCTCTTTAGGACTTCACTGAATATTGCCACACTTATGACAGGAAGCCATGGAGATGGACATCCCACAAACACTGATACACCACTTGTTGCCTGGGGAGCAGGTGTTGGACATCCCATGCCCGCTATGACCAGTGACCATTCAGATCATCCTGTTCGTTTTGTTGATGAACATTTGCATGATGCACCAACACCTTCTGACTGGGGACTTGATGGTATTGAGAGGTTGGATGTTAACCAAGCTGATATCGCACCACTGATGGTTGTACAGTTGTTCCTTACTGGAGATCATACAAACCTGATTTTGTATTAAGTTATACCTCAAAAGTTTAGTTCTCACATTTCAGTGATATCTTATGCAGTCAACTCTTGTCGGTTTGCCGTGTCCTGTTAACTCGGTTGGAAATTTGCCACTTGGTTACCTTAATCTAGACAAGGTGAAATCACTTAAATAAATGGCAGAAAAGTTCAAAGCATTCCCCAACTTGATCTTTTGTGCTTTTTTCATAGTAAAATTAACTGGAGAACTGGTTGTTTAATTTTTTTTTTCCCCTCCAGGTGGGAAAGGTTGAAGCTGTATTAGCAAATACGAATCAGATTCTCAAACAGTTTCTCCAGAAATCACGTATCCTTTTTTTATATATTTTTCTGTGCTGTTCAGTTCTTATCAGTTTTCACTCCTCACCTGATGCATGTGTTGGGTGGATTTGGGCTCAGGAGCAGAATAGCCATGCTATTTAGTTTTCTTTGACAACTTTAAGAACTGAAGCAGGCCCAGTCATTGTACTTCAAGCCTTTCAGACCACTAGCAAACTATACATCTGTATTGAATCAAGTTGAGCATCTGATCGGTCTAGGAGAATATGAATCTGCAATTAGACTATGTGAGCATCTACGAAGTCTGGCATTGGATGGACTCCACTATTTTCAGACTTATGATTGGTTCATGCTGATGAGTATTATTACACTTGGATATATTGGTTGGATGATTTATATCCTACTGCATGTCTTGCAATCTTACACCTCCTTTCCAGAAAATTTCTTCGGAAAAGATCAAGTTGTTTATTTGAGGCAGAATACTGGAAAGGTAACGTAGATTTGATATGATTTACGCCTCTTGCTTCCGCCACTATGTGTTTATAGGGTAAGCTTAAGAACTGTCTTTATCCTTGATTTAAAAATATGAATTCCTAACACATGGGTCCACCACAAACCACTTAAAGGCAAATAAGGATAAAGTGTTAACTTTTCATGGCTAAATTGTCTCCTGAATATTTTTGTCAAGTCAAAATAGGATATCCAATTTTGGACAAAGTGATGGTAGTTGTTCAGACAAATATTTGTTAGATGGAGTTACATTGTCATATGCTCTAAAAATTTAAGTAGAATGGGTTTAAATTTATCCTCTTAACAATATACATAAACTTTCATATTAAAAGGAAAGGATACATTTAACATGAAAACTTGGAATAAGAATTACCTGTGGGCCATTGATTGGATAAAAACTAATTTTCTCCACATGGATTTCTTGTATCTTTATGGTTTTGTAAGATAAGAGGCACAGTGATTAATAGTTTATACATATGTTTAGATATCCCTGATTTGGTCCAATTCTTCGGATTGTTTGTTTTGGGACTATTAACTTACTACCCTGTGAATAATCAAGTATTCTTTCTAAATTGTTTTCCTTTCACGTGTCAGATATATCTCTCTGGATGCATCTTCCTGTGCCTAGTGTGCACTCTGCTGCTGCTGCAGCACTCACCCCTTCTTTATCATGTGTACGCTGCTGTGACAGTATTTCTCTGGACTCAAATATTTAGTGAATATCCGTTTCTTATAGCATTATGGCGTGACTTATCAAGGAGAAAATGTTATAACTTTGTGAAACTCATTGCAACCTGTGTTATTACGGTGCTCATCCTTGAAGTCCTGGTACATTTTCTGGCATATGCTAACTATTTTTTATGATGAACTTTGAAAAGTGACAAGTGGCTTAGTGAGAATTGGTTTGTTCTTAGAGAAAAGCAAAGTCATCTAGCTTAATAATTTTTCATGCAGGTAAAAAGCTTCACAGATAGGAAGCTATATACTTGGAGTTTCTTGACAGTTGGGATTGTTGCTGCTGCTTATCTTATTTGTTCAATTCCTTGGAGATCTACTGTTCCATTTTTCATTTTGCTGGCTTGTTGGTTCTTGTCCATTTTCACATTAATGCCTGCTGAAATTCCGGATAATACTCAACTAGTGTAAGTCATCTGTTTTATAATTGATCAAGTATGTTTGAGAAGTTAGCTATATATTCAAGCCATGCTCAGGCAGGGGTTGGCTCAACCACTTCATGTTCATATACAATATATCAAGAGGAACCACAAAAGAAGCATAAGATAATTCTGATAATTGTTATATCATCTTGTTGGATAAGATGACTCCATGCTATACTCTTTATTCAGAATCTAGATGCTAGGGACATGCTTCTACATGAACTGTAATTAATATTGATCCAAGTTGGTGCATAAAATACATAAATCATTCTATTGTTATGCTTACACTTTTTTCTGAAGTTACATTAAGTTGTGCATTTCTCAGCTTGGTGTTTTAGTAGAATTATGAAATTTGTGTGGCTAAGCAGTCTTGCAGTGCACATGTGCTAGCTTACTTGTGTATTTGTACGTCTCATTTACAAATGTAAATTCAATCCTTTAAATTTTTTGTTTGATAACTTCAGAGGGAAATGAGATATAGCAGGTTAGCCTAACGGAAAGGTGTGTAATGCTCTTGGAAACCGTATGGGAATAAGTTTGGCTATGTAATAAGTTGAGTGGAGCTTTTAGATGTGTTTCTAAAAGGAGTATTTTAACAGTATTTTGATTGGTATTATCTGCTTATGTAGAGTTGTCAGTGGAATCATTATTATGGTAATTGGAGGAATTGGGAGGTATCTGGATCTTCATACTACGCAAAACAAATATTGGCTTAGTCTTCTTGCTCATGACAAAGAAAAAAGCAAGTTCCCTATGCTCTTCCAGTTGCAGGTATTAATGGCGTTTTTAATTAACCTGATCTTTTCTTTGAAATAGTAATCTTCAAAGTTAACCATCTGAGGTGGATGTAGATTCTTTTGATTGGCTTGTCAACAGTGATGGTGCCATTGTCAACCTATCACCGAACAGAAAAACATGAATTACGTACATTACACCAGCTAATAAACTGGTCCATTGCTGGTATCAATTTTGCTCTTATGCACCCCCTGTCCCTTTTTTTTGTGTCTGTGTTTACTTGGTATAATTACTAGTTTATAATAGTTGTTCCACTTATTAGATCTCAGTCTCTAACAAATGTAATTGGGATATTGAATCTATATCATGCTGATTAATGTAAAATATTTAATGGAGCTGTATGACATTGAAGTTCAGTTCAACTTATTGAGACTATAGTTTACCCTTAAATGTATTACCTTCTTGAAATTATGGTCATTGCCTTCAGAAAATTTAGTTTTGTTTGTAAATAGTTATTTGCAGAATCGACACTATCATTGACATTTTCCCTTTGTTCTGCTGTAGTGTTTTCAATGGCCCTACCACTATTTTCTCCAACTGGTCTGCTGTCCCGGTTAACTTCCATATACCTTGGCTTTGCACCAGCATTTCTACTTCTGTCAATCGGGTATTTCTACTTGAATGTATTACAAACTTTCATTGAAGTCCTAATGTTGACCAAATGCAGAAATATTCTACATTACATCTTGAAAGTTTTGCAGGTATGAAGCTCTGTTTTACTCTTCACTTGCTCTTGCATTGGTAGCTTGGATTCTGTTTGAGAATGCTTATATCTATATAAGCAAGCCGAACATATCTTCAACTTCAATGGAGGATCACAATATTCTCAAACATGATGAGAGATGCCTGCAGCTTTCTGATATGAGAATTCCATTGACCTTTGTAAGTGACAACCTTCTTTATTCTCATAATTCCATGACAAAATCTGGAAAAATCATACACCCCAAAAAGAGTGAATGCAAATTTCTTCTTTCAATTGAAATTATAATGCATGTTGAAACTGTGTGCTCTTTTTGTCTAGATGGTCTTCTTCAATATTGCATTCTTCGGAACTGGAAATTTTGCTAGTATCGCAAGTTTTGAGATTTCATCTGTTTATCGGTTCATCACAATTTTCAGTGTAAGTGAATGCTAATTGGGTGTCTTCTTTGTTCCTATTTATTTTTGTTATTGGAATCTAATAATTTATTTCTGAAAATTGCAGCCATTTCTGATGGCAGCTCTCCTTATCTTTAAGTTATTGATACCTTTCATCCTTGTCATGTAAGTCATGTACATTTCTCTTGAGTAACTGTTCTATGATTGGAATTTCCTTACATTTTTGCTAGTCTTGAAATTTCCTTACATTACATGATGTAAACAAAAAATATTTCCAGTAGATTGCATAAAGCCACTGTTCACTCATTCTCTTTGAACTCAAAATTTTGAATTTAATGATGGCTGTTTATTCTGATATGTATAGAATGTTTCTAAAGACCATAGCGGTAAAAGCTTGAAACTTAATGCCATTTCAACATTTACATTATAAATTTTGAAACTATCATTATTGACATTTAAGAAAAGATGCCTCTAAATTTGATTCTAACATAAACCTTTAGCTCAGAGAAAGTATGCTGGAGAAGATTGTTCTGTAGAAAAACAATTCAAATGATCAGAAACTTTGAAAATAGTTTGTGATTGACCAAAATTTAGTGGTTTTTAATGCTGTGATGAAATTGTTTATTGGTCTTTTGAATTATAAGCCTCTCAAGTATATATAGTTGGGTAAGTTATTTTAAAAATTTTAGTTATACCACTTTTTGGTGTTTCACTGGCAAGGCATTGCATTTACAACTCTTACTCTGGACATGAATGCAGATGTGCGTTTAGTTCAATAACCAAGCTAATTCGGGTTCCGTTGTTGGGCTGCTATTTTCTTGTGATATTGTGTTCAGATGTAATGACAATCCATTTCTTTTTCCTGGTAGGTTTCCTCATTCATTTGATGCTCCAGTTTTCATTATTTATATCCTTTAGTTGATAATACAATATGTAACTTAATGAGCACAGGTAATAAGCTTTTCTCAGAGCAGTGAGATTGATGCTTATATATCATGATCTTTTAAGATTTGGATACTAGTGTAAACTGGTGATTATGCGAGCTGAAGGTTTCTTATTAGTCTACCATATGAGAGTAGAGAGAGAAATAATCTTTCTCGTGTGAACAACTGGCAAAATGTTTTCTTGATTTGGCCTATGAAAAAAATTTGTTTATCTGCTGGTTCAAAGTCATTGGCAAGTCTCGTGTGTATGTATAAACCATGTTAAACTTCGAATTCAAGGATTCAGGTTTCTTGTGCGAATGGGGAAGTGGTTTTCTCCGTAGTCAAATACGGGTACTAAGATAATTTAATTGATGAACAAAATGGCCTGTTGTCATGGTTGGCAGGTCCGAAATACAGGAAGCTGGATGGAAATAGGGAACAGCATTAGCCATTTTGGTATTATGAGTGCCCAAGTTGTGTTTGTACTGGTGCTTTTTGCTGTGACAAACGTATATACAAAAGATATCCAGACAAGATCAGATCATCAATTCTCACGGAAAGCTTTGTGATTCCTTTCTAATCTTGAATGTTCTAACAGGTTCTTTTAGATATCAGCCCATTCATTGTGTGTACAATAGCTCATTACTGATGTAGGAATTTTGATTTTTGAGAGATTTTTTCCACTGGGGCATAGCATAGCAATTGATAATGACATTAACAATTGCAATTTTTTCCTTCCCTTGTTGTAGTGTGATTACTTTGTCTGATTGCTTTTATATTTACTGACTAAACACTAAATGCGAAAGAGTGCAAGAAACAAATTACTCCTAGATGTGATATTAGTGGGTGGATGTAAAAAAGGCTTGTTGGTTCCGTTCTGTTCTGTTCTGTTCTGTTCTGTTCATTGTTCCTATGACTTTCTTTCATTTCTCAAAATAATGTAACACAAGCCTTGGAGATTTCCTCCAAGGGTGGAATAGTCTTTTAACCCCCACACTCTTTGTTCTATGTATGGAGATCTTTCCATCCCTCCCAGAAATGAAAATAATAATAATAATAATAATTAGAAACACAGAATACAAAATGTTCTTTCTAATTGGAGATTTCAACGCAATTATTAAACCAACAATATTGAATAGAAAGATGGTCGATCATGTGATTTTTTTCAATTAGGACACCAGTGTTCTGAATACACGCCGGATAACTCGTTCTTTAGTTTCTTCCTCTCTTTTTTTTATCATTATTTGATCTTGGAGAATTTAGTAAAGAATTTTGAGTTTTTTTTATGTTAAATCTTGCACTTAATAATTAATGAATTTATTTGATCTCTTCAAATAATTTGAGTATAGTCGTTTGGATGCTAAAAACTACATTGAAAAATTTCCACTCCCATACGTTACATCATTCATTATTCTTTGTCTGATTATTCATTTCAGCTTCAGCTTTTTTTACAATACATTTTTTTTTTATACGCAGTTGCAAAGCTACTGCTAATCTGTCTTTTTCCTTTCTGGCCTAAACTGCTTTTATTCTTGGGGGTTCTCTTGTTTCTACCCTCTCAAACTTCCAATTCAAAGCAATTCCCCCCCCCCACCCCCACTCCCACGCTTCCTTGAATCAACGATGCTCATTCTTGCTGCTAGAGTTTGGAAACTATATTTTTAAAAAATACATTGTAAATATACACGAATTTTGATAATCTTATAAAATAAAAAAAAAATTAATCAAAATAGTAATTTTAACTAATCATCTAATAATAATAATAAAATGTTTGGTCCTCTCACATCTAATAATAATAAAAAAATTTTTGGCC
Source organism: Cynanchum wilfordii (assembly GCA_025388415.1). NCBI lineage: Eukaryota > Viridiplantae > Streptophyta > Magnoliopsida > Gentianales > Apocynaceae > Cynanchum > Cynanchum wilfordii. The sequence continues at coordinate 226,660 of JAHSUH010002350.1, forward strand.
CCTCACCTGTCTCCACATTTGCCCTGGCCATGGCTCCCCATACGAATACATGCTGCACCGACGTGCCAACTTTCGTTCGACCCCACTCCTTGGATCCTACCCTCGCACAGCTCATACGTCCCGTGATTGGTGCTCCTATGGGTCTCCACGCGTCTAATTTCTCTCTGTCCCTGCACATGCTCACACCCGAAAACCTACTCTCTTTTCCTCTCTGCCTGCTTACTGCTTAGGCGCATTAGCACTTCAAACGAAAATACACCCTTTTAGTGCCTTTTGTTTTTTTTTTTTCCTCTCTCTCTAAAATCTGATATCTAGAAAGAAGCACACAACACTTTTTCATTTTAGTTTTCTGGATTCTTCTTCTTGATAGTCCCGGACAGCTAGAGCGCTAGAGTTGTTGGTGGAAGAAGGAACTAAAAGGAATAGCTGTGGCCCTGTGTCTCTGACTGACAGCACAAATTTCAGATAATGGCTTTGGTTTTGCCATTGTTGGTTCTCTTATCACTCTTCTTCACACCTTCACTGTCTTCCCAGTCCCGTTACAGTCATCAACCTTACCTCACCACTAACTATTACCAGAGAAGATGCCCGAGATTTGAGCAGATCATGCAAGAAACCACCACCAATAAGCAGATCAGCTCTCCGACCACCGCTGCCGGTACTCTCCGCCTCTTCTTCCACGACTGCTTTGTTTTCGGCTGCGATGCCTCCATCCTCATTTCCTCCACTCCTTTCAATAAGGCCGAGCGTGATGCCGATATCAACCTTTCCCTTCCCGGTGATGGCTTCGATGTTGTTGTGAGGGCTAAGACTGCCCTAGAGCTCGCCTGCCCTGGAGTTGTTTCCTGTGCCGACATATTAGCCGTCGCTACCAGGAACCTCGTCACCATGGCCGGCGGACCTTATTACCCTGTGAAATTAGGCCGCAAAGACGGATTGGTCTCCAAGGCTTCGACGGTTGAGGGAAATCTACCCCGACCTACAATGTCGATGGATGAAATCCTTAAGATTTTCGAGTCCAGAGGTTTTACGGTGCAGGAAATGGTGGCCCTATCCGGTGCGCACACAATCGGTTTCTCGCACTGCAAGGAGTTCAGTTCCAACATTTACAATTACAGCAAGGCGGTACAAACTGATCCCTCGTACAACCCGAGATTCGCCGGTGCGCTGAGAAATGCATGTGCAGATTTCCGGAATAATCCAACACTATCCGTGTTTAACGATGTAATGACTCCCAACAAATTCGACAACATGTACTACCAAAATCTACCGAGGGGAATGGGGTTATTGTCGTCGGACAGAACCCTGCAATCGGATCCAAGGACGAGGCCTTATGCGGAGTTGTACGGAAGAGACCAGAATGCGTTCTTCAAGGCATTTGCTCAAGCAATGCAGAAACTCAGCGAGTATGGCGTCAAGACCGGACGGAGAGGAGGAGAGATAAGGCGCAGATGCGATGCTTTCAATTACTGACAGTTGACGACAGATGATGAAGAGTAATGAAATGAAACCGATTGCATTTATGTTCAATTTTTGTTCCTTTCCGATTCTTCTTCTTTTTTTTTTTTTTTTTTTTGTGGCTGTGACAAATTTGATAATCTAATTATGTATACTGGAGACTGTTTTTAGTTTATTTTAGCAAAACCAAGTGCAGAATATATAAAATATATATACGGTGGTTGATGTGATGCATCTTTTTGCCAAATATTCTCCTTTTGTGCTCTTTTTTTGGCCCTTTTGTCAAACAAAAAAATGTTCATAGAAGAAGTATTTCTGAGCATATATGTATGTATGTATGTATGTATACAGTGATAAATTTTTTTGGTTTTGTACAAGTAAATATTGGTTCCTGATGCGCGCAAGCTGAGATCTCACGTTGACTTGTTACAGAAAGTGGCTTTGAATCCGGAATTTCATTTATATCCGCCCAAATTAGGCCCATTACTTTATGTTTTTACCCTTTTCGGATGAATTAATAAATGTGTAGTATTTTTTTTTAAAATTTTTTGAAAAAGAAATTTGCAGTTGATTTACTCTCTTTTATAAACACCTCAATTTTAGTACTCCCTTCTATTTTTAAAATTTAATTCATCAACCAATTCTACCAAGAAGGTTCCCCCGGGTATACATACATACACACATACATATTTTGGCTTTTTCTTTACCACCCTTTTAACGGTCACTTTTCCTGGATAATTTCACTTTTTTTTCCTTTCACCAAAAGATGACAACTGACGAGCTTTCAGAAACAATAAAACAGGACTTTTCAGAAAGCAAAAAAAGGAAAAAAAAAAAAAAGACAAAAGCAGATAACCTCCTCCTCCACCTTCCTACCACTATTTCACACTGACCTCCTCAATTTCTTCCTTCAATTTTATGGACAATAGTGAACAAACATAATTTGACTAATCCATTCAGAGAACTGACCAACATGGTTATATTTAGACGCCCAGTTGACTACAAAACAAACACACGCACAAAATACAGTAATGGTTATATGCTAGGTTAGGTGTATATTTAATTCTGGAAAAGGATAATTTGGCAAGGATGCTATTGCCTTCATCAATGCTGCTGCTGCATATATTACAGTCCATGCAACAATAGTGTTGAACATTAATTGTTTTTATCTTGCATTCATTAACAACAAATGATAATGACAGTTAAAAACTTCTTTATGACAAAAAAGAAAGTACAGTACTTTTTTTTTTTTTCCTTTTTTACCAATAGCATACAGACTCACTTGTTTTGCCTTTAGCGCTGGGATTCCTATGTTCTTGAATTGCTGCCACTCCTGATATGCCTTCTCCTCCCCCTAGTCCTCCTTATCTCTGGGGAAGAGAAATAGAGAAGGATAGGTTAAAGTACATTGGTGAACAAAGATAACTGTAGTCAGACTGAGAATGACTCTACTGCAACTTCTAATTCATAATTATGATATTTTCAATACCATCATAAATATATATTTACACAACCCAGAGTTATCTGTGCAGACTTAATTACTGGAGCAGAAGTAATTTTTCTGACCATGGTGTTTCCAATTGAAACTTTTGGAAACATTAGACCCTCCTACAAATATCAGGCCTAGATTTTCTTGCTCTGAGTTGGAAAGCTGCAATGAAATCTGTCCAATAACTATTAATATAAGCTCATGAATAGGAAGCTGTAAATGAGGAACTCATACCTTTATAGCTTGATATCTTCAAGTATTCTCAAAACTTTGATCTCCCTTGAGAACCAAAAAAGAACTTCAAGCAGGCTAGCATAAAATTATCTTCTCTTTTCTTAAGAGATGAAATGGCAGCAACATGGATTATGCTAAGCTAGTCCTAGTAACTTCAACATTTTTCCAGTAACAGACTCAAAGGTGTGGATGAAGAAATTCTATTTTATTACCTCCATTTCTGTATGGATAAGAATATTGAAAAAAACCATATCATTGTGAAAACCCTTTCCAATCTCATAAACATAATCAGGAGAAGGAAGATGAAACCAAAGAACAGTGGAGAAATCACAATCACCATCCCATTCCCAATTTCTCCATTGTTATAAAGGACATATCTATCAATATCACATTAATAAAACCACAAAATAGAACCAATAACTCATCTCACAATCATATTAAATTCAAAGCCATTGTACCAGCATCTGAAGCCTGAACCCATCAACAAATGGGAAGTAAGAGGAGAGCTGAACCAAAAAAAACCAGAAAAGGGAAAACATTTATCCAAATAAGAAACAGAATCCAGTTATCAAATATCAAGCCAGGAAAACAATGGAAGAAAAAGATGAGTTCAATCTTTTGCATCTCTTTCAAATACATTTAACACTCATCTCTTTATTTACACTGTACCTTCCAGAAAATCAATGTGGATGAGACATAAACAAGAAGCACCATGACCAAAATAAAATCTGCACAAGCATAAAACAACTATGCAAAACTTGCACATAATTACAAACCCATACCCAAAGATTTGATGTTCAGAAACTCAAAAAACTCAGCCTGGTTTTCCCTGGAATTGCGACCCAATTGATGTTACATTTGAACTCTTATCATTGTCAGAGTTAAGCAACTCTTCCCAGTCCACTACCTCCTCCTCCTCGTCCTTCTGAGTCAGCACTTCCAGAATCTTCCTCACCTTCTCTCGAGCTCTCGAGCTTTGAATATCCTCCAGTTTTCTTAACACTTGTTCGGCGTTAGCCTCCTTAGCCAATCCCTTAAACCTCAAGCCACCATGGCTCAACCCGTACAAAGCCACAAGAAAACTTTCTTGAGTTGAACTCGAGTCAAACTCACCCCGATTTAGAATATCCACAAAGCACTCCACTGCACCGCCATCAAGCATCGCTGTCCTTCCTTCCAAACTTGCCGCCAAATTGCACAGTACCAATAAAATCCGACTTACCATGTGACCCGATTTTACCATGCCCAGCAGAACTTGGACAGACCCAAGCTTCACTAATTTAACCCGATTGCTTTGAACTAGAGAGAGATGATATAAAGCGAGAGCTGAGTCATGCCGAGTGCGCTCAGATTGGGACCTGAGGGAGTGGAGAAGGGGGGGTAACGCTCCTAAGACCCCAATTGCAGTCTTGTTCTGATCGTCAAGTGCCAAACTGAATAGGGCACCCGCAGCATGATCCTGGGCTTCAGGGAACCCTCCCCTTAGAACATCAATTACAGGAGGAACAATGCCTGACCTGACCATTTTTACCTTGTTTTCATTTTCCAACGATAAATTCACCAGCACTGCAACCGAATTCACCTGAATGGACCCGTACCTAGAGGTGATCAATGACCGGAGAGTGGAGAGTAGTCGAGAAGTACAGAGATGGACCCGAGATTCTTCTCGGGTTCGGGTCAGCTTCCGAAGAGAAATCAGTGCATCCTCTTGTTCGAACACTTGAGAGCTTTTGAGTTTGGCAACGAACTCGTCCTCTTCAAGCGAATGAAGGCTTGAGTTTTCCGTATCAGAGAACGATGAAGATGAAGAATAACACGAGGGCCGAGTGGTTAGAGACAGAGGAGTGGTTGGTCCGTTAACCGCGGCCGCCACAGATTCTTCAGAGCTCGAGGAAACGTTCGTTGGTAGTACCCGCTCACTCTTTTCTGCAGAGACCAGAGAGTTGTCTTTTTCCAATTGAGAATTCGTAGAAACTCGCGAGGTCGCGAATAATTTGCTAACAATCTTTTCGGCAGTGTAAAAGTCCAGGGGTTTTGGAGAGTTTGAGAGGGAAGCTTGAGACCAGTTGAGGATAGTGGACTTGAGAGCGAGGTTGGGGATTATGGTGGAGAAATCAGGAACGGAGCCATCGGGGAGGGTGGGATTAAAGTTGAGGGAGTTGCAGGCATTAACACAGTTACGCTCAAAAGTGTGGCCGGAAGAGACAATGACTGGGTCGGCCATTAAGAAGCCAGAAATGGGACACAGAAATTCTTTAGGAGGGTTTTGTTTAGGAGACCTGTGGAAGTATATTTTCCACCTGTGCTTCCCACTCCCCATCACTCTTACCCCCTCTTTTCTCAGAACTACTGGAATTACTAAACAGAAAATCCTCTGCTTCTGAAAAAAATCATTTCAGACATAAAAGGGAAAACGCTGGAAGAAGGAGAGACATAATCCATAGATGGTCGAATTGGAACTAATTCGACTATGAATATCATCAGCAAGGCCCTGAAACAAAACATAACGACGCAGAATAAGGAATGAGGATGGACAAGGGAAGAAGAAGGGAAAGGGAAAGGGAAAGAGAGGTCCAGTAGTATAATGGAGCAAGTTCAGAAACAGCCATGGAAGGAAACTACTAATAATGGACGATGGAAGGAGAGATGTACCGGAGATTCGGGAATAGGATTCTCATGTCGATGAGCAGCAGCCAGTAGGGCGGTTGATTTCGAAGTCACGAGAGGACAATTTGAGAGAGAGTAAAGACATTTTTTAGTTGTTTTTGGCCGGAAAAAAACAAACGATAGAAATATACCCACAGTGACGTCGAAAGAGAGGGAGAAAAACCATTCCTTTCAGATTTCACCTATGACTATAGAGAGAGAGAGTATTGTTGACCTTTCTTGGTTGTCTTCCATGTTTCATGTCCTCTTTTTTTTCTCCAAACCAAAAAGGTTCCGTATTATTTATGACCTTTTTAATTTGCCCAACTATTCAAATAATTCTTATGAGATTTTAGATTTTTTTTTTTTTTTTTTTTTGGAAATAGATACTTTCTCTTCTTTATTTTAATTGACGGGTGGATGATTTTTTGAGGTTACCACGTAAATAAAGAGAGTTTCACTATACCATTGAGTAATATGTAAAAATTAAATAAAGAGAGTTTCATTAGACCATTGAGTATATAAAATAAAAAAAGTCATTAGTAAATATTTTAAAAATTTTCTTAGATTACAAGTAATCAAGAAAATATTTGTTGAAGGTTCTTGCGTATTGAGAATTTGGTTGTTTGTAATACATGTGTCATCGTGTATATATATATATATATATGCACGGAGGAAGTAGTCAATAGCGGGATACATCTGGAAAACATGTATTGTCCATCAATTTACTATGTAGGCATTTACATTTACACTGTCTTTTTACTGCCCTGGTACTTGAGAGTGACTTTGTTAGTAGTTATGGTACTTTTGTGTCCCTTCTAGTCCCTAATCAATATCGAGTAGACCGATTAATTTAATGTTTTAATATTTAAGAATATAAGCCTATTAGTAGTCATGTCACTTACGTGCCTTTCTAGATGCCAATCGAGGTCAAGTAGACCGACCAATTTAATGCTTTGTTACTTAGTACTACAAGCATGTTAGTACTAGCTGCTAATCGAGGCCAAGTAGATTGTAGTAAACATAGACCTAGCAATCCTACCGTGTCCATGCATAAGATTATTCCATCTACGGGCAATTTGGTCACTTCCATACCTTTTATTTTTTAAAAAAAATAAAATTAAAGTAATTAATTTCATATATTATATAATTTTATAAAAGAAAAAAAAAATGTTGAATGTCACGTTAGTAAATTATTATTATTATTGGGATTTAGTTTAATTACCCCAAGTCCAACGCAATTATAATGTTAATGTTTCAGAGCAGTAAAAAAAGGTGCATGGAAGGTGTGGTGCAATTATTATTGTTGGGTTCGTGACTTAATCTTTAAGGTTCTTTGCTGCACTGCACTCAGGTTTAGGTCAAGGTGTTTTAGGCTGTCTTCATTTTCTCTTTTCCCTATTTTTTTTTTTTTTTTTCTTCCCCTTGTTTTGCTCTATAAAGCTTCCAAATCCTCCTGTCTATATCATTACCTTTATTACTATTAAATTAAAGACTAATCTAACTTAATATATAAATATCATATATAATATATATATATATATATATGTATATATGTATCTAACAACCTAGTATAATTATTTTATCAATTTGAGAAAAAAAAAGGAATGCATCAAAAACTCAAAATTCAACCATTTTTTTTTTTTTTTTTTTTGTAAGAAAAAACATACCATGTTACTAGCTATTAGAATGAATTAAGTTCATTACATACATACATACATATATATATATAAGAGGAAAGACAGACAATATATAATAATTAGTAGTGGTATAAAGCAATGATATTCCATCAATTATTATTATGTTTATCTTTTTTGACCATGCATGCATGTATTATTTGGTTTTCTTCTGCAATGATTAATTATACATATATATATATATATAATGGTATATGATAAAGAACACAGTTTGGAGTGGAAATGTATTTGTGAAGGGAAAAGGGGGGGTGGGAGAGAGATAACGTGTTTGTTTGAAATGGTTTATAAATTTATGATGTTGAATAATAATATATATATATATGTATATATATATATGTATATATATGTATATATATATATGTATGTATAGATTGGTTAGTTTTGGACGTCTTAAAAGAAAAAAGAAAAAGTAAGGTATTGTAGTAGTGGAGTACTCCTAAGAAAATTTTAAAAAGCAGAATCATGTAGAATACGCTGTGTGTCTGTGTGTGTGTGTGTGTGTGAGAGAGAGAGAGATAGAGAGAATCCATTAAAATGGTTGTAAACTTTACAGAAAGAGAAGAAAATGATAGCTTCTTTACAATTTGGCATCATCCCCTCCTCCTCACCCTTTTTCTCTTTTCTTGCTCTTGTGTCGTTTCACTCATCTTCTGAGCCAATCATGGCTTCTCCCGCTATGCCATGTCCTATCATGTTCTTTGTTTATGTATATATATATATATTCTTAAATCTATTTTTTTTACTATTCTGACTTCAATTGCATTAATTTTAGCTAAGTGAGTAAAAAAAAAAATTACTTTAACACAAAACCTCATTAAACATAACATTTATATGTATTGCATGATTAGGGGTACGAGGGGTCTTATATAAGTCTCAACTATAAGATGACTTTTTTTTAGCCAATTCATATCAAAATTAATTTTTGTTATAGCAGGTTTGATCCTTACGGGAGAAAATTCTGACATCAAATTACCTATATATATTAATATATTATGATGAAACCCAGCGGGGGGGGGGGGGGGGCGGGCCCCCCAAGCCCCCCCCGGGGGGGGGGGGGGGGCCCCCACCGAGGGCCGGGGGGGGGGCGCCCCGCGGGGGGTCGGGGCCGCCCCCCCCCCCCCGGCCGGGGGGGGGGGAGCCCCCCCCCCCCCCGAACTGAATTAGTGGCGCCATTGTGAGTTTATATACCGGATGTTAAGAAAAAAAAAATATATTATGATGGCAAGACAAGACCCAAATTTGGCCCAAATAGCTTTTCTTGTACTGATCCATTTAAGGGTTAGGCCCAAAATCAAGAGGGAAGAAAGGATTCTTAAACTCTGGAATAATCTGGTGAAACCGATCCACTTCCACGGAAACTAGAAAAATAGCGCGTAAGGACCAAATGACGACTTCGCGTACGCACCAATCCGCAAGGTGGGTTTTTTTTTTTTTTACAATTCTATTTAAGCGCCATACCTATTTATTTATCATGGAAAACGATAAAATTTGACTTGTGCTCCAAGCCAGGGTGGGATTTGCAAATACCCTTCATTACTTATATATACGGCAATAAGGAAGGCTGTGTTTTCTGCGATTGAATTGAGAGATTTGTGGAATTTCTTGTTCCTGCGTTCAACAAAACTATTTTGTGTGTGTGATTTGTCGTTACTGCATTTCAATAACAAGGAGGAAGATAGTAGGAAGGGAGGATATGGCAGGAGGAACGGAAGCTTTTCCAGATTTAGGAAGGCACTGCCAGCTTTCTGATTGCAATCAGCTCGATTTTCTGCCCTTCAAATGCGATGGTTGTCAAAAGGTAAAAACACCATTAAGTTCTCTCCTTTCTGTCCGCAGATGTTGAAGTTTTTCTTCGAGACTCGGTTGACCGTGTAACATTAGCTCCAATTAAACAATTTCCTGTTTTCCTATGAATTTGCAGGTGTTCTGCCTTGAGCATAAATCGTCCAAATCCCATGACTGCCCAAAAGCGGACCATAATAGCCGGAAGGTTATAATCTGCGAAACGTGTTCCATGGCAATTGAGACCACAGGGCATCACGGAGAAGACGAGAAACGCATATTGGAGAAGCACGAGAAATCTGGGGATTGTAACCCAGGGAAGAAGGTGAAGCCCAAGTGCCCGGTGAAGCGGTGCAGAGAAGTTTTGACCTTCTCCAATAATAGCAATTGCAAAATTTGTCAGATCAAGGTTTGCTTAAAGCATCGATTCCCAGCCGATCACGATTGCAAGCCCAAGTCGTCATCATCATCATCTTCTACCCTGATTAGAGAAATAAGGGAGGTCAATAACAGGTTTTTGGATGCCTTGGCCTCCAGGAGAGGAAAAGATTGTGCAAATAAGGATCGCGCTACGTCACCGCCTACCACCCCTTCTATCAAAGCGTATTAGAATCAATTCCCTATTTTCTCCATTACATATAATGACTATTTACATGTAAGTATATATATATATATATGTTATACATCTCGCGTTTGTGTAATCTAAAAAAGGAATTACCTTTCCTATAAAAGATACTGATTTTTTAAAATTATATACTTTAATAATATTGAATTTTCTTTGGATCAAATACAATTTAATTTATCGTATTGATTCAAAGCATCTGTAATATCTTCCCAATTTATTCAACAGAATATAACATGGCAGGATACATACTTGGGAAATTCCTCGCAATATACACTACTGACTAGCTGCACATTTTAAGACTTTACCGTCAGACCACCTTTCACAGGCTGAAAAAAAACAAAAGCAACTTCTTATACATCTCTTTCAATCTCAATTTCGATATTATACTGCTGACAGCAAAGAAGTAGGAGGTCGTTTTGATCGGCTTAACATTGCCAAGAGAATCTTCTTTCTTGGTCCCTATACATCAAAATGACTTAAAAATCAGAATTCTATTTGGTGATAAAATTACCATGGGGAAAGTGAGAATTCATGGAAACATTCATATGCACTCATCAGCCAACAAAATGTGTGAAATTTCTTATATGCTTGCTTTCCAGAAAGGAACTTTTACCATTGGTATCCCCAACTCCTTCAGATCGCGTTCCCCCATTTGTTTCAGTGCAGCCATGTCAATCTACAAGACAAAAATAAATGTTTTTAAAGCCATTACATGAGTAGCATCAGAAGTTCACAATCAGTTTCACTCACACGCACCATCCCCTAAGGAAGGATAGCAGTTTATGGTTAAATTTTGTCTCCTTTTTAACTCCCATTAAACATGTCTTTAAGAATTATGACAAGAAAAAGAATAAACCAATAACTAGTTGTATAACACCAACCATCTCCATGATGACATATAAGTAGATATAAGATGAGAATTGCATTCTCTACGTAAGATTGGCAAACCTATGATTGCTTGATGTCACTATATCATCTACTTCTACGGATGTGTGCATTGCTAGAGTATAAGAAAAAAAAAATGTAAATCCTATTCGGAATATCACCCCCCTCAATGATACCCACTCTTCTAATGGCTACTTAGTTTCACCCAACAAATAGAGTAGTAGAAGATATTCCTCTGACATACGCCTCTAAAAGCAATATACATAAGCAGAAAAAACATGCTGTTCTATGCATATAAGCAATGGAGTATGTTACAAAACCTTGAAATTGTGTGAGGTCTTCAGTTATATGTATATAGTTACAACCATTTAACTGAAACAAATCCCTTACCTCCTCAGCTTGAAAATGGATGGCATACTTCCCCAAACCAAGTGAATGCAAGAGGCTACTCACAGTCAGAGCTCCTTCCTATTTAACATCAAGGAAAGATCGTTACAAAGATAACAAAGCAGTATAAGAGGGGCTGCTAATACAGGGATTTTTTTTTTTCCCAAAAAAAGAACAATTCAACTCAGGCACATTAACATTACATCATACCAAATTTCTTGGAACTACAAAAAAAACTTATTTAGATAAGGAGACAGAATAGACAAGTTGAAATGGTTAGTTTTGCCAACTGCTAATTTAACATGGAAGTAATGGTTTCTATTAAATTTGGAATGAATGAAAGTTGCAGAGGAAGGGAACATACAGGGTATGTGCTCCTTGGTATGCTACTGCTTGCTGATGGAAATTCCTTGATGGGCTTGCACATATCCAGGCTGGCTCTCGTGCTTGAAGTCATAACTGACATTGATGCAGAGGCCTTTGGATGCGAAGGGTCCAAAATATTTTCACGCATCATATAACCAAGCTTTGGAGCATCAATTGGCCTTGATGGTGGCAATCGAAGCACCTCGGTAGGCCTAGCGGATGACAAGCCACCAGAAATTCTATGAATGTTATCTTGGGATTTCGGTCTTAGTCTATCCATAAAGGGGGAACTGTAAGAACTTTGAAAAGATTCCATCTGTTGTGATTCACCTGCTCTTCTTGATGGTGGAATATTTCTCAGCAAGGATCCTTCAGGCCGTTCTGAAGATTCAATGGTTCTTGGCATTTTATCCCTTTGTTCACTCCTCTTCTGCTGCTCTAGTTTCATTTTCTTATCCATTCTCTTGCGTAAAAGCTTCAAACGGAGGTCATTTCCACTAATCTTAGCATCTACCACAGTATTATTCTTATTGTTATGATTGTTATTATTGGAGATAGCAGTTAAAATTCATACACAAAGATGTGAGAGTGTAGTGTGACAAAGCAATAAAGTCAATAGAACTTAAGGTATTACCACCAGGGACATCATATCTAGTACTCCATGGGATCGCATCCCCTCGCAGTCTGAGAAAGTGAACCAAATCACAACAAAGAAATTAAAGAAAATCAGCACCAATAGTCTGCCTACCTAGTGTCTCAAAAAAGTTTTCACCAGAATAATTGAGTAAAAAAAAATTTGCTAAGAAGCAAAATTCATACATAGTATCTATTATCATTTATGCTTTCAATCAATTTAATAATTACTAATTTTGGCTCATTCCCAATATTAATCCAAAACCCTTCCCTAGGTAAAATTGCACCTTTTCTTGGCGGCAAATAAAGAGTCTTGAGTATTTCTATCCGCTAGAGATCTTTTGCTCCTTGACGAGGTCGACGCATCACCCAAGAAATTATCAGAGATGGGCCACGGCCTCTTTACCACCTTCTGCAAATTAAAAACAACCAAAACTTACAAGAGAAATATATGATTCGATGATCCAGAAAACAGAATTAAAATTCATCTGACTAAACCAAATAGAGAGCTTCCCCATTAGAAAATTAAAAATTGGTTCAAGCCCAAAGACAGTCCATGAGTAAGAAAGGTATATATACTTGACCGGAGCTTCCCAGGGTGATGGTCACCTGAGTTCTGGACATCTTTGATCTTTTTAGTCTCCCCTGAAAAATTCAAGAAGCAGGTTCCTTTTTTTTTTTTTTTTATCTCTCCTCCGAATGAACTAAAATCTCACAGCTAAAGGTCTCCTGGAGGACAGACCTAACCGAATTTACAGTCTCGTTTTCTCACATGATCCGAAGTGATAAACGAGATATTCAGACATCTTATCGAGTTCTCTAAAAAAAAAAAAAAACCTTTCCAGTGGGAAAGAATGGAAATGTTAGTTAGAGAGAAGCTGCGGTCTGCCGAGGACCCAGGAGAAGGAGTCAAGGGTAGGGACTAGGGAGTGAGGTTAAAGAGAACAGAGTGAGACTGAATAGGAGAAAACGACTTTGACCTCTTTGTGTAAAGAAAATTCACGTTAATATTAATGAAATTGGTACACGCATGTACAGGGAAAAAAATCTATTTTTTCCTCGTACTTCAGGCGGGTTTGAATAAATAGCTTAAAAAGGGCTCAGGCCTCCCAGCATGGTCTTATAAACGAGACATTAAAATTATCTATTTTAGCCCACTTAATATTATCTATTTTAGTCCACTCAAATAAATTTCACAAGTTAAAAACACATGAGCTTCAAACTCAGAACTCCTTGTGTCAAATTTCTAGTGTACATATTTCTGCTGCATATTTACACTGTCCATCCAAACAGACAGTGAGCGTACTTACATTGTCTCGTCCCTACATTCATGACTGGAGATACATAGATAAGTAAATATCTCAGACACTGGTAAGAGACTTATCATTGCTTTAGTTTGAGAAAAGCGTACAAACAATTTCATACATTGAATACATTAGAATAATACTATTCTCGAGCAACATTTACATAGGGGAAAAGGCTGATTAGGTAAAGCAAAAATAATGAACCAAAAGGATTACATATTTGCTGTTGTTTCCTTTATCTCCTCGGTTGTGATGGTCTGCAAGGCAAAAACATTTAACACATGAGATGAGATGAGAGAGCAAGAAGCGAACTTAAGATGGAACTCAATTTAGTTGATGGCTGGGTTACCTGTTCATTGCCAGCAAAGTCATTCTCTGGGGTCAGAAAAAGCATGCAGTGACATTCCTTCCTATCATAGTGACCTTTCCATTAGAATCTTATGCGAACAGTCTCAAGACAAGGAAACATGGCTTGCAGCAAAGAACATGTGGGGGGTTGAGGAATAAAATAGAAATATGATTCCACATCCCTGCTACATTAAGATAAAATTGAACAACCCTAGATTGAGGATCATTAACCATTAGCCATGGTCAAGAATAATTGGATTGTAAACCAATAACAAATTAAGCCCTTGTGCATGGTAGGAAAAATTCTCCTGAACCCAAAGATCTCATTCTGGCCAAGAATTGAAATAACCAAAGTGCAGCAGGTCTGAATATTGCTTAATGGATTAAAGATATGCAATTACTCCTACATTAATTCTACTCCAATTAAGAACGATGCATCATATCCCTACCCACTCACTACCTGAAGACTAATCAGTTGGAGGAAAGCAATTTTTCTGCCACCACCAGTGCAATTAGCACTGACATATAGAGTATGCATGAATAAATCATGCGACAGCTTGTTCAAATGGAACAGAGGCACTTGATCAGTATTAAATTTGAGAAGTAATTTTTACAGATGGTTGTTAGATTTGCAAGCTCTGACAGAAACACTGGATGATCACAAGGAACCACATTTAGGATGGAATCATTTGTGAAGATGTGCATGGAAATGAAAAGGGAAGAAAATTTAGCACTTTACCTCTCCCTCATGGGAACACATGGACAGTTCCAAAATCCCTGCTGTGCCTCTGCAGCTTTATCATCATAGTGCCTGAAATAAAACAACCAAAACCATGTAGAATAATACTAACTGTTTTACTTTCATGTTTGCAACTAGTAGTCATTGAACTATCTTTAGCAACATTTATAAAGAAAAGATCCATACCTGCAGGGGCAGAGTGGTGCACCCAATGTATCCCTGTGCTCTGCCAACCCCTGTTAATGACAAGAAAGAATCTCAATTACTGAAATAATTGGTTTCAAAGTAGATTACTTGAGAAGCGTACTAGTTCTTGTGAGTGTGGACATCCCAATTGAAACATCACAATGCACGAAAAGAACAAAAAAAAAAAAAAAAAAAAGCACATAAAAAACATGTAGAAAAATACTGTCAGTCCAGCAAAATCTTACTGGATTTTCCTCCATAGGAACAAAATGACATCCTTTGGTGTACACATTGAAGAATATAATGTTCATCAACCCTGGCTCAACTTCATTTCAACACACAAAGTTCCCAATAATTAATTTTTGCACATAAGCTAAAGTTTGCCCAAAATCAGCATTTATCCAATTCCACAAAGAAAATTCTCATTTCCCCTTTTCGGGTGAAATGAAATGTTTGAGATGGAAAGAGGCTGTTTAAAGAATATGAAACTCATGATCCAATCAATTGGAGTAATGGCCTTTTTCTTTCCTAAAATTCCATAAAGTTCATCATCAATTCATCTAGAAAAAAATAACCCCAAGCATCCAATAGGCACATCTGTATCTACTCTTAGATATTGTAAGTACTAGTATTTGACGCCAAGTCATCAAACATAACTCGTTACACTTTTCTGAAGTAAATCAACAGCCAGAGCACGGTGAGACAAATGGAAGAAATACCTTGATAACAACAGAAGTAACGCCTTTGTCTACACAGAAATATGTGTTAGATCTTCTCGCATACTGCTCCGAGAACTTCCTCATTATTTCCACAGATTTCTCCGACGGTTCCGCTTCGAAATATCAACAAAGAAAGAAATTCAAACGCCAGAAATAATGAAAAATTAGCATTACTGTGACAGATAATAGAGGTTAAATATCATAAATATACAAAAGAAGCACGAATTACAAATAACTAGAGTTTTTAACATATTTGGTTCACAAAACTAATTTCGAATCCAATTCTAAAACTTCGCAACTAAATTTACTAACTAAAAAATTCAGCGAAGGAGTTCAGAAGAAAAAACGAACTTCCAACAGAATTGGAAGCGGAGGAGTTACAGTAAGAAAACTGAAGTGCACGGAGTAGTACCTGAAGCAAGGATAACACGGCGATTAGGAGAAGGCCTCGGTGGAGCAGGAAATGATGAGACGGCGAAACCAACGCCGTAAGATGTGGATGCCTGTAGAGCTGTCATAGCGGAAACTGCTTCTGTAATTTATCAAATAGTATAGATTTCTGGTTAACTTTTGGTGGAATAATAATAGGAGGAGCAGAAGGAAAGAAATATCTGTTTCGCTTTTGGGAAAAAATTTTGTTCTGAATTTTAAAGATTGTGTGGTTGACTAATAAATGAAGGAAAAAATGCTTTGAGTTATTTGAGGGAAGATCGTAATGTCCACTCGATGCTAATAAAATAATACTATCGGCCAACAAACATACGGAACCACTCGTGCTGTATCCATTTTCTCCTCGCAGACTTGGGCTTCCTTTTATATTTAGCCCATTATCTTTGGGCTACAATTGTCCATTCACAAATTAACTCATTCACGGATAATTTGGTGCATCTGAACCATCTTTTTTTTTTTTTTTTTTTGGCTTATGCATCCCATATTCTAACCCATTAATCTAGATTTGACCTGAAGTGCGCTCGCAGAGTCCAACTCTTACTCGAGAGTGAAGACCTGACCCAGATCGATCATCCGCCTTGAAGAGAAATTTTAAAAGTTCGCTTACCAACTTTCTTAAGCTGCTGGGTTATCCGAACCATTCTTTAGTTTAAGGGATACGAATCTTTAATTTTCATAAACAAAATTTCAAATCTAAATCTTATAAATAAAAAATTAATTAGTATATATAAAATATGTCTATATTAAAAGTGTCAGATTATCAATTTCTTCTAAAAAGTAATATCATATATTATATATATATATATATATATCATTTTGTCAATTATTCAATTTCCACGACAAAACTCTTGCTATTTCACAATTAGTTTTAGATCCCAAAAGCTTTTTTTAACTGTATGCAGACATTCTATTTTTTTATCCTCTAAAGTAAACTTCCCGGACGGGAGAATAAGAAGTAAATAAGAAAGGGACACAAAAAAGTACTACTATTTTTTATTCCTCCAAATTCATTTTCAAGGTAATTGTGGAATTCCTGCCCCCACTAAGAAACCGTGAAAATCGGTGGTTACCTCCGGATGAAGGTACACTCAAGCTGAATGTTGATGCTTCATTTTGTTCTTTGAGTGCAGGATATGGGTTTATCCTGCGTGATTCTTCTGGAAAAACACTCAGGTCTGGTGCAGGTCCTTTGCGAGATGCAAAGAATGCTGAGCATGCTGAGTTATTGGCTTTATGGCAGGGGTTTAATCATGTCCGAGATTTCTGGACAATTCCCATTTATGTTAAGTCTGACTGTCAAAGATTGGTAAATCAATTGCAGTCAAAGGAAATTAATTTGGCAATGTTAGGTGGCATGGTGGATCAGTTACGGAACATTTGAAAAGGACAGGTCTTCATAAGGTGCAATTCAGTCCACGGGCTTCAAACCAAATAGCACATAAGTTAGCGAAAATAGGCTCCTCTTTGGTTTCTGATGTTATTTGGGTTTTATCTTCACATCCTTGTGTTCTGGATAATATAAACTCTGAATGGCTACTTATTTCATAATTGAATGAATGAATGGTTTGTTTCAAAAAAAAAAAAGAAACCGTGAAAATGAAAACTAGTTTTCACCAGAGTTACCTAAAAAAGAATATCCAACCATTAATATATCGGAGATTTCGCCGTGAAAATTAGCAAATCCGTATAATAATAATAATTTATTATAATATCAGTACACCAACTTAAACCCATATATACACATACTCCAGGGTTGATTTGACTTTCACGTTTGTAGTTTCCTTTTGCTCCCACTCTCCAACATATCCATATTTCTGTGTATTTTCCTCTTCAATTATTGCTTCTTCTCAGAAGCTATAACCGTAAGTAATCCGTTCGAAGAAGAAAGAAAATGAACTCAGCGTACAACTAATTACTACTAGAAGAGGATCCAAGGGACAACGAAACATATAACTGCGAGGCGCGAGACAGTATTATTTTCCCTTTTTTACATTTATAGATGAAGAGTAGTCATCATCATTCTTATTATTTTATGCAACAAGTCATTCCACATTTTCACATTACTTTTTATCATCGATCAACTATAGTATACATACCATTTCAATATATGGAATCAGATGTAACGCATATAAAACTTAAATTCATCATGACCGGAAAAAAAAAAAAAAAAAAAAGAAGAAAAAGGAAAAATCTGTTAGTAAGTACTTGAGAAAAGCTGTCACCACTGCCTGCAATTTTCGATCATAACCTATATATAACTCTGGCTCTATCTCATAAGAAGCTATATATCACATATATATATATATATAGATATCACTTACTACATCATAGAAACTGTCCCTGCAGAAACACAGTGATCCTAAAACCTCGCTTTTAGACTCATCCCATTTTGCATGAACTCTCAGCACTGTACAAACTGGTAAAAATGCCTTTCAAAGAATATAGAATTGCATCTAAAATAATATTACTACTTGCACATGATGATGATTATTTGTTTCTTAAAGTTAAATACTTAATTCAATATCTAAAGTCACACATGTGCAAAGCTTGATGATGATATCTTGAATAAGAAACATTTTAAGCTTTAAATTTGCAGTATATGCATGCATAGCTATAAAAAGTAAGAGCAGCAGTCACCTAAGTTGCCGAAGTCAGCCCTCTACCTAGTGTCCAAAACAATACCTTTACCTGATACTCTCACTAGAATGATGTAACTTTCTGAATAAGTTCGGAGAAATATACCCATTTTCTTTAATAATCACAGGAAATAAAGCATGTACTCATGATATGTACATATACAACAACACAAGATGGATGACACAGAAAAGCATACTGCTAGGGGAACCCATCTTAATTTTATTATTAATTTTTTCTCCTCTCTGGATTTCACTGTTGTTGCTTATATAATTAAGTGGCATGACTCCATCAGCTAGTTTTGACAAAAATCCTGATACAACTGATCAATGTATATGGGAGTACACATGTATTGGTAAAACTTACTGTATGGATAAATTAAATTAAACAATATTCAAGAAGAGCAATAGGAAAGTACAACTTCAGTAGTTGATCTAGAAAATGTAGTGTAATTATAACTTCATTCATCTCGCATTTATGCAAGGACGTGGTTTTTGGTGCTATAACTACTATATATGAAGTGAAAATAGAAGAAAAATGACTTTGGACCATATATATTTATCTGCAATTAATGAAGGGTGGGGAAAAGGTACAAGCCTATCAGACTATCAGTGTTGGTGTTCGTAATACTACCAAGATTTTTTTTTCTTTTTTTTTTTTTTTTCCTTTTTAGAAAGGAGCTGTAAGGTGTGGTTTTAAAGCTCTTTGTACTTATGTTGGCTTTGATATTGGTTCAGCATAGAATATGGAAGCATTACTTACTTGGATACATACATACTTACGTCGTCTTCCGACTAAAGTTCGAGAAAGGGAAATGTCACAGATCAAAGAACATAGGAAGCAAAAATACTACTAAGAAAGTTAAATTTGAAAAAAAAAAAAAAAAAAAAGAAGCTGGGCCAGGGCAGGGGTATACGTAACAAGAGATCATACAAAGTATGTGATAGTTGTTCTTTCTTCATGCCCTTTGCAACTAGCCAGTTATGTCAAACTGGTGAATAAATGAATGAAAGAGTTTCCGAGATCAATTATCTCAGAAAGAAAATCTGGTGATTAAAACCCTAGGTAGCAAAGATATGGAGGACGCGCGGACAAACGGCCAGGAAATTGAAGAGAATAAATAAATATAGAGAAATAACTCATATATCGTAATTAATTGACCATCGGTATTCCCAGATCTTGTCTCAACAAAGAGCAATATATTGAAGCATACGTATATAAACAACAGACATAAAAGTCAGCTACTATGACGAAGGTGGAAAAGAAATAAGATCCATGAGTAAGATAATGCGATCTTAATACAAAAATAGAAAAACAGAAACTCATAGATATATAGTATCCATATTCATCGATCCAGAAAAAAAAGTCGAAGAAAATCAAACATGGTGTAGAAGAAGACAAGACACGCCCAACAGATTGAGATTCATATGGTATTAATAATAACGAAGATGAATGAACAAAGCGCACACACTTGCAAATTACACTCACTCACAAACCATCATAATCTATATATAGCTAGCATACTTCTAATTAAACTTCCTAAAGAAGGCCAATATATAAGCAAATACATCAAGATCTAATATTATCTTCAGGATTACAGCAATAAAAAAAAAAAAAAAAAAAAAAAAAAGCAAGCAGCTGAAACAAATTAAACACACAAACACAATATTGGTGGAGAATTCTAGAGAGAGACAAAAGGAAGAGAGAAGCACAGTTTTATTTGCTTGATCTAGCAAAATATCGGACCACGATGCTTGATTCCCCAAAAGCAAGACGACTTTGATGAAGATCTTTTTCTTTTTTTGTGTGTGTGTTTCTTTTAGAAGGAAGAAAGAGAGAAGAAGAGTCGTTTCTCCTTTTCTATTTTCTCGAGGCGATGAAAGCGAGAAGAGAGTATTGGTTGGAGTTCATCATCATCATCAGCATGAAGAAGAAGAAAAAGAGGAAGAGATTTGAGACGACGAGGACGACGGTTCCTTTTCATCATCTTTAGGTTTGTCCTTGTAGTTGTCGTAGTTGGTGTTGAGGATAATGATGACGGATTGAGGTGTGCAGCAGCGTGGTTGTGGGAACAATGATGATGGCTCTGGAGAAGAGTAGCAGTAGGAAATGATGATGATGATGGTGGTGGTGGTAGTGGTGAGACTGAGACTGCGACAGAAGACATTATGATTACTTTTGGTTTCTGGCGTTGAAAGAAATAAAAAGGTGAAGAAGAGTGCGAGAGAAGAGAGAGAGAGCGGAAAAAAAAATTAAAATATTAACTTAAAAAGGGAAAGGGAACACAACAACTCTCCCTTCTGACCCCACTTTCCCCCAAGACGTTCCTTCTGATTCCAATGTTTTTCGTGCCGTCTCTTTCTTGCTTTCTTTCCTCTACCCTCCTACTAAGTAAGTACTCATGAGATTTTAGCCTTCCTTCCTTTTTTTTTTTTTTTAAATAATAATAAATAAAAGATATATATATATATTAAAAATTAAATTATAATAAGTTTGATGACTTTTTCATCCATAAATAGTGACCAAAAATAAAAAAGAATAAATTTATTTTCATTATATTTATATTTATATGAGATTAATATTAGTTAAATATTTTATTTATGCACATATCTTAAATTAAATCTTACAGTGATTTGCTGTAATTTTAGAATTAATTTTTTTTTTATAAGTGAATATTTATTAAAATAAAAATATTAAAAAAATGAATGACTAAAATTATTCACAGAAATATAAAACACCAATCTAAAACTAAGTGGCGCTGGGAACAAACTCAACCTAAAAAATTTAGATGAGTCGGAGAAAGCGAAAAATAAATTCAGATTTTAGTTTCTAACATATTTGGAAGTTAATTCATTTGAGAATCAACTTGGTTTCTTTTATTTTTTACAATGTTTTACTTTTTTTTGGATTAAAAGGATTAAGAATTTAAATAACTTGAAAAGAGAGTTATAAAACGATATTTAATTTGTATTATAATTATTAATGATGATTCTAAACACCAATGATGCTGTGATGAAATTTTTAATTTTTTTCTTAATCTCAATGATATTTCTTCTCATAAATGATGAATATTATCCACTTCCCACGTCATGACTAGAAAATCCCACATCTCCACCCTCCTCTCCTGCGCGTGATTCTACCAGTTTTATTGCCATATTTTTTCCCTTAACATTATTTAATTATTGTGAAATTTAAAAATATTTCAATAAATTAAAATATATAATAATAATTTTGTTTAAAAAAAAAAAAAGAAAAGAATTTATGTATCAATTTGTTTGGAAGATGAGGAAGTAGTCATCGCACACTTAAAAAACATATAAATTTAAAGGAAATTAATAAGTAGTGATAAATAAATTATAATTAGATTTATCAAAAAAAAAAAAAAATTATAATTAGTGTATAGGTTTAACAAACGAAAAAGGTGGGTGGGGGTAATAATTTGTTGTATCGAGGAATAGGTAAAGAACATTTCGGAATTTGGGCATAAATTCTTCCCTTCTGCTTTCTGACATAAATTGTATTTCTGACGTTTTGTTGGAAAGCGGAAGCATGCCACAAAGGAGATGTAAATTTACATGAAAAGGTAGAACCAAAACAAAACCACCCTTCCTGGGAACGTTCTTTCCCCTTTGTAATGGCAAATATGTGCAAAGGTACCTTTTTTTTTTTTTTTTTTTTTTAATAATTCACTTTGTGCCAAGAAAAGAGACCGTTACCTCTACGTTTTTTCACTCACTCTTTTACCCTTCATCCCATCATCATCTCTACCAGAGTAAAATTAACTTTGTTTGTTTATTCTCAGCCTAGTCACGGTGTGAGGGATCATCATATCATACAGATGTAAAGGGCCCGATCTTGAAAAAGTTTTCTCCAAAAGGGAACTGGACAAACTTTCTTTTCACTTTCACATTTGCTGTCTCAGTTAGCTCCATGTCTTGATTTCTACATTTACTGTGATAAAGAATATGTACAAGGTGCTTCATGTCTGAAAAACCAGAAAGAGCAGGAAGGATATGAAATGTGATTCACCACAGTAGGGGGGAGATGGATGCTTGGCCATGCATACTAGGGTGCTGAATCAGCTTTTTTTTGGACTTAAACTGATGAGTGATATGACTATATTCCAATGTATATATATAGTAAACAGATTTTGTAAATGGTGCATCAGCTAAATGGATAAATCATGCATCTCAAGATTTTTGGTACCTGGTTGATCTGATGAAAGTCTTAGCCTATGAAATGGACTCCTCACTGCAAACCACACTCCAGCCTGATTGCTGAAATTAACTCTCGAGATATAACATGTGGGATTTCTTTTTTTTCTCTGCCATCTGAACGGCTCGGATTTCTTTTTCTTTTCCCCTTCCTATGGTCTGGTTCTGGTTTCTCATCTGCTCCCCAACCTCTATACAGAATCACTTTGCTTGGTTCTTGAGAAACCAAAACAGCACCGGTGGCTTCCTGCGAGGAAGTGTGCTTCTAATAAGTTCTTTATATGAGTTAGTTGATAACCGGATGAAGGGAGATTGCTAAAGAACTAACCTCCAAATTCAAAACCACCTCCTGGACAGATGTCCCTTTGGCTCTCCCTTTAACATTCACTATAGCAAGAGGATACTTCTGAAAGTGGGTCTTGATAGCTTCAGCAACTCCATCAACTCGGTTGCTCTTCCCTGAAAAAGGAGTTGGCAATCATACTTCCTCTTGTTATATATACCATATGAAATTGAATTCCAAAGTCATATACTAGATTTAAAACTTCAATCAACAGTTCTTGTGACACTAGAAAAGATCAATCATTTACTGGTTCATAATTTGACGAAAAGAATATTGGATTTGGAAAATCTTTTCACTAGAAGCCAAACTCGAGGGTAGACATCAGAAACTACAGCCAAAGAGAAGGTTTCCAACATTACAGTGCAGAAGCAAAATTATACAACATATTACGTTAAAATTTAACAAAGAGATAGAACAACATTAATTGTGAAAGATTTGGAAGAAAAATAAAGAAACATAAATGTTGTAAGAGGTCAAGAGATTAATCAGTATTACCAATGGCAAACAGAGGATGCTTTTTCATCTTGAGGGCTTGTTTTCGCAAAAGCAGCCTCTCTTTATTGGAAAGACGTGAAGCTCCAGAAGAGATTAGTTTGTAATCATTCTCCTTGACACTATGGACTGATAGTTCTGAAACAGCATTTAGGGAATCTGGAGTTTTTATGTCATGATCACTTGGCTCAGCAACGCTTGAAGTCTAAAATCATCAACATCCATAAGTCAAAAATGAAATAGGAACACAAGTTTTGTGTGAAAAATCTAAATGAGGTACGTTACGTTAATAGGGAAAAGAAAAAGTAACGAAAGAAAGGAAACAAGTGTACAAAAATAAATAGCTTTCACTTACATCTGAAGAATCAGAAGATGAAGTTTCTCTACTTTTATCAGTTCCGTCAGTAAGTGAATTCTCAGTGTCTTCGCTTTTGGTATATTCAGGCAAGGTATCTGACTCATATGCCTGTATATTTCCCAGCGGATCTAGTGAAGAAAAATCAAGAAAGTTTCTTGGTGCAGCATCCTTCGACATAGTAGAAGTTGAATTGGCTCCCCAGCTTCTACTAACCTGTACTTGTGATTTGAAAATGAAAAAGAAGATATATGAGAAAGAGAAGTGAAAAATAGTCAAAGAAGTCAAATATTCACATTAGAAACTCCCACAAATAGAAGAAAACAATAACTCTGATTCGTATAAATAGGTGCATGACCATGAGCAAAATGAAATTTGAATAACCTAGCAGTGAGACGATGAATCGTGTAGGAAAGAATAAAAATAGAGGTAAGCTGATACTTATAACCCCAGTAAACAGCGTGTGATGTGTGTGTGTGGGTTTTTTTTTGTTTTTTTTTTTCACATTATCAAATAAAAGAATAGGAAAAATAGAACATCAATTGGTTCATCAGAAAGTTAAAAGAAACTAAATAATATGTACTATGTAAATCAGTTCTACATAGCATTATCTAGGATAGAAGTGTGTGATCACATAGTTCTTCCCCAAGAGTTGACAATAAATACATGGCACCACATTGGACAATACGCAAAAATGTGTCATTTTCACCTCTTCATCGGATTGGGTTCCTAACAAGGACGGGACGCAAGATTCTGCTGATTCGATTTTGTTCATTTCCTGTTCTTCGCCCTGTACCATGATTAAACTGCACTTATTAGGCAAGATCGTGGAACATGTTGAGATCAGAGCAAGAACATGATGGTTGAAGCCTGAAAGAAACTTCTACCAATTCAAGTTTCGACTGGTTGATCAATTCACTGTCGTCTTTATCCTCATGATTCCCCTGTTTGAAAAGAATGCTGGTCATTTCTTATCTTTATTGAAATCAATAAAGCTGTAGACAAATGAGATAACCCACCAGTTGAAGCTTCAAATTATCTATCTTCCGTACAAGCTTCAAAACATGTAGTTTTAGAGACTGCAAAACAATTTGAAAAGTTGTAAGAGCAACTTGACAACATGGAAGTAATATTGTAAAGAAACTAAAAGAAAAATTAATCAAAAAAATATGATATTTCAGAGTTATCCAAAACACTTTTTTTTTTTTTTTGGTAAGTAGTTCTCCAAAACACTTAACCGTGATTAAAGAAAGAAAAAATGTTTTAACTGAAATTGAACACCATGACTTCACAATCGTCAAGAACAAAAAAGTTTCAAATTTATATACATGTGTATATGTACACATGACAGATTGGAATAAGTAATCAGTTTCACCACGACTACTGGAAAATGTCATTGCTCTTTTCAGAAGCACATAAATCAGTGGTTTTCATCTATAACAATCCTTTTCCTCTTGGAACCATGCTGTAGCAAGAAGAATTTGTAATTGCAGGGGACAAGAAGATGAAACAGTTAAAATTGGATAAATTTTGCAGGTTTTCCCTTCTACGCAGATTGATGAATCACAGACACAATAAGTTCTTTAAGTGCTTTAGAGACAAACCCAAACTGTACCTCACGACGCTGTGCTTCTATTGAGCGTTTCAATGCTTGTCTCTTATTTAAAAGAGAGCGTGGCCTCAAAGAACCGGGGCGTGTATAGTTCTTTCCACGGTACACAATAATAGAATATCCTTTACTAACTCGTTCAGTAGATACCAATATTCCACCACTTTCAGACTCCAGGGTTTGGGCTACAGCGTTCACCTCTTCAATGCTTCTTGCTTTTATTATAATCTTCACCAGCTCCCGATATTTCCAATGAAGATGCATGTTTTCAATTGTTCCAGCAAATACTCCTCGTCTACCTGAGCATAAGAAAATAAAATTTCTATCCAGAAAAGAAACTCAAGAGTAAATTGTATGCAATACCATGCTTAAGACTCAATGTCTGAGCACTTACCCATGAGTAGGAAAGGTTTCATTTTCAACCCGACCTTCCTCAACATATACTTTTCATCTTCAGTGATACCTTCTTTATCCATATCTAGCTGTTGAGAGATTTCATCCTCATCCAATTTAGATAGAATCTCCTCTGCCTGAACTTTCTTTGCCAGTGCCTGTAAAACCTTAGTTAATACTTGGAAGACATAAGAGCAGGCAATATAAGTGGAAACTATGGCCATCAAAGACACATGCCTCAGACAGTTTGGCATGGGTTCTTTCCATAGCTGCTTCTGCGGACTTTAGCTTCCTTTCTTCAGAGGAAAGTTCAAATTTCTCGTCATTCCTACTATTATTTTCATCTTCACAAACATCCTCCGAGGTCCGCTGCTCATGCTCATGCACAACAGTTCTGGAAAATTTCTTATTTGTCCCCTTTCCTTTATCACCAAGTTCATGCTTCCTTCGTTCTTCTATTGCTGAAGAAACTGCAGCAGGCAAAAAATCCTTTCCTCTGTATAGGACAATGAACTCCTTATCCCTTGAAAGCAAGACTCCTCCAGTTAGGTACTGCAAGAGTTTACTTTCAAGTAAATAGATATGACTGTTTAATATAGGCAGATAATCATTAACAAAATACATCCTGCAGACTATAAGTCCGAAACTAATTTTTAGTGAAGGTAGTTAAGTTGCAGTCAGAACATTTTCTTGATTCTACTGCTGCACATTAAGTGAATTGCTCAAAAGATTCAAGATAATCTTCCAAACCTTTAGCTCTTCAGCCATCAGTTCACTACTAGTGTTCTGAGCTCCTCTCTTAATAGCAATCTTTGCAATTTCACATTTCTCCCATAGCTTAATAATGGACACAGCCAACCCCTTTAGTTTTCTATTTCTACCTGCAAAGATAACGTAGACTTGAAAATTACAAAAGAAGGCATTTTACTAGAATAACACTTGGAAACAGGGAAAACATTCACCTAGAGCAAAATGGCATGGTAAAGGCCGACCAAGCCTCTTTAATATTGTCATTTCGTCATTTGTTAGTTGAGGTTTCACTCCATATGGAAGCAGACGGAAAGGTCTCCTAAATCCAGGAACTACAGCTGGTAAAAGATCAGCATCAACTGGTAAAGGTTCATATCCCCACCAATCAGTAAAGCGTGGTCCAAGTCCTTCTAACAGACGATCAGCCTCTTCAGCTAGTTGTGCCTCACCAGGCAGTTGGAAACGTACTCTGTTTGGAGTGCCTACGCCTTGTATCAAAGGTGGATGTGATGTTTTCTTGTTCAAGCTCTCAGCAATAACCTCCTTAGATGTTGAAGCCACTGCTCCACCAATATGTGAATGTTCTTTGGTAGCATCATTCCTTGAAATTTTCTCAGACAGGAAGTAAGGATACTTGTAATCAACTCCTCTGTACAATATTATATTAGCTCCAGATCTCCAAATAACTAAACCTCCAGTCTTCCTCTGAGAATCAAACATGAGATAATTGTCATTCTAGGATAAAAATGTTTCAAAACCTACATGAGCTGAGAAGCAGTAGGAACAAACGGCTCTTCTTCACAATGAGCAAATTGTTTAATCTATCACAAAGGCTCAACAGAATCACTACTCACATAAAAGCAAATAAAAAAATTTGGGTAGCATTTGTTAACCGAGTAAATTGACAAAACAAATTGGACTACGTGTAAATATAAGAATAGAAAGACTAACCTCTAGTAGTTCGTGAGTCCTCTTCATGTTCATCCTGCAAATATCCTCACAGATAATCTTCACCAGTTCTGTCTGCCTCCATCGTTCGTGAATACCATTGACAATTCCCTCCGTGATCCCAGCTTTTCCGACCTTCAATTTTTTCTTCAGTCCAATCCCAGCCGTCCTAAGCCTCTTCAACTCCTGTTGCGACAGTGTAAGCTCAGCCAAAGTGGGTACATTCTCTTTTTTCTTAGACATCTCCTGATACTTCTCCTTAATTACCACGCGCCTCAGCTCGTGATACTTCTGAATTGCATTTCCATACCCAGGCTCTGGCACGGGGTTCTCGGGCGTGCTCCAACTGGGGTCAAACGTATGCCCAACTCGGTATTTGGGCAATTGGGTGGGAAGGGGAACAAATATTTGGCCAGGGGACGGTCCATTGTTATAATTACTTCTATCTTTAACTTTCTCCTCTTCCACGTAACCAAGGCTACGAAGCTTCTTGGCAATCCTTTGGATGGCAGACCGGGGCAGAGTTCGGGTATCAGCCTCACCGGCGGCTAAAGCAAAGGTAGGTCGGAAACGCAGATGTCTGGATTGAAGCTTCTGGAATTTGGAGCTTTGAGTGGGGAAGATGGATAAACTGGGAGGAGGTGTGGGCTTAAAGAAGGTTTTGGGGTTGGCTGACGGGAATAAGAATAGTTGACCGTTGTACAGGGAAAGAATCATCGGAGCATTGAATTCAGAACGACAGGGCTTCCTCTCCGGCGAAAATGCTTCCGAGCAGAGCTATCTCTACAGTCTGACAGTGGTCTATTATCCAGTTCTCATTTCCATCCATGCTTTACTTTTATTATTATTATTTTTTAAATATTTGGCTTGTTAGGGCAAATTTTCATTTGCTCCCTAACTTCTTGAAGACTTCTTTCTTTTCTTTTTTATTTTTAGAAAAAGTTCTTATTAACTTTATTTACATTTTAAATATAAATTTAGTTTTTTTTTTTTATAAGTAATATAAATTTAGTTTTACATAACAAAATAAATATCTAATAAATATGTAATTTTTATTCCATTCAAAGTAAAATTTATTTTTATTTTATTTTTCAAAGTAAATTATGATAGATATGTTATACATCATTTATTTTATTTTATTTTTTTCTATTTTATTATCACATAATCAATTAAAAATATTTTAAGATCGATCTTTAATTAAATATTAACATTCAAATCTTTTTAAGATCTTACAATATATTAAGATATTTCTAAATTATAATTTTACTTAAAAATATAGAAAGTGTTATATTCTTATATTATAATTATTTATAAATAACAAGAAAGGTCTTTCATACACGTAAATGAAATTTTATTTTCAAAACTTTAACTCTCTCCACTTTTTATCCGTTATTTTTTATTTAAATATCAGAAAAGTTTTTTAAGAAAATCCTGGAGAAGGACACCACATCATAAACAAGTAAAAATACATAATTATATTTCACAATCCAACTGTCAAATAAGACAGAAGGGAATAATACAACATCGAGGAAGATAAAAACAAATATTATTTACATTTTTTTTTTTTTTTTTGTTTACAATAAGTATCCAAACACAGTAAAGTATATAATATAAATGGAAATTAGATATAATTCACATATCGTAGGTGTCTTATTTGTTCCTGAAATGACAGAAAAATCCCATATTCAGTTCAGAATAGGCTTAAAAGAAAGGAAAGGTAAACATTATAATTATACTTATATATAATGTATAATTTTTGGTACTGATTCAGAAACACACTCACATATTGATTTTCAGGT
Organism: Cynanchum wilfordii; assembly: GCA_025388415.1. Taxonomy (NCBI): domain Eukaryota; kingdom Viridiplantae; phylum Streptophyta; class Magnoliopsida; order Gentianales; family Apocynaceae; genus Cynanchum; species Cynanchum wilfordii. Next base: position 256,145 of record JAHSUH010002350.1, read on the forward strand.
ACTGATCCACAGTAAGAGGTTTAGGACCTCCAAACCAGTTAATCAAAAATATGTCATCTATTTCCAGTTTAAAGATCTGAAAATTGTGACCCTTAGGCCAACCTGCAAATAATGCAAAGAAAAATAATAAAATTATTAACAAGTTGCCTTTTGAAACAATCTTATGTCAATTTTGAAAAGAAACAGCAATTAAACCAGGCATGCATGAATTAGTACCTTCCATCTCAGGATGTTTTGTGAATAAGGCAGCTTGTGCAAACTTTGCTTCCTCTGAATTTTCATCAAGTAATTTCAACTAAACACCAAAAAAAAAAAAAGAAAAAAGAACCAATTTAGGAAACCTTGAAAAAGAATTTGATCATCAATGCATGAAACTAGCCTTCAAATCCACTTTCAGAAGGAAATGTTTGAGAATAATGGAAATAAAAGGGAACTATGAAACAAGAGTTTAAGTGGCAGAGATCAATGGAAAATGCATACTTCTTCCTTTCCCCCAAACAATCTTCAAAATGACTCCATAAAACTAAGCTAAGTGTTTATTTTGAAAATTTCCAGAAACATACTGCTATCTGGAGACCCCTGACATTTTCAAATCCAATATGCATAATTTTCTCAATAATGACATTGAACGAGATAGTTAAAGGAGGAAAAAATCTATACATGAAAAAAGAAAGTGGTACAAAACGACAGAGCAAGCAAGCAAGAATTGGTAATTAATAAATATATGTTCGTTGGTGTTGTGTAACTACCTTTCCTATGAGTGTGATTTTAGCACAAGAAGGGTTTTCAGGGTCCTTACTCCCACAAGTGCCAATAGAGTATTCACTGATTGTGAAGGAAGACCTCTGGTCTTTCAAGGCATAGCTTGCAGTAGGGTCAAGTGTTGTCAAGTAGAAGTATGGGATGCCACTACCTTTGTCTGGCTGCCCATCACTAAATGAAACCACATTCCTGTATGGTTGCAGGAAACCACATCAACAAATTGCAGTTGATAATAGAAAAAATGGAAAAAGAAACAAAAGCTCCTTCAATGGTGGTGTAAGGCTTGATATATGAAAATCACAGAAAATGATACAAACATGTAGCATATTGTGGGAAACTAAAGTTGATTCATCATGAAAAACTGCAAAGGACTCAACCACTGCCAATACTTTCAGAGGAATCAAAAGGAAGAAGAGAGAGAAAAAAGGAAGACCAAGAAGGAAAATTAATAGCACAAGCATGACAAACGGGAAAATTTTGAAATGTGTTTTGAAGTCATAAATCCAATATGGAGGAACAAGTGAGACAAACTGAACATTTTAAATGGAAACATTCAAAGGGTTGATAGTTCTGTTCTGCACGCGCACATGCACCAGAATACTCCAATGAGAGAAAGTAAGACTTTGGCTGCATCTCGTGTAATATGGTATTCATATGCTCCATGTGAAAATTATATGTATCAACATATAATGGATATCAGATAGAAATCATGCAACATCTCTCCACAATTATGAGGAAAAAGCATTAATAGGATGTGAAGGACATACCCAAAAGGTGCTCCTCCCAAATCACTTGCTATGGTACTGCAAAAGTAAATTCGGCATTTCAGCTTTCCATGAGGCAAAAATTTGGCATAGCTTTGTTGAAAATAGTAGAACTCGCAGTAGGAAAAAACTTTCTGCCGATCTCAAGCATTATTATCATTCTTTTAAAACACTTGTGCAGATATTATCTGTTACTAAGCATCAGTACACAATTCTCAATCACGAAGATCGTGATCCTTGCCACTACATATCATAATTATACACAAAAAAAAAAAAAAAAAGGAACTGCCCTTTTAAAAATTCAGCATCCTTGTTCTTTTGATTTCAGCAAAGTTGATAAAATCAGACCAATCTCATAAACTAAAACTTCAGTAGTCTCTGTATATAACATAACAATTTCCAGTCATGGAATTTCATATTCTATCAGTTCTTAGTGAATACTCCCTCCAGTCAAAAACATTATGTCAACATTTTCTATGTTTCTAGTCCAATTAATAATATATATATATATATATATATATATATATATATATATATATATATATATATATATATATATATATATATATATGTATTAATCAAGTTTGCAAGTCCAAATTTGAGAACATTCTTTAACTGACAAAACAAGAATCTTTATGCGACTAATTCGATTTCCTTAGCGAGGAGGGGAGATTGGCACAAAAGCTGTATGCTTGTCAAAATTCTTTCTTGAACAAAGATAAGGAACCCAATCCAAACCATTCCTTACTTCCAACCAAATACAGAATAAAGCAACCAAGATCTCGAAATTCAAAAACAATATGATCCCAGTATCGCAAAAGAACTCGGTTCGATTAATTTCCTACCTTAAGCAGTAATAGATTAACTCCAAGTCTCAAACTAGAAGATTCAAAGAAAAATCTTTCTCAGCCCAAATACGTATGGAACAAACTATTTATTCAATAGGAAAAAAAAAAAAAAAAAAAACAGGAGGACTAGTAAACAAAGTGACAGATATCGATCGATCGATCGAGAGAGAAACGAAGCATACCTGAGGACACCCCAGGAGCTCTGAGAAACCAACCACCGGGCAAAAGGTGCAGCATCATCAGGGCGTGGCCTGGGAAGTGGCAAGATTGATTGCAGAGGCCGGCCATATACGCCTACGGGTTCTTGAAAGAATCCCAAGAGGAATAATATCAAAGAAATCACCAATACATGAATTTTAGTAACCTTTTTGACTACCATCTGCATTTTCAAACGCCTGCAAGAATAGTCTGAGGTCCAAATGAATCAAATCATTTCTTCTCATTTATAGTTTCTTTTTTCCCCCCTAAAAGATATTATATTATTATCCTTACGATATTATTGGATTTTTCTTAAACAATTAAAAGTATATTTAATTTAAAATTTTATTAAATCATGAAAATAAAAAGTAAAAATTCTCATATTTATCCATTTTTTCTAATCAAATTTGTATAGTTGCATAACAACAAATAATTTATAGACACTTTCTAAAAAAAATAATAATTTTAAAATATTATAAAAAAAATAAAAAGTATCATTTAGCCTATCTTGAAAAGTCACGAAAATTTATTGTAAAGTATTCAAGATAGGATATACTTTACTCCACAGTTTTATTTATTATTTATAAGGAACGGGTTTACATTTGCTATCCTTTTCGTTTAGAAAATGGCATCCATCCCTCTTCCCTCCTTTCTCTTCTTCTTTTTTTTTTTTTTTTTTTTTTTTAATTTATTTATTATTATTTTTAATTTTTTCCCTTTTTCTTTTGTTCCATGATCTTAATTTCCTTCTAACCTGCTTTGCAATTTTTTTAAAGATATATATCTTTAAAAAAGAAATCAAAAAATGGCTACAATAAAGTTTGGCTGACTTATAACACCTATATTGTTTTTCATTTAATTTTAATTTTCTTAACATGAACTAAATATATTTAAAGGAAAAAAAAATGAAAAATGAAAAAGAAAGTGCAAAATCTAACATCAATCAAAAGTCACGATTATAAATAAATAAAGATAACATTGTTTTTTTCCAGAACCATGTATGAATTAAATACATGAAAACCATTTGAATAGCAGAGTACTCAAATGTGAGCTTGCAGATACTGAGCCACAGTTAAAGGCTTAGGGCCACCGAACCAATTAATCAAAAATATATCATTGATTTCCAGTTTAAAGAACGTGAAATTATGATCTTTAGGCCACCCTGCAATAAAATATAATTATATATTGAAGGTATTAGTTCTGATCAGCACAATCCTATTCCATTCCTAGGCAAGGAAAAAGACACAGATCAGGAATCCATTTTCTTCTTTCCATAACTTGATTGAGAAAATTTGAAAATAGTTTATTAAGTACCTTTCATCTCAGGATGCTTAGTAAATAAAGCAGTCTGTGCAAACTCTGCTTCCTTGGACTTTCCATCAACTAAGTTTAACTAAACACCATTAATTAATACAAATCAGTTATTATTACTAAGACGACAAGGCATTGATGATAGTCCCCCCACCATACACAAATAATAATAATAAAAAAAAATATATATAGTTCAGCCATAATCTGCATTGGAGAACGAGATCAGGATTTAGGTAACAACAAAAAAAAGGAACTGTACCTTTCCTGTGAGCGTCATTTTAGCACAAGAAGGATTTTCAGGATCCTTGCTTCCGCAAGTGCCAATAGGATATTCACTGATTGTGAAGGAAGATCTCTGGTCTTTTAAAGCATATCTTGGAGTCGGATCGAGCATCGTTAGATAGAAGAACGGAATGCCTTTACCTTTTTCCGGTAGACCATCACTGAATGAAACCACATTCCTGTTTGATTTTTTTTAAGCAACAAAATTATACATTTAACAACAAATCATGGCATCAAAATTGCGCTCAAACACAAAATTAAATGTCGATCGAACTTACCCAAAAGGAGATCCACCTAAATCACTTGAAATCGTGCTGCAGATTGCAGAAATAAGTAGATCGTTTCAGCTTTTTAAAAATTAAAATTGAAATCATCAACAGTTGCAGAACTGATCACTAGCGTGATCTTAGAATTAAATTAAGGAAGAAAGCATTACCTGAGAACTCCCCAGGAGTTCTGAGAAGCCAGCCAACGAGCAAATGCAGCAGCGTCCTCATGGCGAGGTCTGGGAATCATCAATGATGATGATGACGATTCAATGTAACGTCCATTTACGGGTCCTTGAAACACCCCCAACGTGACTAACAATAACGAAATCAACATGATTTTATGAGTATTTTTGACGTCTTTTACTTCCATACGCGTTCATAAACGTGAACCACAGCTACACAGATTAGATGGAAACTAAACCTCGAAATGTTATTATTACTGTCTGTCAAGGAAGAGTAGACTGTTTGTTTTTAGATTTTTTTTCCTTAAGCATCCGGTATCCGAATCCACACGGGTCGACTAATTCGGATTCGATCAGGTGCGCTCGCAGAGTCAACTCTTACTCGAAGGTGAAAGCATGACCCGGAACTTTTTAATGTGACGTTAACCATCCGCCATGAGAAGAAGTTTCAGGAGTCCGCTTACCAATTCCCCCAATCTCTTGAGTTTGTTTTTAGATATTTTATAAGTTCTCACGTGTATTATTAGCCATTTCAAATACAGTCATTACCACAAATTAAATTTTAGAAGAAAAATTATAAACTAATGGCCTTATTATCTAATTTTTCATAAAATGTAGGAACAAGACAAATAAAATTTGTATTCTTTAATCACTAATTTAAAAATAAACTAAATTAAATATATTTTTAAAGACAAACTTAAAACTCAAAATTTGATGAAAATTAAATTTTTTGTCACTCCATATTCTCATCTACTAATTCATGAAAGATTTATAGGAAAAGACTTTCGGTCACTTGACAAGTAAATGAGACACCTAAGTCAAACCAATTAAATTATCACATTTTTCTTTCTGGTTTTAATAGTCATTTTTTTTTTTTTTTTTTAATTCCATTCCAAAAAATTTACGCCCTTTAAAGACGATAAGAATGAATATTAGGCATACGTGGAAGTGGGCCTCCTCAATAAGGATTTTCTAGAAGAACGAATAAAATAAAATTAATATTTTATAATAAATTATTTTAGATTAATCGGATTTAAAACTTGAGACAAAATGAGTGAGTTAGTAAGGAGTTTTTTAAGATCAAATATTTGAATTTTAGTTCATGTATATGTAATTGTTTTCTTTTGCAAGAAACCAACATGACTCATACATGTATTAGTTTAAATGTGAATTGATTTAAAGATACACTTTTATAATTTGGTATCTATTTAGGACACCTCATACCCTTAAAATTTAATGTCAAAATTTTCTTCTTACAAAAGACCAACGCAATTTAATTTTTATAATTTGGTATCCATTTAGGACACCTCACACCCTCCCATAGTTTGGGACCTTTAGAACACATCATGTCCTTAAAAGGAAAAAAATTGCTATATTTTTATCAGGTTGGAAAGTCCAAACTTTTAAGGATCGGTCAAAGGTTACCGCCAAAACGTGAAAATTCTAATGAGAATCCGCTGAGTGCCTTTCGTTGAATTCAAGTCCAACTCGTCGACAAAGGAATACGGCAGGCAAACAGTGCCTGCCAGCGCCCGCTGACCTTTTCAGGACTCAGACCTTCTGCGCTGTGAAGTTTTCAGATCTCATTGTTCTCTCCCTCCATTCTCTTTTTCACATTTACAATAGGGGGAAAAAAAAAATAATAGAAAAAGAAAAAACAGATTTCTCCTCTTTTCAACAACATAGAACAAGGTGTTTTTTTTTTTTTTTTTTTTTTTTTTTTTTTAATTAGATACTAGAAAATCGAAATCAATATTTAGTACTATAGTTCACGAAGATTGAGAAAACAAAGATCGGTTCCGCAGACAACTCCGTCAAACAAACGGAGAAATGGGACTTTTTACCTATACCATTGCCGGCGGCACATTCGTTCTGATCGGGGCTTGGGAATCGTTTTTATCTTGCTCTGAATCTTTCAATTTGAACCAATCGCCACCGCTCCAAACTCCAGCTTCCATTTTATCAACCCGCAACAGACCTACGAAGACGTCGACGTCGGGTTCTTCTTTCGTGACTTTTGTTGCGATATCTGCGTTGTCTTTTCTCTTCGTCATCAATTCTCTGGTTTCCTTGTTGGACGCACACAGCTTCAAGGACCGTATTGGTTTCGCCCTTCAATTAGAGGTGATCGCTATCGCTCTTCTATTTCTTTTCTACTCAATTTTAGGTTTATCATCGTATGTAAAAAATTGGTTTCGATCTCCTTCGGCGATCCTCAATATTCTTTGCCTTTTCGCTTTTGGGCAAGAATTTTTGTTCTTTTACATCCGGCGGAAGGACCCGGACGGGGTGGAAAACCGTTACTATGATCTCTTCTTAGTACCGATTGGCATCTGTGTATTTTCGACGATTCTGGAATTAAAAAATCCCAATTCAAAGTATGCGAGATTAGGCAGAGGTGTTGGTCTTTTTCTTCAGGGATCGTGGATTCTTCAAATGGGGTTTTCATTTTTCTCCGAATTTATTGTACACGGATGCTCATTGCAAGTGAAGAGTAGAGGTAACTATACTGTGAAGTGTAAAGGGCATCCTGAATATCATAGGGCTCAAGCCATTGCAACACTTCAATTTAACTGCCATCTTGCTCTTCTGGTCTCATTGCTTGTCGGAGGGTATGCCATTGCTTGCAAGAAACTTGGTATTGTGAACGAATCTTTGCAGTACAGGCCACTTGGGGCGGAGTTGCAACATGTGGAAGGCCAAGCTCAATTCACTTTAGATTCTGATGATGATCTGGATGACAGTGGAGATGGGATTACAGAAGAGAGGAATGTGGAAATGCAGAAGGTTGCTGTAACGATCCCTGGATCAAGGGTCAATGGTACTCATACATGAGGAAATCCAATGGGGGATCCTTTGACAAGTGAAGCATTTATAGAAATCTCAAATATCAGGTTATGCAAATGAAGATAAGTGGTTCATTAATCATTTTGTTACTTTGGTAGATACCCTAGAGAGAGCTTAGTTTTTGTTTTCTGTAAATCAGTTGACAGAATGTTCTTTGGGCCAGAGGAAAAATGGTACTCATACAACTTCTTGTTTCTGCTCTTCATTGGATGTGTTTATTAGACTTAAAAAGAAAATCAGTAAAAATCCTCTAATTCTTAACATTTTCCCATTATGCTACTTTGATCTAATCTCACTTAACATCAGTCAGGAGTTTTGCTATGAACTAAATATCAATGTTTTTAGCCTGCTTGGAGTGAGTTTGTGTACCTTGCCAGTTAGCATATTTTGTTCGTTCTTTGAGTTTTAGTTAATTTGTTCATCTTTCAAGTAGTTTTCTGTTTTTTGTTTTGTGTTGTGCTTTGTAAGTTTACTGGCATAAGATGCAAAAGAGCCACAATCCCTTCATTGCCCAAGGATTTATGAATTTGCTGAACAAGTTGACTGAGCAGCAGAAGGTTATATTGCTCAAGTTTCTTTAACAGTTCTTTATGGATATGGCGCTGTGATGTTTTGTTATCAGAACATATATATATATATACACACTGAAGAGAGAGAGTCACTGAGAAGGGGAATTCATCCCAACGTTTTAGGTTCATTTACACAATAGCGCTAACAATGGGTCCTCTCTCTAGCTATGCAATTGTCTACTTTGATAAAATTTGCAGAAAACTATGAATGCTACAAAGCTTATTGCACTTAATATTGCTAACAGCCAGTAGTAGTTATCAAGACGGGTCTCTCTCATATCATCTGTGAACCAGCCATTCTCTCTATCAGAGGAGCTTGTGAAATATTCAACGAGAGAAATGAGTAGAGAACTGACAAAGCTCCCAACCCCAAAGACACTCGTGTACAGAGCTATCCCCATGGTTCTCATCTTTGGAGGAACTTCAGAGTAGAAAAACTCTTGCATCCCAACTACAGTGAATATGTCTGAAATTCCCAGTAGAATATATTGAGGTAGCAACCAAAAGATGCTCAGCGGAACTGTTTCCAGCTCTGATATATTTCTTCTACACAGCTGGAGCCTTTTTCTTTCAGTTACGGCTGCAATCACCATTGCTATTACAGAAAGAAGCATGCCAATGCCCATCCTCTGCATCACAGTGATACCTTTCTCTGTCCTTGTGAGGATTCGAGCCAAAGGTATGAAGAAAACATCATAGAATGGCATCAATAGAATTATAGAGATCGTAATTGCACTTTGAAGTGCTGCTGGCGGTATCTTGAATTTGCTTCTGATACTCCTCTCCATTGTCATTCCCTGTTTGGTAAAGAAAGTTGCCGGTTGCTGAAAAATGACCGCAAACATCAGAAGCATGGTCCAGACTGGTAACAGAGGCAGTACTACTTTCAGAATTTGAATGCTATTATTATCAGATTTCTCGTACAACATTTCTTCTTTCTCCTCAGGATCCTCACGACAGAGCGGTTTCCCTTGGACCCTAAGTAGTTGAACAAAATCTCAGCACATATTGAGTTTTCTTTCAGAAACAAGAAAAACAAAAAGAAAAGGAAGAAAACTTACTCTAGTTCAACCTCTTGTGACTTGGTACTCAAATGAATCTTTCTGCTAAACATTCTTGAGAAAGCAGCCTTGGCAGATTGAATTAGATTTTCAAATGGATTGGGATTGTCAACATTTTTAGGTTGTTTCTTTTTGTAGAGTCGATTACCGCAAGTAAAAATTGCAATGGAAGCCAACAATGCAAAGGCAGGAATGGCAAATCCTATCCCCCAACCAAAGTTATCTTGGACGTAAGACAAGAGGGAAACCCCAAGCAGGCTGCCACAGCAAACTCCAAAATACCACCATTGGAAGAACAATCTCTTCTTATCAGAATTTTGTTCAGTTTTAGTGTTTGGCAATTCATCGTCGATTTCAAGATGATCAGCTCCAAAGGCTTGTAAGGAAGGGTTATATCCACCTTGTCCTAGTGATATCAAATAAAGTGACCAAGATAGCACCGAAGATGAACTAAACTTTCGCTTCGGTATCAACGGCGGCCAACCCACCGCTGTCGATGTCAAAACCAGGAGCCCCTGACCAAATATATATACATATATATATATATATCGTTAACCAACTATATTATATGTATTCTACCGTACTGCAACACCCAGCGATTGGATAAATTTTGCCTATACAAAGTGGAAGATGACTCAAATTCCACTCTGTTATCCTTATGGTGATATTCCACTAAATTAAATCCCATGCACTCAATCAATCAACCATAATATATTATCATTATCTTTTTCTTTTTTTTTTTTGTTACTGGTGGAGACGGGACTGTATTATCATCTTCCAGCCTCTTACAAACATTCAGGAAAAATTTTTGAAAAAAAAATAAATTTACATACACAGGGCATAGAAATCGTGATCCTGATTTGTTTTTACTTTTTTTTCTCCTTTGGGCGATAAAGGTAATGCACAGCGCAAGAAATGTGTGAGCAGACTGGATGAATGTAGTAAGGTAGTGAACGTAGTATAGGCACAGGTAGTGGACAACGACGTCGTCCGTTCACAAGGAATGAACAGAAATAATTAATTAACAGAGAAAACGATGGACTAACCGAGGCATAGAGGAAAGAAGAAAGTTGTATAGTGGAATATCTATCCCAGTAAGAGTCGGCGACCGGAGCTACTAAGAGCGGCAGCATAGAAGTAAAGCCGCACCAATTGTTAACCATCTTCGCCGCCGATGAATTGTTCATTTTTACTACTTCTGTCAGGTATGTCACCAGATTTGATGCCACTCCTTTGAATGCAAACCTCTCCATACCAGCTAATACTGCATGTACGTAATCGTAGTAACTAGTAAGTAACCCATGCATTTTTAGATTGAAGATAATAAGATTAGGTTTAGTTTCTTAACTATAATCAGACGTACCTATGAGGAGAATACATGGCTTGTTCAATCCTTTAAAACTTTGTCCTGATCCAGCCATATCTAAAGGAAATGAAAGAAATAATTAGCTACAGAGAAAAAAACCAATCCCAAACCCCGATTATTGGAGGAAAATGGCCGATATGAGATATACCGATATATATATATACTTAATGGGAGAATTATAATTATTATATGTCGAGATAGATCGAGGAAGGAGAATCAGAATCTGTTTTCTGTTGTTTTCAACAACAGTATATCATATCATAGTTTGAATCACCCAACATAAATAATTAAATCTAATCTACACAAAAAAATTAATTAAGACTGACTGGATTCTTCTCTTACGTTTATTTCTTTCCCTATAATTGTGTTTTTGTGTGTATGTGTGTGTGTGGGTCTGATTCCACCACTGGAACTTCCGTCAAAAATTATAAATAATATTTAAGAAATTTGTCGTTTTGAAGATTTTATTGGAACACTGGACAAATCACTACTTCAGTTTCTTTTACCACCATTGTTGCTTTGATGATGAATAAAGTTTTTCCACTTTTTAAATTTTTTTAAATTTTTATTTATTTTTTATTTTTAATCTTCTATTGGACGCCCAATCACGGTGTCCTCACCCAAAACCAACTTCAACATCAACATATTTACACTTAATTATAATTATACAATTATAGGTATATATATACTTTAACTTAGTTATATATATATATATATATATATATATATGCAACAGAGATTAGATCAAACATCTGATGATCAATATCCATATATTCCGTTACATAGAAGATATTTGAATCGCATCTAGATAAGACACGTTAGTTATTTTCCTGCTTTTCATGCAAGAAGCGTGCTTACTTGCTCTGCTTCTTGACACTCACCCTAGCTTCCTACACGCCAGATGGGCAGCATCATCATCTTCTTTGAATTTCTTTTATTCATTTATTTTTCTTTTCAAAAGCCGCCATTCTTTATACTACAAATTTTTTTATTATAACGATAAAATTTAAGTTTATAGGTGTATATATATATATATTTTTTAAAAAAATTTATAATACACAACATAATAAAAGTGTGTTCTTGAATTGGACTAATCCCAAGTGAGGTGAGTTGGGGTATAAGAAGCACTAGTGATATCAAGGGTTGCAACGTCGATTCATTTATACAACTGTTTAAAATTTAGAGTAAAAATTTCTCTTGTAAAAGACCAATCTGACTTAAATGACTTTGTAAAAGACCAACCTGACTTAAATGACTTTGTAAAAGACCAACCTGACTTAAATGACTATGGATTAGCTTAAAGACTATCACAAAATGCTACTTTTTATTTAACTTTATAATTGCTTGTGAATTCTTCTAACAATACATCTTTCTTTCTTTATTTCTTGAAATTATTTATGGAGGGAAAGAGATATGGAAAGTGAAAGACATTACAGAAACTGGCCAAGAATGAAACTGGCCAATCCAAATAAAGGAGAAAAAGAATTTTTGAAAGAAACTAGCAATACAAATTTGTAATCCATCCATACTTTCGAGCATGCCACTGCCTAATATTAATCTGGAAAAAATATCATAAACTCTCTCTCTATATATATATATACACACACATGTATGCATGTCGACAGTAACAAAAATAAACAGACAAAGGAAAAAAAACTGGAATTAATCTTGTAAAAGTATATACATATAGTGTCGTAAACATGCAGAACGCATGTAGAAAACTTGATGAGGACATGCGAAGGAACGTGTCCAAGCGTATGCAAGAACGTGTTCATCGCATGCCAATGCAATATATTGCCAAACAAGCAACAATTTTTAATTAATTTTCTCATGAATTATAAAATTGGAGATATGCATGCATGGAAATATGAAAAAAGAGGAGAGGACCCAGAAGCAGAAAAAAGGAACACAATCAGTAAGCATTACTGAAGAAATTAAAAAAAAAAAAAAGAAAAGAAAAGAAAAAGAAAGAAAGAACTGTTGCCATAATATGGTAAGAAAGGATGGCACAAATAATCTTACTTTGTAAAAGAAGTGCACTTACTTTTTTCAAGACAATCCTTAATGCAAGAATAGGATATCCTGTCCCTATTCCTTGCAGTCCTTACTATTTCTCCACCAAAATGGCTGACATGGAAAATCACTTACTCTACTTTTTTTCCCCTTAAAACCTTTCTTCCTCGAAATCATCAGTAACTGATTAATAGGATGGTTTAAAATATATATAAATTTTTGGGAAATAGAGTTAGAGGCACCAAAGTATCGATAAAGTTCACAAGTTCAAGGTGAATGTCACACAACAGATCGATTGGATCTCAAATAGGTTCCAACCGATTAGTATCGGTGATTACAAATATTACGTGGATGATACGATTCTGACATAGAAATTTTTTTTTTGTGAAATATTAAATGTATCTATTCCGATATATACTGTTTGGACAATCAATTTATTAGACTATCGGAAAAAGTATACCCGATTCAGGTGTCACTTCCTCATTGGATAACTACTCTCTAGATATAAATGGTAACCTATACACTACACATAACAATGAAATCCAAATATCATTGAACATTCTAAGTGTTTTATTACCTTATTTTTATCATTTTCAAAAAGAATTGTTGAGAATATTCTTTATCTTTCGGTTAGAAGTAGAGCTCTCTGAATCAACGTGACAGAATCGAAAAAATTCGATGAAGAAGAGACCAATTTCGACAATAAATTAAATCAAAATGATTCTCCAATATTGCAAATAATAGAATAAAAAAGAGGATGATGATAAAGTAACACTGTATATATCAATTCAAACTTGGAACAATAACATCACAACAACACCACGTATAAACATCGCTATATTGGAAATCCTGTTGTACATTTTCTATCATAAATTTGTAATATATATATATATATATATATATATGTCCAGTCAGTGATGCAAACAAACTTTTAATATTTTTAAAACAAACCAAAAACTTAACTTAATATATAATATATATATATATACACACACGTTCACATATATATATATACGCATCATGTTTTGAGAAGACAACACGTTTGGATTCAAAGAATTGGATGCAAAGGTTTTTTTAATATTTTTTATAGTGTGTAAAAAAAAAGAAGGAAATAATGAAGTAATGGAATTTAATTTCCAACTTCTGCGTTTCGCTGAATATAAAAAAAAAAAGGGGAAAAAATGGAAAGAGGAAGAGGATATTCTAGTTAATATATTATTTTTTTTTCTAATACTATCCGGTAACGGGTCGACTAATCCGAATTCGGAGCGAGTTCGGGGATTAAAGCTTTAAATTCCTTTCAATCGTAGTTGTGGAGGATCGAAACGTAGTTCCCTTACCAAGCTCAACCCCATGCGTCACTGAACCAACTTACGATTGATTAGTTAATATATTATTATGTTGGATAAAAAAAAACTTTAATTTATTCTATTTATTTTAATTAATGGTTGAGTGAAAGATGTTCCAATTGATGATTAATTATCTTTCTCTAACTTTTATCTTTCTTTTTCAACTCATTTTCCTTTCCCAAGATAAATGGGAAAAAAAAAAAAAAAGAAGAAGAAAGTGCCTTTTGTGCAAAATATTTATCCTTTCACCAATTTCATAAAGATGGGATTGTGGGTGCATTAGTTACTTCTCTTTCTCCAATATACTTTTTTTTTTTTTTTTTTTTTTTTTATCGCACGGTGTCTTGGGTGAGTCCCGTCACTGAGGGGTGACACCTTCAAACCATTTAACTCTCAGACTAATCTCGCTCGATGATTTGTAAGCACCTCATTGGGTGGGATAGCTGGCCAGAGGATTTAACATTTTTCCATACCCAAGCCGGAATTTGAAACCCGGATCATTAGTTAAAGGAGGAGGAGCCCCTACCACTCCACCACATGCCTCTGGTTAATATACAATTTCTTTAATCTCCCCAAAAAAATAAAATAAAAATAAAAACTTATCAATTGGAGTATTTTTATTTTTATCATTAGTTTTTTATTTTTTTTATTATTTATTAGATAAGGTTACACAAAATATCCCCCAACAAAAATATCACTTCTAAACGGGCCAGATAGATTTCTTAGAAATTAAGTAAAATGGGCCAGCCAAGTATTTCAGGAATTAAATGAAGCCTCACGTGCTCCTTAATGATTAGAGTGCGGAATAATTCAGAAGCCCAGGAATTCTCAAGGCCCACAATTATCGCAGACGAAGACCGGGTCTCCGAAACTTGGTTGACTCAGTTAAAACTCGGACCGGGATTATCTAGATTGTCGGAACTTTGGGAGAACGCTCACTGCGACCATGGCCGATCACCACCACCATCATCATCATCATCAGCGTCCGAGTCGCCTGTCGCTTCCGCCACGGACTTCCATTCCGATCACCTCCAGAGCTACGGCCGCCAACTTCCCCGGGTATCCTCCAGCGACTCCGACGCCTACCCCCTCCAAACACCGGCTTTCCTCTTCGCTGAGCTCCAAATCTTCTTGCTCTAGAACCTCTTCGCTTTCATTTCTGTTCTTACTTCTCTTCTCTCTCCGCTCTCTTTATTCTCTGCTACCTTTCCTCCGGTCTTCTCCTTCTTCTTTTTCCATCTTCCCTTTCTCTTTTTTGGTATCTCTTCTTTCCTTCCTCCTTGCGCTCTTTTTCTCACTTTTCACTTCCTCAGACTCTTCTTTCAATAAGCTTCCTTTTCGGCAAAAGGATCGCCAATCCATTTTCTCTTTCACTTCGATAACTCAATCTCAGCAAAGATATCTCTTCGCTAAATCTCTCCTCTTAGCCATTGTTTTCCTCCTTCGTTTCCAAGCCCTTCGCTACTGCGGGACGGCGGCAATGATTCTGGCTGAATTATCAGGAAATGTGGCTGCCAGGATTGTTGTTGAGGGTAAAATTCATAACGTCATGGGGAACAAATTTGGATCGTCCAAGGTTCGTGGGTTTATTGTCTTGTTTAGCGGGTTGTTTTTGTTATCTATCAGCTGGGATCGTATTGAGTGCTTTCCTTTGTCTTCCACGAATATTAATAAATTTGGTTTTTCATTTTTTCCGGGGAAGAATTGTTTGAGGATCTGGCCTATGTTGCTTCCTTTCTTGTCTGGGTTTTTAGGTTGTTATGAGCAGGTTTCAATGAATTGGGGGAATATTCGAGAACTGGGTCGAAGACGTGTCCGATTGATTTCATTGTTCTTCACTACTGTTGTGCTTTTCATCCCAGCTGTGATTAGTATGTTTGTCTTTGAGGCAGAGGGGGATAGTATTTCTATCATAAATCTTGGTTGGCCTTTGTTAAACACTGTTGTATTTGGAGTTCTTTTGAGCGAGAATTACATGGATGAGAAGCCTACTACTTCCAAGGATTTCCAGAGAGAATATATTGTGACTTTCCTATGTACAGTTGTTTTAGAGTTATTCTATTTTCAGGAGCTCTCACTCTGGGGGCTGCTGCTTTGTGGATTTTTGTTATGGATTGCTGTAAGGGAGCTGGATTCTGTTTATTCTAGTAATCTTCAGTTAGGTGTGCAATCGGCTGATTCACTTACCACATCTATTATGAAGCCAATCCGCCTTATCCTGAGTGAAAGAAAATCTCGAAAAATTGCTCTTTTTCTTTTGATAAATACTATCTATATGGTTGTAGAATTTGTTGCTGGGTTTATGAGCAACAGTCTTGGGTTGATATCAGATGCCTGTCACATGTTATTTGATTGTGCTGCTCTAGCAATTGGACTCTATGCTTCTTACATTTCACGACTCCCAGCAAATAGTCAATTTAATTATGGCCGTGGAAGATTTGAGGTTCTTTCAGGATATGTAAATGCTATTTTCCTAGTTCTTGTTGGAGTATTGATTGTGTTGGAATCATTTGAGAGGATTTTGGATCCACAAGAGATTTCCACAAACAGCTTATTGGCAGTTTCTGTTGGAGGACTTCTTGTCAATGTAGTAGGTCTGATATTCTTTCATGAGGAACACCATCATGCTCATGGTGGTTCTGGATCATGTTCCCACAGTCACTCACATTCTCATGGATCACATTCTGATTCCCACAGCCACTCACATTCTCATGACTCCAACTCTTGTTCACATTCTCACGGATCATCTTCAGATTCCCATTCCCATTCACATTCTCATAAATCATCTTCAGATTCTCATTCCCATCCACACTCTCATGAATTCTGTACAGAGTCTCACACCCATTCACATTCTCACTCCCACCACCATTGCTCCCATAGTCATGAACACAACACTCACGAAGGCAATGAGTGTAGTAATGTTATTCATGCTAGTCTAGAGAAATCTTGTTCTGCTCATATAGGGCACTCTACAAATGATCATGGCCACAATAACTGCAAGAGCAATATCAACAATGATGGTGAGAAACATAAAAATACTGCTGGTCATGATCATCACCACAATCATGGTTTCCAACATCCCTACGATGACTATCATCATCATGACCATTATGTTAACCCAGAAGTCCATGAAAGGCATTTAGGTGAAGGCTTGCATATAGTTGAACCCCTTCATAATCATGATCATCATACAGGGAGAAAGGAACAGAATAAACAACACCATCATCACATTGACCACAACATGGAAGGCATCTTCTTGCATGTCCTAGCAGACACCCTGGGAAGCGTTGGGGTGGTTGTTGCGACCCTCTTGATCAAGTACAAAGGATGGCTTGTTGCAGATCCTGCCTGCTCAATTTTTATCTCTGTGTTGGTTATATATTCTGTCATCCCACTGCTTAGAAATTCTGCTGAAATTTTGCTACAAAGGGTCCCCAGAACACTTGAGCTGGATGTTAACAGATCTCTGAATAAAGTTATAAAGGTGGATGGTGTATGTGGAATTCAAAACTTACATTTCTGGAGTTTAACGAACACAGATGTTGTTGGAACCCTACATCTTCATGTTTCAACAGAAGCTGGCAAAACTTCTACAAAGGCTCAAGTATCACACTTGCTTAATGATGCTGGTATCAAGGATCTTACATTACAGGTGGAATGTGTAAAAACAGTTAATGAAACAAATTTTGACAGGTAACTAACTGTCTTGACATGTTTGGAGGACATGAGGTTTTGACTTAGTAGGCATGTAGCAGGCTTGGCATCCTTGCCGAATAATTGGGCATGTGACTTCCATATGTACGTCATCTTGCTCCCTTTTGTGTTTGAAGTGATCTGGTTTCAGTTTATGTGCATGGTTTTAATGCTATTAAATTTTATCTGGTGACATGATCAGTTGCATTATGTTACTTGTTTCTCCATTTCAATCACCTTTTTTTTTTTTTTTCTGTTTTATTTCCTTGGGTTAAAATTAGTAATGTGGTTATGATTCATATGGTGTTTTGCATCCAAGAAAGTTAAGTCTTTTTTTTAAAGAAAATAATGGTAATAATGACAATCTGAATGTCTGGAAAAGGTTGTTTGCACATTGGTTATCTATGAGGAGCATGATCTTTGAGTGAGAATTTATATGTACGTATAGAATAACATTGCCATAATTAATCATACACACTTGAGAATGTCATGCAAAGCCCTTTTTTCTTTACTGGATTTGTACCACCATCTCATGAAAGGGGAAGAGATAAAAGGTCAAAGATTTTTAATGTGAAACATGAACCTAGCCTATGTATTGATGTTCAGGTTTGACTGATTCTTGTACTGAATTTTGTCATTATGGAGTCATCTATACCATCTTGGGTAGTGTATGTTCCTCAAAAGTACATAAGTTTGGCTAAACAATGTCTATATAAATTGGTTGGTTTAGTAATTTTCTTTACCTTGAATAGGCAGATGATTTTTAATACCTTTCATGGGGATTGGGGGATTATTTTTTTCATGAAAACACAAGTATATCCTATTTCATTTCTTTTGGTAAATGGTATGTCTTGTATCATTATCATGTTTGATTGGATGGATCGTAGTATTCACATTGCTGATTTTTAATATAACCAGTGGCATTTTCTTTTTCCATCAGACTCTGGTCTTCACCATTAATTTCTGTGGTGCTCAAGTAGTGCTAATTCCTTGGGAAATGGTACGCTTGGCTTCTGGCTGAGAGATGCGATAACACACAAGCTGAATATTAGTGGTCTGATACTGTCATGAGTTCAGCATGCAATTTACGGAAAATTACTAACAGACATTTGAAAGGGGGTTCCATTTTTTTCAGCTGAAGATAAGCTTCAGTTGAAAGGTGTTGCTGCAGCTATTGTTGATTCTTGCTGGGTTCAAGATTCCAGTTAATTTTATGCCTGCAATCAAATTTTGGGGGCATAATGGTGGGTAATATTATTATTTTTTAAAGCCAAAATCATGTCAACTTGGAACTAAGAATTTAAACTCAAAATTAATTATGTAAATCCATATCGAAGGCTGAATGAAAGGTGGGATTTTTTTGGTTTGACGTTGTGATACTTAGTTTGTTTCGGGTAACAAGTTCAGGTTTATTTGTTTGTTTTTTTTTCTTTCATTTTAAAAATTGTATTTACTTTTGGTGGACTATTATAATAGGTATATTTTTTAAATTATAAATAAACATTTGAATTTAAAGTTTTTATAATTAAATATAAAAATAAATTTTTTATTATTTAAAAGAGTGACATATAGATATAATTACTTTTAAACATTGGATAGGAAAAAACTATTTTTCCATTTTATAAAGGAAATACTTACTTTTCTATTCTATTCCTTTCTCTTTTTTTCTCTAATTATTTCCTGCCAAATTAGCAAACATTGAATTTTAAATGAACTGAGAGAATAAGAATGATATCCAAGCATATAACCTATCAAATAGAGCAAAAAAACAATTCTCTCATGGTAAAACTCAATACCCTTACAGGAAGTACAAAGCAGTCAAGCACAAACTGGATACTAACACCTAAAAACTATCATCTGAAATTTCCACAGCCTAACAAAACCTCTGGGACTATGATATTATTTATAGGAATGTATGTATTAGTTACAATATTATGCTAATGCTGCAGGAAAAGCCTGTGCTGGACTCATCAATCAAATCAAAAGCAGAAAAAGTTTTACTCTTCTATCACCCCTTTCAACTTCCCAGCAAAACCAGATTCTGAAGACAAACATGGTCCAGTTTGGTATTTCTATCACAGGTATATATAAAAAGTTTAGGTTAACTACTCTTTTCTTTTTGTCACAAATTTCCAACAGCAAAAGCATAGGGAGAAATGCCTTACACATATCATTGATGGGGCCGTAGATCCAACTTGTAAGACTGTATTTCCATGGGAGATATCAGGACATGCCCTTCTTGAGCACCTTCTTCGAAATGTTCGCTGTAGCCAAGTATATCAATTTCATCATGTAACAGATTTAAAGATGTGGCTTTCGCATTCAACACTGCAAGCCCCTTAAACAAGTCAAACAAATTGACTGGCTCATCAGCTACACTTGAACAATCTAACCTGCCCTTCCGGCAATATGAGGAGTCCCAATGTCTTCTCTGTAAAGTTAGAACAAATCTAGGCACTCCAAGGGGCTGCTGTGGATATTTTAAGGGTTGAGGAACCTTGAAGCTCACTACATGCAAGTCACAGGGTAAGGGAGCTGTCAAAGGAGAGAAGGATCTGGGAGGTGGCTGGACTGATATTTCCTGAGATTTCTTAGCAATGAATATATGTACTGGATAGTTGAGATGTGCGCCAACCAAATGAGAGAGGAGAGAGGGACTCAATGGATGTGAGTCTGAATCTAAATGTGAACTTGACGAGATGTTGGATTCCACAAGGAGATGGAAGACTACATTCATAGGACGATTATCCATCACTCCTTGACCAAGACCACGCCCATCATCTCTCACCAGACGGCGATCAAGCATTATCTCTAACCATCCCTTCTTAAGGCTTGCCACTCCTAGTGATTGCCTGGAATGGACCGAAAACCGCAGTCCATTTGGTCCTTGCATAAATGCAAGTGAGGGCATCGGATAGTAATTTCCCTGAGGGGGGATCTTGTCATATGTTTCTCTGCGACTCATTTGGAAACCATTCAAATCAGTGTGGAAGATCCTTTTGTTATCAATATCAGTCTTGTACCTTGTGATCAACTCCTTGTCATTGAATTCATGTCCAAGAAGCTCAACATGATACTCCTTTTCAATAAGATGTTCCTGTATGGTGTTATCACCACCATATAATCGAGTGCTATGGGAAACTGGAGCTCTCTCCCATTCTGTCTTCGGATAAGAGTGAACTTCCTGAACCAAATGTCCCTCTGAGATCACCATTGTCCCACCAGCTCTAACAATTGGCTCAGCCTCACCATTTGGTTTAAATAAGTAAGCTCCACTTTCTGGACTCGAGTACATGCCAATTTCCTCACCAACAAGACTTTCATAACCATCATTACTTGTTATCTTTTGCAAAAGCCCAAGGTTGACATCAAATGTAAGCCTATTGTGTTGATTATGGATTTCAACTGTGTCCCCTTCTACTTTTAAGCAAGTATAAGGAGTGGGGCAAGGTAAATGATCAAGATGGGAAACTTTCAGTTTGGCTGGTTTGGCCTTTTCACATCCAACAAACCCATTGGCAATGTAGTAAGTTTGTAATCCCATTGCAGGGATAGAAGCTTTCCAGTAAAGGCGATGCCTACCAGAAAAGATTTTGTTTCTATCATTGTGTAATTCAGGAGATATCTGGCTTTTGACACATGTCCAGTTTGAGTCAAGAACAGTTACATCTGGTCGTTCAACAACCAGCATGACCACCTCATTTCGTGTTTGTTCCAGTGAATTAAATAAAACCACAGTTTGCACTGTTCCTTCCTGAGCACTGATTGCCTTTTGTACCGGTTGAACATCATATTTAGATCTGACCTGTGCTGGCTCAAACTGAGCAGGACTCTGATCACTTTTCTCATGTCGGAGACCAAGCAATACCTCTATAGCCTTGGACATGAAAATTTGGAGGTCTTGCAAAGCTATATGCATCCGTGTACCATAGTCAACAACAACATGATCCTTAGCAGTACCAGTCACCCCATCATGATGCTGAAATAAAGCTAAGTTTCTTCTAGCAGCGGTCAGCTTGTAGGAAAATCCAGTGGGCAACTTTTCACACTGTGCTCTCTGGCAATATCCCAGTAACAAAGACATCATTATTTCTGCACCACGAAGTGTCTGCTCCAGTACCCGGTCAACAGCTTTGAAGAAAGGCCGGGAAACATAATAGCCACTCCAGTAATCTTGTTGTCTATCAGCATAGGTAAAGAAATCACCTGATAAAGAAGGGAAACCTCCAATCTGAGCAGACCCCAACTCAGCTGGACGTGAATAATTGATTCTGTCAGCCTCTTCACGCAGAGTTTGAAAGTAATCTTCCAGAGTACCAAACTTTGCTTCAGCATTCAAACTCGGATCTGAGTTGATATGATCAAATAATATTTGATAGTTCCTAAACTGAGCTTCTGCTTCATCAATGCTGATATAACGAAAATCATCTCCCAGTGGGACAAGCAGAGTGTTGGTTCGATAAAGTGTTGACTTTTTCCTGTACTGATCTAAAAGCATATTAGCTCTCTCCTTTACATTTTCCTGGTTTGTCTCCACTGGATATTGTCCCCAGGGACACATCTCATACATAAACCCCCGCGTACGGGCAAAGTCAAACTGACAACAAATTGCAGGCTCTGGTCCACAAGTATGTGGGATGTCATATGAGTAGAATGGCATCATGTGAACAAAAATATCAGTGGTTTCCTCAGCATCCCAAGCCTGCCTCCATATGTATTCCAAATTCTTATTCAAAGCAAGTTCCTTCTTCAATTCATAATGTGTCCTCTGTATAAGCATGTTCTCAAAACCCATGCGACGGAGCAGATATGCCATAGTTGATGAATAACCAAATGGATCTATTGCCCAAGAGTTTTTAGGAATAACTCCAATGGTTTCATTCAACCACATATTTCCTTCAGTAATCTAAAGTATGAATTTCAAAATAATCAGGAACTCATAATACTTTCTAGCAACAAAACCAGCAAGAAAAGGTAAGCTTCCACAAAAAAAAAGATAAAAAAAAACTATTGTAAACATCCAGTTCTGAATAGATAGGAATCAGAGTGATATTATTATTATTATTTTTTTTTTTTAGCCTTTTTAATTCAGAAAATACTTGCATCCTATAAAACCAATATAATGTATATTATAGATTTTCAAACCTTGCCACATTGCATATTACATAATAGCTCTTTTTTCTTTATCATTTCCAAAGACATCTCATACTTATTAAGTAGAATAATTGATGTGAAGAATATTGAAAAGGGTGGCTTCTTTTTCTTTAAATTTTCCAGAGAACTTTAGAATTTTTTTTGGCAAAAATGCAACTTCAATTTGCAACAAGTAAACAGAAAAGAAGTAAAAAACTAATGATGTGACCACTTTACCTGCTCAATGATGGCAAAATAATGTGAATTAGCCTGCATGGACAACAAAATTGGACCAGTTAGCCAAATGAAGTTCATGAACTAACTGTTTAATTTTCATCAATACAGAACAGATGACTGCCAAAATATTGTGCCATTTTTTTCCCCTACAGCAAAAGTTCATCCAATTCAGGCATTGTGGGTGCAACTACAACAACCAATAAATCCATATTTTAGGAGCTTTAAGAAAGCTGGTCATTATCAAGAAATTCAGGCTTTAACATAAGCATATAATTGGCAATAACTAAAAAGGAAACAATCAGCAACATAACACAATTCCATAAGACGAAATATAAAAATAAGTCTCCTGAATAATACTCAACAACATCAATATCAGATTACTTGACTAATAGCATACAAAGAAACAAGGCCAAATAAGTAGTATTCACTCTCTTCTGATTCACATGGAAATGAGTTTACCTCATCATTCATCACCCAACCACCTCCAACAATCTCTAACTGGCCATTGGTCACCAAATTTTTGAAAGACTCCTTAGCCATTTCAGAGGCATCCCTCCACCATCTCTCCAGATAAGACATCTCTTCCCAAATAAATTTCCGCCTGACATCCTATAAGTATGCAGATATAAAGTATTCAGTATGTATCACCAAAGAAGAAAATTCAGAACGTCAAACATCTATAGAAACAACTAAAAGATTCCTACTTTAAAAATAAAAAAAAAATGTAAAGGGCAAAAGGAAGTTAACAAAAACCTGAAATAATTAAAAACCATAGCAAGCAGGGGCCATAAGGACGGTTCCTTAGAATGCTAAGATCATTAAGTAAGAAAAAACAGTAAATCAACAGAAACCTGAAATCAGTAGGGGCATACCTTGGAAAGTGTCTCAACGATAGTGTCAAGAATATGCCTAGACTGCCTATCATAGTACTCTTCTACAGTGAGCTTCCATCCGGGATCATTGTGGGAATGCGGTACCACAAATATCTTCAATTTCTCGTTATCCCATTCGTTCCCTTTATAAGTAACCTTCCAACCTTGCTTCCAGGCCCCACCATCCTCGTCCAAGAACTGGATCTTATCGTACAAATTTTTAGTTGTAATGTCGACGACTGCTCCAGAAACAGCGTCACCAGCCGGAGATTTACGGTAAACAGGCTTCCTGGGCCTGGCGAATCGGTTTCTAGCAGCGTGGAGATGCGAGGATATAAGGGGTTTAGGAACGCCATATCGGAAGATAATAAAGAGGAAAAAGAGGAGAGAAAATGAGAGACCAATTGTAAAGAAATTGGCGAGGATGAAGTCCTTGAAAAAAGCGGTGCGTTTGCGGGACTTCCGGGGATGCATAGGGGAGTGCTTAGTTGTGGGGAGAAGAGCGTGAGCCCACCCACCTCCTCCGCGTCGGGTGGAGAAAGCCATGATTCAAAGCGGTGGTAGTTGGCTGTTCCGGTGGATTGAGATCTATTGATTATTTATTTAGACTCAGTCACTCCCTTGTGTAATGACGATTCATGCGATAAGATTATAAAATGGGAAAGCGGTTGATAGGTCCGGTGACCTCCGGCGTCTTGCCCGGTGACGTCGTCTTCTAAGTCAAGTCATCAGCTGCCAAAGTCGAAGTAGATCTTTCCAAAGTTACACAGTTGGGCCATCTCTCCAGTAAATTTTCCAAGAGCGTTTACTGTTCTAGTCGGTTGGTTGTTCTAATTTTTTATTTTTTTCCAGAATTGGTCATTTATATATATATATATATATATATATCTCCTTTTATAATTAGAATTTTAATCCTTTAGTATTTAAAGAGAAGACGGAGTTATGTTACATCAATTTTCGTCAAAATTTATATTTATTTTAGATAATTATTCCATTTTATTTTTGACAAAAACTAATTATTTGAGAGTTGTCTTAAACGAATTACATTAGAGATATATAAAAAAAATAAAAAATTAAAAAGAATAGTAAAGGACTCATAAAGCAAAAGAAAGGAATTGTGGGTTAATTTGATAATTAGAGGAAACATTTTCGTTTTTGCTCCTTTTCCCAAATTGAGTTCTCCAAATCCGGCGTCTTTCTTCATACCAATATTCTGGTAGCTGAATCTCTCTCTAATCCCGGCCTCGCAGGTTAGATTTCTTTTCTTTCGTCGGGTTTACGTGATGATGAAGGGTAGGATCTATGTTAAATGTCTAGATCTACATGGATTTTGGGGATTGTTGAGCCAACAGCTATCGATCTGGATGTTTATGAATCTTGGCTGTACAGTTTCCATTCATTCTGCAAATATTTTATTCATTTCCTTTTTCAATGCTCCTGTAGTTTGTTTACTAATTCTGAAAAGCTTGCTTGTCGATTAAATAGGTCTCTGCAAAATCTTGAAATAGTGTTTTGTTTTGAATTTGGAAAAATTCTAACTAAATTTTGAAGCTTGGTGATGAGCAAATGGGTAAGTGGAATTATGATTAAGGTTCTGTATCGAACTCAATTATGGCTCTCCTTTTCTTCCGTAAAATTGGAAATTTGATGTCTGAGTGAGATTCTATTGGAGCTGTCTAATTCATTGGCAGTGCGCTGGAGATTTATCTACCTTAATAGAATTCTTCCCCTCTACAGGATTGTACTTGCTTGCCTGTTGATTTTTCATTTTTCTTCTTACTAAAATGTTTCATGTCTTTGTTCTGTTAATCTTAATAAACAGATGTACCCTTTACCATCCTTTCTTTCTTGTATTTTGATCAACATAGAAGATCATATTATGGAGCATGTATTGTGTTCTATTCTGTTTGGTTTTAAGTTCAGATTTAAACTTACCTTAAAGATTACTGTGTTATTGAGGGATGGCAGCTGCATTACTGATAATGACTGTTATCCAAACTGTTAAAAAAATTGCATCATTGATTGTATTTCTTATGGTCTTAAAAAATAAAATACTTCTTGCTGTTGATGAATACCAAAACTGTTCAATTCAAATAAAATCTTTTTAAGTCGAACACAAATGAGTATGTCATGGGCTCCCGTTGCCAAGAAAATTTGTATTGAACTGGATTTGGATGCCATATGGTTTTTTAACTGTAAGGTTCATGTATTTTATTTGTCAGAGTTTTAGGGTAATTCATATTTTATCTCTTTGATCTGTAGTCAGTTCATTGGATAATCAGAAGATAGTGTTTAACCAACCAGTGATCAGTTCAGTAATTGGGAGGTTCATTGATTTTAGGTTTTATACGTACATTTTAAGATATGCTCTGCTGCCACTTTTAATAGCTGTTGTTTCCACCTATTTTTGGTGCTACATTCTGGTAGTAATATTTAGACATCTAATGTCATAGTTACTGATTAGTCTAGTCACTTGAAGCTACCACTCCTGACTTTGCATGGTATGATGCATATACCTAACAGTCTGGTCTTTTATTATCAGTTGAAGCATTGCTTTGTGATCTTTAACAAATGCCAAATGGAAATGTGTTTTCCTTGGACTTAATAATGAGTTGCATTTACCTAATACAACATTAACTAAGAATATATTAAATTCGGCTTTGATCTGAATAATGCAGGCATAAACAACAGGAATTAAAAAGTGATACGAGGAGCCAGTTAAGCACATAAAATGCCTTCACAGAAGATTGAAACTGGTCACAGTGACAC
The DNA here is from genome assembly GCA_025388415.1 of Cynanchum wilfordii. NCBI lineage: Eukaryota > Viridiplantae > Streptophyta > Magnoliopsida > Gentianales > Apocynaceae > Cynanchum > Cynanchum wilfordii. The sequence goes on from JAHSUH010002350.1 coordinate 282,670, forward strand.
AGTTCATGATGTTTCCATGGACTACTATGGAAAACGAGTGGCAACGGCTTCATCAGACTCTACCATAAAGATAACTGGGGTGAGTAATAACAATACATCCCAGCACCTGGCCACTCTGAGTGGTCATCAAGGACCTGTTTGGCAAGTAGCATGGGCACACCCCAAATTTGGTTCACTCCTTGCTTCATGTTCCTATGATGGTAAAGTTATTCTTTGGAAGGAAGGTAATCAGAATGACTGGGCACAAGCTCATGTTTTCAGTGATCACAAGGCATCAGTTAATTCAATTGCATGGGCGCCCCATGAAATTGGCCTCTGCTTGGCATGTGGATCCTCTGATGGAAGTATCACAGTGCATACTGCCAGGTCTGATGGGGGTTGGGACACATCAAGAATAGATCAAGCTCATCCTGTAGGAGTTACCTCGGTGTCATGGGCCCCTTCAACTGCACCTGGTGCTTTAGTTGGAGGTGTACTGGATCCAGTTCAGAAGCTAGCATCCGGTGGCTGTGACAATACTGTGAAAGTCTGGAAACTCTTTAATGGTAAATGGAATTTGGATTGCTTCCCTGCTCTTCAGAAACATTCTGATTGGGTGAGAGATGTTGCTTGGGCTCCAAACTTGGGTCTGCCAAAGTCTACTATTGCAAGTGCTTCACAAGATGGTACTGTTGTTATATGGACTGCAGCAAAAGAAGGTGATCCATGGGACGGTAAGGTTTTGATGGACTTCAAGACTCCTGTTTGGAGGGTTTCTTGGTCTCTCACTGGAAACTTGTTGGCTGTGGCTGCTGGAGACAATAATGTCACACTATGGAAAGAAGCAGTCGATGGACAGTGGCAGCAGGTCACCACAGTGGAACAATAGATTTACGATTTTGTTGTGTTCAGTTGATCTGACACTTGTACTTCTGGCTTTGATGAGGACTTATTTTTGTTGTCTTGGGTCCGTTACTTCTTGTTTATTAGAACCCTAATTTGTTTTGATTTGATCATTGTTTTTTTCTTATCTGAGTTAGAAATTAAAGGAATTAAAATTAGATTACCTAGAAGCTTGTTTGTTTTCGCTTTTGGGTTTTCTTCTTTTTATTATTATTCTATCAGCTTCAGTGCACATTTGCATTTTGTTTATTTTGTTTTCCTTGATATATGTATAATACATACATATATATTATATGTATACTCATGTTTCTATGTTTTTGCCTTTTAAAAAAAAAATAAAAAATTGAGGCATTCTAGCTTGCATTTTGATGTATAGAACTCTTGATCTTTATGTTATATGAGAAATTATTACTAATTGAGTTATATATTTTTGACTATGTTTTTGACGTAAGTGTTACATTAATTTGATTTAGTTTTAATTGATATATTAATTTTTTTTTTAAGTGATAATAGGTAATAATAATAATAAGTACTGATCAACCTTAAAAGGACAGGATGGTAATTTCGTTGCAGCCACTGTATTCAATCAAACATGCGGAAGACTGACTACCATCTCGCAGGCCACCAAACACCAAGCAATCATCGCGCCAAGTAGCGCTCCCAATCGCCTTGTGTTCAAATAAACAGCCCTCTTCTTTCCTTTTCCGGCACTTGGATCGCAGAAACCGGAACCCCTATTTTAAAATCCTTATCCCGCCATTGGAGGCTCCTAACAGTTTCTGTCCCTCTCTTCTCTCGCTCCGATTCTCCTGTAAATAGGTCAATCTGAAATCGAGTTGCCCGTAACTTGGCTTCTTGTTGTGAGGAAATGTCGTCATCGTCGTCGCCGTTGATCTCCTGCAATTCTGAAACCAAAGATTCTTCTGTATATTCCCGCAAAGAGAAATCTCTTGGCCTCTTGTGCTCCAAGTACAGAATTCTACACTTTATTTACTTGTCGACGATTGTCTTTACGAGCAACGATGATTGAAGTTTTAAATTGATTCTTTACATTTTGATGTTTTATTCAGTTTCTTGAAGATGTATGATGAAGCTGGCGTTGAATTCATCGAGTTAGACAATGCTGCAACTCAATTAGGTATTTCCATAACTTTTCATGAATTTTCCGGTAATCAGTTCTTGAGTCCGAAGTGAACTAAAGCTCATAATCTAAACCTATTCTATCGAATTTGTGAGTTCTTGCAGGTATTGAACGCCGGCGGATTTATGATATAGTCAATATCCTAGACAGCGTCGGGGTATTTATTTAAATCTTGTTTTACTCTATCGATCAGTTTATTTATAAAAATTTAGCTAAATCTGTTACTCCTTGCTCTATCCAAATTATCTAAATTTTCAAGGTTTTAATTCGGAAAGCTAAGAATAAATACACATGGAAGGGTTATGCCGCAATTCCTCGGACTCTAGAAATTCTAAAGGTAGTTAAAAGCTTTGGTTGGTTCTTTCGGATGATTGACCTGTGTATTTTTGACTGTTGAATGAATAGTGCATTAGCTTAAAAGGCTGAAACGTTCTGATGTATTTCAATCTATAGGAACGTGGTCTGCAAGAGAAGTTCAAAGCTTCTATTCAATGCAATAAGGTAATTGTGTGTTCCACTTCACACATTTAGTTTCACGAGTATAATGGTTCAACGTTATTATCTTAGTTCTCTGTGTATGAGCCTTCTGTTTTACAGATAAACTGCTATTCTTGCAATTATGTCTTCCTTTTATACTGTTATCAATCTGATCCGACCAACATCCTTTTCACTAGCTTTCTGGAGATAACAATAAACAGCTTCTAAACTCAAAGACTGGTGAGTCTAAGCAAAATTCCGAACCACAAAAAGTTGGTGAGACTTCCCCAACCTGAACTCTGCTTACTTGCGCATGCTAATGATATGATTAGAACAGATAACTGGATTTTGTATCCCTATTTTGACTTTCCCTGATGTTTTCATTCTTCTTGATTACAGATGGAAGAAAGGAAAAATCTCTGATGCTTCTTGCTCAGAATTTTGTGAAACTTTTCATCTGTTCTGATGTGGGTGGATGTTTCTTAATTTTGTTAGCTAGCATTTCCATCATTGATTTGATCTGAACCTCAAATATAAATTATGCAGGAGGAGATAATCTCTGTTGATCAGGTTACATCCACTTTGCTTGGTGATATTCGTGATCCAACATCCATGAAATGTAATTTCACACCCGCATTATATTATTGTCCTTTTGGTCTATGATATAGATATCACACCTATTCTATTTACTAATTTCTTTACATAAATAAATAAATATATATATATATATATTCTACAGCAAGGCTCAGGCGAGTATATGACATTACAAATGTATTTGTATCCATCAATCTCATAGACAAGGTGAGTCATGTTTGGTATCTGACTGATTAACTGGATATACAGAAGACCATTGGTTCTGACGTTCCCAAATGGTGTCTCAATCTGATATTTGCAGGTGCGTGATCCTGTCAGTGGAAAACCAGCTTTGAAGTGGATTGGAGGGCAGGGACTTTGCAAACTTGGATCATCTATTGCTCCGAATGTGCGTGAACCCCAGAAAAGAGTCTTTGGGTCAGATCTTACAAATACATCTTCAAAAAGATGTAAGGTTGATTGCTCGTTTGAGAGGAAGTTAACAGAGAAGGAAAATGTGAAGAAGTGTGCACTTAATCAGAACATCAAATATAACAACGGCCACAGTGACAACTCGTTGAAGCAGGATCAGAAACGTACCGCTAAGGAATTTGTATTTGGTCCGTTTAAGCCTTCCAGTGTGCTCAAAATGGAAGCTTCTAAAAACAAAAACGCAGAGGAAATGGACTTTGAGAAACTGCCTTCCCTCATTCTGCCAAGATATCAGAATCAAGGTATTTCTGAATAAACCCTCTATATTACCTTTGAGCCAATCAACGGTAATGTACACACCGCTGAAAATTGTATATATTACATTTACATGTTTTTTGAGCTTAATTATATAAACATAATGTCAGACATTCCTAGCTCCTTCAATTACTTCTGCAATTTTCGTATTTGCTGCCTCTGTCATTTACTAGCTTCATTGCTCTTTGATATCTCTTTTTATGTTCTCATACCTCAAATAAATTCGCAAATTGCGGGATACTGATCCCTTTGCAGAAAGTAATTGTTGGGTTTTCTAACGGTGTGACAGCAATCACCGATCTGTTTGCACATTATGTTGAATCATGGAAATCGTGGAATGATGAAGCTGGTTGGGCAAGGAGAAAAATAACCGATCCTAATGCACCTTTTACAACACATGATGCTTCAAGTAATTGATAGCATTCGCAAAGATGATTCAACTTTGCCATGTGCACTTCCACTCCGACAATCAGTGTTGCAAGTTCAAACAAATATTTTCAACACTATATTCCCTACTTTTAAGCTCTGTACATAAAAGCTTTCAGCCTTCTGTTAGAAAATTCTCAGTTTTGTTAGATGTATATTTTCTACTATTTGCTTTCTCCCCGTGTTGTGTTTATTATGTCTTCAGTAACAAAACCACAAACATTTCTTTATATCACAAATTCTCCAACATGGAAAAAATAGTTTAGACTCTTACTAATATAGGAACGAAGTTAGAAGGATGGAAGAGGGAAGTGGGAGAAGTTAGCCATATGACAAGCGGTACATAATAAATAACGTAATACTAGATCGAAAGATATCCGCTACTACTAAATGGGAACAAGATAAAAAGAGTTAGAATAAAAGTTAAAAGTCTGCAAATATATATGTATATATACTGTAGTATAATTTATTTATAACTTAGTAGTGTCTGCTTGAGGCGTAGAAGTTCATATCTGAATAATGAATTCTAAGAATCAAAATTTGAATAAGAAATAATGGCGGGGAGAATTTAATATTTTGGGTCTGAGAAGAAATTGTTGATTGCTGGCATGATCTCTGGAGCCCTGTTGCGGACAAATTTTCTAAGAGCATGTTCAGCATACCTCTCACCTTCCGCATAATTTTCAAGAATGCCTGCGGTCCTGTTTTCCTTGGTTACCCTATGATTTGAAATATATATTAAATATCATTCAAGAAAACTACAGAATATTTGAATCTTACAAATGATGTGTGCAATAAAGGATGGATCTTTCACCATTTTTTAAAATAAATAAATAAATTGTCAGTGTTTAATGATAGACGTCAAAACATGAGAAAACTTGAGAAGTAAATATGAAATACATATGAAGCCGTAAGAAAGTTTCTCGGAATGGAAAACAAAACATTTTTTAAAATTTCCCAAAAAAAAAAAAAAAATACCTGACTTCAGGATTTATGCAAATGTTACGGACCAATTGCATTCCGCAAATACCGACGGCGACGCCAACGGCTGCGAACAAAGGAAAAGCCTAAACGAAACAACAACGCCATGATTCAGATCTAACCATTGAGAAAAATCATACTTACGAAAACCATATTGTTTAAAAAGGAACAGAATTAATGGACAGACATCCGACTTATAAGTTTTAAAAATTAAAATGAGGACTACATTGAGAATCAACAGAAAAACACTGATGAAGTATTAACGGTCGGTACCTCGGGGCGGATCCACCTAGAAGTCGAAGCCATCGGAGGAGGAGAGAACGGAAGAAAAGCCTACGAAACACGTAAACGAGAATACTGTGAAAGAAAACTGTGTAGGGTACGTATGAGCCTCCCAGTCAACCAAGTACACGTATTTATATACGATTTGACCTGTGCGCCGCCCCAAAATCCCCCTCTACTCTTTCTTTTATTTTATTTTATTTAATATTTGCTGTGTATATATATTTTAAAAAATAATTTAGAATATAAATTCTTAAAGTTAAATTTATTTTGATTAAATATATATATATATATAAGGAATATATAACTCAATTAATAGTTATCTTAATATAAGGTTATAAGTTTAACACATAATAAAAATTAAATTTTTTCAAAAAATATATATACATTTTTCTCTAATATTGTTAAAGTTTTTATTTTAATTATAATTTATTTTATTTTATTATATAATTGTTGTGTATTATAAAAAACACAAATTATTTTATTTTATTTTTTGTATCTTCTATGTTTTCCAAATTCACATAGTAATTCCTTTATTTATTTAGTTTTAAATTTGATAGTGGGGTGTGTGTACCTGTGTGCCACTAAAATTATATATGATAGAGCAGTGGACACGTAATACCAATTGTTGGCAGGAAAAAAATCGTTCTCCATTGCACCACGACGCCGTTCCACCTCTTGGTACAGCTCTTCGGATCCTCCTAAATTGTGCTCCATTTTTTGTGTGTAATAATAAACTTAATATTGATTCTCACGAGTAATACTTTAGTTAATTTTTATTTTAACAACATAAAGCATTATCCGATAAAAATAAAAACGAAGAGATTTTTATTTTCTTTCATTTTTTATTTTACTTTATTTTATTTTTGGTTACTATGAAAAACGGGAAAATTTTTCTGAGAAGAATAGAGTTTTTCAAGTCGCTTTAACGAAGGAATGGGGGGAATCTGTAAATATTGTAGGAAAAGTGGGGCAATATTGTACTGAAGTGATGGGCCGGAGAAGTAACAGAAGTAGAATTAGAAAGAAAATCGAAAACTAATTTAATATTATAATTAAATATAGGGTGGTTATTCGGGTGTGATCAACGTGAGGCAATTATAATTTATTTATAATTTAAAACATTTATTATTTATAAATCTCTCTTCTTAATAAAAATATAATGGCCAAAATATTAAATTATAAAAACTATGAGTAAATTTCTCAATGACCATACATATAAACCTACCATTAAAATATGATATGAGAATTAAAAGGGGGTTGATACTGTTATGGAAAATGACATATACCAAAAAAAAAAATGAAATTCATAATAATAATAATAATAATAACAATAAAGTAACAATTATACTTACCAAAAAAAAAAATTAAAAATAACAATTATGGTTAAATTAAACGATAATTATATAATGTGTAAATGTAGATAAATTCGCTGAGCCAATCTGAGAAAGTGGAGAAGGTGAGAGAGAATCTGTGGAACAAGGAAAGGCCTTGAGAGCGAGCGAGAGCTTCGCCGGAGGCATCCAGGGCCACACAATTCCACTCAAACACTTCCAGATTTCAGATAATAATCTTCTCAATCTCCCCGTATTTTTTTCTCTTCTTCTCCTTAATTCTCTTTCATGGCATCCTCAGCTAGGGCTTTATTCACCAATTTGGCGCTCAAGCCTAAACACATCCACAACCAACAGTCACCGTCTCCTCCGTATTCACACCACCTTATTATCCGACCGTTGCTTCCATCGATTTCCTTAGCTAAACGTCGGGGAGGCTCATCCTGTACGCCTGTAGTTAACTGTTTAATATCGGGCGTTGACGGTGGTGGAGTCTCCGACGATTTTGTATCCACTCAGAAGTCTGGCTTTGGGCGTGAATTCTCCGTTATTGCTAATATGCTTAAGAAAATCGAGCCTCTTGACACCTCCGTCATCTCCAAGGGTGTTTCCGATTCGGCTAAGGATTCTATGAAGCAAACCATCTCTACTATGCTTGGGCTTCTGCCCTCCGATCAATTCACGGTCACTGTTAGGGTTTCTAAGCAACCTCTCTATCGGCTTATCGTTTCATCCATAGTTACTGGGTAAGCCAGCTTAATCCACTTGACAGATTGTATAATTCAAGTGATACATCTGGACTAAACCTTATATCCAAACTAATTAACATAGTTGTTAATATTAAATATCTGCATTATTATCAATGAAATTCTAAATAGATTACTTGACGGAGAAATTCGAATTGGATTTGGTAAAATTTTCCAGGTATACTTTATGGAATGCGGAGTATAGAATTTCGTTGATGAGGAACTTTGATATACCATTAGATGATTTTAGAAGCTCTGAGTTTTGTGAGGAATATGGGGTTTCAGAGATGAAACGCGAAGAGAGTGAAGGTGGGGGACTTGAAAGCAGTACAGATAGGTGTGTAGAGAATTTGGAGACTGTCAACGCAGAGAACCTGGGGGATTTGTCTCCTGAAGTTTTGAACTACATTCTGCGATTGGAATCAGAGCTCTCAGCCGCCAAGCAGGTGATATATCCTCTCCTGATATTCTCCTTGCCCGATTTCCTCTCGTACAAATTTCAGTGTACCGTTGACATGATATACCTTTTTGCTATAAAGTGAATTTCGAAGTTGAAGATGCATATGATTTTTCACTTCTTAAATTTACCAGTGTTATGCCGTTTACTTTGTTCTATAATATGTAGTAACTTGAACTGGATAGTGGATAGCAGTCAACCTCAGCTGTGCTACTCATTTAGTTGCTGGCACTTCAACCTACGCTGAACTTTGTAAGCTTAGAGTGTGGGACAAAGATAGCTACATGAACCAATTTGGTTTCTTGTTAGCTGAATATGAACATTGTATCATAATCTCATAAACCATCTAGTAAGGATGATAATTATTTAACAATTTTTAATTTGTTTATTTAGAACATAGAAGGTAAAAATTAGCAAATATATATTACCTCTGTAAGCATGAGAAAAATTACAGTCTTATTTTAGATTCCTCAAGTATTATATTTTGTATAATAGAATTCCTGGTTGATTGAGGGAAAAGAGCGACTTTCTGTTCTTCAAATGTGGTACTTCTACTATAGCAACTACAGCTTCTGTAAAAGGCAACCCATGCAGATGAAGCATACCACCTTTCAATTTGGCTCTGATATCTAGTCTTGCATGCATGATCTTTTCTTTTATTTGGGGTTGGTACTGTATATATGATAATTAGCAGGTGAAGTTTTTCTCTAGTAGACTATAGATTGGAGATTATCTAATTCTTGTGATTTTTGCTACTTTTCTTCCAGTTGTGGTGTCTTTTCTGTTATGGAGCTAGATATATCTGCCAACTTTCCTTGCTTTTGAAATTGTTTAATGGATCTTAGACAGTTACCTGCTCTTCAGATATAAAACTTGTCAATGCTTTTTAGTATGCTAGATTTTGAATTCAATATTTTCTTATTGGTGGTGGTAAAGACCTCCTTATTTTCTGTTGAGCGATCAGATGTCATATATTTATGACCTTTGATTTCTCTTCATCTTCTATATCAGTAAGATGAGGAATTAAGTGATTCTTTTGGCTGATTGTTGTGTTACAGGAATTGCAAACCAGGGAGCAGGAAAATATTAAGATGGAGTATGTAAGAAAAAGTAACAATGACCTATTGGATTATTTGCGGTCTTTGGAGTCCCATATGGTAATCATCCCACATCTCTGATACATTGAGTAATGATTTGTTATTTCTTGCGTAATAGTCAGCTCTGCATCCTTTTGAAAGGTTGTTGAACTATCACGTCCATCGTCATGTGAGGTGGAGGAAGTTATTAACCAGCTTGCTCATAGTACACTGTTAAAGATTTTTAAAGATGATATTACCTCTGAGTTTACTGAAGACAATCCAGGGAGTGCAAAAAACTGCAATGATAATGAAGTCTTTCAAGATACAGTTGGCACTTCACGAGATTACTTGGCTAAGCTTCTTTTCTGGTTAGTTAATTCCCCATGTGTTCCTTTTAGGTATTTACCATATTTGGAAGTGAAAAGTGGACAAATATTTTACTTAAAGATATACCAAATTTGTACCATAAGTTAAATTTCCTCTTTCTTTTGACAGGTGTATGGTACTGGGCCATCATTTAAGAGGCTTGGAAAATAGACTGCATCTAAGCTGTGTTGTGGGCTTGTTATAATTGGAGGAAGTAGAGAGAGGGATGTATATTCTTTTTCTTTTTTCTTCTTTTTCTGTTACAAATTTTGTTATATAATTATGGTTTGTGCATAAGAATTAAATAAGCATAGTATTTACAGTTCACTTGACATATTTATCCTGTGATATAAAAATTGCAGCGAAGCTGTACTCATTTACAAGGTAAGCATATTAAATCTTGAATAGCCTACTTTCCTTAGGGTTGCAATGGAATCATTGAAGTTCCCAAGGACACACAATCATTGAATCTTGGTTGGCAACTTTTGGTAATGTGTCTTAACTTTGGCCTGAGGACTTGTACTGATTGTGTTGGTTTTGGGTATATAATTCGGTCATAACCCTTTTTAGATAATATCACCCCCTGCATTTATTTGTGTATCGTGTGTATTCAGACAGTTGTATGGAACACGCTTCCTGGAAGTAGATATTCTCTCTTATAGACTAATGTTAGCAATGAACTAACTTGTTCATCCAATTCTTTCTGTAGTTCTCTTCCAGTGATGAATTGCCTGTCTGTCCTTTGGGATGCAATGGAATCATTTATTTCAGAAAGTTCCCAAGGATGTCTTTGAAAATGAGATATAGATGTTAGTTATTCAGAAGGTTGACAATTTTTTTTGCATATGTGAGCCGCACTGCTAATTTCCCTCGTTGGTGGCGGAGTTCATCTCTTGCCGTATCCTTTGGTCGAGTACCATGAAACCAAGAAATTGGTATTTGCTATGCAGGCAATCATTATGAGTAATTAGGTGGGGTGATAAGCAATTCAATTTAGGTTTTTTCTTGCATATTGAAGTTTGAGTATTGAATCCGCATGGTTTTCCTGACGGAGTCAGATACTCGTTTACGGTTGGCAGCTTCTAATGATATGTATGAGCTTGGGCCTGAGCCCGAGGATATAACAAACTTTTGTTGTCCTCGAGTTTCTTGGGTTCATTTTGGGTCTGTAAATGGGTCATGACCATTTCGGTTGAAATTAAACAGCGAAGTTATTTGTACATTGGAAGTGCATTCAAATGGAAGTATATGTTCTCGTTATAGACATGCCCGTTATGTACTGACTTCGTCCATTCTTTTGGCTGTAGTTCTCTTACAGATACACCAGAAGCTACATGTTGCAGCGTTCTTTCAATTTTTCCCTTCTTTTCTTTGATTATGGTTTTCAGCTTTGGTTGATATTTTACGGTGCCTAGTCGTCTAAGCCTTCTTTATGTTTCAAAATGTCGTCAACTAGTGAACTGATAAGAAATTTGTTACCTCTAGTTTTAATGTTTATCTTGACATGTTAATGTTTTACATATTTCAACAAATCATTTGAATTGCTTGATACGTTATAGGATGTTAAGGTTCATTTTTTACACATTTATGAATCATTCTAGCTGTGCTGTTTTTTTTTTTTTTTTTTTTGTATTTGCTTAAATATTGACATGTTTTTGAGTTGAGTAGATAGTAATTTTGGATCGGACAATGAGCTAATATACGGGTATTTGGCGCCATAGCACATGTTTTTATGTCGACGCTTATGATTGTTCCTTTATAGAAACATTTGATGCCTGAGATTGTAAATCCAATTTATTCGCTTGCCCTCATAATTCACTGGTTATTTGTATAGTTTTTTAGGTGGCAGCTAGAGGAAAAACCTATCCGTATCTAGATACACTAAACTCATGAGAAAAGAAATAATATCCATTACTTAATATAAGCCGTGGTGTGGTGGATGTATCAGACACTGAAGTCTCGGTGTATATTTACAAAAGAATTGTAAAGAATGTCAAAATTTGGGAATGAATAAAGAATATATGGGTCACTATTGTGGCCGAAGTAGTCTACTTCTATGCAAATCATAAGGCACCCACAGATGATCCACAGGGCAAATGTTTCCCTGGTCAAGCCTCACCCATGGCTTTCCCTTGCCGCTCCAATGCAGTAAACTAACAGGGCCCGGATGCAAAGATCTGCAACTGTTCACCAGATTGTCTCCGCCCAGTCCGTGCTGGTTCCATCTGTGATGGATGGGCTCAATATCGCCACCAAAAACCAGCAAAAAGGGTGGAAGAGAACCCAATTCGTATATCTTTCTCTCCTTTTGTATCTCCATCCAATTCTCGATTTTCTTAGTGAAGGCTCCCCTCCTCCACCTTTCCAATTCCATAATCATTACCCCAGTATTGAAGTAACACGGTTGTTTTCTTTCAAAAGTCTTGCTGAGTTGAGGATCGGACCAGAATTCATTGGTGAAGTATCTGGTAAAGTTGGCGTGACAATACTGAGGGGCACCAATTACCTTGGAATCACTGAGTTTTACGGACCACAGTTTCAGTATGTCATCGACTAAGACGAGATCCGAATCCAGATAAATGACCCGTTTTACACAGGGGTTAATGATATCAGCCAAATAGGCTCTGGCATAGTTCAAAGGGTTATCTAAAGCTCGACGAATGGAAGAGGATATCAGTGCCTTGACTCGCTGTTCTGCAAATGGATAAACCCTAAAAGCTTGGTATGGAAATGTGGCTCTCAAGATCTCACGCAACTGATCAGGATCAGATTCAGGTTCCCGAGAAGCAGAAGCAGAAGCAGAGGATGCGAGAAAATGAAAGTAAATGTTGCGCGGACAAGAAGCGTGCCTGAGGATAGAATGCACTGCGGCCATGGAACCTCTCAAATAAACCGAATCAAGCGTCATAGCCACATGAATAAAGGAAGGATCACAGGCGCCCAGTGAATCATCGGGAAATGAAATCCTGCACTTGTTACCATTCTGATAGTACGGCGCTCTAACATATTCTTCAGATCTGGAAAGCGATCGGCCAGCATTAACTGCTGGAGAAAGAAACAAAACAACAAATAGAACAATGGATATCATTCGGAAGCGACCAAATCGAAAAGTGAATCAATTACTCGGACGTCTGTCTGCCTTTGTCTTCGATATATATATATATATATGTAAGTTTCCTTCTTCCCTCCAATTTTTCTTCCTAGTTAAATGTTTTCAAGCTTGGGGAGTCGTCAATATAGACAGACACTCAGAAGGAGAAGAAATAAAGAGAGAAAGAGAGAGAGGGGGTCAAGGTGTAGAATAGAATGGTCAGAGAACAAAGATGGGTTTGCAACAACAACGTGTATTAGTAGTATTTTGTAGGAAGAAAAGGGCAGGAGGAATATTAGTTTAGTATAGACTTGAGAAAACAAAAATTCTAAATGATGAGAAACGCGTTGAGCTGACAAATGAAGACCGTGTTTGGAATTTTGCGGGACAAATTCCAAACTTTGTGAGCTTCATGGAAATTGAACCAAATGTTTGGGTCAATTAACAACATTAGCTCTGAGGGGAGGGGGGAATTAAGGACATGTGACCACATGCTCAAACTCCTTTATAATAAATAGATTATTCTAGAATACTCACCAAAATGGCGGGCAAAGATGTTCTTTTCTTGTAACAAAGAGGAAAAAGTGATCCCATTTTTTCATCCTAAGCAATTCTAAATTATGTTTAATATATATAATTCTAAAAGTGATCTTCATCCTATTCTTAGAGCTCTTTTTATATATTCTGAAAAAAAAATTTCCCTTAAGATTCTGGTATCCGAACCCACACGGGTCGATTAATTCGGATTCGGCCTGGGGTGCGCTTGTAGAGTCCAACTCTTACTCGATGGTGAGGGTCTTGGCCCAGAGCTTTTTAACGTGACACTAACCACCTCGGGGTATTCGAATCCTCAATCATCTACCTCGAGAAGAAGTATTAAGAGTGCGCTTACCAATTCTCCAAAACTGCTGAGTTGAATAAATTCTATCTCCAAAGACAAATAATTATTATTATATTATTATTAAGCATAAAAAATGATGATCCTTTTTATACTCTTATATTATTAATGTCTTTATGTACCAATATCTATTATTAATTTTGGAAGTCGATCTCTAAAAAAATAAATAAATAATCACGAGATTCGATGAAATAAATATATTCGAACATAAATGCATAAGATAGAAAGAGAAGAGGTTAATGTGAAGCTGTCGGTGGGAGTAAAAAATGAAGGCAGAAAACGTATCATTGCACCGGCAGTTGTCAGTTCCTAAATAAACATAAAGAATTGTACTTTGTCAACCATTTCCGTGACTCACAGAAAATATATATATATATATTATATAAATATACAAAACTTGAAAAAAAAAAAAGAGTAAATAAGCAGATTAGTGTATAATTCAACAAAATTTGTGAATGCAGTAACATCATCACAAAATTACCGTGGAAATAAGGTGAAGATTGGATAATTCAAATTGGTAATCAGCGACATCTTAAGAAGATATACACATGGGAACAATGATTTGAAGAATTCTTCCCCAGGTACCTCACGGTCATTGGTCCATTTACCTAGTGTAGTTTAGGTTACTGCACTATGCCCGGGAATTTACTCAAAGCGCATTAGAGTAACGGCTGCAGGTTTCCCATTAATAAAAAAAAAAAAAAAAAAAAAAAAAAAAAAAAAACCTGTAAGCCATAGATGGAGAATTTATTTAAGAGCAATAACCACCCAACCCCCCTTCAAGCTTAGCCTTTTCTGCCAAGGCAAATAAGGTTACAGAGACTTCTTAAAAGGAATATGTTCTGAAATAGAGAGAGACTTAAGCAGGAGACGGGGAAGAGAAATGTTGAAAAAGCACGTGTGCTGCACTATGTTCAACTATTTCATCACTATCTCTTACATAATTCAGTGAAAGCTTTGGCCACAATGCTTTGTTGCACATATGAAGACTACTGGATTCTACAAGACGAAACACCAGGTTCCCTTAAGAACCCACAAATATAACGGGATACATTATGATAAAACACCAGCTCTACATATAACCAATCTCATGGGTAACCTTATGTACAGAAGAATGGCTCACATGCCATTGCCATGAGACCAAACAAGATACTACAACCAGGAAGCTCCTTGTTCACTAGTACAATCTTAATTGGCTTGACTGGAATAAGTAAATACAGGCATGTCTCCGAAGCCTTTGGTGCTGGGAACAATAATGCCAGCTAGTTCTGCACCCAAAAAAAATAAAAAATAAAAAAGTTATGGAACATAATACCCAAAGAGAAGAAGGGGTTGGGGTGTTGCAACAGCTTCAACTATGCAACTCCAAGAAAACCATTCTCGAATAAATGCACTACCAACCTTCATTCTTAATGGTATAACAAACACATCGGAGTATAGATAGTATCACAACGAGGTCATCAAAAATTGGTGAAACCGTTGTACTCTTGATAGATTACGTTTGCCTGATAGTGCTTTTCTTCTTTTCCTTCCCAAACGGAAAAAGAAATCTTCGGTGTCAAGGACATAAAAGATCTGCAGAGCAGATTCAATAATTACAAATCTGAATCACAAAAGCAGGTACATCAAGAATACATGGGAGGTATTCATCAAGAATACCTTTGATGAGCTGGAGGCCATCTTACACTCCAAACCATTCCACACTCGAACATTTTCCATAGACTTGCAAAAAGCAGAATCTTCATCCAGGTGCCCATACTTGTGCTTATTTCTAAAATAAATAAGTTTTCACAAAGCATATGATGAATAAGTTATCCCAATAGTAAATATTGAGACTAAATTAATTTCTTGAGTAAAGGAACCATATAGATCAAAAATAATCACAAGAAGCTATAAACTAAGCCGGTAGCTTTCCTTTTCATTTCCCACCTGCTTGTCATCGACTCTTAAGTGTTAACAACAAAAGAAAAAATCTTAGTGGCATACTCGGCTAATTTATGAAATATAATCCAATACCTTTTTAGGAAAACTGCAGATGACTCCTTTTTCCCAGAGTTTACTGATAGATAGTCATTGTGCAGATATGCTGCAAAATTTGGATCTACAGAAACAGCAACAACCTCAGACTTCTCATTTCCATCGTCCATCAGCTGGATTGTCAGAAGTGTTGGAGATGATGTCTGGAAAACCACAACATTCCTCAGTCCACTCATATACTTTCTGAGTAATAAGATTTGCTAATAAAAGTTGGAGAAAGTAAAAGAAAATGGAAATGAGTTGCAGAAGACCTACACATTCAAACCGATATATATTCTCCTCATAAAGGAGCACATGAGCATTCTCATAATACACCGAGTCAACAAACTTTTCGGGCTTACGAGATTTTTCATACTCATACAACTGAAGTAGCTTACTGTCGAGCTCATCACTAGAAACAGTTTGAAGCTGAAATGAAAATGAAAATAAATAAAATAATTGGAAAGCCAAGAAAAAAACAGAAGACAAACCAAAAACCAGCAATGGACAGAGGACCTGCTTCACCAACTTATATATTAACTTGTCCAATGTAAATAACACATAAGATTGGTTTCCAATTATTGATCGGCAGTCATCCTCAAACTTTGTGTTGTCAGCAGATCCATCAAGCAAACTATATAGCGCACTCATAAATCTGCATAGGACGCAATTTTTTCATTGAGTATTCACAAATGTCAAAGGAGCTCCAAAATCAATTACAAAAAAGGTTAAGTGTTAACCCACCTGGCATAAGGATCAGAATCAGTATCTTTGGAGTTTCTCCATTTTAACTCAGATGATGCTGAGTTCTGCTTAGCTGATAGTAGCCTTTCATATAATATCTGGGGAATATTAGAAAGTAAATTAATTTGTTATGAAAAGGTGAGGCAAACGCCTCTTATTATGTAAGGTATAATCATGTATAAACTGGGAAAAAGAATAAATCTGCCGCCAACCCACCCCACCCATGGCCTTCTCAATTTCAGAAAGCACACCATCAAAGCAAATCAGCAGAGGTTAGAAGATTGGGCAAATTGATAATGAATCCTAAAGATGATCAAAAGTTTCTAAGTACTTTGCTCAAATATGTGGAAGTATTAGCTCTCTCTTGAAAATGGAAAAGTAAAAAACAGATCTCTCCTCATCAGAATCCAAATACAACATAGCAGCACTCACTTCAATTACTACATGCCAAACCATAATGGAACTTAAAAAAGAGATGTATACTTACTTGGTGAAGCCTAAAAAGCACATAGAAAGTGTCATTTCCATAGAAAATCCGACGATGTTTCTTCCCATTATCACTTGGCAGTGATGCAACATGCTTCGCAAGAGGCTTAGAAGTCAGCAGAAAGCGTTCTGACTGTGGCACTGATGTACCATCTCCAGCCACTAAGTGTGCATCACTAGTGCCTTCAGCTTCTCCTTCACTCTCACCTTTTCCATCAAGTTCGTCATGTTCTCCATCTTCCTCTTCCTCATTTTCTTCTCGTGAGCACTCATCAGCTGCAGACTCGCTACCTGACACATCTTCACCAGCCTCAGATGCATTTTCACTGTCTTCATCATCAGCATCGGCATCATTTTCACCAGCAGCATCCTGACCACTGATCTCTTCACCTCCATTTTGATATTGTGCACTTTCATCACCATTATTTGGATTTGGCATGCTCTGGCCACCATCTCGATATCCAACAAAATTGTCCTCCTCAAAATCGCCGTTAGGTGATAACTCACCCTCCTCTTTCTCATTTTTTGAGGGATCAAGGCACTCCTTATTGTATGCAGTATGTCTGGAACCTTCTGAAAACCCTCCATTTGCCAATGGAACTGATCTTGAAGTATCACCTCCCTGTGATGCAAAACAATCTTAAAATTCAGATATAAAACACATGCAATGAAGCAGACACGGAATAGTTGGAAATATCAAACGTAGGTCCATATTCAAGAAGAAAATGGGTGAGAGACTCAAAAGGCGCAGTTGAAAATACTCCCATAAACCATCTCTAACCCACAATGAAATAGACCCTACAAAGCAGAAAACAGAAGAAAATAAAGTATCATACCTCTGATGAGGGTACTTCACCCACATTTGCCTTTGCTCCATGGGCATCCTCCATCACACCACCATTACTGAGCCGTGACAATGTTGTACCACGTCCTTGTAAGTGACAGAAAAAATAAGATGGATAAAAATAAGACAAAATTATAAAAAATACCCTCAATCAAAGAAATTTTTACACAGATAAATCAAGTGAAAAACCTGAACTTATGTCCAAGTTGATTCTTCCATGGCTAGAATCAGCAGCAGCAGCATCTGTATTTGTTATCCGTTCACCAGATGCTACAGCTGATGCATCTTTTGGAGGAACATCAGTTGTTGTGAAACTAGTCCTGCAGGAATTTACTCGTGATGGTGAAGTGTCTGCATCTCCATTGCAGACAGGTTTAGTTTGCTTAGAATTCATTGTAGCAGCAGCATCAGCACTTGGGCTACCATCACTTTCAACTATACTAGGTCCGATACCTTTTGTAGTTCGATGCTTAGAAAGCACATCATCTTCTGTACCCTCTGAACCACGAGGTCGGGAAGGAACACCCAATATTGGTTCAAGGAAGGTAATCCAAAGCCTCATAACCTTATTTAATTGTTCTTTACTTGAACAGACCTCTTCACAAGAATATTTAATGAGTTTATATAAGTCCTCATGAATTTCTGTATCAGCATATTCAAATTCAAGATTTGGAATAATAGGATGTCTGCTTCCTGCAGCAATAGAGAGAAGCACATCATCCTCTTTCTGTTTTTTCTCCTTGACTTCTTTGATCTCTGCCACCAAGGCTGTCCATAAAAAATAATAAAAAGATTAACAAGTGGAAAGCAGAAAAGGGCACCATAAAGGAAAATTGAAATGCTAAATAAAACTGGATAAGATTCACTGCAATATAATTAGAAGTGTATTTACACACACACCCTCATGCATAGAATAAACACACAGTTTTGAAGAATGTCCTAGTACATGTTATAATGGATGGGAACAGTGTCTAATTCTTTGAACACAATCACCAAATCTGGGAATATGTGCCCACTTATGGATTCACTCAAATAGAAAGGGAAATATTCTATTTAAAATAATTTTAAGATATAATCCCAAATTTCTTGTATTACAAAAAATTCTAACCATAATATATTATCTAAACAACTTTAAGTATAATTCTGGAGACTACACTGGATCTCTGTCCTAGTTAATCTCACAAATAAAAAGGCCATTTCACCATCATAGCCGCAAAAGCACCATTAAAGTAATCAAAACTCAATTTCAAATCTACAGAGAAGAACAATTATTCTACCAATGAAGCAGTTAACTCTCATGATTGAAAACCAGACCCATGTATAATCTAAATACTATCAAGTGAAGGAAAATTTACATACCAAAGAAAATTTGTTTACAGCTCATTGCAACATAGTATAGGTAACAGGACAATCTCCCAGCAAAATAATTGCAAAACCACACAAATGTGATCAGAACATAATTTCATATTTAAAGAGAAATCATTTCCTCCAGTGGAACCTTTACTCTTGTAATTAAAGATTAACATTCTGCAGGACAATGTGAAAAACAAGCAAAAACACATATGACTTCAACTTACATTTAGTGCTTAAGTTCTTTGAATCTTGTTGCTTGAAGTAGAAACTACGGTGGTCAAGTGACTTGTAATGGTTCTTAGCATAAATTTCGGCCCAGACTTTGTTAAAATCTGAACGACACTTTGTCCACTCCTCTTGCTTTTGCTTCAAGCGTGTCAGTATTACAGGCAAGGCCAGCGATGGGTTTTTGCGCAGAATGTCCATCACATCAAGGCCATGATCTCCATAAAGACGTTCAATGCATCTTAAGTTTAGGGCTGCAGAAAACAACAGATGCACACTTAAAAAAGTGAAAATGGAAATATATTTGCTGAATTAATTTAACAAACCTGTGAAGTGGTCCTCTATACAGATTGGATCTGTGCCTACTGAATTATCATTCAAACTGTTCAGCAATTCCTCGGCACGTTTAGCAGTGGAACTCACTGATTCCAGTAACATGTCTAACTCAAACCTAAAATCAACAAAGGAAAATACCAATACGTTAAAGGGCAGGATTGCAATGATTATTACCAAAAGGAACTTAATAGATAATTGATCCGTCAAACACTATAATCTAAATAATTGAAAGAAAACCACTAGAAAAGGCATACAAATGGAAACATAGCACAAAACCTCTGAAGAAATAACTATTCAAACATCTTTACGTCACAATCCTAAATTCTCTAAGGGCATAGAGAAGAAAAATGTTGAAAAACATTATTTACCTATCATCTTCACATCTGAAGAGACTCTCCTCATACTGGTTTCTACGCATATGTTTGAATGAGTAATCCTCACTTCCAGATGTCACAGATACCCAATGATCATTCAAGACTTGAGCACCTAGCTCAGACCTTTGGCTTGCTGAAGGTATTGGGTACTATAGAGCATTAAATACATGAAAGTAATTGGTGTCAGCAAATAAATCCCTTAATGAGGAATAGATGCAGATAGAATAGGCACACAAAAGAACATCAAGGAACAATTTCCTACATCATCAGGAAGTAGACGATAACTAGGAGTACAGCGTTGACAGTTTGAAAGATCAAGCTCCTGAATAGACTTTCCCCAATACTTCTCCTTGTATCTATCTTTTTCTTTAGCTGTATCTATCTCACGCTTTGGTTCTTTTTCCTTGTCCTCTGTTTTCAAAGATTTGGAGCCATGCCCCTCATTCCACAAAGACTCTGCTATTGTTGAAACCGATTCATCAGATTCCACAAAACAACACAAGAATCAAATTATTGAAAATAGATAAATGACAAACTTAAATAGAAAACCATGCATTGTATACTATGTACTCATTAACATAAAAGGTTCCGTTGTTTTCTTACTTTTGCTCATAACACCAAGAAATCCATCTGCAGAGGAAAAGGTTCCAAATTAGACTGTAACATGATCTAAAGCAAAGAATTCAAACTGTAGTAACATCACTCACCAATTTTCTCACAGCGCTCCAAAAATTCATTGAATCCTTCCAAGAGATCAGGATACTTTCCAAGTAGATCAGCTACCTGATGATAATAAATATAAAATAAAATAAAAAACATCTTTAGAAACATGACAAGCAAAGATAGCCAAACCCATAATAAAATTGACATGCTAGAAAAGTATGAAAATAGTTCAGACCAACTTCTTTAATATAGTTCAGACAGAAGAAGGATACCGTAACATTATAAAACCACTCATCGTGCACGCATAATGCTATACACCCTAAATAGTACATACCTAGCAGTTCTATAATAGTATATGAATGTATAATTGAGGATGGAGAACATGGATGAGCACAAAGTGTTTGGTGGTGTTCCAAACACAACATTTGCAGGTCTACATGGTGAATCAATTGTAGGTACATATAGAAGACCTCTTTCTATTTGACCTATGTTGAGCAGATTCAATTTCTAAAAAGCAACATGGGGGACTTTTGGTATCTTCATCGAGAATTAGTTTTGAATAACAATAAAATTTGTGAAGAAGTGGGTTTTAAAAATGTCTGGAGTAGTTTCCATTACATAATTAATTTCAGTTTCCAACTAGTTTTAGGATTTACTTATTAACTAGTTCTCTAACTCTATTAGGTTTTCCCCTTTTCCAGTTAAGTATATCACCCTACAACACCCAAAACCTGCATTGTTAACAGTGGATCCAAGACCACGACAGGTAAACATGCATTGTCAAAGCAGTCAATAAGCTGCAGCATTAGAAATAAGTGTTTGAAAGAGTTTCCTAAAATCCCCAAATGACATAAGCACAGTATAAAGCTTTAATGCATTGACATCAACTTGTACTTAACTATAATGACTTTGATCTATTTCTGTGATCTTACCGAATAAAATTACATCAAAAGCTCAGTACAAAAAGTAACATTGCATGATGAAGAGGTCTCATACCATCTCAGCCAATTGAAAGAAAATGTAGACCTTGATAAGACCACAAGGCATCATGAAGGTCATCCGGAAAGATATAAAAATAGAAAGGGGAAATAAACCTGACATAAATGCTAATTCCACTTGTCACCATGCACAGACATTTGAAGTTTGATTATTCCAGTCAACAAGTATGAGCTAAAACTAGAAGTCAAGTTTAATCCCTATGTGCATGCTTCATATAATACTCAGATAATCAAGAGCGAAAGTTACTAGGGAAACAAAATCAAAGTGGAAGTTTAAAACCTAATTGTTAGAAGTTTGCAAATAACAGGAAACTTTAATTAGATGCTTCTGTAGCACATACCAAACACTGTAACTCTTTTCTTGTTATAATTTCTGTGCTATAAATATGAAGACACTTCAAAAACGCCTGGTAATCATCAGGATTACGTAATCTCTCCTTCACTTTCTCACAGAATGAGAACTCTTGGCTGTACATGCCTGGAAAATCAACAAAGCCCAAATACCAAAAGGTCAAAAATCTAACAAATGCATGGCCAAAAATTTACAAAAAACAAAACAAAGTATTGTTAATAGTTCATTAATATAAAAAGACCAATTCTCATGCATTGACAGAAAATGGAACATCCTTAGTCAACTCACTCTTTAAGGCATCTTTATCATCGGCAGAAACAGTATTTCCTCCAAAGTCCTCAACCTTTCTTGCAGATTTCCTTTTGTCTGCAAGGCGATGCATGCTTATGTCCCCGTTATTTTCATTCTCAGGCTCTCTATAGTCCTGATCACGGTTTCTCCTCTCCCTATTCTCCCTCTCAGCACGTTTTTTCTGCTCCTTGTGGAGCCTCAACATCGTTTTATCTTCATCTGTATCTGGACGCTCAACACTAAGGTCGCGCTCACTGTGAGGGCCAATAATCCTATCCCTGCGGAAACGCTGCTACAGAAAAGACAAAGTCCATGTTAAGGACTGTACAGGTGATATGTCAAGTGTTTCATTTTATAGAAATTCATTACACTAATACATTACACAAACCTTTTCTATCTGTGACTGACGCATAGTGGTCACACCAGAGCTTCTTTCATCATACCGTTGAAAAGGCCTCCCACTAAAAACAGCATGAGGTGCTGCCGGTTGGGCTGAAGTATCAGGCAAAAATCTAGTGAATTCATCTAGCAAATCCTGGTGATCCTCAAAAAGGGTAGCAACCTACATTTAATGCATATAAAAGCATCATGTGAAAAAATTGATATGCAAAAGAAACAGCTAAAATGAATGAAATGTCACCCAGACACCAAAGTATTACCTCCTGATAAACTTCAGAAATGCCCTTGTGCTCTTTTCTGTACATATTTAAGATGTCTAGAAAAGATTTATACACATGATCATCATTTTGGAAACGCTTCTGTGGGACCCCACACCACCAAAATGAAAACAATATTAATATCAAAACCTAGTTAAGAGACCAAATTCAGGACATAAATACTCAATTGGGGGAAACGGAAAACATACCTTTATCTTGTTAACAAAACTTATAGCCTCTTCAAACTCCACGGTTCTCTTTGGAGGAGCCTCTTCCTCATCATTGAGAGTGATTTCATAACCCTTGGGTAAGAAGGTGTTGAAGCCTAGGATTAAATTAGGATGTCCTTTAAATAGCTCTTTAACCCTTCCGATGACACCAGCTGTATCAATTCTGCAAGAAATTGATTAAAATAATTACAAATAAAATCCAACTATTCAGAGTCACATGATTCACAAATAAAATATTCATGAAAATTATGAGGTACCTTTGAGCCTTAAAGTCTTTCATCACATCAAGGAACATATCATACTTTTCTCTTTGGTCTTGGAACATATCCTTAACTTCCTTAAGATAAGTTAGGGCATCATTGGTAGTAAGCTTTTGTGTACTACCACCTCCCCCTCCAGCAGCACCACTGCCACTACCGGCACCTCCAGCTCCACCAGGTGCTTGTGGTTGCCCATAGCTGCAAATAAGGGGGATGAAAACAGTATAAAACAATCATTTTCAAGTAAATCCAACACCCATGAGGCATCATGCTAAGATACTCAAATATAACTTCAAAATGATATCAACTCATTTAAACAAACAGAGTTTGGTCTGTTTCTAAACAATCCTAACAACCAAAAATCCATGGCTATGGAAATAGATAAACTAGGGGCTCATGTTGTATATTTGACCGTATTCCTACACCCTAAAAAGAGGATATTGAAAACCTAACATACTAAATTATGCACAACATCAAATAAAGAGACAGCATCAATCATAAAGAAAAAGATTTTATTTACATTAACTAAACCCGTGTTAGCTAAATAACAAAAAGACGCCAAAAAGAAAACCAAATCAAGCAGAAAACCTAATAGCTAATTAAGGAGTTTAGAGGATAAAAGAAAGAAGGGAAGGAAGGTTTAAGTAGCAGAAAAAAGAAAATAAAATTATATGGGAATTTTCCATCTGTTTCTGCCCATTTTGGAGAGTTCCTTTTATGTTCCCCCCTCGGAAAAAACTGCGACACAAGAAAAAAATTGGGGAACAGAAAAAAGAAAAAACATTTTCTCTCCCTTACTTTTCTTTTCTCCCAAATTAACTGTAGTAAAAAAAAAATTAAGGGGAAAAATGGACTCCACAAAATTCTGATCACAAACGAGGATTCGGCAACTCGGAGAAAGATGACAACCATAAATTTCAAGTTAATTTACTAAAGATCACACAGAAATTTCATCACATCCCCTTGCAGAGAGAAAATGCCATGAAAAAAAATATTTTGTTACAGAATTTATCTACATATCTACAAGCAAGATCAAACACAAAAATTTAGAAAATCCATACAGGTGACATACTAATTAACCACCGTCAAAATACTTAACAATAATAATGAATAAAATTCTGAAAAACATGAAAATAAAACAAGCTTACGATTCTCCCCGAGAGGAACCAAATGGCCGCTTATATTGAGGGTTAACGTAAGCATCATCTCTTAGACGCTTCATCTCTGCAAGAAAATAGTCCACGAGAACTAGAACAACTTTATCTCAATAATCGACTAAGCCCCCAAAAAATAAATTAAATTAAATTAAATTAATAAATACATAAATACTAATATTACAAATTATAATCCCTCCATAAAAACTAACCTCTGAAGTTTCCTCAGATTTTTCTGAGGAAAAGGGAAAATATACAACTCTAGTAGATCTAACTGATAAACAGAAAATATCTTGAAGAATTTGGATCAAATACACATGGAATCAATTCAATATATTTTTCCTCCCTTCAGCTATACAATGAAACTTCTTAAGACTTCGACTAAATACTTTCCCCCCACCTTGCCCTTCTTCCCTCTTTCTCTCCTCTCGACTCTCTCGTGGTGTTCTTTTCTTTCTCTCTCTCTCTAACGTTGGGAAACAACAACAACAACGACGCACACATGTAATAAGAAATAAAGATTTAAAGGAAAAATGGAAAAATAAAAAAAAAAATACAGAAAATTGAAACTAGCAGATTATATATATACATATATATATAAAAATAGATACGAGAAAGAATGCGAGACAGAGTCCGCTAAAATCTTATTTCCGTGAATTTTTTTAGGAAAGAAATTGGTCTGAAGGAAGAATTGAAATGACTCGTAGCGTCCGAACTTCCTTTCTTCTTCAAAATTATTCGAATTGGTTTCTGAGGTGTTATTTTTTTGAGGGTTTGAGTTCGTTTTTTCGATTCAAAAGATTTTGGGCTTTTTAAAGTTCGTACTTTTTGGGCTTTAAATCCTTTTGAGCTTACTGATTTACAAAAGTACCACTATTGATAAAGAATAAATGAGCCCAATACACTTTTATACATCATCAGCTGATGTTTATATTGGTGGTTATATTGGGCCTACAGTTTCAATATAAAAACAAATTGAAGCCCATTCTCTTGCGGGCTGCGTACTCATGGGCCTATGGCTATTATCTTTGTTCTTCCGCTTTATTTAGATTTTTTTTTTTTTTTTAAACATCTGTTATCCAAACTCATACGAGCCGACTTTTTAACGTGACGCTAACCATCTTAGGGGGATTCGAACCCTCGATCATCCGCTCCGATGAGAAGCTTTAGGAGTCCGCTTACTAACTCCTCAAGCTGGTGGTTGATTAAAAGTACTTTTGACTCTTTCTTTTCTAGAATTTATGATTTTTGAATAAAGTTGATATCAAGTTATGACTATTTTTATTTTTTATTATTATTATTTTTTTTTTTTTTGATAAGATTTTTATTTATTATTGGTAGATATATCATTTCATTATTTGTTTATTTTTTAAAAAAAATATATAGTATTATAGTAGATATATTATTTTTTTATCCATAAAATCTTTCAAAATCATTCAAAGACCTTGTTAGAATATAAAAAGTTCCCAAATTATTTCATCACTCCAAGAATATGGTAACTACAATGTTTATGAAAAGAAAAATATTATAGATAAATTCACATTTATAAATAATGGAGGAAGACTTAAAAAACAAGTAAATTTTAATCCTCTAAAACCCTAGTTTTAAATATTTGTTCTTTCACTTTATTTTGACTATTTATGACTTAAATATTCAAGAAACTATCAAAGATTTCTCCTCAATTAGCTTTGTTTTTTAACAAGTAGCTTGAAATTCAAGATCAAAATCGAGGATTAGGGAGGACATCAATCTACATCAATTATTATTTAAAAAAAAAAGTAAAAATATATATAGAAAGATAATTTGGTCTGCTTGGATGCTACGTCACAATATATGACCCGCGTTATAATTACTGTACATTTGCTACAGAAATGCCTTACACAACTTTAAACGCAAAGCTTTTCTCAAAAAAAAAAAAATTAAACGCAAAGCAAAAACATATCAGCCTGATTTCAATCACGACGCATAGAGGGACTGCGTTTTCCTCTGGCGACTTCTTCTTTTTCATGGGTTATTTGTTAAGCATTAACTTATATAGTCTCGTCATCACATCGATGGAAAAATGTAATGGCATATTATATTTTTATAATTAAAATAATTTGGTTAAAATTTTCAGTTTATTGAGTGGTTTATGGGTGTTCTTTGGAGACTGACGAGCGAGTAGTATGCCCCGGTTGGCCCTTTAGCCAGCAAGGAGGAATGAGTCCCTTTTTCCACAACCTTCCCTTTATCCAAAACTGCAATCACGTCGCAGTTCTGAATGGTACTCAGTCGGTGAGCCACCACGACGCTAGTCCTTCCGATCATCACTCTCTCAACCGCCTCTTGCACCACCTTCTCCGATTGACTATCAAGCGCGCTTGTGGCTTCGTCCAACAACAGAATTGCTGGATTTTTCAGTATGGCTCGAGCGATGGCGATCCTCTGCTTTTGGCCTCCTGATAGCTGCAATCCTCTGTCCCCGCACCACGTGTCGTATCCGTCCTTCAACCCTGCGATGAAGTCGTGAGCATTAGCTGCTTTAGCGGCTTCCATTATCTCTGATTCTCCCACCTCCTCCGACGCTCCGTAGGCAATGTTTTGACGTATGGTTCCGGCAAATAAGCTTGGTTCCTGGCTGACCAGTGCAATGTGTTTTCTCAGTGATCTCAAATGGTATGATTTTATGTCCACGCCATCGATCTTCACCACACCTCCAAGCGGATCATAGAATCTCTCAATCAGCCCGATTATTGTTGATTTTCCTGAACCGCTTTGACCCACCAAGGCCGTTGATTTTCCTGCCTCAATTTTTATTGAAAATCCCCTAAAGATGATAACATCTGGTCTAGCAGGGTATGCAAAATCAACGTCCCGCAACTCCACGTCACCGCTGATTTTTTCAGGCTTCCTGCCCTCTGAGTCCTCGGGTTCGATCAAAGAGTACCTATCTAGAACTGCAAAAACAGATCCAACCGAATCGGCTCCTTTGGCTAGATCGTTGGTCATTGTTCCGGCGTCAGCAATTACACGTCCTGTGCTGACAAGAACCATGAACGTTTCGAAAAGTGCTTTTGCCCCAAGAGTACCAGCTGCCACTAGTTTGCCACCGTACCAGAAATCCAGAGCCCAGGTTAACGTCATTAGGCATTGGGAAGTGCCTAGACCAATCCCGGCAAACCACGATTGTCGGCTACTCTCTCGTCGTGGACCTTCCTGCGCTCGTTCAAGCATTTGTAGAATTCGGTTTTGGGAGCTAAACGCCGTGATTGTTCGAAGATTTGAGACAGCTTCTGCTGCTATCTTACTACTTTCATCTTGAGATTTCATGGCCTTCTGGGACATGCTCTTCAAGAGAACACGCTTACAGTAGTAGCAGATTATGATGAGGGGTTGAACAGCTATCATTACCAAAGCAAGCTTCCACGCAATCACAAGGCCCATGGTGCAAGCAATGGTCACTGCTGAAATTGTCTGGATGAGTAATGCCATTCTATCACCGACCAAAGACCTCACCTGCATTACGTACAAGTATAAAATCCGAAACATCAATTAGTAATCCAAGTACACCTCTGTCAAATGAAATTTTAAGAAATCAAACTGAAATCTGTTAAGAGTATTCAATTAAAATTCTTGTGCATACCACATTCGCGTCCTTTGCCAATCTAGAACAAATGGAACCAGTAGCATTTTCATCCTGATCAAACCAACCAATTTCAAATGTGAGCATCTTTGAAAACATTCTTTCTCTGATCCTTTTTGTCAAGTATTCCCCCATGGCTGCAAAGTTATAATGTTGACATATGTTTACCACAAGTGAGAACACTGCTAGCCCAAGGAAACACAAGGCATATATTTTTGTCTTCTCCTTTATTTCTTGATGATCTGGTAAGAAATACACCGAAATCATCGACCCCATTGCAAATGCATAAAGAGGTTGAACCGCGCCAAATAGCACAGCACTTATACTTCCAACTGTTGCTTGCCTCCACTCAGGCAAATTCATAGCTAATAGTCTTCTGAATGAAGGGACTGGAAACTCCTGCTGATGAGCAGATGCTGTTGTTGTGTTGTTGTTCTCCCTGTTGTTTGCAGCAGAGTTAGCTGAGCTTGACCTGCTCAGAGCTGAAAGCCTTCGACTACTTGAGTTGTAATGATCACTGTGTAGAATGGAAGTTGACGATAAAACAGCCGAATTATTCGAGTTTACAACTTCCTTGCTTTTCTCGATTTGTTGAAGCCTAACAAGCGATGCATATAAACCATTTCCATTTTCAACTTTAATGAGTTCTTCATGGGAGCCAGTTTCCATTACCTGCCCATTTTGGACAACAGCAATTTCATCAGCATGTCTGATGGTGGATAAACGGTGGGCTATAATGATGGTGGTACGCCCAAGAGCGGCCTTGTCAAGAGCTTCCTGAACAACTCGCTCGGATTCTGCATCCAATGCACTGGTTGCTTCATCAAGAAGAAGAATTTTTGGTGCCTTGATTATGGCTCTTGCAATGGCTATTCTCTGTTTCTGTCCCCCAGACATCTGAACACCCCTCTCACCGACCTGCATTAGCATATGATTCGGCTTACGTAAGTTATGACTAATTTAAATATAATTAAAAAATAATATCTATAAAAGAGAAGGGAGTGTATTCAAATTTCAAGAAAGTTTCCATATTCAACAGAAATCTTGAAGAAGTGGAATTAGTCTTGGATGACATATTTTCATATTGCAGAAGATTCCATATGCCACTTATTCCCCCCTCCTTTACACCCTGATTATGCCCATCCACATTAAAAAAAATCTCATAAATGAATTAGTCATCTGGAGGAGGTTGTATTTGATAGACATGTATAGCACATGAGAATTAAAGAATGATACATCAATTATTGTTCCTCATGAAGTAAGAAAAGACAAGGCCACTTGACATTTTCTATAGAAGAACTTGTATAGGCATTTTTCTCATTTTTCTATTCAATATTGGTATGCACAACATGGCCAATAATAGTAGCAGGGCATCTACTAAAAGAATCTTTTGGTGAGAAAAAAAAAAAATATATATATATATAAAAGAAATAGATACTAGTACTTAAAGAAAGGTGGGGAAAAAAAAGAGGCAGTGGACTTGTGTGCAATAGATAAGCATAAAAATCAGTTAAATGAGACTATTAGAGCTGGAAATTCAGTGTCATTTAATTTGTACAGAAAAATGGGGAGAAAATTGGGGGATAAGAGAGTGAACTAGAGGATAAAACGAGAATAAGACAAACCTGAGTGTCATATCCCCGAGGCAACTGACAAATGAAGTTATGAGCATTAGAAGCTTTGGCAGCCTCGATAACCTCTTCCATGGATGCATTTTCCTTGCCAAAAAGTATGTTTTCTTTTATTGTTGTTGCAAAGAGTGCAGGCTCTTGACTCACTAGCCCCATCTGCGACCTTAGCCACTTGAGTTGTAGTTTATCAATAGCAACCCCATCAAGGAGTATCTCTCCTCCAAGGGGGTCATAAAATCTCTGCAGTAGCGCAATAACTGTAGACTTTCCCGAACCACTACCTCCAACCAATGCCACTGTCCTTCCTGCTGGGACTTTTAGGCAAAAATCTTTGAATATTGTGCTTTCTGGTCTTGATGGATATGCAAATTCAACGTGCTTAAATTCAACTTCCCCAGAAACATTTTGTAAAATTTCACCTTCCATGTTGTCTGTGTCAATCTTTGGCACTCTTTTTATGATTTCTGATATTCTTTCTGCTGCTGCACTGGCCTCCGAGAAGTATTTCAAGTTGGATAAAGCAGAACCTAATGACCTGTTTTTTCAAAATAGATTATTACTAGTAAGAAAAAGACAAAATCAACCATCTAATCTGTGCTAAAATTCCTCTACTAAATTAGAGCACGTGGACAAAATCATTGCAGAAGAACCATGTTTCAAGAAATGGACCAGCACTCAAGCATAATTTTAGTGGTGTTTCTTGTTCTCATATGCAAAAAAATTAATTAAAGTCAACAGACTTTCCCAATAAAAAAGGGCCAAAACAGGTCAGTGTCGACAACCACCCACCACATATACATATCTTCCATTATTGCTTATTGTGTCCAGGTTTCTTTCCCAGTCCCGGGCAAACATCAACATGCTTAAATTGCAAATCAAAAAACGGTACCAATCAGTTTATCTCAAGCAAAATCCCCAAACACCTCCCCTTTTTGATGGTCTGTTTAGCGCAGTATTAATGAAAATTAACAATTTAAATGTAAGAGGGAGAGAAGATTACAATCCACCAATGGCAATGGCAGCACCAACTGCAAAGACAGTGCCTCCTTCATAACCATGATACATGACCATTCTGCTCCCGTAATAAGACATAAAAGACCAAATTGCAAAGACAATACCGTTGCTACCAATAGCCAACCCTTTTGCTAAACCTTGACTCAGTCCCGATTTCACTGTCCCCTCAAGAGCAGCAGAGTAGGATGCCAGCGTCTTGGTTTCCCCAACAAAGGAATAAACCGTCCTGACGGAAGAAATGGCCTGCTCCACTATGGTATTGGCCTTATTATACTCTCCTCTAGTCTTTCGAGCAATACTCATGAGGGCCCTGCCGTACATCAAACCTGGTATGACAAGTAACACCAGAAATGGAAACCCCACGATCGCAAGTTTCCAGAGCATAAAAAACGCAGCAACATATGACCCAGTGAATGTCGCTAAATTCATCAAGAACACCGGAACCTATTGTTATTGTTAATTTACCAACGTCAGCCATAACTTATCATTAAAAAAAAAAAAAAAACCAATTAGCCATTAACAAAATACAATCAGAAGATAACTCAGTTTGTTTGAATCAAACAACGGCGTCGGACCTTTTCACTGATGGCGTCCTGAATTACAAGGCTATCGCTTGAAACGCTAGTGATAACTTCAGCTGTGCTCGTAACATGTAGATCAAAATAACCGACCTCTTGTCTCAACACCGCTTTTAAATATCGTGCTCTTAATGTGGAAGCTTGCCTCTCCGCTGTTCTTGTCCAACAATATCCCTCTGTAAGTAGAACAGAGTCATTTGATTGGTTTCGGATTTTCATTCGATGATTTGCTCAAATCAATTAAAGGCAAAGACATAATGAATTGATAAAATTGAAAATTAGAACAGAACAGAATTAATTGAACCTTACCTAAAAAAGAAGAAACGAATTGTGCAATGGCCATGTAGCAGAGAATCAATGCATTCTGCATTTAAATTAAGAAATCAATCAAGCTTGTTAGTTAGTTAGTTAGTTGCAGATTAAATAACTTATAGTGATCAAGGTTCAGCTCTAATTGAAGAAGAAGAACCTCGTTGGTGATGCGAGTAAAATTACTGGGAACGGAAGTAACAGTATTGCCAATATTATTCATAAGTTTGCTGGTGACGGCTAACATTGCAGGCATGGAAGCACCATCACCGATAGAACCGAGAAGTCCAAGAGTCATTAACAACAAATCAACGCCATCTGCGTGCATGAATATAGCCCAAAAATGTGATCCCCCCTTCTTTCTCTTCTGCTTCATTCCATCTTTCTTATTATCCATTTTTTCCCTCTCTCTCCCGCGCGTTATATGTACTCAGTTTAATGTGCTGTTAATTCAGGGTTACTTACTTCTGAAAGCCTTTTTCATACCGCGTGTGTGTTTTGTATTTCTGAAGAATTGAGAGAGAAAAGAGAAAGATGGAGAGAGAGAGAGAGAGAACAGAGAGCATAGGAAAGACAACTTTGATAAAAAGTGAAATGACCATAGGCTTATATATATAAAAAAGTTTCCGGGAATTTAAAGCTGGTAAGACATGGTACTCTCGTTGGTGTTAAAACTTCATCTATTATTGGAAAATTTTAAATTATTTTTCGGAGTATAATACTACTAGCATAAATTCTTTACAATAATATAATATAATATATATTATCTAATATATTACTTTAAAAATATTTATATTTTTAGCTTATTATTAATATTTGTTTAACAATTAATATTTATTAACATTTTTTATAAGGTGTGGAATGAAGGAAAATATTTTCAGCCGAATCACACCACCAAATGCTAGCTTTCTTAATGTGACCTCTCTCAATTTATTTATTTATTTTCTTTCATATGGAAATCTAAATAGTTTTTTTTTTCCATTAAAATTTTTAACACGAATAATTACAGCTAAAGATTTCCAAACAAAAGTGATGTTAAATCTACCAAGATTGAAGAAAACTGGTGTTAAATCTACCAAGATTGACGTTATATTGACCGATACTTTTTCTTTAAAATAATAATCGGATTCTATATATATTGTCTTTTTAAAGTGATAATTGATTCTTCTATACGTGATGAAGTGATAGTAAATAACATCTCTTAAAAAATTGGTGTTACACCTACTAAAGTTGACGTTATTAATGTTATTGATCGATACTTTTCTTTAAAGTGATAATGAAATTATATATATATATTTTTATTATCTTCTTCATCCACACGGTGAAGTGATACCTTCATTCATTAATGTTCATTATTAAATGTGATTTTTCTTTTCAGATGAAATGGAACTGTATTTTTGGCAAAGAGTGATTTTTCTTTTCCAATTCTAAAATAGGGCTACTTTCTGTAACCCTATTTATTTTTCTACCACATTAGGCCAAAAATCATGTTTCTTCGGTTAATAAAATTCTTTATTTTATTTTTTTGTTGGTTATTTAATAAATTAAATTATTTTACTCATATATATAAAGGATGTATAGCCGATTAATATTTTATAATTTTTAATTAAAAATATCTCTCCTTTTTTTATTTTTTAATATTGTGAAAGCTTACTTACTAGAGACAAAAAATAAATAAATAAATAAATAGAGAAAGTAGTTAATAAATATATAGAATTGCGCACATTTTAAAAATGGGAAGAAAAATATAAAACGATTAGAACATCTAAGTTGTGATGTGTATATATATATTGATTAATAAACTTTAGTTTGAACTTTAGATCCTAATTTTTCGGGGGGTCAAAAATGGAAGTTCATATATGGCGTAATAATTAAATGGAAGTTCATTATATTGTTCTTTCTTTATTAATTTATTTTATTACCACATAAATTTTTATATTTAAAAAAAATAATTGAAAAGAATAAATAATATTAATTAAAAGAATAACAAGATAAATATTACTAGATTGTATTTTAATTTTCCAATTAAAAAATTAATGCATTTTTAAGTCTAAAACATTGCATTGTAATAAATTTACGAAATAAAAATAAAATATTTAAATTTGACAAGTTAAAAAAAAAGAAAAAAAAAAGAGAGTTGACTAATTGTTATCATTTTTGTTGACTTTTGGTTTTTAGATGTTTTATTTATTGGGATTGTCGTCATTAATGACGATGAGAATAGGGTGATGAGTGTTGATTACCATGCATTGATTGTAATGATTTTAATATTATATCATTTTTATTTATTTATTTTTTATACTAATAAAAATGATCAACACAAAATAGGTAACCTATGGATAATAGATATTATTATATGGTTAGTATTGCATAATACAGATTAATAAACTAAGCAGTATAATTATTTAAAATTGTGCCCGGTTTTTTTCCTCCAAACACAAATATTTTTCAATTTGGAAGATAACATTCTTGTTAATCTTAATATCCTCTAAAAAATAACGTAAAATTTTGTTTATTTCAATAGAAATTGTCATGAAATCTAACAATACCAATTATTTATTATCTAACGCAATTTTCATTATACTAAAAATTAAATTTAAATTGATAATAATTAATTATTTTAAATTAAGTCATATCAATTTTTTTTCTCTCTCTTTAGAAACTATTTTTTTATATATATATAGAGTGTTAATTAAAAAAAAAAAAAAGCTTAACTTTTTCTATATTTGGATTTATGAAGTGTTGGTTAGCTTAGACATAATTATTATTCAGGGAGAGAAAAAGAAAAAGTAATAAGACAGTATTAGGCTAAGTTTCCCGTTTCCCAAGAAGCGCAGCCCCCCGTTGTCCTTTTTATGCACTGAAAAAGGTAGCGTTTTTCCATTTCTTATAAAACGAATTCGACCATGTGATTGGAAGGAAGGGTACGGCATGGTGTTTTTGATCTTTTTTTTTTTTTTTTTTTTTTTTCCCTCTTTTCAGATTCAGTTTACCCATTAGTTACACAACCTGATTTGACTCCTCTTTTCCACCTTCACCTTTTTTTTAATCAATTCTCCCCCTAAAATTTCAGTGCAATAATTTCTTTTGCACGGAGGTCATTATTCGTGGGCGGATTTCTCGTGTCCATTTCTTTCTGTTCTGTTATTACAACTCCTCAGGAGCCGTCTGTCTTCCGACGCTTTT
Source organism: Cynanchum wilfordii (assembly GCA_025388415.1). Taxonomy (NCBI): domain Eukaryota; kingdom Viridiplantae; phylum Streptophyta; class Magnoliopsida; order Gentianales; family Apocynaceae; genus Cynanchum; species Cynanchum wilfordii. Next base: position 317,472 of record JAHSUH010002350.1, read on the forward strand.
ACCTTAATCTTTTTAGTCAAACTTTCTTTTTTTTTTTTTTTTTTTTTTTAAGCTTCGCACTCCTATTATTTTATTTATTTTTAAAAAATATTATCCTTCTAATTTTTTTTGATTATTATTATTTTACCTATTAATTTGAGGGGGAAAAAATAAATAAAGGGGCAAAAACAGCATAAATTTTGAGGTGATAGCTAGGAAGAGACGAACAATGATAGATTTTAGTATTACTGCATGCGCGGCCATACTGGCTCCAAAAAAGGGGAAAAAGGCGCAGGGGAAAGGACCCCGCAAATTTAGGCTGGCAGGGTCCTGAAATAAAGGTTAAAGGGGCCGTATGTATTCCAGCCTTCTTTTTTTTTTTTTTTTTTTTTTTTGAAGTAGTGAGTGTTATAGGACAGAAAATGCGAAGGGGAAATTCACATAATCATAAGAATGAACCACAATTTCAACAGTATCTTCTTTTTGGATACTAATGTTTTCTCGTGCTAAATTTTCACTTTTTCATTTATAGTAATCTCTTCTTCTTATGATCAAGTATCAAGATTTCTATGTTAATAATACTCAAATTTATGAAATTTATATTTATAGATAAGATTATTTATTATTAAATTGTTGTGTTTAATTGTCTTTTATTATTATTATTATTATTTTTTCTAATTTGATATGATTAGAATTATATATGACTTTTTTTTGAGTCAAGTAATATTAAATTTCTTATTAATTAAATTGACACATATTTTATTATTGGCATTTTAGATCATATTTTAAAGATTTTAAAAGAGTCTCTCTCTAAATGGAAATTGAGAATGCATGCACTTGGGAGTCCCTGGTGATTAAATAAATCAATATTTTATCTTAACTACAATTTTAGAGAGACGCAAAAGCGAAAGTTTGTGTGGTCACTTCTATAACTGGATAACTAAACCTAAAAACTGTCTTTACATTGGATGATTTGGTGTTTTGATGATCCAACCAAATTGACCGCAATTTTCATTTTTATTATCGTCTTCATTGGTGCTAATCCAGTAAATATTGATGGTATTCGTAAACTTGTTTATGAATCTTTTTATTACGGAAACAATCTTATTCTTTGTACCATATATGAACCAAAATAATCAAAATCTAATTTATGTAGGATATAAAAGATCAAATAATATATATTTAAGACAAAATATATTAAAATCTTAACTAATCTTCTTTTTTTTTTTTGGTAGTTATCTTAACCAATCTTCTATTAAAAATATATATCTCAATTTCAATATTACTTTAAAGTAAAAATTTTTACTTTTGCTTTACTATAAAAGTAAAATATATATATATATTGAAACGTGTAAAAAGTTTGGTAATAAGAAAATGAAGCTTTTCCAACATAAAGTGTGTGTCTTGTAACTTAGCCTAATAACTTCGCCTAAACGGCTTTATCTCAACGAGAATTTTCTCTTTTGGTTTTGGTGGTGGGTGCAGCACGGGTTACTAGCACCCTATATAAATCAACATGATTTTATGTGTCACCTCGTTTGGTGGAAACAAATTGCCTTTTTTTTTTTTTAAAAAAAAAATAATAAATAAATAAAATAAAATTGTTCGATATGACGCAAAGTTTAGGTTAATTGCGTGATGGGATTTTATTTGGGTTTTTGTAATAATTTTAGTCTAATTGTACTCCTCCTAAATTATTAATTGTCAATTTGGAAAGTACTTATTGTTTTCTTTTCTTTCTTTTTTTAATATATATATATATATATATCATTGACAACCCCATTTATTAACACTTAATTTATTAAAGTTATTAATAATAATAAATAAATAGTGATTATTTAAAGCTATATTTTGTATTAATTATTCAAAATGAAAAAAAGAAAATATTAAACGAGAAATTATCTTTATTATTGTGATTATGATATAAACTTTTTACATTTTAACATAAAATTATTATTATTATTATTTGTTGGGCCCGAATTACAGTCAGAAGGTATAACTTTGCTAATTAATTACTCAGGTAAATTATTTTGGATATAGAATTTGAGATTCCTAAATTATTATTATTTTTATTATTTTCAAAAAAAAAAAAAAAAAAAAGTAAAGAAGATGATGGCTTTAGTCCCGCCATCGTTGTGTTTTCCTCTCAACAAAAAGAGAAAAAAAAAAGTAGCTTTATTATTATTATTTTTATTTCCGTAAAATTTCAAAGAAATTTGCAGAATAGTAGAATTGCTTCTAAACTGCATGAAACACATCGTCAGCTATAAAATGAAAATCCATAAATGATGAGTTTCTATATATATATTTAAGAAAAAAATTAAGAAATTAAGCTTTCAAAATTTAAATATTTTTTCTCTGAATTGATAACTTTAGATAAAATTAAAAAGAAAAAATTGTTAACAACTTTTATATCAAATATAACTTGAAATTATAACAATAATAATGTAGATAAGACATTTTTTTTTAAAAAAATTGAATTATGTTTAGTTGTTACATATCACATGTATTTCAATAATTAAAAGTAATTCAAAATTCAATAAAAAGATTAATTAATATATATATGGATTAAAATTGTATAAATTTTTTTTTTAAAAAAAAATATAAATAAAATTTTAATATAATATAACTGTATTCAAAATACACCCTAAAATGGTCAGTATAAAACACATGTAAGCAGAGAATATTTTTAAAAAAAAAAAAAAAAACAAAAGAGTGAATGCAGTGACGTATTTGCATACGAACTTATATATATTATCTCAATTTATATTTTAAAATTTCAAAAAAAATTAATAGAATTTTATAGGTACAAGATTAGTACAACAAACTATGACATATCACAATAATTTATTTATTTATTTATTTATTTTAATAAATTGGAGAATTGATGCTACCCTTCTTTTGTTCTTCATCACCAATTAAATTAAAGAAAACTTTTTCCCTATATTCTTCTTTCATTCCTCTCTTTGGCGGTGGGATAAATAAATAATAATTATAATAAAAAAATTTGATAATTTATTATATTTTAAATTAAAATATCAGGTAAAGAAATGTGTTGGTAGATAGGGAAGATGAAGATTAACTGAATCCATAGCAGATAAAGCATTCTTCAATTATAAATAATTCATATATTGTTTTGTCAATAGAGTTGTCAAAGGATAACCCACTAAAGGAGGAAAAAAAAAATAAAAAAGGAAAAAGGAATAATTCACTTTCATTATTTGACAAACATACAGGATCTTTTCTACTTTGACCCTCCATTAATCTCACACTATTCTCTACTGACCTTTCTTTTTCTTTTTTTTTTTTTTTTCCTTTTTTTTGTGGTTTCAATTTCTTTTTCCCATATCTAATAAAAGCTGTTTTTAAGTAAGGATGTCTCCTCTCATCTTTCAGTAATCATGCCCATTTGCAAAGAAGGAATAGATTTTGGGATTAATTCATTCTCAATTTGAGGAGTCGGATAATACTAAAAGAATATTATGAATCAATAATATACTTACACATAGGCAAAAACTTGGTTGAGATAATACAATTTACAGTCTTTACAGTAAATTGTGATTGAAATTTTTTCCAAATGAGATCACCGTGTTGGATATTTTGTTGTTCATGCTATGTAAGAGTTAGACTCTACAAATATAATTCATGTCAAATCTAAATTAGTAGAAGTAATGACTTCAAATATTGAATGGTATAATAAAATGATGATTTTTTTTTTTTTTTTTTTGTTTGGTGACTATATTTAGGAACATCTTAAGGAATGAAATTGGGAAAAACTTGAAAAGTAGCTTAGTTTATAAAAAATAATTGTGAATTTATACCTATGGCTATATTTAGAAAGCCTTGCAATAGAATCATTTAAATATCTTTTTCTTTTATAAAATAAATATATCTATATATAAATTGTAATTTTTTTTTCTCTTTCTTTTAATTTATAAACTTTTGTCTATGTTAAAATATCTTAATAAAAAAAAAGTAAAGAAAAGTTACTCAAAGTAGAGTAAATGGGCAATACTTTTTAATAATTGTGCTGAAAGAATAATAATGTACAAATTACTTACTAACTACTACTACTGCCTAACATTGGAAATTCAACCTCATTCTGAGGTTGTACAAACTTCTATTTTAACACGTAACCTCAGAATCATATATATATATATATATTCTTACTTTTGTAACGTAGTTAATTTGTTTTATTACAAGGATTGAAAATGAGAAAAAAATGAAAAACATGGTCTTATTATTGGAATTCATCATCATGGTCTGAAAAAAAAGAAACAAGAACATTGACACATCGTTTTCGGATAGACCAACGATGCAAATTCGGTGATGGAGAAAACTCCTTTCATCTGCAACAATTAAAGAACAAGGAACAAAACCCACTTAACATTTTATCCTCAAAGACTCGATCGATCATATATATATATATATTATATATACACGAATGAATGATGATTTAATAATGGAAGCATCGTTACTGCTTTCTGATAAAGAAGCATTCTTCATGGTTCATTTTCAGTCCTTACAAAACATCCCTTATTGCCCAGTACTATATTATCGCTATCTTTTTCTTCCCTTATTTTCAAAGTGCTCTGACTATCCGAATCTTTACATTACAATTTACAGCAGGCAAAAAAACAAATTCCAGTTGTAACAGCAGCACCTACTGTGTGTTTATATATATATATGTTTGTTCTTGTATAGGGAAATTTTGACATTAGGTGGGGTTTTAGTTTGAGTTGGCAAATTGAAAATGGTGCACATTTTTTTTTTTTTTTTGTTTCCTTTTTTAACACTTCATAAGTGTCGGGTCTTTGAGATTTTTCAAGAATGGAAAAGAACTTGTGCCAAATTTATATGGGGTCTGATTACAGTATCGTTCATCAGTCGATTCTTGTTCCTTGTGGAGAAATCCAAAAATGGACCGCTGGAGCACTTTAACAGGATTAGAATTTTTTTTATTTTTTTTTAAAAAAAAAAAAAACTATAGAAAGAAAAAGATGGCCATTGTTAACAGTTCCAACCACTCATCCAATCAGGGCAGGTCCCAGACACGATACAAAGTACGTACCACCTGCAATGTCCCTCTCCTCTCATATAGTTTTGCTTTTTTTTTGCCTTTAAGAATCCGGTATTCGAACCCACACGATCCGACTAATCCGGATTTGGCCCGGAGTGCGCTCGCAGAGTCCAACTCTTACTTGAGAGTGAGGGCCTGACCCAGAGCTTTTTAACGTGACGCTAACCACCTCAGGGGATTCGAACCCTCGACCATCCGCTCTGAGGAGAAGCTTTAGGAGTCCACTTACCAACTCCCTCAAGCTGCTGATATAGTTTTGCTTTCAATCTTTCTTTTTTTTTTTTTTTTTTTTTAATATCTTTTAAGTCATGTTGGAGTTGAATAGATCTTTTACAATTATTCTTTGATTTGATATAATTAATATACATTTAGTAATAAAGATGATGATAATTAATGCAGGTTTATTATGTAAATATGATCAATTAACTTCAAATAAAAATTGGAGTTTTGAATTCGTTTGATGGAATAACTGGACCTACTACTGCTAGGATTCTTTTGAATCATTAAGTTTTGTTTGGGTGTGAAAAAATTCTTCTCCATCTGGTTTTCAGTTGTGCGTGTATCGTCATTCCAACTAAAGGAGACACACTTCTTTTTCGCACTGCAATTCGGATACTACACAATAGGGATGGGAGATTATTATATATATATATATATATATATTTAATTTTGTATCATCGTTCAATTCAATATAGATTTTTAGATCAATAATAATTTATCTCAATGTAATATAATATTATAATCGAAGATAACTGCATGCATTAGTTAAAAAGTAAAAATATAACTAAAGAGAATAACAGTAATAATTAATAATTGGTCTATCAAGGAAAAAATTGACAAGACAAAATGAAATTGGTAGCCATAACTATCGTTGAGATGAGAGGTATGCAGCCAGGCAGCACTAAGTCACATTTCCCTTGACAAAAAAAGTGTTATATTATTAATATAGTGCTCCTCAATGCTTCCACAGCACACAAAATGTTAATAAAACACTTGTAAGTAATGTCCAATCAACTTACACCCCCAAAGAAAAACAAAAAAAGTTCCTTGCTAGGTATATACATATATCATAATCATCATGAAATAATAATATTTGTCCATTCTAGTCAAATGGGTTGTGGTTGAATGGCCAAGACCTTCTTCCCAACCTAAAAGGTTGGGGTTCGGCATCAATCCAATTAAGCCAGTCGGACGCGGATTCGGGAAAAAAAAAAAAAAAATTGTCTATTCTAGCTAGTTACAGCATATATTATATATATACACACTATTTTAACCCTTAAAATAATTTGCTCGTAGCCGTACTATTAATTGGACATTTTTAAAAATATATATATATATTTACTAATACAACAGTTTGAGAAGGGAGGGACAAAATTATTGTGGTCATTTGTCTATTTAGGCCATTTAGCCAACTCATGGGCATGGGTATTACAACGCCTATTAACATGATTAAGAAACCACAAAGGGTGGGAATACAAAAAGGATCGATTACGCTGAACATGATCCACTCCTCTCCAATCTTCATTCTCTGGACAACCTTTAACCGCTAACACTATCAATAACGCATCCCCTTCAAAAGTACATCTAAGTGGTTTTATATGTAGAGCACTTAATATATATATATATATATATATATATATATATATATATATATATATATATATATATATATATATATGTACTTTTAGATGCTTAATGTCTCTCACATCTAAGTGTTGGTTTTTTTTTTTTTTTTCAGATTGGAGAGGGACTACACTTCCCTCCATTTGCCCGTGCAATTATGTTTTTTTTTTCTTAATTAAATCGCTTTTCTTTGAAGATAATATTACCACTTTCTTTCTCTTTTCTCAAACTTTGGCCACTTGTCTCTTCTTTTTTGAAAATTTGAAGCAACACAAAGCATGTTTTTTTTTATTTTGTAGATTAATTTAATTTATACGGTGATTTTTTATTGGAGATAAATAGCTGATAATAAAGTGTGCTCTATATAATATAGAATAAAACTAATTGCTATAACTTTTTTTTTTTTTTTTTTTTACTTATAACATGACACAAACTTAAATAAAAGAAAGAAAATACTATAAATTAATACCTTTAAAAGAAAAAAAAAATTAATTAATTTTTATTTCTTTTTTAAACTTTTCAATCTAATGTTTATCAATAATGGCCAATTCTATATATAATTTTCAAAATAAAATATTATTAAAGAAAAAACAAAATAAGTAAATAAAAATATATTTGGGGCATGGGCTTTTTATATGGTTTTACCGGCCCACATGTACGCACAAGGTCCAAAGGACTACTATAATAAGGAAATGGACGAGTAATAAAAGGAAAAAAAAAACGTGAACTCTCTATTAATCGAGAGCAATGGCGGGAAACGAGCCACAGAAACAACTGTTATCTCTAATTCGTGATTTCGCAACTGAAAAGTCTCAAGGAGGTAAAGTCCACATCTTATGAAACGTTATGTTCAAAATATGGCGGGAGATGTGCCTGGAAAGTTTCTTCTAATTTCTTTTATTCAGTAAATTTTTGGTATTTGGATTTAACTTGCATAAGCATAATCGAATGATACGTAGAGCGTCGAATCGAGAATCTGAAGAAGCAAATTGAGCAGCTTAAGTCCACGGTTAGCATTGAGAATGTGAAACTTGATGAGGCCAAGCGCCAGAAGGAAACGATCGAACAAGAGGTTAAAGGCTACGAGGTTGAAATGGCTATGATTGATGCTTCAATTTTAGCCCTAGAGGTGAAGTTCAAATTTAGTCGGTTTTTATTTCATTTCGTATTACGCCTGTTGTTTTAGTATTGTAGTATCTATCTGCCGTTACGATTGATCAAAATAGCAATATGTTAGATGTTGATAAAATTTAGCTTGATAGCTTTTTCAAAATTCTCTGTAGGCAAGGGTTTCTTCAGCTCAGGGTGAGATATCAGCAGTTCAATGCGATCTGGAATTTCTTAGAGTACGCAATAGACCTTTGTTTTTATTTGAGACATACACTTTATCCTTGTTCGCATGCCTTTCAGTAATCGTATCTGCAACTCATGTTTTTTCCCCCTCTCTTTTGTTGCCAAAGAATGAAGAAGTAGCTAAAAGGTAGGTGCATTTTTCAGTTTCATTCTTCTCTTAATAATCTTAATTTTTTCCTATAGGTTCGAAGCCATGAAAATAAAATTACTGATATTCATTGATGGCTTGTGCAGAGATGATTTTATTAAGAAAATGTTTGCCTTCAATCAAGATATAAGGTACGCATTGCTCCTGACTTATGCAGGTCATTCATTCTACCTGTTATGTCATTAACATACAGATACATTTGAACTCACTTAGTGTTAAATTATGCATGTACCTGATTGGGACTTAGTATCCGAATTCTATTCATTCCAACAGTTTTTGAATTAATGCCTCAGTTGTCATTTTATGCCATAGGGCTAAACTATTATATCTATTTAAGTGAAATAGTTATTACTTTGCAAATGTTGCCGTCATTTAATTTAATTGGGTTTGCTGCTCTTACTACAGTTTAATAGTTCTAATTCTCCAGTTGGCTTACTCATCTTGAATTAATTTCAGTTATTGTAATAGTTTCATTAATACAGGATTGGACATTCTGTTCACTATGAGCTTGAACTTTAAGGACGTTCTGCTTACCTGTTTATCAAATGCACATATATGTCCGGTATATTTTTGTTGACGCCTTCATTAATATAAGCCAATTCCTGAATTACTCAATTAAAAAAAAAAAAAAAAAAGTTGTCGTGGAACCTACCTTACATGGGTGTTTATACAACTTCGTTTAAATGTAGATTGGTATTCTTAGTCTTACCTCTCTATTAATGAGCTTCTGCTCTGCTGCGTAGTTTTTACAGAGTCTGGTATTATTTTATAAATGCTATATTGGCCGGGTTTATGATGAACAATGAAAAGGTCAACATGCTAAAAAGTTTTCTGTATATTCATAGTTCTGTATCTAAACCAGTAGGTGCTTGGATCAATGCTATATTACTCCTTTTCTCCTTGGTTAGGGATAGACCCTCTTGTTTTTCCTGGATCCAGGTCTTTTCAAGCATCCGTTGCCTCTGCTCTAAATGAGGATTATAATCGGACAGAATCAACAAATGATCAGGGTTAGAGGATTATTTTTCCTTATTATGGAAGTTCCTGCTGAGTGTTCAATTTCATCATTGTTGTTGTATATGGGAAGACAAAAATGTCTTTAGAAAGTGGATTAGTGGCACAGAAAGACCATTTAATTTTGGTTATATAATCCTTTTAGGAGTCTGTGAAGATGTCAACACAGATGATACTGAAGTTCACATAAGAGATATTGAGAATAAACTGGCAGAAATAAACAGTCAGATCAACTTGGTGGCACGTGAATATGAAGCTGAACAGAAGTTTCACGAACTGGTAAGTCCATATATAATGTAAAGGCAGTATTGCTTTCATCAATTCGGAGCTAATAGCCAATTATGAATGGGAAACAGATGCGACCTTCTGATCCTCTATTCTTGCATATAAATGATTTTTTGGGGATGTTGCAGGTTCAGCAGGAATTGAGTGATCTAGAAAGCAAAGCCTTACTGATGGAGAAAATTATGAATGAAAGCAGAGAGATTGAGGAATTTACTAGATATCCTTTAGCAGCATTACTTCCTTTTTTACTTGAATATATTGGCACCAGATAGTAGTAGTGCTTCTGATACTTCACCAGCATCTTCCTGGGAATAAATTCTGAGTTGACTACCGAATGGGCTTTTTGAATCTTTGAACTTCTCTTGCCATATTCACATCTATGTTAGTATTAATGACTATAATGGTGACTTGACTGGAAACAAGCAGATTTCTGAACTGGAGGAGAAGTGTGCCTCTTTTGCTGGTCAGTTGCAGAGGAGGTTTCTGTGCCCTAGATGCCATCAAGACAATTCTGAGTCACTGAATGTCATTCTCCAGACAAACTGAATTTAGCATATGTAAGTCCTTCATGTGATGACGAGCTCAAGATACAATCTACTCAGCGCAATATTTTAATTGTCAAATGGATGGAATTGACTTCATGCTAATCTTATATTTTAAAAAAATTAACTTCTTGCTGACTAGTTTCATTGTTCTGGCAGTTTCTTTCTTGACTTGATTGTTGAATGCTAAAAGTCTATCAAATCTATCAAATATGAATTTCCTACGTGACAGCAAATGCCTACTTTTGCTATAGATGCTATCAGATGTAATGTAATTACATTTGTTCTTCCTTAGTAATCATTCTTACATAATTTTCTTTTGCCCTTCCCTGCTCTGCATTGAAAAGGGGGTAGGGGGGAATCCGCTCCGGAGCCATCTAAATATGCTTTTAGCTGCATCATCCGTCATCTATTTGCTTTATAGGTTTGCTTGTTTGGAAAAGCTTCTGCACCCTCTACAATCAAAGATAACAATGTTTCTGCTTTGTCTTGTCCCTACCATTGTAAAATCAAAATTTTCTGTTTATTCTTACTGAATATTTGGTATTTCTTGTATACTAATTCTTATTTTAGAAAATAATCTATTTGAGTGAGATAAGAAAGTCGTTGGGTAACTCACAATTTTGGTAGGATTTTCACCAGAGGGAGCAACTGGTTCGGGTGCAACGGCTCTTCTGTTGGCGCACTTGACAACCTCAATCTTTGTGGTGAAAAGAGCAGAGACAGGTCGATGATCAGAGAACTTGCTTTCACTGCGGAAATAGGAAATTTGCTTAACTCCTTTGCCATACCATAAAATCCTGTCACACCTGTTAGCGAAAACTTCAGGTCATTTCTGCCCACAATGTCCTTGTAACTGTTAAATAATCTATACAAGGGAAAGTAACTGCAAAAGGTTTCATAAATGAAAATAGGGAACTAACAGGAAGGGCTTGCAAACACGCAAAATAAGAAAATATACAGTTTCTGTGGTTGGGATTATAAACAGGCCATATCCTCTAGATGTTTAAAACCTTAGGATTTCTTGCTGTATCATACCTTTAGAATGTATGGGTAGTAAAGAAAAAAAGAAACCCTTTTAAGAAATATCCATGTAGAGATTATCGTACCATGCTGGGGTTCGCTGTTTCTCTCCCACTCTACTTGGTACTCCACCCGAATATCTTTCACAATTGGTTGATGAATACTTGTACGTGGGTGCAAATTCTATGTCTCCCTCTCTCCATCCTTGGAATACTCCACCATCATCTAGTTCCTTTTGCAATTGATCAAACTTCTGCAGTGCCCTCCAGTCTCTCTTCCTTATAAATTGCCTGGCTAAGTTGTCCTCTAAGTATAACCTGTAGTTGAGATCTCCAAACCAGAATATCCGGCTGTGGCAAAACAGAAGGATCATCTTTAAGTCAGTAAGAGGAATGGTACTCATTCAAACACATTCATTCAGTTTTTCTGGCTTTCATTTATTATTTCCTGTAATGAGGGCAATTTTGCCTTTCAGTTGAGGAAAATGATTGATGAGTTAGAAAATTTGAAAAAATTACTATTACTTTTTTATGGCTTCAGATGAGCAATTTTCATCAGAAAGACAACTTACTCGTGGCCTAATATGGTTAGAGGAACCGATCCATTTCCATCTTGCGGGAGCCGTGAGAAGGATGTCCTCCGGAAAATCTCTGAAACCTGGTAATTCCTTTTACCCTCATCACCCTTTTTCTCACCGGAGGCCAAGTGGGCAACAACGAAGCAAAAACTAGTTCCTCCAATCGACATGCTAACTGAAACTGATCCTTTGTTCCCCAAATAACCCATTATACCACAAGCCACCGAACAGACCTTCACACTTGAAATGTTGTACCTCTTGACCAAGGCCGTTCGTATCCATACACTTATGAACACACCAACCATCTTCTTGCTGGCAATTAGTTTGTATCTACTGCCGCGACTTGACAGCTCATCATAATTTCTGATAGGAGTACAACTGTACCCGCTAAAACTAGGTTGCCCTTGACTCCCTGAGTTTCCCGTGTAGTGATAATTATCGCTATTGATTGGATTTATCATAGATGTTAACCAAGGACATCCATACTTATCATTTAGAGTTCTACCGATGAGTAGGTTCCAATTCGTAGCCTCAGTTTGGTTTTCCGCTCCTATTATGGTCTTGGCCTTTAGAGGAACAATTTCCTGAAATCTGCACGAGAGAGAAATCAATGTCCATAAATGCCCAGATAAATAAAACTTGTGTACTAGTCTAATGGTGACTCCACCCTTAACGTACCCAAGAACATAAATGTCTGCCGAATCTTTAAGATTGAGCCACTCGTCCAGATCAACTGCTAGACTCCCCACAGGAGATCTTCCTGCAACATTCCAGGTGCCCACGAAGATTCTATGCAATGAAGATAGATAGGCATATTGTTAGAAGATATAAATTAAATGAATATCCATAATTTCCATCAAATTGTCCTCTTACGTTCCTCGTTTTTGCAGAAGCCTAACCTTAATTCGCCGGCTGCAATGCATGGATCCATCTCCGACGAACTAGTATCCAGGTAATCACCTTTTTCGCTCTCATCTGGCGTTTGGTTAGATTGTGAGAGCGTTAAACATCATCCATCAGCCAATTACAAAGAATATAAAAATTTGATTGTTATCCAGAAGAAGAAGAAGATACGGTAATGATATCGAACCTGAAACTTCTCCTAATTTGTTGAAGGAATCAGCTTTCTTCTTCTTTCTTGTGAACAACCGGCGAAACCTTTCACTTTTCGAGCTCCGCCTTCGGACATCCATTGCAGATCAAAGGTGAGAAATATTCCACGACATGATCACGATCCGCTGAAATTATTAATACTATGTAAGGATCTTTTGTGCTATGTATCAAGGAAACCCGCGCAGTATCGGCTGGCATTGGTGGACGACTACCATATCGAACATTAATTCTCTGTGTGTAGATCGCCCCAGAGGAAAAAATAAATTGGGTTCAATGAATGAAAGAGACAAGGAGGAGAACTTGGGCAACTTACTACTATTATAATTGCGAACGATAATTCCAAGAGATACAGAGAGAGAGAGTTCCTAAAAGGTCAAAGGTGAACGAAATCTTCAAAAAGGAATTCTTCTAGTGGTATTGCATAGGTACCATTTACCCTCACACGTTAAGTTGTTTTGAAAACTTGAGGAGAGACAGGAAAAAATTAAATGGAAAAAAATAATAGAGTTATGGACCGAACGTGGTCCTATCATTTGCTTGGTAATTGATAATGGAGTTTGTTGCTCATCACTTATCAGGGGAAGCAAGGACTTCTTTTTCACTCATTTTTTACTTTTATTTTTATTTTGCCTCGCTGGATGAAAGGGCACACTAGAGATGACCTTGTGGAAGATAATTCCTTTTCTCTTTTTTTTTTCCCCCTTTTCTATTACTATTATATATATATATATATATATATATATATATTACACGCTGAAGAAAGAGTTTTAAGGTAAAGAGGAAAATATATATATTTTTTGATAGGTATTCAGATTTCTTAATGCTGACGAAATTTACAAAGGAATATCCTTCCAAATTCTTTTACTGCCATTTTCCCCAAATTCTGTTTACTGTGTTAGGCAGATCAAAATATTTAAAGTATTGCATAAGATTTTTTTGGCCAACTGCTCTATCTTTGCCTTAATTTGAAAAATTTTCGCCCATTTCAAGCAGCTTTGTTAAAGTGCAAATTAAATGATAGAGATTTGATCATTTCAATAATAAAATAATAAAAATAAAAAATTATTTATTTAGTACATTTATAAGTTTGAAAGTAAATATATCAATTATTTATTATAATATGTTCTACGCAAAAGAAAAAGAAACTGGCGAGAAAGTACCGAAGCAAGGCTGGTCCAAAAAAAAAAAAGTAAACGAAAATGAAAAGGCCCACTTGACCTCTTCAGAAGACAGGCATTTAGCTTTTCAGACATTAGTGATATTAAATCTTGTTAAAAATAAGAAAATTATATATATATATATATATATATATATATTAAGGGTTAGAAGAATATCGTAATGAGTCTAAGTGGATTAGAGAATCATTGGTCTCAGCCAAAAAAAAAAAAAAAAAAATCAACCAAGAATTCTTGAAATCGATTCTTTTGACATTTGGAATTGTAAATAGGAATATCCAACTGTCAATATTCTCTCATTTCCTATTATTTTCTTCTAAAATTGGGGAATAAATTATAAAATTAAAAGATGTGAAGCAGAGAAATGTCCCTTTTCTTATCTTAATAATAATAAAAAAGTGACGGTTGGGAATGTGTGTGGAGTAGTAGCTCTCTTTTGTTAAGTCCAAACAGGGAATCAATCAACTAATCTTTCACGGCAAAGAATTGATGTAAGAATGCCATTTGAAGTCTAAATTATAAATATTTATCAATATAATAAAATAAAACCTGCAGAAAGAAAAGGCCAAAAACAAATATTCCGCAAAATCAATCATCTTCACATCTCTAATAATAAAAAATTTCAGAAAAATAAAATAAAATATATATATATATATATATATATATATATATATATATTTGTGGTCCACGAAATAAATTATGTCATTAATACATATGATTTAATAATAATCATTGGTTGCGACATTCCACCAAGTAGACGAGATTTTCGGTCTTTACAGAAATCTTTCAACATCAGTTCATCAATTCCCTCTATCATTCCATCCTTCCGCTCTCCTTTTTTTTTTTTTTTAATTATGATAAACTATAATTTACTTAAATAAAATATTTAATTAAAAATAAATAAACTCACATATATAGTTGACTAATTCTTTCGATCATAATATATATATATATATTTTTTTTTTTTTCCTTTGGGACTGGAATAAGGTTACATCATTACCTTTTTTTTTTTTTAAAAAAAAAAAAAAAAGTAAATAAATAAAAAATGAGAAACCTAATTAGATGTACTAATAAGAATAAGAAATATGGGGGAAAAGTTGCTTATTTAATTTTTGTGAAGTAGTTGGTGTTTTCAATACATTTTCTTTTTCCTTTTTTTTATTTTTTTTGGGCAAATCTCGTTTCGTTTGGCTTCAAAATTGAAAAGACGTTTTTTCACTTTTTTTTTTTTTTATTTCTCTTCCTTTTTCTTCACATGGTTGATGATTAGAGTAGAAATTAAGGAAAGAAATACCAACTTTACCAAATAATAGATATACATGCGTATATGATCCATTACCAAAAAAAAAAAAACATGCGTATATGATCCATCTCTTTGTAATATTTTCTTAAAAAATATTAATATTTATCTTCTTTTTTTTTTTACTTTAATATATATATATATATATATATATAAAGAAAAATGACGAAGGATTTAAGTTGGAAATTACGAGACAAGGTGTAAGGGAGAGATGAACATTGTTGGTCAGATCTGACAACAAATAATGATTCAGTAAATTACCGGTAAAGGTCGTGATTTGGTAGGTATAGAATTAATTGTGGATTTGGGAAGAGGCCACGTTATCCTCGTTCACGCATTATTTTCAACTTTGACTTTTCTTCTCATCCTCCTCCTCCTCATATATATATATATATATATATTTTATTTTGTCTAAAGTTTGAACTTGAGAAGTCAAACTCCTTCTCTTTTGATCCATATGTGTTGGTTGGTCCTCATATTTTTATTATTATTTTCTTTTATCATCTTCTTTACGATTTAATAAGAGTCCAATTCAGAAAGCCCACTGGGAATCATCTATTATCATGGGGAGAAGCCCACAAACACTATTTTGGTAAAATAAAAGCTAATATTTACTCATAAAAATTATTATTCTTTTGATATATATTTATTTTAATTTAAAAATAATTATTACTATTTACTGGCAATAAATAAAATATTTCTATTTGTATTTCCACAACTTACAACTGAAGTTCGGAACTAACTTATATTGGGTTGCCTTACTTTAAATAAAACAGTGATTGGGCTATGAGCTGATTTCTTCAATTTGGGCTTTAGGCCCAAATTATTGGGCCTAATTAATTTCGTAGACAAGTTTAGGTTTATATTACTTTCCCTTTATCATGTAATGTTTTCTTGCCATCTGTGGAAATGCAAAATTAATCATTTAAAATTGTTAATTTATTATTATTATTATTATTTAAAAAAAATATATATATATATATATATATTGAAGAGGGAGTAGTTTGCCATTCTTAAAGGCTCTCTAAACTTTAATTCTTAAGTTTTCAATGGATGGATCTCAGCTGCTGTTTTTGAATTGGTTTTAATTGTAAACATAGTTTACTCTCTAACAAAAAAAAATTTAGTTCATTTTAACAATTAGTAAACTATGTGAATATATATATGATAGTAAAGAGCTATGTTACCATCTTCTGCACAAATCTGAATCTTGAATTGAACGGAGCAGAGCAGCTTTGAAGCGCATTGCTTGCTTGTGAGGAGAATTTCTTCAAAAAAAGTTCCGCCATTAACAGAGCCATTGATATTCGAATTCCAGCCATCATGCTTTTTATACTAATACTATACTAAACGGTTTGCTCTGCTTTTGGACATAAATATTTCACCTCCTTTAGCATGTGAATAAGGATGTTGAAGCCTACAGCTGTTAGCTACCTTTGCATCAGACAATAAATGCTGTCGGAACATTGTTATGAAGGCCTCAGCTCTTCTGTTCAATTCTTCCATTGAGAGCTCCTGTTCCTGATGATGCGCTGCTTCGCCTTCGTCATTCTTCAGATTATGGTCCTCTGTTTCGTTAACTATTACATGTGCTACTTTTTCGGTTTTGCTGCTTCTGCATTTGAGTAGTTCCAAATCCAATCGGCGGTCCTTACTCCTGCTGCCGTCTTCACGGCGTTTTTCTGCTGCAGGAGGAGGATCTGCAGGCACACATGGTGAAAGTCCAGTTTGTTTCTTCCACTTCTTCTCCTCCGACTCTGCGCTACCACCACCACCACCGTCCGTTGGTGAGATTGAATTAATGGTATTATTATTATGTGCAGAAGTGGAAGTAAAGAGAATTGCCAGAAGTAAAAGGTTGAGAGCTAGAAAAACCAGCATCCGCCACTGCTCCATAACAGACACCAGGACAGCACGTTGTAAGCATGCCATGGCTGCAGCTGTTCCTGCTGCAAACCACATGGCTTGAATCTGAACGTCTTTCTTCTTCTCCTGCATTATCATCATCTTCGGCCAAGTCGTATCTGCATCCATAAGAAATGTTTTATGAGATGCTAAAATTAATAAGCCTCCTCTCTTAAATATATAGACTATTGAGAGAGAAGGAGGGAGAGAGCAGGGTAAAAAAAGAGGGAATACTTTTTGGTTCTACCTTAGGAGGCTTAGTGAGAGACCAGAGTGGACTATGTTCTTGAGTTGGGGCCAGCTTTGTAATGATCAGAGACATGACTGAAGAGAGAGTGTTTGAGAAGGGACAAAGAAACATTCTCTGTGCAGTCTGCACTATCATAAAAGCATCGTTCCTTTCACCACTGACTTATCATTGCTCCCAACATAGGAAGGGTTTTTGGGTCTTTGTGTGCGTTGCCTTTGAGCTGGTCAGGCGTGCAGTGAGCACAACCCTTTTACTCCTTCCTTACCATTCTTATGTATTGTACTGTGCTCTCCTCCTTTCTTTCGTATCTCCTATTCCTACTCTTAAAAGCCAGTGCTCTAATTATAAATCCCCTTATTAAAGAAAAAGAAAGAGATGTCAAATTGCGGCAGATTAATAAAATTGTTGGGGGGAAGAAGTTTTACCTTTAGTGACGTTATTAGGAATGAGAGAGAGCGGGGAGAGTACAAAAATATGGTTATTGCAGTTCGCACGCTTTCCCGGCCTTTTCCATTGCAGTTTTGACATCCGATAAGACTTGTGAGCTGAGGGTGGGCCTTTGCCGGTGTTTTGTAGTTAGTAGTGTCTTCTTGGCGGGTGTTAAGCTGAGGCATGCCTGTTTTTTAGCATTATAAAATCGGCCCCACCTGCTCCACCACTCTTGAGTAAACCACGCTTGAACCCACGGGTCGGGCCTACGTGTTGATGTTAGTCAAGAAATAGGTTAGGGCCCCATCATTTTACTCAAACTCTCGGCCTGAAACCTTCGGAGTTCAATAACTCAAGAGCTTTAGCCCAATCAAAGGATCCAAATGAAAGGGCTAAACCATGAGGTTACAATAGTGATTGTTTGTCTCAAATTTCAACTTTATTTATGAGTATTTATGAAAGACAGGTGTAAGGCTTCTCTCTAAATTGAAATCCAAATTGAAATGCAATGCTACTCAAATTCAGTTTAATTAAAGTACTAGAAACACATAAGTTTTTAAAAAAAAAATAGTGAATGTTTGTCTTCCCTTAGAGAATTCAATTCACACTTACAAAAATGAAACATATTTTACAGTAAAAGATTAATCACTGCTCCCAAAGTAGATACCCTTAGTTAACCCATAAAAAGAAAAGGAAAGGACTAAACAAAACTCAAAATCACTCTGAGTCAAGCCCTCACCCTCGAATAAGAGTTGGACTCTACGAGCACACCACAGACCGAATCCAGATTAGTTGGTCATGTGAGTTCGGATACCAGATGCTTAAGAAAAAAAAAAAAAAAAAAACTCAAAATATAGGTGCTAAAGAAGCATTCACCCGATTTTCATATTAGTTTTAACACTCAATAGAACAAACTCATAGAAGCAGCATTCTGAGTGAATACAACCCCCGAAACAACAACAACCACCGCATTCTAAATGGGCAGAAAGATTTCTCTATATTGGCTAAAAGGCCAGCAAAAATACAAATTAAGATCAACTAATATTAGTAATGCATATCCACAATACTAAGGGACGTTAGACCAAGATTTCGCAGCTACTTACTTCAAGACCATTCTTCATTGTAGATATAACTTATACTGCACAATATAGAGAAGTCTCAGCCAACTGGTTCCTCAAAAGAAGCTCCCACGTATAAGTTAGACAATATTGACTTCAAGATCCTTAGTACCTAGCCAGGACAGCATTTCTCACCTTACTACCTCTTGCCAGACAATGAAATGAGCTGCAGATGTAGGGAATAAACAAGTCATGAACACAATTTCATCATCCAATGGGATAATTGGGAAATCAAGATAGGCAAAAAATTTTCATCCACATCCCTTGAAGATTTTGTTACATGGTTCTTGTGCTTGTTCACTCAATTTCATGGAAAGCATTATGGCAGAGATACTATAGATACTACTGTCCATTTTGCTATTTACTTTACTGTCATATGTGGTTACTTGAATTAACTATAATACTCTCCCATTTTTATTCAAATAAGAATTATAAATTGATCATATAGGAAAAAGAAGACTAACCTGATGAGCAACCTGTACCAGTCGCCTACCATCTCTGGATGATTCATGGAAACAGTGACCCCTATCTGGTGCTAACACCTTGTCAGTTTCTTCTCCAGACCTTTTCTTTGTAGGCCTTCCCTGTAAAGAGTTGATATCAGCAGAGTTGGTCAAGGGTGCTTTGCGCTTCCTGAAGAATGTATATTTGAGAGGCATATTGCTATCCATTTGACTAGAAGCCTCCTTGGTCATTTTAGATGTTTGGATGTCTTTTGTGTCTGAGAGAATCCATGATGCATCTTCCAACTCCAAATCTGAAGCAAGTTCATCTTGTTTATCTGGCATTGATTCATCTATCACTCTACTATCCTTCTCTAAAGAATCGCCAAGGGGAGTAGAACCTTGGACAGAGTTCATGCGTGTAATCATAATTGCAGATGCTGCTCCAGTGCAAATACCTTCTTCAGGCTTACTTCCATCTTCTATTTCCAGCAGATCTTTACACAATTTCTCTTTGCATTTATCAGTTTGACTAGGTTCATCATACTGACAAGAGTGACTGACATTCAACCTGCATGAAGTAGCAAAACCATCCCAATTCTTGATCTTCCTTTTCCTAACACTTCTTCGCATAACAGAAACAACACGAAGTTTTAAAATATGCCCTTTTGCCTCCAATCCAGAAGCATAATCAGCTTCACTAATATTCGTAGCATTGGTGGAAACACAACCAGGTCTATGAACATGCGAATGACTTTTGCAGTGAGAAGTTGCAAAAGATGTTCTCCGAGGCTTCATAACATGACCAGACTTGTACTTGCATGAGGTAGCTTTGTTTCTCCTGTTACGTGTTCTTCTCCTGTATACCTTGGGGAGCTTGACAGACTGATCATCTGCAGCTTGTTTTACGGAGATGTCCATTTCATTAAATTTATCAGTTCTATGGATGGGCATAGAATTGAGCAGTTTGTTTTGTTCTCCCTTCCTATTTGTTGATTTATTTTCAAGTAGAGAAATTATTTCATCTGTAGAATTCAATTTCACATCCACCAACTCAGTCTCAAACTCATGAATGCTTTGGGTGAATCTGTTCATAAAGTGCTCAGGCTCTTTGCTTTTAGTCATAACAGAGGCTAGAGGTTCATGCACAGGACGATGCTTAAGTTCAGGGTTTGGTGTTGCAGTTTCTTTTGCTGATAAGAAGCACTTATGTTCTGAGGTTGAAGCCAGAACCTCAGGAGTTAAAGTTTTGCGCTCCAGTTCTGAGAAGGATTTTAAGGGTGCAAAATGACTTTGCTCAGTCTCATAAATCTTATCTTGTCTATGAATGACTACCTTTTCTGCTTGTTCCAAAGAATGCATGTACCTGCTTTTCATGTCATCCAATTGATCCTGAAACAAGGTTAACTTTGCTCTGAGGTCTATTATCACCCCTTCTGCTTCATCAAGTTGTGCTTCAAGCTCATTGATCCTCCTTTTCTCATTTAAGGATGTAATCTCTGCCTCCCTATTCTGCAAGAATGAGGAAGATGATTACTTCTTCATCAATGACTAGCAATCCTCAGATGGAATATGTCGGTAACTATATGTAACATGTATAGGGCAGAAACATAATTTTTCTACAAGAAAACTCAATAATTAAAATTTTTGTATGTCCTAATCTGATGATAGATGAAAATATCATCATAAAAAGCTTTTGCTGAAAACTTTGAATTCTTTGTAAGGGCTCTGCACTCTAAATAATTTAAGACATTGCACATCATTGCAGTTATAGTGTCTGAAGATAAATTACAGAATGCGAGAAAGATAATGTCAGATAAATCCAACTAAAGGAAAATTCACATTTTCCAAGTCACAATGCAAAGATTTAGTTGCAGAATTGTTGCATTGGAGGTTGATAGACTAATTATTTCCTTTGACCAAAAATTCTACTTTAGAAAGAGTTCAAATATTGAGAAGCTCATCTAACCATAACTAAATTACTATTTCCTAATTATTAATGTGGTTAATGATGAGAAATGTTTATTGGTGGAGTTAAATTCCTTAAAATCTAGGAAGTTAATTATGGCATTTTAGATTAAAAATATACTTATCCTTGAAGAATAGATATCTAAATTTAGACAGTCCTATTCATTTTGACTGAGGGAGTGTTGGAATACTTTTAGTTAAAATATGATTGCAAGCAACTTCTAACTGTAGGAAAGAAGCGAATTGGAAAAACAACACTTTAGTATGGTATCTTCTTATGGATAGGACCTTGACAAAAGGACATCCTAAACAGAATCACACTAGGAGTTTGAGAACAATATTCACATTCCTTCAAGTAGCTGCAGACATGCAACTTTAAAAGAGAATCCATTCAATCACTATAAAATACCTTCACTATATGCCATGTAACAATAGGCACTTTTAACATCTTTATAAGCATAATGTCCACTTTCAGCAGGGGAAAGTTGAGAAGAAACCACTCTCGAGTTAGTCAAGGATCAGAAAAACAGCAAACAAAGTTCAACTCAACTTCTTAATATAGTCAGATACTCAGATTAGTGGAATTTCAGTCTCCCATCATCCTCGAAAGCTCAAGTGAAAAACGGAAAAGAACGATACCATTACGGAGGCTATAGCGCACACAGTTATACGTGGAATGGAACGATTAACTGACAGGATACAATTATAGTAGCAATATAACACATAGGAGAGAAAAAAAAATCAATGGTAATAATTCTTAGGTCGTTAAGGTAAAGTTAGTTTTTGAAGAAAAAAAAAAAAAAAAAAAAAAAACCTTCGAATCGATCATCTGTTTCATGCGAAGCAACATTCTTACTGCTTCCTCCTTCACCGAGAGTAGATCCTGCTCGAATTTCTGAGCTTTTCGCTCAGCCACCATTACGCAAATCGCTGCTTCCTTGGAAGTGTTAAGTATCATCTCAGCATACGCCTTTTTC
The DNA here is from genome assembly GCA_025388415.1 of Cynanchum wilfordii. Taxonomy (NCBI): domain Eukaryota; kingdom Viridiplantae; phylum Streptophyta; class Magnoliopsida; order Gentianales; family Apocynaceae; genus Cynanchum; species Cynanchum wilfordii. Next base: position 339,774 of record JAHSUH010002350.1, read on the forward strand.
ATTGCCACCATTCTCTACGTTCAAATTGAAAAAACAAAATCAGCACACACCCTGGAACAATTCAAAAGTTTTTCAGTTCAAATAAATATACCTCGGTTTCATCCACGGGCGTTGAAAACATCTCTGCCGACGGCCGGCGATGAAATTATCAAAGCCTAATTTCGAATATTTTCAGAGTCGGGACTTACTTAGAGTTAGACTTGACGGTCCTCCCCCTTCGCACTTCACTTCCTAGGAGAAGATCATACGACATTTATGACTCTTGTTTGGACCAAATTACCCATCCATGATTAATTTGCCGGTTTGGCAAATGATATACGCTTGTACGACGTCGTGTTGAACTACTTCAAGGCGCGCGGAACAAAAGAAGTAGGGGTCCACCGGAGAAATTTCAAAAGGAGGGAAAAGTCGCTGACATGCGCGGTTAACATCACGCTGAATTTTAAAAATTTGAAAAGACATGGTAATGGGCCGGTTTTATTTGGGCTTCCCAACTAACCAAACTTTAACTTATTACAAATATTGGGCTATTATTGAATGTCTTTTTTAGTTTGGACTACAGTTCTTGGTGGGCCAGATAAAAGCCTATTTTTTTATTATAGACAAAAAAAATTTTGTTATTGGGCTTAATAACGCAGAGATTTAAATCATTTACTCAATTACACGTTTTAAATTCATCATTTAATGTTACTTTAAAACTTATATAAAGTGAATTAGAGCAAACAATATTATGGTTCTTTTAAAACCTATAAGTCCCACCTGAATCTATTGTAGATAAAGTAATTACACTTGTTTCATTGAATTTTATTTATTTTTATCTCAAAAAAATATTAAAAAAAAAAAAAAATAATTAAAAATGTAGATTCACAAACTCAAAATGGCATCACCCAAAAGTAGAGGAAAGAAAAGGAAAGAGATTCTTGATGTGAAAAAGACACCACAAGAGTATCATTTCTAATTCCTCAATAAGATTTTATTTTATTATTATTATTTTTTTGCTAAGTTCTCAATAAGATTTTATTAATATATATATATATATATATATATATATTATATTGATAATTGTTAATATTATTATTAAGACAGTGTTTGTGAACACGTTAAATAAGGTAATTTAGCAAATCAGAAATAGAAAGGCAGTCAGCATCAGAGTGGGGCCCACATTCCCATAACCATTAGATTCTTTGACCGAATACGTCCACGGCGAAAACAACTGGCACAATTTTTTGATTTGTAGAACAACGGTAATATTGGGAAAGAATAAAAATTGGAAAAAAATAAAATAAAACAAAACACTTTTTTTTTTTTTTTTTCTTCTTCTTCTTCTTCTTCTTTTTCTGTATTTACATCAATGGGTGGTCTCGTGAATATTTGTTGGGCTATGAAGGAATATCCTTTTCCCACATCAAAATATTTTTAAAAAAAATCCATTTGTCTAACCATTTTAAAATAATGATAATAATTTATTATTTTTTTAAAATTTTTCGAATATAAAATTAAAAATTGAATTCCAAATATTTGAATCTTTAAAATTATACTTATTTTAATATTTTCGTTAAAATCTAAAATATACTTTTATAATGACTATTCCAACTTTGACCGTTCCAAAATCATTGTTTAGAACATTTTATTTGGGTTCTTGGTTTTGAAGTCGGGCCCAATAAGGAAATTATAGGGTCGGGCCAATGGACAATGAAAAGGACACAACTAGACCTATCTTAAATTATTATCAATATTAAGTTTTGTTGTTATTATCTATCGAAGTAGAATGAGTTTAGTTGACAGCTGTAGAAGGATCTTCTCTATTAAGATTATAACGTGCTCAACTTCAAATTAGTTGAAACTCGAAATAAAATAAAAATAAGGAAATTAACTATGATGTGATTATATCTATGATATTAACTTTCTTCAAATCTCTGAGTAGTTTGAAAGAGTTGAATATCAAACAATCATTATCAACTATTTGATATTGTTCTTGAATAATAACTCGAGTTGAATATAAGTATTTTAATCTATTGTTATACATCATTACATGTTTATGTATGTTATCACAAATACACCGTTATTCTAACTTTTTTTTTATAAATTTATTCATATGTTTCTATTTTATATCAAATAATATTTGATATTGTGAACTAAGTGTTCTGCTTCGGCTAGAAGATCGGTTAGTAAGAAAAAATGTACAAAAGTTTTTACTCAATTACATATTTTTTTTAAAAAAATAAATAAATAAAATTTATAAGGTGCATCTATGTAAAACACAAGAGATGACAACAAATAATTTTAATGATATGTATAGAAAAATCAGTTAGGGTAATTATTTAATGGGAAAATCAATATCCTAAAATATCTAAGCATGATTTGAAATCAATGATTTGATTAATAGTAATAAAAAACCAAGTCCTTGATTGATTGATAAAGCGTATTGTGAATGTTACAAGAGGTTGATGGTTTGACATTAGCTATGAACGTCATTTAAGAAGTCAGGGTGAAATCTTCCCCAAGTAAGAGTTAGACTCTGCGAGCGCAACTCGGATCGTGAGAATTCCGGATAAAAAAAAAAATAGTAATAAAAAAATCAATCTAAGTGGCGAAGCAACAAAAAGCCATCCTATCCTCTCTCTCTCTTTCCCAGTCAACTCTCTTCCATTAATCAAACCAGCTTTGGTCAAATATACGGTAATAATTTATTATTATTATTCATTTCCATCTCTTCTAATTCCTTCTTTACTTCCAACCCATTTCTTTTCTTCCCCCAATTTTTTAGGCTTTTTAGCTTATTTGGCTGCTGCTCTTACCGCTCTCCATTCCAAGTCAATGCATCTCTTTCCTCTCTTCAACATCTCAACCCACTTCATTCTTGAATCTCCACAACCCTAATTTCTTACCCTTTTTTTTTGCCTTTTTTTTTTTTTTTTTTTAGCTTGAAAGATAATGAGGGTTTCTTGTTTGAAGCTCTTCAACTGTCTGCTGCTGATTTCTTTTGTGACCATTTCTTGCTTGGCCTCTTTCTTGGTTGTGGTGGTTGCAGAGGATGATGTGAGGTGTTTACAAGGGGTGAAGAACTCTTTGGGGGACCCAGATAGGAGGCTTACTTGGAGCTTTTCAAACTCTTCCGTGGGATTCATATGCACTTTCATCGGCGTTTCTTGTTGGAATGACCGTGAAAATCGTCTTATCAGCCTTCAGCTTCGTGATATGAACCTTGCCGGTGAAGTCCCCAGTGCTTTGCAGTCTTGTCACAGCTTACAAAACCTTGATCTCTCCGGTAACGGACTCTCTGGTTCGATCCCACCTAAAATTTGTGAATGGTTACCTTTTTTAGTATCTCTAGATTTGTCCAGAAATCAATTGACTGGTTCGATCCCGGAGGATTTTGTTAATTGCTCATATCTTAATTCCTTGGTGCTCGATGATAATAAATTGTCTGGAAATATTCCCTATCAGTTTTCTAGTTTGGGTAGGCTTAAGAAATTTTCTGTTGCAAACAACGATTTGTCTGGTAGGGTTCCCTCGTTTCCTACTTCTGGTGTAGAGCTTATTTTCACTGGAAACAGCGGGCTTTGTGGTGGGAGCTTAGGGAAATGTGGGGGTTTGAGTAAGAAAAATTTGGCCATTATAATTGCGGCCGGTGTATTTGGTGCTGCAGCCTCTTTGTTGCTGGGTTTTGGGGCATGGTGGTGGTACTTTACCAAGTCAAGTCCAAGGAGAAGAAAGCGAGGATTCGGAATTGGAGGAGAGGATTTTGATAGTTGGGCTGAGAGGCTGAGAGCTCACAAGCTTACACAGGTTATGCTTTTCCAAAAGCCGCTCGTGAAGGTTAAGCTCGCTGATCTGTTGGTTGCTACAAACAATTTCAGTACACAGAGTGTTATTAATTCAACTAGGACAGGAACCACCTACAAGGCTATTCTGAGGGACGGTTCTGCTCTGGCTATTAAACGTCTCAGCACTTGCAAGATGGGAGAGAAGCAATTCCGGGTGGAGATGAATAGGTTAGGGCAACTTAGGCATCCGAATTTAGTGCCACTCTTGGGTTACTGCGTGGTGGAAGAGGAAAAGCTTTTGGTTTATAAGCACTTGTCCAATGGGACATTGTTTTCTTTGTTGAATGGAAATGCAAGTGCATTGGACTGGTCTACGAGGTTTAGGATTGGTTTGGGTGCTGCAAGGGGGCTTGCTTGGCTTCACCATGGTTGCCATCCTCCAATCTTGCATCAGAACATTAGCTCTAACGTAATTCTCCTTGATGAAGATTATGATGCCAGGATAATGGATTTTGGCTTAGCAAGACTGATGACATCATCTGATTCCAATGAAAGTAGTTTTGTTAATGGAGATCTCGGTGAATTTGGCTATGTAGCTCCAGAGTACTCCAGCACATTGGTTGCATCACTGAAAGGCGATGCTTATAGCTTCGGCGTGGTTCTTATGGAGTTGGCTACTGGTCATAAACCCCTTGAAGTTAGTACGGCTGAAGAAGGATTTAAGGGTAACTTGGTGGACTGGGTGAATCAACTCTCTGCTTTAGGGCGAATCAAGGATGCTATTGATAAGAACTTGTGTGGGAGAGGCCATGATGAAGAAATTGTGCAGTTCCTAAGAATTGCATGTAATTGTGTGGTTTCTCGGGCAAAAGACCGGTGGTCAATGTATCAGGTTTATGAATCATTGAAGAGTATGGCTGAAAAACAAGGATTCTCTGAACATTATGATGAATTTCCACTACTTTTTGGCAAGCAAGATGCTGATTAGTTCCATTCAACTCCTAAAAGAAAGTGGAAGTGTATTGCTTTAACTTACTCTTGCACTGCATGGTAAGTTCCCAATTACTTTTGGTGCAAAGTGAGTGATACTTATTTTCTATTAGCTTTCTAAATGTATTCCACATTGTCAAATATCACTGTATAATAGGATAAACTTGGTTATTGTTCAAATTTTTAGAATGAGAATCTACTTGGTTATTGTTGTTTGTAATTTTTCTTTTTTATCTGTTTACTTTTCACATTTATATCAAAGATCAATCTGGGAGATAAAGTTCTAGGACATTCTGTCATTTCGTGACCTGGGACTTCCCCATTTTTTTTTTTTTTTTCTCAATTCTCAAACTAGTGAATATTTTATGGCTTAGATCAGTGATCTGCTCTCTTGCAAACTGCCAAATTTGATATGTTGAATGAAACACAACAGATTCTTGTTCAATGTCCGCGTACAAACTGGTTTTGTCTACTTTTTTATCTTATTCTGTATTTCCTTCTATCGAGTTGTTATCATGTAGGGCGTTTCCCCTGCCCCGTCTGATTTGAGTTGAATAGCTTTTCAGAGCAGAAATAATTCTTCCTAATGTTTTATTTCTTCTTCTGGTGCTTGATTCTGTACCAAGAATGTAAAGGGATACTATATAACTGGCAACCAGTGAATCTCATATATGGACCTGCTATCCACTATAAGAATCCTTCAGTTGTGCTAAGACTGCTCCTTACTAGGCTGTTGGTCTTGAGGTGATTTGTACTTCTTCTTTTTGATAAACATAAGAAAATAACAGTTTATAGCAGAAAATATGCATAAATTACAGAAGAAAAATGAAAAAAGAAAGACAGAAATTACTGGGTGAGGTCTCTAGCACAACCTGTTTCTTGTACCAGCAATTATCATTTTCCTTGTCGGCCGAGAAATTGTCCTTTTTCATCACATTACTTGTCATGTCCATACATGCAGTCCCTTAGGCGGGACATTCTGCACATGACACTGCCCATATGGTGTCTTTAGCTTGATTTGTATGTTATATGTTGGGTTTTTGAATGATTGTAGTAGTAATGGCAAGATTAGGCTATTTCTGCACTCTTTCATGGCACCTTGTCCCTGCTCTGCCACAGAAAACGAATTCCAGAACCAATCACAGGGCACCACATCTAAAAAAATTTCATGTCCTTATTTTTTGTTGTATGTTTTATATAAATTAACAGCGGAAGTTTAGGGGCCGACTATCTCAACTTGCAGCCATACCTGAATTCTTTTCAAAGTTCAAAGATGACACTTTTTTTTTTCTCCTTTCAAAATAATATTTTCAATACGACGGGTATGGTACAGTAGCTTTGTTTAGAAATGGTCAAAGAATTGGAGAAAGAAGAAGAAAAAGGCTACGGATGAGGGGTCACTTAGAAGAGAAGTTTCAGTAGTTGTTTTAGAGTAATGTGTACTCCATTATCTTTTGAATTGTATAGTTTGGTAGAATGGAATTATTATTATTATTTTCTTTTCTGCCCCCTTTCCACTTCATCAATAAGGTCCAGCCAGCCATGACGAAAGGTCAAAAACCACACATTATACCAATATATGTTGGTCAATATAATGGCGGCCATATATATGTATATTCTCCTTTGGTAACCTAATAGGTAAAACGAGGGATAATATTTTTCTTAACATGAGTTGCACATGTAGAGTCTAACTCTTACTTAGAAAAAATTTTACACTAATTCTTAAATGAAGGTCACAGCGAGTGTTAAACCCTCAACTTTCTTATTTGTGCCAAGTTAAGTGCTTGTGCTATATATATATATATATTCATTCATACGTCAAAAAGTCATAAACAAAAATAATTGCCAAAAAATTCTTTTTTTAAAAAAAAAAAAAAATTTAAAATATAAATTTTGAGTATTAAATAGATTAGTTGGGATTTTTTTTTTTTTTTTTTTTTAAATGTAAGCTACACAATATAAACAATATTAATTTTTTTTTTTAGAAATTCTAAATTCTAGTGTGTCTCGAACTCATGATCTTCGGATTATAAGTGAAGATGCTATCAATTGAGCTACACATTTTTTCACAAATAAACAATATGTAAAGCAAGATTTTGATTGTAATTATACAATATTTGTTAAATGCAAAAGAGTAGCAGAAGGAAAGTTGAAGCACATAAAAAGGAGGAGGAGGAGGAGCGCGGCGTGGATGGCGGTAGTGGTGTGATGGTTTAGCTTTGGCAAAAGCTAACAACAAAGAAAGAAAGAAAGAAAGAAAGAAAGTGAAATGGTAAAAAGGAGAAACCTCTTTAGGCTAATGTTGTGTATCTGCAGTAGGACTAGCAGTACCAGTAACAGTAACGTAAGGTAAGGTAAGGTGGGGTTTTCTTTCTTCTCTTTTCTTGTTTTCCTTTTTTGCAGTCTCTTTTTCCAAGTTGTTAAAAGAAATTAAGCAAAAAAAAAAAAAAAAAAAACAGCTGCCTTAGAAAGAAGAACAAGAGAAAGATAATGGGATTACCTGCAATTGATTTCCAAAATTTTTTCCAAGTAAGTGTGCATTAAATATTAGTAATTGATGAACTCTGGCTTACAACCAAAACACTTCTTTTGTATTTGCATTTGTTTATGACCAAATCACTCTCACTCTGTCTTTGGTGTGAAGGGTTTGTTTACTACCGAGATAGTGGTACAGAAACACTTAATGAAAAAATAGCTGCTGCTGCTGGAGAAAACTTGGAATTCAGTGAGCAAGGGAATACTTGATATGACGACAAAGTACATCATCTCAGATTCTAATAATGATGAGTTTGTATAGGGTATTATGAGTAAATCCCCACAATCCCACTTTAATATTTTCTGCTCATACTCATAATATTATATAGTACCACCATTTATCAACTATTTTTGATTGTTAGAACTAGAAAGAATGGTGCAACACTTTTATTTTCCAGCTATCTAATATTCAAATTTTTATGTTTAATTGGATGACTAACCTATCAAATCGTTTAATCAAGAGATAAGTATAATTCTAGAAATTTTTGACTGTATAATTAAGATTTAAATTCATCATCTCTATTTTTTCAAATAACTCAGAAAAATTTTATTTTTCCTTTTCTATTTGGTAAATTGAATAGTACTATATCCATTACTTTATTATGCTTTATAGATTGTACATTATTTTGAAAAAGAAATTTAAAAAAGTCTAAATTTATAAATTTTAAAAGTTTCTTTTATTTATTTTTTATTTATGGGTTGAGTTACTCAAATGTTATTTTAAATATTGTATATTTTTATTATTTATTATTATTTTTTTTAAAAAATAAAATAAAATAGATGGCTGATTATAGGGACCCAAGATGATCCTCATCCAAAAATGTACAAAAAAAAAAAAGAAAGGGAGGTCTCCTCGTTCATCTACTTTAAGACCAGTCTCCACGTCTTGGGACAACCAAAATCACTCCCCCGATAAAAAAGAAAGCAAAAGAAAATTTTAAAAGCCCGACTCTTTACTTTGTTTTCCCTGCTATTACCATTTCTTCCCTCTTCCTTTAAAGTAAATTGTACGTACCTTTTCTTTCTTTTTTTTCCTATTAATTGTTATAAATTCTTTGATTATAATGATATAACAATTTAGAAAATTATTGCTTATAAAAAAAAAAAAAAAACAATTTAGAAAATTATTAAAAGGAAAAATTAACGTAAGAAACAATGGATTAAATCTTTTTGCTACATTAGAAAAAGTTTTCAATCATCAAGAATATTGCACCAGTTTTTTTGCTTTTATTTTTTCATTAAATGACACAAGTATCACCTCACAACTTGTGGCAAAATTTCTTTTAAAGGAAAAAAGAGTGCTTTTTGAGCCTTTAACCCGTGCAAACGCTTTATCTGGAGGAGAACACAAGCCATTAAGAGAAGAAAGCTAATCCAATAAAAAGAAAATAATAATAATAATAATAAAAAGCAAAAGACATTCACCCTTTAATTCATGATACATGCCTACACAATGTCCGAAGACAGCAACACATTTCCTGAGACATGTTTGATTCTTTTGTTCATTTGCATTTTTTAAAACCTTCACTTTTAAAATAAATTTAAACAAAAAAAAAAAAGGAAAAAAATCTGACCAAATCGGTGAAGTACCTCCCAAAACTTTGAGACCGTCTTGAGGTTTTAATCATGTGTTCACGAACCCAAGGCCTAACTGAATTATCTTTGCAAATAGTGCTGCATACAGAAGATATGATGATCATTTAATCATCCTATGTATATAACAAGGTTTACACACGTTCCTATGCATATAGCAAGGTTTAAATCATCCTATGTAAGCTGCACTGCGTACCTTATATCAATGCTGACAAATGTCTAGGCACGCGTAGGCGGTTCTCTGGAAGTCCTTGCTCTCCTAAAGAAACATAGGATGGAAGAATACGATCATACAAACATGCAAACAGAAACATATGAGATTTCTCTTTCTGATTTTAATTTAATTCATGAATATTATGGCATCTTTTAGATTGGCCCGATTTAGGATACATGAGCTTCAATAGGTTGCCAAATAGAGAACTGTCTACCATAACAAGAATATATATTCCAGAATCAGGGTGATCAGTAAAGCAAAAAAAAAGATCGAAAAGGGATTGGATTAGTCCTCTGCCGAACAAGGCTGCATTTTGTGATTCTTTAGTCTTGTGCAAAACTATCTTAAATCCAACGGATTCTTTGGTAAATAGGTGGATGATGATTGTCTTTTAAGATGGACGGCATATCGGTTGTCACAATTTCCATCCCGTGTGACTTAAGTTATGTGGTCATCTCCCTACAATGATTTCCCTTTTTTTTCCTTGGAATATTACGTTGTTCCAGTCACTAGAACTGAAAAAGTAATTCCCAGTAATGAAGCACACAAATATCCGTATGCATGCCTGATAGATGCAGATGATAATAACCATGAGGAATATAGGACAGAAAGAATTCCTTTTGTGTGGGATTTTAAGCACACAATAAGAGAAAATGAAGAGCACAAAATCTGAAAAGGTTTATGTAAATTGTGAAGTATATTACCTGTTATGAATAGGATCGGGTCCATTAGGTACTCTTCTCTTGCTTACAGAATGCATGTTTGGGCTGCCACGATGAAGAGGACGCTGTTTACTTCCTATAAATGTCAAAACATTGAGATTTATTGCTGATGAGATTGTTGTCGCTGCTTTTTCGGTAGCCTGGTTTGATAAAATGCATATAGATAGAAACCAGACGAGACTCACTAACAAAGCAGTTCCTACGGAAGCCCGCACAACCCTGTCACCCATAGTTGTATTTCCACCCCTTACACAGACTCTCTAGTGTTCAACTGTTCATTATCAGAAAGCAAGAAGCAAGCTGAAGTTAGAAGAATCATATCTTCTAAAGGTGAAGGGAAGGATGATTCACACTTTAGAATGTAGTAATGCAAGGGAATCACAAAAGAAAATGACTTCACTAAGTAAGAAGACTAAAATAAGGAGTTCTTTATATTAATCTATTAGAAGGCTAAGAAGGTGGCATAACCAGAGCAAGCAACTTTGGCATTTAGTAGATTCTCTCTCTGGCATCTGAAGAATTTAGGAAGTTTATGATGTTGGAAAAGAAAATAAAATGAAATAGGAAACATAAATAAATAAAAGTTCATTACCCCATTCTGCTTTATATTTAATTGGTCCAGCCCCCCGGAAGTGTTTACTTTGTTGTGTGCACATTTTCATGCAACAAGCAACCTAATGGGACCTCACTACGTCCCTATTTCTTGCATCCTGTATTATTTCAAATTTTCTAAAAGAAACTCCTTAAAAAAGGCATAGAATATCGTGCCATATCCAGCAATCCAGTGTGTATTGTAGAATTGATCAAAATACTCATCTGCAGTGATTCTTTGTTAATTAAAAGCATCATCATTAGATCATGATAGTAGAGCAGTGCACAAAAGGAAAGCAAAGATAAACAAAAGAAATATCAGCTTAAACCGGGAAGTAGAGGAAGAGTAAAGGCAAGGATTAGAGCAAAAAATTGATTGATATTAAAGGAGCAAGAAAACACTACCATGATCCAATAAACATAATTATAGGAGTAGGAACCGGTTTCCATGAAAGACAATTTAGTAACTATTAGCACACGTTCCGTAGGTTTCTTTTTAAGAGACTTTATCTGCCCCTCATCAATGAATGACAAAGGTAGGAGCTTTCCCTCGGTATTACTCAAGGTACCGTATAGATTGGTCCACCACCCAAGTTTGAACAAATTTTTGCTGCAAAACATTTTCAATAGATTGTTAAAATATGGGAATTTAAACATGCAGATTCCTGAGGCTCTAGAAATTGGTATATTCCTCAGAAATTGAAAGACAAAACAGCTCAACAAGCATGATACTTTCCTGCTTCTTTTCCTTTTTTTACTGTTCTTCTTTTCCTTCTGCTGAAAAAGGAAGGCTACCCGAATAAGAAGGCGGCCACCTTGGGTAAGCAAGAAACATTGTGTCGTTCTAATAATGAAGGAACATAGATGATTCTAGAGATCCAGCTGAACAGCAGCATACAGTAAGAGTCCTCCACTGTGCTTAAAGTGCCTGCTACTGCTAGAAACAGTATAAGAAATAAGAGATATCAACCCCATACAGATAATCACGAAAGGTCAAAGAACATAAGAGCCATATGCTAACATAAAAAATTTTCATTGCAATTGACGCTAAAAGTCAGAACAAGATCCTAGTGGATTAAACTCACTGACTTGCGAGAGAGTTGCCAAAACAGTCAACAATATTATTTACAAACGGAAGTTTCAAAGGTATTCTAGTGACGGATCTGTGATTCACCAAGACTTGAGAAAGGCAACCAGATTGACCAGGGCTCTGCGATGGTTGAAAAAAATGAATCTGAGACTGCAAAAATCTCATATTCGGGTGGGATTTTAACCCTTAATCTTCATAACAATATCCCAAATTGTGAAAGTCTACTTTGGACATGACAACAATCTTCCTTATTTCCTCGATTTCTTTAATGTTTAAAATAGATAACAATTGTTCATTAAGACCATACTGGCAGTGGGAAACTTATCAACACCAAAACTATGCTGCCAAGTCATGTTAACCATCTTCTGGATAAAAATTTGTCGCCTGTAACTCAAATGAACAGGATTCAGCTCAAAAACCAAAAAATAATTCAAGTTAGCAAAAAGGATGACAATATTGAGATATGACAACAGTTATAAATATACATAACAGTGAATAGTAATTCAAAAGGTGCTACAGTTTTTCATTACCAGCTCACAATCAGGTAATCGTGGTGTTTTTTTAACCGGTGTACAACAAGAGGAAAATAACGGATCTATGTCAGTTGTACATAACTAGATACATCTTATGCAGCTTCTAAGGAAAATCTTCTGAACCAAATACTTATCATGGCTATCTGTTGACACTGACAACAGATTGGGTATATTTGATCTTCCTTTTACACAAAATCTATTCAGGAGACTGTCCTGCAATCATATGGCATCTCAAAGTTATTGGTGAACCACAACTAGCTAACAAAAAGTATATATAAAGGGTAAATCCGGCTGAGACTGACTTACCATGAGAACAAACCCAACTCCCAATGCCGCATCAACAACACACAGCACAGACACCATTCCTTCAAGTGGGGTAGACTTATAAACTGCTCATTTTGATCTGGGATTCTCTTCTACAACCATAATGGGAGCTACCTGATTATCTCTTTTTTTGTGCCCACATTGGTCCATATATTGCTAGATGTGTCCGACCAAACCGCCGATCAGCTATCTGCATGTAAAAGAACATAAACTCCAGATGGACATGTACAGAAAAGCTACACAAAGAAAAATGAGCAGTCCCCAGGATGGGTAATCATACTAAAAATATGACAATGAAATTTAGAATCCTGAAGGATTTCAGAATAAAATCTTAGCAACCAAATATTACCAAATTTTGCACATGGCTCCAGCTTAATAATTTTTTCTTCAATAACAGCAGAATAGTCCATTAGAATGATTTAATAGTTTGATAAGGAAACGAGAAACTTAATGTTTTCTGAAAATACCTGGTGAAAAGGCCTTTTTTCTTTTTTTTCTTTCCTCTCTTTTCCCTTGGGATGTTAGGCACCTATGTAGGGGAAGGGGAAGGAGGGAACAGCGAATGCTGGAGATGATATTTGACCCTCCCATCTATGGTATGGAAATAAGAGCATTAGCTAACACTATCAACACAATCCTCAAATACCTTGACAAGACATCCGCAGGAATCCAGAATGTTAGTTCCCAAAGGATATTCCACTACCTAAAAGACAGTAAAAAAGTATTCAAATTCCAATTGGAAATAAAAATGGAAGGTAATATGTTTGTTCAATGAAAGGTGACTTACAACAAAGGAATCTGCTCCAACAACTGAGGAACTTGAAATCTGGCCCATAAGTACCCCATAATCCACTTCCATGTATGGAGGTGTAACGCTTATATAATCAAATGTTCCCTGTTTACCTACAGGTTTCAAACATCAGCGCCCAATAATCCACTTCCATCGGTGGGGGTGTAACACATATATAATCAAATGCTTCCACTTTACTGAGATTCCAAAAACTTTATATGCAACAGGTCAGTATAAAAAAGAAACAGAGTGAATTTATGCTAGATGGTCAAAAAAAGCTTGGACTTACTATATTTAACTTCATTATCAACATGAAGCACAAGTAGTATCTTTCAAATACACAAGTTGTGCACTCCATTAAGAAAGAGAATTAGCAGTACTCTATGGTATGACTATTTTTCACTTGACTGCCCACGAATATCCTGCTCCAAAGCTTATTCTCTAATACTGATTTCCACTACTTCCAATAATTCACATTAAAACACATGTATTTCTAGGAGAATCAGTTTAAAAAAAAAAAAAAAAAACTCAAACTAACTCCTATCTTGCTTCATCCTCCATTAGAAAACCTCAAATATTCAAAGTCACTAGATGTATCTTTTCTATTTCATCACTCTAAAGAGAATTGTAGTAGCAGGCACATATTTTATTATGAATTAATTTATAATAGGATATTTGACCAATACTTGACAACTCCAGGTTTATTGGACATTCTGCCCTTTACTTAGTCTCAAGTCTCATTCCATAAAGACATTGATATGAGCATGCATGCCTTGCATTTTGAAAAATAAAATTTCAGAGGGTGATTGAGGAGAAGCAGAAGCCATACCCATATATATCTCTGCTCGTGCCAAGAAATCCTCAACGCGGACAGTATGTATGACAGATAAATCAAGAAAACCAGTCCATTCTAGATTTGGCTGAAGAACAGCTGAGACAACCCAAGGATCCATCTCAACAAAATGGACCTGCATGTTAAATAAGAAGTAGAAGGGGTCAGAGGAAATGTTTGCTAAAACAAGTATTATAAAAAGATCGAATTTAAATTTGATTCTTAATCACTAACTTTTCAAAGTACTGATATAGTTATTAAATGTTATTCAAGTGTGTGTGCAGTTGAATGCAGATACGAAAACAACTGATCAACAACAAATTAATAAAACTGTCTCATCTAGATTTTCAATACTAACCTCTGAGCATCCCCGACTCATTGCTTCAATTCCAACAGACCCTGTACCACTATACAAGTCTAGCCAACGACCAGGGTGTAAAGATGTAGGACACCCACCAGCCGCCTCAAGAAATAAAAAACATTAGTATTCTTAGCAACATGAAGAAATTTTATTCAAGTATGAATTATTCTACCTCCACAAATAGTATCCAAATACATAGAAGACTATAATATTCTCCAACATTGGTAGTGAATAAATCAAGAAATGCGAATTCACCTGCAAAATTCCAAATGCAGCACCCTTGACAACTTCCATCATGGGGCGTACATCCATGCCTTTTGGTGAAAGCAATTTCTTTCTCCGAGCCTTTCCTGCAAGCACCTACTAACCAGGAAAATTTGTTTACGAAAATTCTTCTTATATTTTTGAGTCAAATAAATCTTGTCAAACATTTAATACCAAAATGGTGAACTGGTTCCATCATTTTATGGCAGGTCAAGGATGAAAGATTAGAAAATAATATATACAGATCATGTTGTCAATGCAAATGAGGAAATTCATCACCATATGCTGCTCACATTTTTGCATCTAGCTTATTTAAATTTTAAAAATTACCCATTCGTACCGATTATCCCATCTTGATCCAAATATTCTTATACTTCGCTTGAGGATGCAAAGAGCATTCAAAATTGGAAGTTGAATCACTAGGGGAAATTTTAACTCACTGCCTACAACACTTCAGACACCATCGTAATCACAAACAATCGAATTGTGAATGGAATTGATATTTTAAACTTATATGACAGGGGATCATAATCCTTGTAAACAAACATACAATTTCCGTAAAGGTTAGGATCAGACATAATCCGGCCACGACAAATATATTCAGGAGTTTGGCACACAAACAGAGGTACAGAAACCAACTAAATATAAGAGAGCACAAAATAGAAATACCTGGAGCAATTTATGGGTCTCCCTCTCCCGAGGAGGTTGGGTGTCCTCTGCACTGACCTGCCGTCCGTTCCTTTCTTTCTTTGCCCGTTCTTTCCTCCTCTTACTCTACAAAATCAAACTCGTTAACGAGTGCTAGCGAATAAGAATACCGTTACATACGCTCTACATAAATCTCTAAAACCTATGCGTACCTCTGGAGGAGTTTCAGATAAAAATTCATCCGGATTGAGACCGTACTGCTCTAGAAGCTCTCTTTTCCTCTCAATAGCTTGTCCATTCCTGGATTCTGTAAACAACAGATTAATCAAAAATTTTGACAAAGAAATATTGTTGTAGAACAAAATCAATACAAAGAATTATCGAGAAGAGATAGGAAGAGTCTGCCTGTCTGAAAGTGAACAAAGCAACTCACTGTAAGAAAATGTGATAATGAATGGACGGCCTCTGTTAACTGCTGTTCGCAGGGGATGAAATTTGACGGCGAAATGATTAGAACGAAAAGAACCACCGTATAAGACGTCGGCGTTTAGTCGGAAAAGAGAAGGTACCGGCGGTACACGGCAAGGAGAACTTATGATCTCCATTACTAGAATTGGAAGCAAAGTTTCACCCTGCTCTGATTGCCTCCTCACAAACCCAAAAGTTTGCAGAAGTTTGGAGATACTTCACTTGTTAATCTCTCGACTGATACCTATAGTCATAGAGGATGGTTTGTGGGATTTTAGTAGTTTCATTCTCCAATTAGGCAATTACTATATCTCATGTATATTTTCAATAATTTAGGTAATCACCAATATCTTATTTAAATCAAGATTGAATCATGATTGGATAATCCTATCATTTTGAACTTTTTTTTTCTTTTTTTCATATATATAATTTAGACAATGACTATATTATTAATCATATCTTACTAGAAAATTTCTTACAATTCTTTTATTCTTTAACTATTTTAATTCCATTAATAACTCCTATTTTTTTTTTTAAAAAAAAATCAACATTTATTTATTATTATTTACAATAATCTTCTTAATCAGTTTTGATTTTTTTTTTATTATTCTTATTTTTCATCTTAATAAAATTTAACTTTTAAATGTATACATAAGTAATTAGGTTGGATAAATAAATACTAATTTTAAATGGAAAACTTTATTATTATATTATATTTATGTATGAATTCAAGAGTTACTTGAGTTTTTTTATTTTATTTATTTATTACTTTATGTCTCACTAATTTAAAATTATGAGTGTCATATAAAACAACTCTTAAAAAATTATAATATATGACTAAAAAATATAAGATAAAATTATTTTAGACGTAAATCAAATTCATAATTTCTCATTTGACAATAAGTAAAAGTATTAAAAATGTCACGACAATTTTTTCTCTATATGAGTTTATTACATTCGTGCAACAATTACCTAATCATAGGTTAAAATGAAACTCTATTAATCTATTATATTGACATATAACAAAAAAAAATGTGTATAATAAATACTATATAAGATCACAAATTATAATAATAAGATTTAAAAAAAAAAAAAAAAAACGTAATTGAGGTAAAATTCAAATTAGTTCATGCAGCGATGAATGTGACTGGTGGGCCGAAAATAATAGGGCAGGTCCAAATCCATTTCTACAAAGAAGAGACCGTGTTGGACGCGTAATGATAAAATCGGGCCAAGAAGTTCAAACAAACACATCGTGGACACCAGTAGTACCACCAACCGAACAGACCAAACGTGTCAACCCGATTCATGATTACGCAGGTTCCCTTTTCCCTCCATACTCTTTCGGAGGAGCGTATACTTCAAACGCTACATCTCATTGGTAGCCAAATCTAATCTTTCCTCGCGTGTAATCTACCGCAACCAGATTACTTTTCATGCACGCTATTCCATGACCACGTGGCAGTCATAAATGCCCAAAGCTACTGGTACTTGGAAACTGCGTACGCTGCTAACTACCCAAAGAAAAAATTAAGGAAAAGAAAAGTCTACTGTGTCTTGGTTGACCAATCCAAGGCCCAACTCGCCATTAATCCTCGTGAGGATTTTGGATTTAGGAGACCATAAGACTTCTAGTGTAGTTGTATTGATTAAAGTTTTGGTGATATGATTACAATATTGTCGGTTAAACGGCGAGAATTTGTAGTTTTGCTGATGTTTTTGTCCCATTATTGAACTATAAAATCATCGGTCTTAGCTATTTAGCTTAGCAATATTGTGATATCGAAAGGTGGAGGGATGATTCTGGGTTTGATTTAACTTTGGGAAGGTGAAGATTTTTTGTTCGGAAAATGGGATCTTGTGCTTCTACACCTAAAGGCTGTGTAAAAGTTCGAAGTGGTTTAAATCTTCGGTGTAAACATCGGAGACGGAGGAGGAGGTCGGCGAAGGCCCAATCCTTCTCTAATAAGCTCAGCAAGGTTGAACCTTCTAATTCAACCGATGTTTCCTATCGCAATGCTGCTTTTCAAGGTACCATTTATTTTCACCTATTTTGGCTTTGTTTTCTATTTCCCTCTTGGGCGTGTTGCTGGGTTTTGGGTTTTATTACATTGAGGGGAAATTGGCCGATATTGCTTTTACTCTGGCTGTTCTTCCTTCTTTTGCTTTACCAAATTTGCATAAAAAAGTGATTGGGCACTAAAAATGTTGTGGGCTGTTATTTATTCAAGTTGTTCTCTACTGATTTCGCAGGAAGTTCCGAGGCATGGTATGATCCGGACACGGTAATAGATTCTGACTGCGATGACGATTTTTATAGTGTTCAAGATGGTGAGCAGTTGGCCTTGGTGATTATTTGATGTTGCTTTTTTATAATATCCAATCCAAGCACCCATTTGTCTGGATTATGAATTTTGAGTTGTATTTGATTCCAAACTGTTTCAGATATATCCCAGCTTGGAAGTGGATCAACTGTTGTTACTCCAAGATGTTCTGACAACAAACATTTCAATGTAGCTGTTCCCTCTGATCCTCCGGTGAAATTTGGTGAACCATCATTCCGCAATTCAGAAACGAGCAATGCTAGAGAAAGCAGCCAGTCCAATTCCCTAGTGCAAGCTGATGATCATTGTAACGAGGCTAAGGATCTATCTCAAGTTGATTCCATTGATGGAAGTCCTGAAAGAGCCGAATCATCAACATTGCACAATTGTGGGCTGCTACCTAATAGCCTTCTTCCTTGTCTTGCATGTTCCTCAGATGAAAAGAATAAGGCTGCAGGCTCACATTCACCCATTGTAAAGAAAAGACTATCAATAAAGCTTTCTTTCAAAAAGAAAGAAGGGCTAGCTCATTCTTCAATAAGTAAGTATTTGTATTTCTTCTTACATTGATACTGTAAGTAAGCATTTATGTCACATTCTTATCCCAATTCCCAAGTGAACATTTTCAAGAATCTATTCTTTGTGATAGCTGTTTGAGATGGATATTTGTTTGCCTAGAGGATATTGGTTCTAAAGAAAGAGACAAACCTTGTTGTTTCTTGGTGAATAACAGCTTCAAGATATTTTTGCAATTGTGTATATCAGTTTCTTGCCTCTGTTATTCATATATTTATTTCTATTTC
This sequence comes from Cynanchum wilfordii, assembly GCA_025388415.1. Lineage (NCBI taxonomy): Eukaryota > Viridiplantae > Streptophyta > Magnoliopsida > Gentianales > Apocynaceae > Cynanchum > Cynanchum wilfordii. The sequence continues at coordinate 358,623 of JAHSUH010002350.1, forward strand.
TATATGCTATTGAATCTTTGGATGGATAGCTTACATTATTATGATAGCCTTATTAATTCTGCTTATTTGTCTGTTTCCTGTCAGTATCACCAAGAGCTGTTCTGCAACGCCCTATAGCAGGTTCTCAGATTCTACGTTGCCCGCTAGAGAAAAAGATGTCTAACTGCTGGTCTGATATTGCTCCTAATACGTTTAGAGTTCGTGGCCAAAATTATCTTAGGTGAGAGTTGAAAGAATGCCGTAATAAGCTAGCTGCTGTAAATGATTCATCTGCCAATTTTCTCCTTTTGGTCTGCTGAAAGTCAGTTTTGCATTCCGAACATTTTGTTGGAAACAGGGATAAAAAGAAGGAATATGCTCAAGACCATGCTGCATTTTATCCTTTTGGGGTTGATGTTTTCCTATCACCTCGAAAAATTGACCATATTGCGCGTTTTGTTGAACTTCCTGCCATGGAGTCATCTGGGGAAATTCCTCCAATTCTTGTTGTAAATGTTCAGGTGAGTACACCCCTTATTAAGTCATGGTTGAGATACAAAATGAGGAAAATCGGTCAACAAAATGATGTTCAAGTTTCTCCTCTCTCTCAATATACGTATCCAGCGTGATTATGATGGAGAGGGGATGCTATGTTTTGAGTCTGTATGACTGATGTTTTCATTTCCTACTATTTCAGATACCGCTCTACCCTGCAGCAATTTTCCAGAGCGATTATGATGGAGAGGGGATGAGTTTTGTTTTCTATTTCAAAATTTCTGAGAACTATTCAAAGGAACTTCCACTTCAATTTCAAGATAATATCAAGGTAATGTGGAAAATTATTGATTCTTAACTCCTGTTCTCTGCTTGACACAATAATTAATTACTATTTTTATGTTATTATGATGCAGAAAATAATTGATGATGAAGTTGAGAGAATCAAAAGCTTTCCTGTTGATACAATTGCACCCATCAGGGAAAGATTGAAAATCATTGCCCGAGTGGCGAATGTTGAAGATCTTCAATTGACTGGAACGGAGAAGAAGCTTATGAACACGTACAATGAAAAGCCAATTCTCTCCCGTCCTCAGCATCATTTTTACTTGGTATGGAAACCTCCAGTAGAACTTTTTGAAACTTTGCAATGGTAACCTAATGAACTAATTTGGTTATCAAAACTTGTGCAGGGAGAAAACTACTTCGAGATTGATTTGGATATGCACAGATTTAGTTACATTGCCAGAAAAGGTTTTGAAGCTTTTCAAGACAGATTGAAGCATTGTGTTGTGGATTTTGGTCTAACAATTCAGGTTTGCTACCCAGAAATTTTGATTTTTTGAAAAAGGAAAATTGTTTATGGTGTTAAAACTCCATAATATCCAAACATTTTTAACATTTTTTTTTTCCCCCATAATGCAGGGAAACAAGGCAGAAGATTTACCAGAATGTATGTTGTGTTGTGTTAGACTGAAAGAAATTGACTACACTAATTACAAGCAGTTGAGTTTTTGAGCCAACAAACAGGTGCTCTATACTGTACCATAGTACCAGCCAGGGGAAAACCTCGAGAAATTGGGTACATATGGACGGCACCTTCTCGTTATTTGTTTATTTATTTGTTTTTTCTCTTTGTTTCCAATTGTTAATTTTATCCAATTATTTCTAAATTCTCAAATTGGAAAAATCTGTGTACATACGAGGAAAAAAAAAAAGGATATGAATATATCCTGTTTTGCAATATCCATTTCTGTATTGTCTCCGATATTAGGAACAACCGGAGAAGCATTCAGGGGACGTTATTGATACAAAGAAATGAAAGAAAATTCAATCAAATGCCTGATTTCTGCATATTATATTGCTCATGATTTTATATATATATTAGAAATAAAAGAATGTTATACTGTGGTTAGTGGGTGCATCCAAAAAATGTGCAATACATTAGTACGGAATCTCTGTGAATCATTTCAGAATTAGCATGAACTCAACATTGTCTCTTCACAGGCTGAAAGAATCCAAGGATTCAAAAACAGGCAGTTTAATTTTTTTTTTAAAAAAAAAAAAAAAAAAAAAGGGAAGAGACAGCCTCTAGGGAGGAGCTCCTGTTACAGAACCTCTTAAGCATCGGCCGAAGATGGAAGAGAAACCCCCCTTTTGGCCCTTAGTTTCTGATCTACGAGGGCGAAGGCCAGAATCCACCTTTGAAGAATTGTGTTGGTCACCACTGCTTTTATGATCTGTTCCACAGGAGGAGGCCTGAACAACAGAACCGCCCTTTTCCTCTGGTGATTTCAACCTGTTATTTTCCCAAATTCGGCCTGAAGATCCTTGTCGCCGAAACGAGTAAGATGATCTCTGCAATGCACCCATGGATTCACCAACGATGATCGTTGTCGTGGTCGTCGCTGCTTCTGCCTCTTTTTTCCTTTTTCCCTTAATAAGAGTCCACAATGATCACTGGTTCCCCTTGTTTTTTTGGAGATCTTCTCAAAATTATTATCCCTTTTTATCGCTTATTTTGGGATATTCACATTGAGAATTACCATCATCCATTCCCGAGATTCGCTCGCGTAATAAAATATTAATTAGATATCCTTTCTCTCTCTCTCTATATATATATTAATCGGTTATGCATCGTCCTCCCTTTTTAGCCATAGATTTTTGGAACCTAATTTGCAAAAGAACAGTATCAGTCGTTTCGTAATGTTGAGAAAGCTAAGGAAAGTGGAAGTGATACATGAGTTTAATAAACAAGGACAACTAGTTTCAAATGTTTATTCTTCAAACTAATGCTATATATATCTATATCATCTTTAATTAATTCTAGTGAGGAAATCATGTAGTGTGCATGATTAGTAATCCAAGTATCCGTCAGGAAGTTGAGGAAATTCCAGCTTGATCTGGCTGTCGCGTGCGAGTATGGACTCCACAAATGAATCTGCAGAAGCACCTTCCATGGTGTAATTTGGTTTAGTTTCAGGGACCAGCTGATAAAACGAAGTGCCACCGCCGCCAGGGTTTTGATTACCAGTGCCGCCCGAGTCATTGAGGATTTCGCCGGGGTGAAAACGAAAACTAGGTGTCTCTTCTTCCCGTGACGAAACAGGGTTTATTTCTGCTGGTGTTTGTGACACAATTCCCTGGAACGAACAGTCGGTTTTCCAATCAATTTCTGTAGACAGAAAAGGATCTACGACGAAGTAATCATTCCGGGAAGGAGAAGATGGTGCCCTAGTTGGAATTGGAAGCTGAGACTGAGACGGTTCAAATTGAGAGGCAATATGCCTGATGCTACCAGAAGATGAGCATTCGCCATGGAAATATGGCCAGATTATATTTTGATTCATGGACTGGAGGTGAAGTTGTTCCATCGTTTGGTTATGTGAAACTTCCGGTTGCGAGAAAAAGGGTTCCGATTCCGGAACCCGTTGATTTTGGGGAAATCCACTGTGGGCTCTGGCGGTTGGGTGGACACTGATCTTTTCAAATTCAGTTATCATTTGAGAGAATGGCTTGTGAGTTATAGGATCTATACCCATGTTGGCTAACTTTTTCTTCAATTTAGTGTTCCAGTAGTTCTTCACATCGTTGTCGGTTCTCCCCGGTAGTTGCCTCGCTATCAGAGACCACCTGCACAACACAACTCCCCACCCGAGTCCCGACCCGATCCATCACATAATTGATAATTTGTCAGACGGAACACACACAGCCATTGCAGAACAAAGAGAAAGGAACTTTACCTGCTTCCTATGGTCTTGTGAAGTTCGAGAATGGATTCTTCCTCTTCGGGTGTAAAGTTGTCGTGATTAAGGTCCGGCCGCAGATAGTTTGTCCATCGGAGTCTGCAGCTCTTGCCGCAACGGTTCAGCCCTTCAAATTAAAAAAAAAAAAAAAGGGTAATAAACACACACAAACAGTTTACACCAACTGCTGTTTGTAACTAGAAGAATCGAATCTGTCCAGAATCTTCTTCTTACCTGCTTTTTGGGGAACCAAAGTCCAGTTACCAATTCCATGACGGGAGACGTATGCAAGAATTTTAGCGTCTTCTTCAGGCGTCCAAGGACCTCTTTTGACGTTTGATTTGTCGCAACAGGGAGGTCTCCCCATCATCAAGACGACAATAATTAAAAAAAAAAAACAGCTACAAGTTTTGTGACTTTTTGGAAAGAGAAAAGAGTACAATTGGAGATGAATCATTTTTAACAATTTAGAAAAGAGCATCAAATGCATGCAATTTGGCTGCCCTCATTTAAAACAAACACAATTGCATGATTTTAACATCAAAACACTTTGACGTGACATGAAAAAACAATACCTGCATTTTTGCCAAATTCCAATTTCTCTCACTCACACAATTTCTTGGATCCAAGATCATTACAATAATACTCATTCTGGCAATACGAGTGACCCCATTTGATTAATCCAAATACATTAACAATATATATATATATATATATGTATGCGTGTGTGTATAACCAACCTAACCATATTCATCACCTAGAAGCATAAAGAAAAGCACATAAATACTAATAAACAGTTCAACAAAAGCCCAAGGTAAGTTTGTTTTTGAGTATTACTATAATGCATAGTAACAGTTTTGACAAAATTCCTTCCATTAAGAGGCTGCCCCAGCTCCAACTCTATCAAGGATCAGAAGCAACTGGAAGCAGTAGCTTAATGTTTATATACAGTAGCACTAAGGATAACTCAGCTCTATCAAGATAAAACGTTAAATTGATGCCGAGCACGCGTTACAGCTCTTCCTACAATAACCGGTCATTTCTTCAGTGCCTACCATATAGAGGGGATTCTTTTTACATTCACCTGAAGCAGCCCACTGGGGGCAGTGAGGGTTCTCATCCTCACAAACTCCACTTTTAGTAGCAGGTGATGAATCAAAGGACCTCACGTGAATCCACTTAGTAGCAGACCACTTCTCCCCTTCAATAACAGGACAGCTCCCGTGCAAGCTCAAAGGATCTGTTGTAGCATCTGGATGAAGACTGAAAAACAGCAAAGCATCACCCTTCCTGGGTTTTACTGCATTGAGAGACATACACTTTTGTTGTTAGATGTATAGATACAAAATTTAAGGATCACATTATTGATCAAACTACATTATTATATTAAGTCATAGAATCCTTGCGAGTTTAAATAAACATTCACAAATAACGCGTTTGATTTTGGAGAGGTTAAAACCAATTTTCGCATACCAGAATAGCCCTTTTTAGCACATTCAGACCAATCATCACCTTTTGGCTGCATTACTTCTGCCTGGAAGAATGACAGAGAAATGAGATAAGAGGAACTCAACTAACAAAATAAGAAGATGCAAGAATGGAGAAACAAGAACAACATTTTCTGAACTGGGAAAAACTGTCTCTCCGCCCTTCTGTACATCTGATAAGTACATGAGTACTGTAGCCACTCTATGGCCACCCAATTCTTGATTGACCTTATCATGAAAGTAATCAAAATGAGGTTCATACTTCTGACCATGCTCATAATGCAGTATTTGCATAGCTTCACCATTTTCTGGATGCCAAGTTCAACAACAACAACAGAAGAAAAAAAAAAAAAAGAACTGGTAAGAAATGTTTTTTGTTTCAATCACACAAGCACTTGATAAAAAGTTTGCAGTAAGTAATTAGATTACCTGGAGGAAGGAAGGTCCATGCAGCAATCCTTGCCTCAATGCCAGTAACAATTTCATCCTATTTTAAAAAGATGGGACAGCTTTGGTAAAGTTTTATTGTGTCAAAGGAACACTAATAAATATTTAATATGACAGAAACAGATATCTTTAATTGAAAGGAAATGCCTAGGGAGGAAAAAGTGAAAAAATATATTCAATCCTTTTCAAATTTTGAAAAATACAATTGAGATTTTCTTGTACAAACAATATTGTAACTTTTGTCCAAACATGCGAGAGAACACTTTTATGTTGTCCAGAAGTGAAGAGCTCAATGGCAAAGTATCTCCAATCATAAACCCCTTTTCCATGATAAGAGAAGACTAAGATATTACTATTTTTAGTCAACAGCAGCTATAATGCAAAAAAAAAAAATATGTCTCTGTATTTGAAACATCATGGCATAGATCCATGTTGCAAGCTATAACAATTTTAATGCCATAAATTTAAGGATCAGAAGATATATGACTGGCAAAATGCTTAATAAGAAAATGATGAGAATGAATAAGATGTATGGTTTTCATAAGCCAGTCCAATTTCGTTTCAGGATTTTTACCATGGGACTAGAGACAAAAGCTGAGCATATAATAGATCTTTCATAAGAAGAATCACAAAATAAGGTTAAATGAACTCTTGCTTACTAAGGATGTTAAACTGCAGTTACTAGAAGAAAACTTCAATCTTCTGGAGACAGACTAATGGAAACTCAACATCTATTCCTTAAATTGCTGAAGTATTTGACTTTTGAGGAGAAAAATTACTGATCTGTCAATAGATTTCCAAGGCTTCGAAACAATACTTACATAGATTGGTCAGCTTTTTTGGAAGTTCTAAACTACTATGGCCAGCCAATAATTGCAGAGAAGGTGAAATTGGGTTTCATAGTCAACATAGGGATCACAATTGGATCCTTTATTGGAAAAATAGCATGATGACGACAAAAACTGGGAGGCAAGTAAATTGAAATGATACCAAACAACAATAAAGCTAGGGCAAAAGTAATTAAAGAAGACACATTAATTCAATTGCATAAGAATAACCATTAATACTTTGTTGCGCACAAAGACTAGTCTAAAAAGAAGGCTTGAACGCCTCCACATATATATATATACACACATACATACCTGGTTTTTTCTGAGGAACATTCCTGAACTCGTCCGCACTTCACTTGCTACACTCTTACCAGACTCGTTGTCAGCCACCATGGATTTCTCAAGCTTGTCCTTAGCCTACAAGCCCAAACTCAATCAACCAAGAATCAAATCAATTCCCAAACTTTTTCTTCTTTCTTTCTTTTTTTTTTTTTTTTTTTTTTTTTTGAGAAATCTTTTTAAAAGTAAGAAGCCAAAGCCAAACTTTATTTCCCTTGGAACACAGAAGGCGATAAAAAGACTAACCAGAGTAATGAGATGATCGCACTCCTCGTGGGTCAAAAAACCCCTGTATAAGAAAGCCCTGCATGATCCAATCACCATAAATGTCATCCTGATCAGAAAAAATAAAATAAAATAAAAAATTCACAAAAGGACCCAGATAGAGAAAATGAGAGGGACCTAGGCTGCCAAGAGATTTGCGTAACTCGCGTCGGATCAAAATAAACCGACGAAGTACCTTTAGCGAGTTCCAGCACTGATCCTTCTCTAATAAAAATATGGGGAAAAAAACGAAAAATGGAAAAATCAACCCTTGATCTACATTTCAAAAAACAAAACAGGAAAGAATATGAAAAGGGGAAAAAGAAAATTATGTAATTCTACCAGAAACCCCACCTCGTAAAATGAATGGCGAAAGCATCAGGGAGAAGACACAGAACATATAAAGAAAGCAAGAAAAAAACCCAAGAATCCATCATCATCATAATCTTCATCCCCATTCATGAAACAAAAAATGTATTTTCCCAATTTCTACCAAAATCTCGAAACGACAAAGAGAGAAGATGAAGCAAAAAAAGTAGAGGAGAAACAAATCTTTGTGAATTTCTGGTGGGACTTTTAAGGTGCAGTTTCCGAGAAATTTGTATGCATTAAATTGTTGAAATCTTCGAAACAAGGAAAGGAGAAGAAGAATACCGCTGGTGGCAGTAATACTCCTTCTTTTCTTTTATATATTTTTTTTTATCCGAACCCACCTGGGCCGATTAATCCAGATTTGGTTTGAGGTGTACTCATAGAGTCCAACTCTTACTCGAGGGTGAGGTCTAACCAAGAGCTTTTTAACTTGGGGCTAACCACCTCAGGGGATTCGAAATCTCCATCATCCGCCCCGATGAGAAGCATTAGGAATCCGTTTACCAACTCCCTAACTGTTGGGTTTAACCGTCAATTTAAATATTGAAAAATAAAATTTTTTTTATTTGATTAAAAATAATGAATGAATGTTAAGTCTATTATGTTAAGAAAGCTAACTTAGTTAGTAGCATTCTCACTTATAACATGGAATATCGTGAGTTCGAGACATATAGAAATAAAGATTTTTGTCTGTTATATATAAAAAAATTGAAAAGTATTAATTAGCAATTATTCCCTTAATTTTTCACTAATTACCCTTGTTTTCTATTCGATGGTTTTTGCCTATCGTTATAGTTCATAGTATTTTTTTTAGCGTACACCTGTCATTCAATTGTTCTGGAAGCTTCCAACATGGTTACTGCCCTTAAAAAAGGGTATTATAATAAATCAAAAAGATAAAATAACTATGGTAATTATTATTATAATTTATGTTCAAGGATACATATTTTCTACTTACCAAAAAAAAAAAAGGATACATATTTTCTTCTTTGGAAGAAGGAAAATGTAAATAACTTTATATACTACTTATTTATATGTGTGTCTTTTTTTCTTATTTATCATATACAATAAATATAAAAAATGTTGTATATTTTTTCCGTAATAAGAAAAAAAATAGAGTAATTAAAGTAAAGGGAAAAATGTATGATCCGTTGCGGGAAAAAAAAGAAAATTGTTAGGTAAGAAAATTTTGTTTTATATTTAAGCTAAGCTGTTTATTAGGTATTAGTCATACATAGCATTAATGGATTTGATTATGGATGACAGAAAATTTGAATTGTTTACTTCTTAAATTCTAATTATGATAAAAAAGTGTATAATTTAATTAATTGCAGTTTTATAAATTATAAATTTAAATCAAAGACTAAAAAGTCCTAAATTAAAGATATATATATAGTATAGCATAAATAGATAAGGGAAGCACGAACCATTAAAGACAAACCTAGTTATTGAAAATTTTAACACATTTTAAAAAGAAAGAAAAGAAAAGAAAAAAGAAAGGACTAATGGCACTTTTTATTAATTTCTTTTTCGATAAATACATTTCTTCCACCTAGGTGAAGAAAAAAGAAACTAATAATGGGTTTCGTATTTGGGCTTTATACTCCTAAGCTAAAAGCAATCTCACCAAATACTCTTTTTAGAAGTTTTTTGGGCATGCAGTAGAAAGTGGAAGAATTGGGCACATGAAGAAGTCATGAACTTCTGTACCAGTTCGAGTTTAATCCACCAAAAATTCTAGAAGCCCATGATATTTTTGGTTGCCCCTTTAGATTTCCGGCCACTACAGTGCCATCATTTCCGGCTAATGCTTTGTACTTATCCTTCCTGGTGAAGCCGGTACATTCATATGACAGCGTTGAGGCAATCAGCCTTTGTATGTAATTGGCAACATCATGGCTTGATTTTCCGCCACCACAAGTCAGGTCATATGGTAGTTTGTTCAAGAATGTTACTTCGTATGCAGGGCTAGGATTCATGAAAAAGAAGTAAGGATCCATTCCTTTCCACCCTCTGGCAGTCGTCCCGTGAAACATGCTCATTTTGTTGCTGGTGGCTACTGGGACCAGTTCGTCAGTTAACTCAGCAAACAATGCTGAAAATCTTAGCAAAAATGGTTCTCTGCAAGTAGTCCCTTCTGGGCATATAGCTAAATCCCCTTCTTTCAGAAGCTTTCTGATCATTTCTGCATCTTTAACGCGGTCCCTGTTGAGCCTGACGGTTTTAATGGGCGAAATGAATTCGGAGAGCCGCGAAAGTGAGTACGTCACTGCCGGGATGGGACGGCCGAGGGCAATCGAGACGAAGATTGGATCCAGTAGCGTCCGATGTGAACACACGAATAGGACTCCTGTCTGGCCTGAGGACTTTTGGACGGGCGGCGGTGGAGTTCCTTTTATGTTCACGCGGACACCGAGTGCCCAGAAAGCATAATAAACAACTGGCATCGGAAGAAGCGCGCCGGCGGCAATACGCAGGCATGCCAAGAGGAAACCAATTGGGATCCATAGAACGATGAGAAGTGCCAAAAGAGGAGTCGGTTTTTGCACGAGCCGGCCGTCGTGGAAGACTATTGGCTTCGGCAATTTGTCATGACTCAGGGGATTTACGCCTTCCTTTGCCTGGACAATGTAACTTTCCTGCAGTATCACGTTTTATTAGAGTCACACGAATCCTCTGTATATAATAATAGTAAAAAAAGGAAAAGAATAATAACCTTGCAGAGCTTCAAAAAGGGGAAATCAGTTTCCCGATCACCAATTCCAATATCCGGTGGTGTCGTCGAAGAAGCAAAGGCCTTACGGATCGCGGAAGCTTTGTTTTCACCGACGAGTACTCCAGGGGCGGTGACGAATCCGGTGGCTCTGCCTTTGAACGTTCCAATTTCCGTTCCCAATACAATATCTGCATCCAAATAATCCTTGAGAAAAGTCTCCACCATAATCCTTGGATTTGCAGTTACAATGCATCTCCTCCCACACGAAGAGAACACTCGCCACGTCTCCGGATGCAAATCACCGGAATAGAATTTCGGCAACACAGCTCGGGCCACGGACTCGATTTCCGAGACTTTCAAACCAGAAAATGTGGCAAATATAAGAACTCGAATCCCGGCGGATTCAGATATGAAATAGTACAGAAATCCAGCCAAGGGAGCAAGGAGAAGCAAGAAGAGAAGGCGCAGAATTCCGCCAGCTTCAAATGCAACAAGTGCGAAATAAGGAAATGCGCTGCGGCCAATGAGCAAGGTTCCATCCATGTCACTGACTACCGTATGGTCTTCGCGTCCCATGGATTCACATTGGTCTACTGTAGGGTATTTACAAGGATAATTTACACTTGTTTTTGCCATTACTAGAAATATTTTGCTTTCTTTAAACACTCAAAATTGTTTGTGGTTGATTACTCGGTGAACTACATTAAATTTTGCATTTTATATATATATATATATATGGGAGGGATTTTGGGTAGGGGGAGCCTAGATTTCCAATGTTGTTATGGTTCATACTATTTCTGAGGTATAAGAAGAAACCAACCCTCTTGGAATTACCGACAAAATTGACATTGATATCCCTGTTCAATTCCAATATTGATGTTGAAAGTGGGTAACAAAATGCTAATTTGATCATTTTCACCGTTCGATGGTTTTAGAGATGCGTTCTTGATTTACCCGGAGAATTGTCGTAAGCTAGCTAAATTTGTTAGAATGGGTCGGGGAATCAAAATTTCTGCTCAATTTGAGGTTCACGTATTTCATAAGGAGAATGAATTTATCGTGTTACATTAATATTAGTATAATTTTTTTTTTGTTAATATTCAAAACTATATATTTTAAATTATTAATAAAACTACGATAATAGATAGATAGTAGTACCAATATTTCTCATGGCTATTAATTGGGAAAACAAAAGAATACCTAAACATGTGCCTTTATATCCCAATGCCTTAAATTACTTAACTGCTGTCGATTTTGATGCGACAAAATAGGTCGGCATCAAATGCATTGCATTATTATGTACACTTTACTACTGGTACTCTATTTTCATTTTTCTACCTCGAGAAAATATATTTTAGTTAAAAAAAAAAAAAATTAAAAATATTAAATTCGAGTCATTTTAAAAAAAAAAATGATGTATATATATATGTATATATTCTTAATGTAAATCAAGTAGGGTATTGTTGAGTCATGAATGAGAATAAAATGATAAAAACATTCAGAAGCAGTGGAGTTTAATCCGAGGAGAAAGGGTATTTGATCAATTCTACCATTCAATATATTGGATGACATTAAATAATGAGTGAATGTTAAGTGAGCAAAATAAGGACAAATTTCAGGCGTTGTGGACAATGGTATCAAAATTCAACCATTATTTTTTAATCATAGATACATGTGTAACATCATTATTTTATTGTGATATGAAACATAAATATGAGTGAAAGTATTTATTATTAGCTTCGGATATATTTTAACCCCAAGATACATGTGAACTAGTAATGAACTCTCTTAATTTAAATAAGGCCAATGGATCAACTCATATATGGAATGTTTAAAATTTAGAGTCAGAGCTTCCTCCTGCAAGAGATCAACCCGGCTCAAACATGGATTAATCTAGATGTGGATTGGTTTAAAGGTGTCTTCTCATAGTTCGGACATATCTAGGACACTTCGTGCAGTAAGAGGAAAAAAAAAACTTGAGATATATCTTTTAGTAGACTTATAAAAGTATCAAGTAGTTAAATTTGGATACGAGATAACATTTTGACCATTTTAGATGAGTCTTACAAGTTTAAAACGAGTCATTAAATAAAGGGTTTGAGACCTATACTTACTAGGTCAACAATACGAGACTCCAAATAACAATTATATATAATTTTGGCATAAGCGAGAAATGAAAAAGAAAGAAAATCAAGGGAAATAGACTCTACTAATTAACTCGTCTCATTTGTTGCAGCCTACGGACCATCCAAGGAGTCTGAGGAATGGATAGAGTGGTGCTTGCTTTTCTTCCATATTTTCTTTGGTTATAATTTTTTTTATTTGAAATCGAATCTAACAGTATTATGACATACTTAACTTTATGTTGAGAGTATGAGTGCTGACCACTCGGTCACAACCCGTTTGACCAATGCTTATAATTTTATTGTGTCCTTTAGTGTATATAAATATTTCATATTTCTTTTGTTCGTTTTTAATTAAATTAAAATTCCATAACCACAAATAATATAAATCCAAAATTATAGTAATGAAAAGGAAAGGCATATAATATTGGTATTTCTTTTATTGTTCAAATTATAAATTATCCATATACTAAATACAATTAATCATATTTCCAAGATTTTAATACATATTTTTCTTGTTTCTTTATTTTAAAAATGTTATACGAAAAAAAAATACATATATATTTTTAATGGAGTTTGGAAATAAAAACTATATAAGTTCAGACGAAGTTTATTAGACAATCTTCATTATTATTATTATTTTATAATATTAAATAATTTATTTTTTAACTTAAATTCATGATATTTATTTGAATAGAGGAGAGAGGAGGGAAAAATTTATTTGAAACATTGAGCAAATCGCCATTACAACTGATTCAGAGCCGTTATTGTGTAACTACGGCCGTGCTCATGGGTCCAAATATGTCTTTTTTTCTTTTTGGTTTAATTTTTTTCCCGTAATATATAATTAAAATTATAGTTTAAAGTCATTTTTGACATGTTAAACTTAGATCATTCATTTGATGACATGTTAAACTTAGATCATTCATTTGACAAATTATATAAGGCAAAACAAAACAACTAGATTATAGGTTTGTCAATTGTGATTTTGTTTCGTCATGAGAATTTCCTTTTCTGTTTTGATTATTATTTCAACAAAAATGCTCTTTTTTGCATTTGCAGGAAAAAGGACAAACATATGAAGAGCAGGGACCATTTGGATTCCAGACAAACACTAAAATAATATCTGGAACATTGACTCTGAAAAAGCTAACATGAATATAGCAGATTGGACAACTTAGGAAATATCATCTTCCCCCCACCTTTTCCCTGTCAGCCTCCTTTTTTTTTTTTTTTTCATTTTTCTTGTTTTTTCTAAACTGTGTATAAGAAAATAAAAGTTGCTTTTGAATCAAAGCATAACAATAAAAGTTAAGTATCTTGTAAAAGCAAACATGAAGGTTACATTTTGAGGATATAAATACAAGGGATACAAAGCAAATAAGCTAATTGCTTCAATGGAAGGAAAAAAAAAAGGGTACAAATAATCCAACCAAAATTGTTGATCAGAAGAATTCAAAGTCTAAGTAAGGACCAGATGATCTTTCAGAATCCGAAGCACCCTTTTGATTCTGTGGGGATGATGATGATTTCAATGTTTGATTGAATAAAGAAAGATCAACAGGTTTTGGAATTTGTGGAGGTTGAGTACCACGAATAAGTGCCCAATTAACACTTTCAAAGAAAGGATGTTGTTTAATCTCTGTGGCACCTCTTTTATATCCTAATCTTTTCTGTGGATCTTTAGAAAGTAAACCTTTGATCAAATCTTTAGCAGCAAAACTTACAGTGGTGGTGGAACCCTGATCAGTTGGAAACTTTAATGGCTGCCCAACAACATTAAATAATGTCTCCCTGTTTCCATTGCCTTTAAATGGTGTCCTCCCGTGCAGTAATTCATACAAGAAGATACCAAAAGTCCACCAATCAACAGCACTCCCGTGACCATCTCCTCTAATAATCTCTGGGGCTAAGTATTCATGAGTGCCAACAAATGACATGGAACGTGCTGCTGTTGGCTCTACAATAAGCACGGGGAGAGAATCTGATGTAACCATACCACTACTACTCGAAGAAGCTTTTTTTACAGCTTTGGAAGTGAAAATACGAGGTTTAAAGCAAGAGGGTTGGAAGCAAGAAGGCTGTACACACACAGCAGGTAGTCTGCATGCTGCTGAATCAATGGTAATGCAAGATGGCTCCATACAATATGAATAACCAGTACAAGATGGTTCATTACTGGACTTAACCAAGGTTGGACTAACACAGCATCTCAAGGATAAATCAAAATCTGATAGCATAATGTGACCATCTTCCCTTACCAAAACATTCTCAGGCTTTAAGTCCCTATACACTACCCCCATCATGTGTAGATATTCAAGAGCAAGCAGAACTTCTGAAGCATAAAATCTACATTCATATGAAAAAAAATAAAAAGTATTGAGTTAGTAAATAGCAATTTCTATATTTTGCACAACAAAATGGTAATAAAAAGCTAACCTTGCAGCTTGCTCTGAGAAATGCCTGCCTGGTTGACGCTGTCTAAGAAGATGCAGATCCCCACCACTGCAAAACTCCATAAGTAGACAAGAAAACTTCTCTGTTTCAAAATGGGAATAAAGGGTTGGAAGAAACGGATGATCCAATAAAGCCAAGATTTCCCTCTCAGTTTGAGCTCTAACCAATTTTTTCCTACCAGCCAACATCCCTTTATCCATAACCTTCATGGCAAACAAACACCCCATCCCTCTTAACTCTGCCAAGTAAACACTCCCAATGTCACCAAATCCCAGTTTCTTCAACAGCCTAAAATGTCCCAAACCTAACTCCCCACTATCTTTAGCCATTACAGATTGTATAGCATCCCACCTGATATCATTACCCTTATGGGGCTTTGAAGAACAATAGCTTCTAAAACTAGACTCATTTACCCCCATGCCATTGCCATTATTAGAATAACTAGCAGAACTAAAACTACTCTTGCCACTTTCCTCACTTTTATTCAATTCAAGATTCTCCTCCTCCTCGTCCTCGTCCTCATCCTCATCCATTCTTTTCTCCACAAACTCATCAGCACTCCATTTACTGAAGCAACTAGTACTACTGGTAGTATTATCGGAAACAGTAATGGTACTTCTACTACTACAAAATTCTAGACTGGTACTGCTGCTATTGATACTAAGGTCCTGAAAACAACTACTACTAACCTTGAGAGAATTGACATCAACATCAATGGGGTCATGATCCATTATTGGTTTGCTCATGGTTTGATGGGACACGAGTAAATTGGTACAACTGTTTGATGAAATGTCTCAAAGACTAAAACTTTTTTTAAAAAAATTAAAAAGGAGTTTAAAAGTAAGTGCAAAGGGAGGGAATTGGAAAGGAAGAAGCAGAAGAAATGGGTTATGGTCAAAATGGGGTTTTTGGGGACGTCGAGGTGGTCAAATAAGGAACGAGAGAGATGCGGGCAGACATGGGGGACTTAAAAAGGGATGACGATGATGGGTTCAAATTTGAAACGTTAGTGTGCGATTATTGTGGAGGGAGGTGAGTTGTCCAATGAGAGACTTGGATTTTGGGGTTTTGGGGTTTTGAGTCTTTTAAATAAACAGCTTAGGGACAAATTAAAATAGGCCCCCAACCATCTTGTATTTATTTCCACGTAAAATTATGGAGAGAGAAATTGTAGTTTTTGTGTATTATATATATATATATTTGTGTGTGTTGGTGAGAGTTACGAGGGGACAAAGGCCAACCAAATCTTTCCTTGTGAACAACTTACCGATATATTTCGATTTTATTTATAAAATAACAATTTTAAAAATTCTGAACGCGTAAATAAGTTGATATGAAACTTTTTTCGATTATATGATAAAACAATCCGTATTAATATATGTAATTGCTTAAAAAGGTACATTTAGTTTTTGTGAGGTTCATTAATATTTATTATTTTTCATTAATATTATGGACTTACAAAGAGAAATTAGTAGTTGAGTATTATATATATATATATATATATATTTTAACGTATTATAATTATTTACCTCTAACCAATTTAGTCATTCGATAAAAAAAGCATTTCTTTAATTAATAATTTATATTTTTTTAAAAAAAAATTAATATTAATAACGTGTTTTTACTATTATGTGAGACCAATAACTTATTTATTAATCACATTTAATGTAACATGTTGTATCTCCAAAAACACAAATGAAGTTAATTTCTTCATTAAAAGCAAATCTATTTATATTTTCTTCTATTAAAAAAAAATCCTTATTACTAAACAAGTCAAATAATATCTTCTTCTTCTTCTTCTTCTTCTTTTTTTTTTTTCTAAAAAAAAAAAAAAATTTAAATTGTGTAATAGCGTAAGAAAAAAAAAAAAAAAGCTTGATACTCTGCGCTGCTCATGGAAACACTTTGAGAAGATGATTTTGATTCCTATTATTAAATGAAGATAATGAAATTTGAATTTGAAAAATACCTAATCTTGCATGAAATCCGTTGACTGGTGTCTGGTGGTTCTTTCCCACAAAATCTCAGTGTGTCGTATTGGCTAATAATAATAAAATCCAAATAATACATTTACGTGCTGCATGCAAGAATCTCATAAATAAACTGAAAAAAAAAAAAAAAAAAAACACTCTCCATTATTTTAGAGGACGTGGTAGGTAGTTGAGACTGAACATAGTTTATTTAGGAGTTAATTAATCTTGTATTAATTTGAAAATTTGAATGGTTTATATAACTTAATCTGTAGTGGTTGAAAGTTTGAAAATTAATCTTGCTATTTTAGGATAGTTAATTATGATCTGAGATCGGATCATCCCGTTCTTTTTTATAACTACTAATAATTAACTCCATTTGCTAAGAAATCAAATGCTGTATATATATATATATATATGGTATCTGATGGGTGGGTGGCTGAACTGGAATTAATAATAGTTTTAAAATTAGAAGTTTGAACAATTAGATCTGATATGCTATTCATTTTTTCTCAATTATTGCAAACATATATATATATATATATATATATCACCCTGTATATAATCAGAGACTCACCCCCACTCAAATTATAGCAAACTCAGATACTCTGACAACAAAAGAAAATAAACACCCTTACCCCCCAAAACTAGAGACGGAAAAAAAGAACAGGGTAATTTGCTTGATTTCCCAGCAAATAATATTTGACAGATGGATGAATTTGAATGTGTTTCTTGAGGGTTTTGTTTTTTTCCCTCCTACTCGAAGCAATTAATTAAGGTAGAAGATCAATTCTTCAATGCCACCTAGCTACCTAGCTATAGTATATACATCACACACACACACACACACAGATATATATATAGATGTATTCTATATGTAATGAATTGACCTAAGAAGCTAATGGAATTTTGCTTATAATCGATCTTTCTTCACCATAAAGAATGTAAACTTGGAGTGCAATCAAAGAAGAGTCCTTACTTAATTAACTAAAATAATTTGGTAACTAATTAAACTATATTTAAAGTAAAACTTCATTCATCTGAAGTAAGATCCCTTCCCTCTTCTATACCACAATGAACTTCCCAAACACATTTTCAGCTTTCTTTCTCCTCCTCGTTTGGCACAGCCTCTCTTCTGGTAATTTCATTTTATATATATACATATTGCAGTAAAACTGTTATGAATTGAATTATATATTTTATAAATGTATGCAGGAAATCATGATATAGTGGTAAATGCATGCACATTTTACGTAAGTAACAAATGCCCATTTCCAATATGGCCTGCAACTGCCCCAAACCAGGGCCATCCGGTAATAGCAAACGGTGGATTCTATCTTCCGCCTGGAAAAACCCGAAGAATATCTCAGGTTCCGGGAGACTGGAGCGGCCGGTTATGGGCAAGAACAGGCTGCACCGACTTCGATCCCAATTCTAACAACAACAACAAGGCTGCCTGCGAAACCGGTGACTGCGGTGGCAAACTCGAGTGCAACGGATTAATCGGTCTTCCTCCGGTAACACTAGTTCAATTCGCTTTACAGGTGGATAAAAGACAGCCAAGTTTCTACGACGTGAGTCTAGTAGATGGGTATAATCTCCCGGTATCCGTAACCTCAAGACCCGGATCCGAATCTAAATGTTACATAGGAAGTTGCGTCAAGAATTTAAAGAACATTTGTCCAGGAGAGCTTGAGGTTCGGAACAGAAGAGGAGAAGTGGTGGCTTGTAAAAGCGCATGCTTGGCATTCGATCTTGATTCTTTCTGTTGTAGGAATGAATACGGGAGCCCGGAGAAATGCAAACCTAATATTTACTCTAAGTTGTTCAAGAATGCTTGTCCGTATTATTACAGTTATGCTTTCGATACGCCGCCGCCTCTTGTTAATTGTAAAGCTGATGAGTACGTCATCACTTTTTGCCCAGATAATTGGGGCTCTGATCTTGCTGCTGCTGCTGCATAATATGCTTGCTTACATTAATTAGAGTGCTAATTAATTGTACGTATAGCAGTGTATGGTGTACCACTTGACTCATTGTTTTGTCTAAATAAATGATATGATAATGCAAATATAACTTATTATTTTTTTTAGAAATATTGTTTTTTTTTTTCCTGTTAAAGAAAAAAAGGAAGAAAAGACATTGAGATTAAGAGTAGATTAGAGACCCAAATATGGAGATTATGGGCAGAAAGCCCAGTAAACTTAATCAAAGCGACAGGTGGTTGTGAATATTATGTGAAAACTACGGGACTGAACACGAGAACTACTGATCCATTTACAAGCCCAGGCCCATTAATAAATAGGGTTTAATAACTCAATGGGTGCCGTTGGATTTAGGGTTTTAGAATGATCTGGAAGTCAGATTTGAGCCATTATAAAACGCAGCGGAGCCTCTACGTTTCTCATTGCTCTGCTCCTGCATTTCCTGATCCTCCAATTCACCTTACTTTCTGTCTGTATATTATCTTTTCTTACTCTATTACATAATTTACAAGTTTGGTGTCGAAATCATTTGATGAGATTGAAACTGCAACAATATGAATCGTATACACCATGATTCACTGTATTTAAGTCTCTGATGATTTTTTTTCAATTTTCATCTTATTTTCTAAATTTCTCCTTTTCATCGTTTCTGTCGTTTTATTTCCGTCATGAATATTTATCATCATCATATCTAGAGAAGAAATAATTGTCATGGAGGGATGTGATGATAAAAATTGGTCCGTGTTTCCGAATTGTCTTTGTGTAGATAACACAAGCACTCTCTGATCCCTTCTCGTTTTGTTCTTAAAATGGTTTATACTTTTTATTTTATTTTATTTTAATTTGAGCCCTAATTTGTCGTCGATCTCTTAGCGGCTCTGTGATCGCTTGCCTCTTTTTGGGCACTATACGCTATTCTGATTATTGAATCTGAGAGATAAATTTCGAGTATGAGAGCTGCATTTTTTCTCAAAAAAAAAAAAGTGTTTTCTGCGTTTGAAAATTTTATTCTACTTTCTGCGGTGATGAACCATGAAATAACAATTCACATGTCAGACTTTAGAGATTTCGTGCAGAAATCTATGAGAATAAAATTTCATGTATCCTGAGCAGAATTTCCTTTTATTTGGTCGTTTTATGAATGAGGTCTGTTTATTTGAAATATATTTAATTGAAAAGGCTTTGAAATCCAAGAACTAACATGTGAATCGAATTCCGGCTTCAACTAGTCTATTTACTTGCTAGTTACTATTTTTTTCTGGTGTTAAATAAAATTTTCAGTATCTATCCAAAGAAAAAATATATATTTCTATTAATGAAAAAAAATTATTAGTGAACATTTTAAATATTTTCAAAATGAAAATATGATAAAACCTAAATTTCTAAAATTAAAAGTCAGTCGGTAAGGATCTTTGATAACCCTAGCCATTATAAAAGGTGCGCTCGGATTGGTACTAACGCAAAAAAAGAACATTATAAATAAATGTAATTTTACATTTTTAATTATAAATTTTTTATAAAACAAAAATGTTTTAAATGAAATGAACATTAGTTAATTTTTATTAATATTATATGTATAGATGATTTAAATATATTATTTTGATTTATAGTAAATATGCAAATCTAAGGATTTTACTATGATTAAATTGGTAAACCATTGATGGAGAGGTGGGTTTCTTCTTTTTCCTATTTTATAGTGGTCCCCCCTGGAAAAATTGCTGATATGGGCTGAAAATTTGATAATATAAATTATAAAATTAAATATTTTAGATTTAAAATATATAATTAATTAAATTTAATATTTCTGTTAAAACTAAATATTATAGTGCATATAAATACAAATATTATTTGTAATACATAGTGCTGGATTTAATATTCTATTGACTCATTTGCATACAGTTACCCACATTTTCTAATTCAGTTTTAAGAATACATGCAATTTTCTCATCGTATTCAATCTCAATTTTTAATATTTTTTAATTTTTTTTTTTTTTTTTTTTTTTTTTTTTTTTTTTTTTCAATCATCTACTTATTTACTTGAAAATAATGACAGTTTAATTTATTTTTTATGTATATATATTATTTTGAAATAATAAAAAAATCATATACACACTAAATATAAAAAAAATCATTTACTACAATATTTTCTAGTAAACATGTTGTTCAAAATGCATGCATGCATACATTAACTTTTTGGCATTCATTTTTATCTTTATTTGCTTTCTTTTCCAGTTTCTGGTACAAAGGCTTTAAGATATTCATGATGTCTTTAAATTGTTTCATTATTAATAAAATTTTTTTTTTTCACTCATGTTGGTCACAATGTTTAGAACTTTGTGACACTGGTAGGATTTTTAGATTAATCTAATTTTTGTATTAGATTTTTTTTTCAGTTTTTCATAAAAATATGTATTTTTTTTTTTTAAAAAAATTATCTATTTAAGATTTTATAAAACTTAAACATTGTTTCTTCTCCAAATATAACAATTATATTTATACTCATGTAGTTAGAATTTTTAAAATTTAAGCACCCAATCTTGTTTTGATCATCTTGGTGGATCTCTATTTATATTACTCCACCTCCTCAATGAATAGTAGAGATTGATTTGATTCAAGTGTGTAGATTAGTTTCTTTAGAATTCTTTACACTTCTCTTCACATTATAGGAAACTCTTCTCCCTTCCATATGGAGGGATCCCAACAGATGACACCATAGATTTAGACAGAATATATGTTATTTTTTTCTTTTATGTATCTCTAAATTTATTTAGGGTTTTCTTTGACTCACCTAAATTTTTTAAGTTGAGTTTACCTTCTGCACCATTTAGTTTGAAATTGGTGTTTTGTATTTTCGTGAATGATTTTAGTCATTCACTTTTGTAATGTTTTTATTTTAATGAATATTCCATTTATAAAATTTTAAAAAAAAGAAAGTCATTAAATCCTAAAACGTGGAAGAAGTCTACACGAAGAAATAATTTCCGTGTTCTATGTTTTTTTTTAGTTACTAAAAATTACTTGTAAGTCATTCACAACTAAAAAGTTACTAGTAAAATAGATAAAATCTATACTTCAATTTTTTATATTAACAATACATGTGTATATATATAAGCAGACAAATAAAGATAATGTAGATTTAACAAAAATTGAGACTTTTTACTGACTTGGCTATTGGATGCATTGCCTTAGGTCTGAAATTCTCACTAGATAAAAGAGATAACCTGATAAAAAAAAAAAAAAAAAAAAGAGTCCAATTAGGAATGATCAATCTCATATTAAGTTAGATTGAAAAATATATTACGCAGCATTATTATAAAATGCCATTGGGTGTGAATTTGAAATATTAAAAATTATAAAGTACTGCAACTGAGGTAGTAAAAAATTAACAAAAAATTTATACTCAATTTTGCTTCTTCATCCTACATAGAATTACGTCGGGCTTCTCATCCATTATTAATATATATATTTTTAAAATAAAATAAAAAATAATTATCAAAAAGTTAATCATTTTCTTTTATCTTAATATCGTGATATGCATATTTTTTTTTTTTTTAAGCGTGATCTACATAATTACTTTTTCTATATAAATTTAATTTTTTAAAGTAATTGAACCATATTTTAATTTTATAAAACTTCATGAATATTGTAATATTTTTAAAAATATTCATAATATTTAATAAATATTTGGATTTATATATTTGGTGTGTTACACCCGTGATTGAGGTGGTTCTGCTTCCCACTCCTACCGTGGACCATATGTTTTTTTTTTTTTTTTTTTGGGTTAGAACATCTGTTATCTAGATTCATTATAACTTTAATTAATTTAAATTTAGTTCAAATTATACCCGTAAAATTTAATTATTACTCGGTAAGGTGAGAACTTAGGCTTTTGCTCAATCAGAATAATGGGCTTTTTTAGATCCGTCATCATTTTGAATAATCCAAAATTAACTCGAGTTGGGTTAGTAGAGTTGGACTCCTAAATTAGAAGGTCGCACTCTAATAATCCGCCTACTTATTTTCAAAGAATTACTGGCATATACATTTTTAAAAACACCACAAGGCCCGATATCTTTTTCTATTTTCTCTATTTTGTGTTCCTATGCTAAAGCCCAGCCCATGTGGTATAAACAAGTTTGTAGTCTTTTTGGGTTTTTTTTATTAATAACTCTCCTTATTAGCCCAAAAAAAAACAAAAAAAAAAAAAAAAAAAGAAGAAGAAAAAACTAAAGGGTGCCGTTGGATTTAGGGTTTTAGAATGATCTGGAAGTCAGATGTGAGCCATTAATATAAAACGCAGCGGAGCCTTTATGTTTCTCATTGCTCTTCTCTTGCATTTCCTGATCTTCTAATTAATTCACTTTACTTTCAGTGTGTATATTATTATCTTTTCTTACGTTATTACATAATTTACAAGTTTGGTGTCGAAATCATTTGATGAGATTGAAACTGCAACAATATGAATCGTATGCTCCATGATTCATTGTATTTAAGTCTCTGATGATTTTTTTTTTTTTAAAAAAAATTTTCAGCTTATTTTCTAAATTTCTGTGTTTCATTGTTCTTGTCATGGAGGGATGTGATGATAAAAATTGGTCCGTGTTTCCGAATTGTCTTTGTGTAGATAACACAAGCACTCTCTGATCCCTTCTCGTTTTGTTCTTAAAATGGTTTATGCTTTTTATTTTATTTTATTTTAATTTGAGCCCTAATTTGTCGTCGGATCTCTTAGCGGCTCTGTGATCGCTTGCCTCTTTTTGGGCACTATACGCTATTCTGATTATTGAATTCTGAGCGATAAATTTCGAGTATGAGAGCTGCTATTTTTTTTTTTGGTTTCCCATGGTTGATATTTTCTTTCTACTTCCTGCGGTGAAGAACCATGAATGAAAATTCGCATAAAATTTTGTTTCCTGAACAAAATTCCCTACACATAATCACGCTCTTTAGGATTTGAACCTACGACATTGGGTTTTGGAGATCCACGTTCTACCGAACTGAACTAAGAGCGCTTTCTTCTATGAATAGATAAGACTGTAAAAAAAAAGATTACCCCATTTATTTTGGATGCATAGTATTATTGAAATATTATGCTCAATTTAAATCGATCTCAGACGATCCCTCGTTACTCCTTAAAGTAGCAGTAATAGGTGCTTGGTTTTATGAATTTTGAGATATCATTGGCCTTAACCTTGTCGATGGCTGATTAGGTGCTTATTTGGAAATCTACTTTTGGGTATAGAAATTAAAAAAGAAGGAAATATACTTAACATTACATATAATTGTGATTTGTGACAAGGAAATCTGATTCATTTTAATGATAACTTTAGCAATAGAGATATCATTTTATTTGATTGGAGTCCATGTGTAAAAACTATTTGGTAGATAAATGAATTTATCTACATTTTATAAAAATAAATAAATAAAAAGATAATATTGACTCTAATCAAATAAAAACTCTTTTAATAAAATTAAATGCATTTATAAAAAAAATATATATACACATTCTCTTATTTAAACCATTATAAAATCTATTCAATCTATTTTCTTTAAGCAAATCTAAAGATGAAATTGGTTGAGGCGTAGTTCATGTCACTAGATTAATTTTAAAAACCCCCCCCAGGCGGATGAAATTGGGTAGTTAGACTGTTTGTCTGATTTGGCTGCTCTACTATTGTAGTTGTACAGTTTCTCATTATATTTTCAATATATAATCTCATATTTTCAGAAAAAAAAAGAGAAAAAAAAAAAGATGAAATTGGTAAGTCCACCATGATTACTCGGAGACTGGCTAGAAATCCATCCTGTCATTGAAGACATTGATTGTTCTCTGGAACTGACCAGCGGACGATGAAGAGAAGAAGAAGACCAAGATAATTGAAATATCTTATGATTTGATTCAATAATTAATGACCAAGAAAAATTGTTGACTTCTTCTAGCATGCATGCTAATTCTTCCTGGTCTTTGTCCTTTTTTTTTATTTAATTTATAATAAAAATTGCTTAATTAATTAAGGGTCAAATATTTGTGTTTAATCATTCAAACATATGACTATGTCGACTTAGTTAGTTTCCACCTGTTCACACACTGTAAAGAACTATCTGGCTTGTGTTTCTAGACGGTCATTGGCACTACCAAGACTCAAAGAAAAGAACAGTCTTAGCAATTTAGAAAAAAGCAATATAGACTGAAGAAAAGTATTTGAAATAGTTCCTTTTGTTTTTCCCCCCTCAATAACGAAAGGAAAGTGATATGTATATATATATATATATATATATATGTAGAGAGAGAGAGGAGATAGCATAAGTAAGAAAAATGTGAGATGGAAAGCAGTAAGGAGAAGTTAAGGGACTTCTGTCGCAGGAGAAATGGCGCCAGCCTTGTTTTAAGTAGTGGCATGCACCATTTCTCCTGTAACAGAACACCCTGCATAACTTCTTTATTTCTCATCCTTCAGTGTTCAAAAGCTCTCCTAAAGAGGAGAATGAGGGTGAAGAAAAGCTTCCACTAAGGTAATTTATTATTATTATTATTATTGTTTAATGTCGTTTAAATCGAATTAAATAAACAGATGGAAGAAAAAAAAAAGAGAATGATTGAACAAATGAAGTATGTGTGATATTGTGAAGATATATAATACATTGATTGAAGAAGAGGCAGAAAGAAAAACAGCAGTATTCTAAAGCTAACTAATGCCTCTCTCGATTCGACACTGTGGCACTGAAAGAAACCATACATTTGGAGCAATAACAATAATAATAATGAGTATTCTTCTTCAGCTCACTCTTTTAAAACTTCATCACCAAAACCCTCCTCCTCAATCTCTCTTGCTTCCATCATCACCAACTAACTGCCCGTGAGAACGATAACAATTGAAGTCCGGATCATCACAGGTCAGGCCCCCATACTCTATCTATCATATCTATATATATATATATATATTATATTTATAAAATATAGGTAAAACTGGATGTGACCACTTCTTGATACCAGCACACCACTGCTGCTATTCTAGAAGCTGAGGAGGGCTCTGTAACCCTGTGCACACCTAAGCTTTTCTTCATTATTGCCATTATGCCCTACTTTCCGGTATAAAAAGCACAAGTGACACAAAAATTTTCACTTTTTAACAGACTGACCGACTGACTCTATTGGATGCATTGCCTTGGTCGGAAATTCTCACTAGATAAAAGGAAGGTTATCAGTTTTCCCAGTCTCTTTGCACCAGTTGTAGGCTTCAGCACTGTGATATTACCAACACTAGAACATGGATCTGTACCATTTTCCCCGCTTCCTGTGCACCACCCACCGGGGACAATCATCCCTTTACCACGCAACAAGAGTTCAGAATCAATTCTGTCAAGTACAGGATCATCTTGATGAAACTTTCTAGCGAATGGAGCATTACTATCAACCATCCGTTGCATGTCATCAACGGTGAGGTAATGAGGGTGCTGCTTGGGAGGGTTATCCCATGAAATGAAGTGAAGATCACTATTCACAGTAGTATTAAGGAATTCCTGAGCATTGCAAATGACTGTGTGGAAATAGCCTTCTGGGGAGGAAATGAAGTTCGCATAGTACATGAGGACTGTTCGTGGCAAGTTGTTCCATCCCCATATGCAGAAGTCAACAAAAGGACGAGAAAGTGCCATCCATGCAGATCCTGTAGAACAAAAGGTGTGTAAGTTTACAATGGCATCACGGAGGCCATTTGAAATAGTATTCCTAAACACTTGGCATAGGGTTCTAATACCAAAATTTGAGAAAATATTCTACTTTTTCAAATCTCTACATGTATAATGCACAACATTCTGCCAACAAGCTCTCACATGCTTTCCAACTTTACAAAATAAGAGGAAAACTTTGCTTCACAAAATTCAGATACTAAATCTCAGGCTAATTATGGAAGCACTACAAGAGAACTAATAATGAGTCTTATGTTCATTCTTGCACAACAGATTTTCCAAGTAACTAAAATAAAATAGGTCATGCACATTCCCAATGCAAGGAGTTAAGAGAATAAGAACCTACAGACAAAAATGACAGCAAAAATCTAGACAAAATGGAGACATGAGACAGCAAAATAAACACATGATGCAGAATTTTAGGGACTCAATTATCTTTTAAACAATGTATCAGCAATTCTGTGAATTCCTAAAAATTTGACTACTCTTTCATATCCTTGGAGGATCTTAATACCTATAAGGGTAAGACATTCTTACTTCCATTGGCTGCATATATCTCATAAGATGCTATAGATCTCAATTCTTCATTCAAGCGAACAAGTTAACAATAAAAGGAAACAAATACAGATTTGCAAACAAGAAGGCACTGATAGAATGTGAATTTGCCAGCTGACATATTCCTTGTTTAGTTTTGTCTTCTTCTTCCTGCCAACCAACCCACTACATGGAGAGAAAGGCAGCAGGAAAAAGTTTCCATTCTTACAATTTCAACTTGCTTTAACAGCACCTCCCACCCGACCCAAAGCCAAAAATAGAGGGGATGTTTTCCCTTTTAGGAAAACACTACTCTCCATTGAAGCATGTGCTTTGGATTTCCAACAATGCAAACTACGAAGGAGGGAGTTAAACCTAAAAAACCAAATCAAAATACCAAAATGTTCTATAACATTTACGCTGATCTGCTTTCGTGTTCATATATTTTGTCTAAGATATGCCAAGTGTTGAAGTCTCAGATCTCATTGATCTACTCCTAATCCTGAATACCAATTCAATACTTTTTTAAGGAAATAGGAATTAGACGGTTTGACTCGAAATGATACAAAGAGGGCATTAATTAACAGCAGGAAGAAACCCATAAAATTGTATTTGTTGGTATCTAAGGGGCAATTAATTGACTGAGCAAACAGCCAGTTGTAATTGCAGCCCATCTCCCCAACAAAATTAGCATCACAATTGTCAATAATCAAATAACAAAACCTAGTCATCCCGCATGCATGAAGAATTTTCTTATTAGTCCTCCATTGGTCATATGAAAAGCACATTAAATATCAAGATGGTTAATTCAATAGCCCTAATCTGAAAAGAAATTGAAATAAGAACAGAAAGCGCACAAATAATAATGATACTAATAACAAAAAATAAATAAATAAACAACTTACTATCTAGTTTTACTTGCACAACTATGGAAACCAAAGTAAAAAGGGAAAAAAAAAAGGACAAGTTTGCTGCTACCGGGAATCCCAAGTATCCCAAAATGCAAGTAAACCAAATATGCAATGGAACAGATACTTTCCATATGTGGGTTTAATTGCAATTAAAAATGGGGACATTCTATTAGTAGACTTCAAGAAAAAAAAAAAAAAAAAAAAAGGAAAGCTCTATAAGCTACAGTTACTCCAATAATTGGTGCCAAAAATAAGACCTGTAAAGAGCTTGAAGGCCGTGGGCACACTTCTTCTCTGTGTAATCCAGAAAACGTCAGATTTCTTAGACATGTACAACCCGGGATCAATGATTATTGGCTTTGCTCTTTGAAATCTGCATAGTTAAGATAAGCAATCAAAACTTCCAATTCGTTAACAAACATTCAAATTAAAAGAAAAAGGTGAAAACTAAAACGAATCACTCACTCTTTCCACCCAATATTACTGGTATGATCAATGAAATTAAGATCCCGTGGTAAATTCGAAAATGCGTGGAGCAGATCTGTTCCATCAAAACAAATCTCAATCTGATTAATCTATTGAAGCAAATCCAGAAAAATAAAATAAATAAATCATCAGAAAAACCAAACTCTAAAGTCGAAATGAACCTACCATCTTGCGTAACAAGGGGATAATCCGAAGCACTGAGATTGATAAACCAGTCCCAATCACCACCTTCCTTAAGCAATATAGCGGCGGCGTGGAGAGTGTTGGCCACCATAGTGGGTCCACGGTAGGTGACCAGATTGGCCTTGATGATCATCCTGACATTATTAAATTTCGTAAAGATGGGATGACTAACAACGAAGTTGCGCAAATCGAGCCGTTCCTCCGGCGAGGATTCGGCATCCAGATGAACGACGTACTGGTTATTGGGATGGTAAAGGGCTAATAGAGTGCGCTTGAGCATATTGCCATCCCCAGCAGAACCGGAAATAAGATAAGCAAACCGCGGCGGAGGAGGCCCCGACGAAATGGGAAGATGGTGAAGCTTAGATTCAACAAATATGGAGGCGGCGGAAGCGGTGGTGTAATACCGATAAAGAGGGAAAAGAGGGGTGCCGTCCGGTGAGGTTAAGGTTGTAAGAAAAAGAAGAAACAGAGAAACAATGGAACCTATTGCCAGAGGAAAGATCCATTTCCGCTCCATTGTCTGCGGATGTCTTAGGTGTAGATAATAGTTCTTTAGCTTCTTCATCTTTCCCTATAAATGAGAAAAAAAAAAAAAAAAAAAACCTCCCTTTAACCCAACAGACTCCCACCCACTGAACAATGAAGATTCGGAAATGGAGCTGTATTACAAACAGTTGTGAGAAAACTGAATCAGAATTCTTGAGATTTCTTTCTTAAGGGCTGTTTTCCGAAGGAAAAGCATAGTGTAATTTCGAAGAGAGAGAGAGAGAGAGAGAAAAATTTCTTTTTTTTTTTTTTTTTTTTTTTTTTTTTGTTTTGGCTTCAGAGCAGGTTGGGTTGGAGTAAGGCTTTTATTTATTTTTAAAATAAACCGCTTTTATTTGAGTATGTGTGATTTTGAAGTCTTCTGATGATTAGGGCACCAGCCGACAGGCTGTAAGCAAAATGAGATCATTTTTAGAGTATTTTGGTACAATTTTTTTTTTAAAAAATATATTTTAACAAAATATTAATAAAGTTATTAATATTATTTTGTTTCATCAAAATTTTTATTATTTTTTCTAAAATATTTAAATAAAAAATATAAGATATTAATTAAATTGAAAGGTATTTTATTTTTATTAAAATTTTAGATACTGATTTAGAAGATATTTTACAAGACGAATATTGGTTAAATTATCTGAAATCATAATATTGTCTAAAAGTAAAAGTATAAGATTGTAGTTGGATAATTATTAATTTTTACGTATATTTGATTGGCTATTGACACACGTAACTCAACTTATATATATCTTTAATAACCTAATAATTACATAACGTAATAACTAATTCTTGAAAGATGAAAACTCCTTGTTTTTATAAAATTAACATTGGTTTTTTTTAAAAAAAAAAAATAAATTTATTGTATAAATATACCCTAATGATACTGTTAAATCAATCTCCAATTTGGAAAGAACAAAAAAAAAAAGTGTTTATTGCATTTGAAGAATTTGGAAAGTAATAAATACTCAAAGAAAAAAACCTAATTAGGTCGAAGAAGAAGTGAAATTGTTAAGGAAATATTAATGATCCATGTTTTAAATTCTGCATTAAATATGAAAAAATGTTAAATTATTTGGTTAATTGTCTCATCCAATAAGGTGCATACAAATCAGCAAACGGAGTCAGTAACGAGACCCACACAAACACTCGTACCGGAAAAAAAATTTGTTTGGGAAATAATTACTACTAGTATTTATAGTCTCCTGGACTTTCTTCCTCCATCACCGCCCCGACTTGCAATTCATTACGTGAGTTTTTTTTTTTTTTTTTTTTCTCTTCCTTCTTTTATTTTTTCTCAAATTAAACTAAATTATCACCGAAGAATAAATGGCCGATGCACCCAACTGTTTCTGCTTTTTTTTTTTTTAAATTAACGTCAATTTTCAACTTTATTACATCATAAGAATATTTTTATGTTTGACACGTATTAAATACATAAATATAGACATGCTGATATTTTCTATTATCGAACACTCCTTTTTCCAACGTTAAAAAAAAAAATTTTTTATTTTTATAATTTTAATTATTTCATTGCTTATCAATCTATTCAACTGTGAAAAAACAAAACATTAAAATTAATTAAAAAAATCAATATATTCAATTAATAGAATATTAATTCACATATTCTTAATACATTATTATTTATTTTAATTATTTCTTAAAGTATAATAAACTTAAAAAAAAAAAAAAAAAAAAATAAAAAAATTTTCAAACCCAAAGTTTAACAATTTTCAAACAAAAAAAAGTTAATTACAAATATAAAAACTTAAATTAAATCAGATATAATTTAATAAGTTATCATATTCATGGTTTTTTATTACATTTATAAATGAGGTTATTAATATTTGGGTTTCCAACAAAATTAATAAGACCTAGCAGTGTTAGCAAGAAATTCAACAGTCAGTACAAAATCAAGCAATTGGTATTGTAATTGAGGTTATTTACTTTCGTCTTGTAATTGTTTGTGTGCTTTTTCAAGCCACAACAAGTTACAAAAAATATAATTACAATTATTTAGGACCCCAAAGGATAAATCAGATATAATTTAATAAGTTATACATATTCTTTTTTTTTTTTGTAAAAATAATTAACTAAAAATAATTTTTTTAAAATTTAGATAATAATAAATAAAATATTAAAAAAAAATTAAAAAAAAAAAGAGTATTTTATCATATATAAAACCGTTTATGATACGGATCTTATACGGAAAATGAGGTGGTGGATCCTTATCTAAAAGTTGTCACCGACATCCTCTAAACTTTTTCTTACCCACCACTCACTTAAACATTTATTACTATTTACTACTTAATAGTACTTAATATTATTTTTTTAAATTTAACAAATTTTTCCAACAAAGGGAACCAAAAAATAAAGAAATCCCTTTGTGTCTGGGGGTTCCCCCTCGCCGGGGACACCCCCCCCCCCCCCCCCCCCCCCCCCCCCCAAACCCCCCCCAAAAAATTTTCATTAATTACCAAAAATATATTTTCATTTTCATTTTTTCCTTTTTTTTTTAATATATAGTTTTTTAAATTTTTAAAATTTTGAAATTAAACAACAACCTATAATTCACAACATTTAAAATTTTATCTATTTGAATAATTATCCGATTTAATATTTTAATAATTTTTAATAATTACGTGTTGATTTTAAATGTCTATTTTGTTTTTTTTTAAAAAAAATAAAAAAATAAAATTGGAATTCAATATTAGGGCTAACACAAACAATAAAAATGATTAAATAATTAAACTAGAATTTGGATAAATACGTTCAAGCTAGATTGAGGCGGAAATTTTTTCATAAATAAACGGTTATTTTGGGGGGGGAAAAAGTTCTAAAATAATTGCACATGATTGATTTTTCCCGCTCTATCTTGCGGAATGAATTGTTCTGGGACCGTGCACTACCATGTCCTTCTTCCTTCTTCTTCCCTGCGAAATGAAACCAGAATTTCTTCATATTTTGGATTGTTGGAGAAGAGACGTAGTAGTAAGAGGTTCCCCTGCGGTTTTAAATGCTTTGCGCTCTCCCTGTCTTCCTCTGCCAAAGATGTCTGGCGAAGAAAGCCGTCCCAGTCTCAGCCGCACCACCAAAGTTACCGCCGCAAGCAAAACCATGGCGGTTTTTTGGATCGGGATGTAGACATGGAGGAATTGTTAACGTCTATTGGGCAGACCAGCGATGAGTATCAACTGTATGATCTAATGTCGCCGTACAAAGACAGAGCCCTCTCCATCCGATTCATGGTCAACCTCCTCTCGCGTGAATCCAATTGGCAACGTTCACTTGCGTTGCTTGATTGGATCAACGAGGAGGCCGCTTATACTCCTTCGGTGTTCGCGTACAATGTCGTGCTGCGGAACGTGCTCCGTTCTAAACAGTGGCAGTTGGCATATGGACTGTTCGATGAAATGCGGCAAAGAGGATTGTCCCCGGATAGGTACACATATTCTACGCTCATTACACAATTTGGTAAAGAAGGTCTATTTGATGATGCTTTATCGTGGCTCCAGAAGATGGAACATGATCGGGTCTCTGGTGATTTGGTTTTGTACAGTAATTTAATTGAGTTATCTCGTAAATTATGTGACTATTCCAAGGCTATTGCAATATTTTCAAGGTTAAAATTGTCAGGCATAAGACCTGATCTTGTTGCTTATAATACTATGATTAATGTGTTCGGAAAAGCTAAGCTTTTTCGCGAAGCACGGTCGTTGATTAAGGAGATGAGGTTGGCTGGAGTTATGCCTGATACTGTAAGTTATTCAACACTTGTTAGCATGTATGTTGAGAATCAGAAGTTTTTGGAGGCTTTGACAGTATTTGAGGAGATGAATGCGGTGAATTGTTCTTTAGATCTTACGACATGCAATGTCATGATTGACGTGTATGGGCAGCTTGACATGGCCCAGGAAGCAGATAGGCTGTTTTGGAGTATGAAGAAAATGGGGATTGAACCTAATGTGGTCAGTTACAATACACTTTTGAAGGTCTATGGGGAAGCGGAGCTTTTTGGGGAAGCAATACATTTGTTTAGATTGATGCAGAGGAAGGATATAGAGCAGAATGTTGTCACTTACAACACCATGATTAAGATTTATGGGAAGACACTTGAGCATGAGAAAGCTAATAATCTTATTAAAGAGATGAAGAGCAGAGGGATTGAGCCCAATCCCATTACTTACTCAACCATAATATCCATATGGGGCAAGGTCGGAAAATTGGATCGAGCTGCCATGCTATTCCAGAAGCTCCGTAGTTCTGGGTGTGAAATTGATCAAGTTCTCTATCAAACGATGATAGTTGTTTATGAGAAGGCTGGCTTGGTTGCTCATGCTAAGCGATTGCTCCATGAACTGAAACGCCCTGACAATGTTCCTAGGGATACAGCCATCACTATTCTTGCACGAGCTGGCCGAATAGAAGAAGCCACTTGGGTTTTCCGCCAGGCTTCTGACGCTGGAGAAATTAAGGATATTTCAGTTTACGTGTGCTTGATTGATCTATACTCTAGAAACAGGAAGCCTGCCAATGCCATTGAGGTGTTTGAGAAGATGAGAGAAGCAGGATATTTTCCAGATTCAAATGTTATCTCTCTGATCCTGAACGCTTATACCAAGTTGCAGGAGTTTGAGAAGGCAGATGCTTTATACAGGGAAATGTTGGAAAAAGGATGCGTCTTTTCCGATGATGTTCATTTTCAGATGCTGAGTCTTTATGGTGGAAGAAAAGATTTTATAATGGTCGAATTTCTCTTCGAAAAATTGAACTTGGATATGAATATTAACAAGAAAGAATTGCATCTTGTTGTTGCTAATGTATATGAAAGAGCAAATAAACCAAATGATGCATCTCGAATCATGAAAAGGTTGAGTGAGAGGAGAGAAAAACCCTAAGGTCATCATTGTCTTCTTCTTTGCATGTTTATATTTTATTGTACTCATTTTTCATATCCCCCATATTGTATACTTGTATCATGGTAGTGATTTTCTTGGGCAGAAACTATTATAGTACGTACTTGAAAATTCTGTAAATAGTGTAGTAGTAAGGGAGTCAACATTTGTACTTATACATATGTTGTTTTAGACCTAAAAAATACAAAAAAAAAAAAAAAAAAAAAAAAAAGAAAGATAAGAAGCCTCCTGTTACGTATTTTTTGATGTTGGTTGCTGAAATTCTCTGAAAGGTGACAGTGAACTGCCAAGAAGGCTTAAAAAAAAAAAAAAAAAAAAAAAAAAGTAAGATTGGTAAAATATTGGTAAGATTGATAGAAGAAAGTAAGAGAGTAATGCATACCTTGATTCACTGGTCTCTTTAATCTCCATGTAAGATTGGTTGTCAAAGGGCATTTCATTCTGGAAGTTCTGAAAAATGTTTGAAGGAGCAGTAAAATTATTAATACTATTGTTATTATTTCCATTTAAACCATAATATGTTTCGTTCTGGTCAAGATGAAGATGAAGATGGCTTTGATCATCATATTCTCCATCTGTACGAAAAAGGAATGGTATTTCACTGCCGAAAGATGGAGGTGTTTGTTGACTAGTAGCAGATAATTGCATATCGCTATTATTGAAGGTACCTAATTGTAAATTTGAAGAAAGAAGAGGAGAGGAAATATCTGAAGCAGGTATTGATCTTTCCGTTCTGTAAATATTTAATTGTTGATAAACATTCTGGAGTTCTTGTTCAGCTTCACTAATTTCATGCCAGAGTTGTGTTATGACTCCGACACAACCGTGAACGGGAAACCTTTCTCTCATGTCAGCTTCGAATTTAATAGACTTCATTGCTTCCTCTTTCTGATCTTCTCTTGCCGCCTGTTTTAATATCTTCACAATGTTTGCAACTCCAAACAGACGATGCGCATTCTGGAAAGCTTTGGTTTGACTCGCCGGAAAAAATGGCGCTAGAATACAATCTGACGAACACCTTCTCCTTTGGTACTTGCAAGCCGCACATGCCGGATTGTTGCCGCCTTTTACAGACATATCATTAAAAAGTGGAGCTCTTCCTTCTTTTTTTTTTTTTTTTTTTTTTTTTTTTTAATTCTATTTATCACATTACCTAGATCAAAGCATGGAGTTTCGGCAGAAAATATTATTCATCAGATTTCAGAATAATTTCAAAAAATTTACTTTGGTTGTGGTGAGGACTTATGGAAGTTTTGATCGTGTGTAACACGTGCAAAGAGAGAGAGGTGTATCAAAAGAGTGAATATGGACCTAGTAAAATAAATGGAATCCGATTCAAGAGGAGATTGTTTCAGAGTTTGACACGGGAAATACATACTTATATACATACATATTAATTACTGTATCTATTGAAAAATTAAAATTAAATTAAGTTTTAGCGTTAATTGTAAGCCTTAAAAAAAAAAAAAAAAAAAAAAATTAGAAAATATAGCAGTTGAATAAGATCATAACTTAATTTGATTTTTGAATAAATAACGAGTCAAACATTCCAAGATAATAATACCCTATCTTTTAGTTTCATAATTTCATTTTAAGTTAATATTTGAACAAAAAGATTAATTGAAAATTATATTATCTTATAATTTTATTTACTTTCTTTAGTTTTTTTGTAGCGCAGAAAGTAGAGAAAAATAATCATATTAACCAGAATCAAATCTAATAAAATGATAAAAAGTAAATGCAGAAAAACAAACCAGAAAACAAAGTTTTGACGGTGTAGATGGAAGAAACCAAATACTGATTGCAGAATCCAATTTCCCCAAATGAAGTTCTTGATCAGAATATTTTTGTATTGAAGTTTGCCAAAACAAGAATCAAGAAAAGAAAACAACGTGCAAGGATTTTTGTATTATAGATAAAAATATAAATTTCGTTACTCGGAAACTTTGTATAACATTTCTCTTATATAACATTTTGACAGTGGAAAAAATCTAAACAAAAAATAATATCTATTATACAAATATCCACTTTTAATAGTAACTACTAATCTAAATACATTTATAAAATATTTAAGATTTTTTTTTTTTATTTGATTTTCGATTTCTTAATCTAAATTCGACTCGGAGGATTGCACCGGAACGTTCAACTCTTATTTATGAAAAATCTCACTTAATCTATTAGATAAAACTCACAATAAGTATAAAACCAAGGCTTTAAATATTCAAGATATTTCTCATTCATCATCATTGCAGTATTCATTTGGTCTCACTTGTTCTCAACATTTATCTTAATTAACCCGGTAGCTTGAGAGAGTTGGTAAGTGGACTCCTAATGCTTCTTCCAGGGCGGATGATCGAGGTTTCAAATCCTCTTGGAGTGGCTAGCGCTCATGTTAAAAGCTCTGGGTCCCTCGAGTAAGAGTTGAACTCTACTAGCGCTCCGCATGCCGAGTCCAGATTAGTTTCACCGAAAATGTAGGGACACCGAACGCCCCAAGTGGATATTAACAAAAACATTTATCTTAATTTATTTTAAATTCAATTTGAAAAAAAAACAAACCTTTAAATTCTATGTAAGATTATATTTTCCAGGTATGATATATATATATATATATATATATATATATAATTATATTTGTTTAATAAAAAAAAAAAAATCAAAACAACATCAAATTTTATGTACATTTGTTCAAAACTTTATTTATTCATGTATTTATTTAAACACTGATGAACTTAAAAAGTAATTTTTGAAGTGTAACAATTAAAATTTTCAGATTTAAAAAATTCAAATTTGAAAATATATAGATTTCGACGAAAAACAAATAAATTCGAATAAGATGATAAGTTTTTTTTTTGTTAGTTAGTCAAGAACATAACTATAAACATTTTAACCAAGGGGAACCCCCGGGGGGGGGAAGCAAAAAAAAAAAAAACCATCAAAACATTAACTTGAGAGCTAGAGGCCGAAGGAAGTCTCACCGAAAAGGGGGACACCGGACACACCAAGTGGTAAAAAAAAAAAAAAAACTGTAAACATTTGAAAGATAAAAATACTTTAATTTATTATTATATTTTTTTTTGAAAAAAAGTAAAGTGGATATGCTTTCCAATCAATTCTTACATTATGAAGAGTCCGTATTGATAAACAAGACAAATTATTTGTGACCGTGGTAAATTAAAAAATAAATTAAAATTTTACATGTTTAATTATTTAAGATCAGAAAGAATTAAAATTTAAAGGAATTTTTAGACATAATATTATTTTTAAGTAAATCTAAAAATATATGCATATTTCAAATAATTAAATAAATTTAGATTATACACTACAACTGCAATGTTCAAAAAGAAAATTAATTAATTTAATTTCGAACAATGTTCATGTGAATTTTCACCAATGTTCATTTTTATATTTTAACCTAAAATGTTTTTTATTATAAAATCAATGATAAATGTATAATTTATATATTTTTCACAAATACAGTGAGTACTTCACTTTCTCAAAATAATAAATATAAAACAATATTTTTAAAAATTAATTATTATAAACAAAAAAATATTTTATTTTATTTGTATATAAATAATTTTTTTTTGTGATCACTATTTATTATAATAATATTGATCATTAAAATAATAAAAAAAAAGAGCTGTCTTGAGTGGTAGAGACGTACAAGGGCGATTAATCCAGTTAATGGTAAGGCTGCACTAACCTTCATTAACTCTTAGCATTTTAAGGCCAAATTTCACAACCACCTCGGGACATTCAACCCTTTCATTTTTCAAATAATAGTAATTCTGCACTAATTTTCATTAAATTTTACATTTTAAAACCAAATAAAATTTACACTTTAATAAAGGGCGATGATTAACCCTAAAACATGTACGTAAAAAGTTCTTATAACTTAAATGGAGTTAGATTCGAATCCCTATCGATTTGGGATCGGACTTTTCTCTCGCAAGGAACTAACTTGGCTCGAACACTAAAGCTTAAAGTCTCATAGTTTGAGACTCATCTAGAATATTTTTTACATAAAAAAAATGATGTTTTGGTAATTTATTATTTTAATTTTTTTTACTGAATATTTATGAAATAACATGAGATACAACCACAAAATTTTAAATCCTAAATGCAATCAATGACTGTTAATTTTAAACGAAAATAATTTACTCCGAAAATTTCGAAAAAGCTTTGCATATAAAGTAATAATAACAATGTAAATGCATTCGTTTCCGCTTCTTTTGGTTCTCTTCTCCTCCTTTGCTTTGAGGGTTGAGAGAACCAACAACCATACATTAAATCCTTAAAAAACTACTAATTTTGAATCTTGATCTTCTTATTATTCTTTAATTGTAATGTGTGGATTATGAAATCTATGGAGCTTTTGGGAATAGCGAAAACAATACGCTTGCGAACCCACAACGGAAAATATCTTGTTGCAGACGACGATGGAAAATCAGTATCCCAAGATCGTGATGGAGAAGCAAAACGAGCAAATTGGACAATTGAATTCAATTGTAATGAACAAAATATAGTGTATCTTAAAAGCTGCTATGGAAAATATTTGACTGCATCAAACAAACCGTTCATTCATAGGATAAACGGATTCAAGGTTGTTCAAACTCAACCGCAGAGATTGAATTCTTCTCACCAATGGGAGGTCGAAAGAGATGGAGTTCGTATAAGGCTCAGAACTCGTTACGGTCAGTTTTTACGTCCACGGAGCAGTAGTCTGTTGCTATGGCGGAGGAATTCGATTACGCATGAAGTTCCATTCAGGATGAGTTCTGGAAATCAACTTCTATGGGAGTTTGATGTTGTGGAGACTAATAATAATAATAATAATAATAATGGTGCTGCTGCAACTCACCACCGAGCCCAGTCTGATTCAGTGCTTACCAAATCAACATCTTCGCCATCACCCATTTTCTTGTACCTTTACTGTATGTGAGGTATCTGATTCGATTTGAATTTTTGACCATATTAGATGAGAGCCATCCATGCATTTGGTCTAAGATATATATATATATATATATATATATATTTTGCTCTGTCAGGTATTTTCATTAATTGTCTTACTTTTTGTTAATCAAAAGTTTTTATAATATATTGTTTTGGTTATAAATATCTCATGTCATATAATCATTAGAACTTTGAGTTTTTGTGTCCTAAAGCTTTCTTTAGATCTGTGCGTAATTAATTTATGTAATTTAGGAATATAATATATTTTGATTATATAAATTAAGACATATATTTTTCTCTACATTTCCTCTCCACTGCCATCACAACCCTCTCTTCTTGACCAAGAGAGGACTCATTTTCTCTTCTTTTATTTACGCATTAGTCTTTTTTTTTTTGTTTTTCTTTTAGTCAATTTCTTGATATTTTTATCACTTTTCACTCTCAAATGCAAAAATTTTATACCCAGTCACTATCTGAGCATTTTTCTCGATTTTTATCTTTTTCATAGACGGTCTTTAGAGTCTATGATCTGCTCAAAATTACAAAAATTGTTGTTTGAAAGAAAAAAATGAACTCGAGTACTTTTTGTATAACGTACTAAAATAAAGGATTCAACAACTTTTTGTATCTCGAGACAAAACAATGTATAAAAACAATTTTGAGAATAAAAAAGAAAAAGAAAAATTAATCCTATAAAAAATAAAACTAACATTAATAATAGTTTTCCCTCCAAAACATTGATATAGTCTTCGGAAGCCTATTCCAAAATGAAATCCAGAATTTATTACATCAACTTGTAAGTTTGGTGATTAACATACCACATTGTACGTTATGGTCAACATTTAGATAAATAAAATGGCCCAAATGAGGGTTGATTTATGTAAGCATCTTTGAATTTTCTTCGTCAACTCGTGCAAATCAAATTAATTATTCGAACATAAATTTAAAGAGTAACCAACAAAGAAAACAGGACAATATGGCTGATCTAGAAAAGAAGAAGAAGAAGAAAAATCATGGAGTTTTTCAATAAGACCAAAGCTGTTAGGCTTAAAAGTCACCACGACAAATATTTAGTAGCCGATGATGACGAGGTTACCATCCGGCAGCACCGTAATGGATCCTCAAAAAAAGCTCGGTGGACAGTTGAGTTTGTGGAGGAGAATTCTCACCTCATCCGACTCAAGAGCTGTTACGGTGGATACCTCAGTGCTTCCGATGAGACTTCTAATTTTGGAATGACAGGGAAAAAGGTATTATTGCTAAGCGTTTCGGATCCGAAAATAATCAGGATGGATTCTTCTGTCGAGTGGGAACCTATTAAAGAAGGGTTTAAAGTGAAGCTGAGAACTAGAGGTGGGAAATTTTTGAGGGCTAATGGAGCAACACCGCCGTTTAGGAATTCCGTTACCCACGATGTTCCTCATAGAACAGTAACTCAAGATTGGGTATTGTGGGAAGTGGATGTGCTGGATATTTCTGTATCAGATGACCAGACCTTTGAGAATTGCGAATCCCCTTCATCGAGTTTTTCGTCTTCAGTACCAGACGAGGATCATACTTTTGCAGATTCAGAAAATTGCTATTCCCCATCTTATGGCTCTCTGATCACCGGTAGTCCTGCGCCGCCGTCCGTCATCTCCTCCGATTCCCCCCGTTGGCCTTCCGTTCAATCTAATAGATCTGGATTTTCAAGTAGCAGACAGGTAAAAATTCTTACATACGAAAATTAATTTGAAAATTAGGGCAATGATTTAATAATTTTGATTGTTCTCATGAATTTAGGGAGGTATGGAGTTATTTGACAAGGCTAAATCAGTTAGACTTCAAAGTCATCTCGGGAAATACCTTGTGGCAGATGACGACGGAGAAACTGTACGGCAAAGCCGAAATGGATCTTCTCAGAAGGCAAGATGGACAGTTGAAATAGTTGAAAACAGAGTTAATGCAATTAGGCTGAAGAGTTGTCATGGTCTGTACCTCACAGCAACAAATGAGTCATTCCTTTTGGGTGCCACCGGAAAAAAAGTCCGACAAACTCTTCCGACTAAAGTATCAGATGATGTTTCTGTAGAATGGGAGCCTATAAAGGAAGGATTTCATCTGAAACTGAGAACAAATGGCGGAAAATTCTTGAGAGCAAATGGGGGTACGCCGCCATGGAGGAACTCCATAACTCATGATATTCCTCACAGAACTGCTACTCAAGATTGGGTTCTATGGGGAGTAAAAATATTGGATGTTACACTTACGGAGACAAAATCAATGTCAAGTACTTTATCCACATTATCAAGTTTTTCTTCGTTGCCGCCAGATGATTACGAGGATTCACCATATACAGGTTCCCCATTAGCCCATCCGATCTGTGGAAAGGAAGATGCCATAGGCAGTGGAAATTCATCTCATAATGAGGTATGTATATATATATATATATATTCTTTCTTTCTTTATTTTTTAAAAATAAAATAATAAGAAAAAGAAAAAAAGAATTTGATTATTGTTGTATTATTACGCTACATTAACAAGACAAAGATTTTTATTTTAAAAAAAAAAAAAAACCCTTGTGATTGAATAAAACTCAGTACTTTGGGCTAATCTTTTATTGGACTCAAAATTTTAAACTACTTTATTTCCTCATCCATTGTCCGAATTCAGCCCAGTTTTTAAACCTCAAAAAGGTTGGTACGAGCCGTGTCGGTAAAGAAAAAATAGGCAGTTAAGAAGGAAGGGACCACCGACGCCCTTACGCGATTGAAACACACAACCGACACTGCGCAAAACTGAAAGAATTCACTTTCAATTTCCACACCCCCACTCCAGAAAAAAACAAAAAGGGAAAAAAAAAAAGATAATTTGATCCGCCCTTTTAACGTCGGATGATCTGATCAATATCCAAATGCGATTCAAAGGGGTTTTTTTTTTTTTTTTTTTAAAAAAAATTATTATAGCTTGAGAAGATAGGGGAGTGAAGAAAAGATCAGTTCTGATCAGGAACTGACGGACTGACTGACTGCAGGGCTCCGGAATGGAATTCTTCAGAAAAGCTAAGACTGTTAGATTGAAGAGTTACCATGACAAGTTTCTTCTGGCAGATACCGATCAAGAATCCGTGGTCCAGGATCGGCACGGTTCATCCAAGCATGCCAGGTGGGCCGTTGAATTCTTGGAAGGTATAGACAATGTCGTGCTCTTGAAGAGTTGCTACGGTAAGTATCTAACGGCAACGGATGACCAATACCTTCTTGGCGTCACTGGTAGAAAAGTTATTCAGAGTACCCCAAGAAGGCTGGATTCATTAGTTCAATGGGAGCCCGTTAGAGAAGGTTCTCGAGTGAGACTCAAGACAAGATATGGAAACTATCTTCGTGCAAATGGGGGTTTACCACCTTGGAGAAATTCAGTAACACATGATATACCTCATAGACATCAAGGTTGGATCTTGTGGGATATTCAAACTCTTGAGAATCGCCCAGACTCACCCAAAAAGATCGAGCGTTCTGAATCTTTAGAGTCAGATTTAAGCTCTTCCTCCTTTCATCTTATATCACCCGGATCGTCCAATCTTCAGGTTCGTTTTCTGCTTCTCTTAATAATTTTTAATTCGCCGTTAAGATTCTATCTTTTCTAAGTAATTTGAATTCTGAAACTGTGATTTTA
This sequence comes from Cynanchum wilfordii, assembly GCA_025388415.1. Classification (NCBI taxonomy): domain Eukaryota; kingdom Viridiplantae; phylum Streptophyta; class Magnoliopsida; order Gentianales; family Apocynaceae; genus Cynanchum; species Cynanchum wilfordii. The sequence goes on from JAHSUH010002350.1 coordinate 401,204, forward strand.
GCATATTGGATCTTACAACAACTGAGGGTTCTTAATAATAATTTTATTATTATGCAGCCTGGCAATTCTGAAATTTCAACTGTGAAGTATGAAGGGCGAATGATCTATTATTATGTTGCGGATGAGGGTGGAAATGTAAACGATGCAGTTGAAGGGCCTTCGTTCTATTTCAAAGGGCAGAGTTTAGAGGAATTGGCAGATAAATTGGAGGAAGAAACAGGGTTGGAAAATATAATTGTCTGCAACAAAAACAAATTAAATGGGAACATTTATCCACTGCGGTTAGGTCTGCCTCCCAACAATACAACCATGCATGTAGTTGTTGTTCCTTCAACATCTAAATGTAAGTCAATACTGGCATTCTGGTTTGTGTTCAATTTGTCATCCTATTTGATCATATCCCCAGTTTTTTGTGCTTTTTCAGAATTAACTTTAAATGCTGTTCATCTGCTAAGGAGTAGTTATTTTTCCTTTATTTCAACTTGTGGGGGTCTAAATGTTAGTAGTAGAATTAAGTAGCTGATCCTGACTTTCTACTTTTAAAGTTGAAATGGTGGTGGTGGTTTGGATCATATTGGAAGTTCATGTTTTTTACCATTCAAATCTTTTAGTTTAAGGGATCAAATTAGGTCACTTCCTTGCTGGGAAGAATGTGTGCTTTGGGTCTTCGTGAAGCTTTTAGAAATGGATTCAAATAAGATTTTCTCTGGTCTTGTACATCTGATTAAAAAAAAAACAAGAATATGAGAGACTTTAAACTCGTGGTGGTTCCATTTAGTTGAAGAAGGTCATAATATTCTGAGGATTTGCAAAATTTAGTTGTAGTTGTTCTACTTAAGAGTAAAAAAACATTCTAATATGAAAGAGTTCATTTGCAGTGATAGATATAATATATATAACTTTATTTTCCTAGCACTGTTTTTAATCAATTAGAAAAAATCAATCAAAAGAAGACTTTGTTATAAAGTGTTCACTTGTTGATATTGCGATCTTGCTATAACTAATTTCTTGGAAGACATCAATTTATTAGTTTTCTATGGGATTTTGTTATTCCCATCGTTTAATTGCTCAGCTGTGTTTTTGTATGTCTTTTTCTGTAACAACAGTGGCAGAAAACTTCATGCCTTCATCATAGCCATGATATGCAGAAAATATCTATGGATTTTCTCAGAACATTGCTTCTACTTTGGAATATTCAGCCATAGCTGCACTGAAGTCTGAACTTCTCTCTTTCCAACCGATTTGACAAAGATATGAAAAAGGAAGAAGATAAATAAGGAGAAAGAATAGCCGGCCTTGCCAGGTTTTGATTTCCAGGAGGACAGTGGTCTGATCTTTCTTTGGTTTGGTACATGCCTATATTAGAGTCGGTTTTTTTTTTTTTTTCCCATGTTCTTCCTCCCAATCAAACTTCACATCTATAGCAATGAAGGATCAGAACAGAAATATGATTGTTTTTCTTTCATTGGCTATAATTTCAAGTGAATATGTAGTAGCTGCAATATTGAGTGATCCAAATCCAGTTTGAACTGTAATTCTTCATTTTAGAATGAATTTGTTGATTGATCCATTATTATTATTTTATCAACTCTTATTTGTAAATGGAATTTAAAATAAATTAAACCAGAATCATTCTTTGTACTTAATTTGTTTTTTAAGATATTTGTTGACAAATAGAAATTTTAATGGTCAGTAACTCAAATAAATAATATATATAAGATTAATTTAATAGGCTTGAGCAAATAGAACTACACGTGCGGTCCACAAGAGTAGTCATTACCAGAATGAGCAAAGCCCGTCAGAGAGTCTGTATTTCCTGGTCAGGCGTTCAAATGGTCCGTTCAGTGAATCTACAGAGCAACTTGCGAACTGTAGACACCATTACAGATCGCAGTATCCCAGCATGGAGGTGGTGCATGCACTTGGCTCAAAGCTGCAGCACCATGGACCAACTCAAAACTATTCACGGCATCTTCATTAAGCACGGCATTCACCGCAATTCGTATGCGGTCTGCAAGCTCCTTTCCTTTTGTGCATTTTCAGAGAAAGGTGATCTTTCCTACGCTTCCCTACTCTTTAGCCAACTCCCCAACCCAAACTCTTTCGTTTACAATGTTCTCATCCGAGCCTATTCTCGTTCTCCTCAGCCTCATCTGGCTCTTAAATACTTCAATCTCATGTCGAGCAGTATGATTCGACCCGATGGCTTCACATTTCCCTTCGTCCTCATTGCTTGTTCCAACCGTCTTCTGAGGTTTGAGGGTAAGCAGTTACATAGTTGGATCATTAAAAATGGTCTTCTCGAAAGGAATGAGCATGTGCAGACTGCATTGGTCAGATTTTACTCGGAGCATAAAGTATTAGATGATGCACGCAAAGTGTTCGATGATATTACCGAGGTGGATGTCTTTCAATGTAATATACTCATTAACGGGTACGTGAAAAGCAGCATGGGTTTGGAGGCGTTAGGTGTTTTACAGGCTATGTTGGTGCGAGGGATTGAGCCTGATGAGTTTTGTCTGACTACAGGGCTTACAGCTTGCACGCAGTTGAGGGCTCTTGAGCAGGGGGAATGGATTCATGAGTACGTTAGGAAGAAGAACTTGATGGTGTCTGATGTGTTCTTTTGGACTGCACTTGTTGATATGTATGCCAAGTGTGGTTGTATTGAAATGGCCGTTGAAGTCTTCAGGAGCATCCCAAAAAGAAACAAATTCTCATGGTCTGCAATGATCGGAGGATATGCAGTGCATGGGCGTGCAAAGGAAGCAATTCAGTGTTTGGACAAGATGCAGAGTGAAGACGGGATCAAACCGGACGGCATTGTTGTTCTCGGAATTCTTGCAGCTTGCCAGCATGCAGGGCTTTTGAAAGAAGGCCAATTTTTGCTGGAGAACATGGAAACTTTATATGGTCTTGTACCAGAGCACGAACATTACAGTTGTGTTGTAGACTTGTTATGTCGGGCTGGTCAGTTAGACGAGGCACTCGAGTTGATTATACGAATGCCAATGAAGCCCATGGCTTCTGTTTGGGGTGCCTTACTAAGTGGCTGTCGTTCACATAATAATGTCATTCTTGCGGAGCTTGCAGTAAAAGAGCTTTTGGAGGTTGAAGACAAAAATGAAGCAGAAGAAGATGGTGCTTACGTCCAGTTGTCAAACATATACTTTGCTACACGTAAATGTGATGATGCTCGAAGGATTAGGAGGACGATTGGTGACAAAAGGCTTAAGAAAATTCCTGGATGTAGTTCGATAGAGATTGATTGAGTATTTCATGAGTTTGTTTCGGGAGACGTTTCACATTCTCGACTGTCTGAAATACATCTAATGCCCAATTTGATGTCTCTTGATAGTTGATGACGATCAATGAGAATAACCTAAGAGCATGTGCTGTACATTTCTGGCATTTGTTTTGTCGTTGATTGTCATGCCAGTGTACACTTTGCTGTTAACATCATGCCCTTATATCTTCATTGTATTAGGCCTATTCTAAACCCGACACCAGCTCTCCCCTCCCCACCGTCTTCCCAGGGCGGGGCAGCAGATATTTCAACATCTGGTAGGTCCTGTTCATGTTAAATTCAGACCCACCACATTCAATCAACACTTCATTTTCACTCTCTCTTTATGATACTAGCTTAATCTGAAATTTATCTCCTCCAATCCAAGAAAGGTTACACATACAAGATCTCAGACAAATAAGTCGCACATGGAAACTGTATTATGAATTAACTCCCTCCCAATTACTTCCATAATTATGAACCTACATTTCCTGTCCATTCAAAATACTCTGCTCATCTCTTTCCACCACTCCCTTTCTTCACATTGTCACTAAAAACCTCCGAGGCAGAGAGATGTTTTTACCATTGATTATTGACAGCCAGAATCAAACAAACATGTCCGTTGAATAGAAACACCTTTCTAACAATGATGAAGCATTTGCAAGTGAAGCATGTAAAATTCTAACCACACAGAAAAAAGAAAACGAGTAAAAGAAGACCAAGCTAAAGAGGCTAACTTGTTGAAATGCTTTCAAAATAATTTGCTCAAAAGGATGGATTCATTAAAGGTTATGGCCATGGAACAAAATATGATTTCACAAACAGCAAACTTTTACTACAAAATATTTGCATGAAAAAGGAGAATTTAACACTGCTACACCTTTAAAATGGAGATTACTTTAATCAATCTAGCCAAGAAATGGTCCCAAAAACCAGAAGCAGAAGGGATTACCCATGAAGATTGATTAATCAAACCAGGTAATGGTTACCAAAACCAAAACCAAAAGGATTACCCATCCTAAGACAATGGAAAATACAAGAAATATAGCAAAATACAAACATGGATTGGTTTGCGCTAAAACTTCCATGGATAAACCACTGGCAATTTCTACCCTAAGCATTTGTCTCTTCTGCTTCTCCATATTTTCTGATCCAATTTCTAAAAGAACCACCAATTTTATAAGTAGCTAGCAAAGAAATATGTGTGTGTTTACCATGAAATATCCAACAAAATGAAGTCAGGTAGAATAGGCATCAGTCTCACAAGATATGTAAACTAAACTAGGAACCTGTAGGTAATCGATAAAGTTGCAATAAACACAATCAAATTAAAATATTCCATCCAATTCCTATATTTTACTTGCCCAATGACTACTAAAATATAATATCCAAAATTCAAAATACTTCGGTAATTAAGTTCAACCGAAATGGTAACTAACATGAGCAGATAGTTAAAATCCAACAGAACTAGACATTTATGCTTCAATACAGAGACTGAATCCCAGTTCTAAAGAAAGGAGTCAAGTTCATAGCCTACCAGAGAAATTTCCGAAGGGAATGCATTCAGTTGTCAACATCCGTTGGTTCCCCTCCTTGTATGTGTAATCCAAGCCTCTAACAAATCCACCACAGTTTATTTACACCTCCTCCCAGAAGTCCCAGAGAGCACATATCTGGAATGGATAATCCCACCAACTCCCATGGACATTACAGATGAAACAGACACTGCAGTCACACACCTGTAATGACCTCCTAAACACATTATATTACATTAACTTGATGAATCAGACAAGCCAACAAGAACATAATGTTATATTAATATTAATTACTATAAAATTAAATTAAGAAAGGACCAAAGTTAGAAACCTCAGAGATCATCACAGAACCGAGTAATTGCATGTCTGGTATGTGATTACTCAACTGCCAGAATGCTGAAGTTTCAACTTTCCAGTGCTGCCCTTAATGGTCCCATCCTTGCGCTTTCTGCCTCCTTTGTAGCTGCTACTCCCAGCTACATTCTTCGAATCCTTATTCTTACTGCAATCTCCGATTGAGTTAACATCAGCAAGACCGTTTTCTAATGCTCTGACCAGGTTCTCAAAGTAATTTTTTGTCACAGTGGTCAGGCCAGCTAACTTTATTCGATATTCATTAAAAGTATCAGAAGACTTTTCCTCTTTGAGGTAATCCTCCAATTCCTTCTCAGCACATCGATGAAGCCTCTCCAAACCAGCTTCTGCCTCGCCCTGCAAGTATTCAAAAAACTCCCTTTTGGTCACTTCATGCTCAGGGAGATAATATCCATACGCATATGTCCATTTTAGCACTCTCCGGCATTCTACTATCTGAAGCCAAGCATCAAGAATGAATTTCAGCTGCGTCTCTGGTTGGCTCTGGAGTTGACTAAGCTTTACAAGGTGCACAGCTTGCATTTGTTGCATGTCTTTAATTGCTTTTTGCCTAGATGAGTGGTTGGCAGCCCATCGCTCATAGTAATGTGTATATCTCTCTAAAGATTTCCTTGCCATTTCCCGCCTCTTTTCAGCATCATCAAGGGCTCCTTCTCTCTGGCGGATCTCAAAGCCATTGCAAGGATAAGTACCGCCTGTCCTATCATTATGTTCTTCCCAAGGACGCAGGCACAACCAACAAAATTCATGCTTACAAGGTGCTCTGCAAGTCATGTGCATACAACCTTGGTTCTTCTCAATAGCCCTATTGCATTTTGGACAAGGCTTAGTATAAGCTAGAATCCAATTGGTGTTCTCGGACTCCGCATTGTTTTTTAAAATCCACTTGGACACAGTATCACAATCCACGGGGCGATGAGCGTCCTCTGTGCAATTCCAACAGAAACAGTGCGAGCAATGACAAGAAACATCATAACTCTCACTTCCAATCAAAAATTCAACAGCAAAGTCACAATCTGGAGCAGGACACCACTTAATCTTTCTGTTTTCTTCAACATAAGATCTGATGAGGTACTGATGATATTTCTCTTTATGCTTTTTAGATGCCAAGTTATCAACCATATCCTGACCAACAGCAGCATAGCAAGTAGGCTCAGGACACCGCAGCATCAAGCACCCTGGGCCATCATCGATTGATGCAGTCAGGTACCCTTTCCAACATGAATTACAATACGGATGCCCGCACGCAGCACTGGAAATCTTTTGAAATGAAAACTTATCAAAACAAATTCCACAGGTCACTTTCCTAGAGTTGGGAAATTCAACAATTGGTTTCTCCAATAAACCAACGGCCTTGCGAACTCTTTCTTCATCAACGAACCACTCGTCGTTGAGTGTATTCACACTCCATTTGTAATGGCGTAACAGTAAGCAGGCAGATTCTTTTGGTATGGATAGAACGGTAGAAACTCTAGTGACATCATCTTCCTGACGAAATCGAATATCCTCTTCTTTTATGATTGTGCAATTTTTCCGGCTATCTTGATAGTCGGACACAAAATGGCTCCCGTGAAAGCCATCATCGCCTTCAGAATCAGACTTGAAGACGTAATCATCGTCGCTATCCATGGCGAGGTTGTCGTTGTCGCTGTCGCTGCCGCTGCCGCTGCCGCTTCCAGGATACAAGTCATCATCATCGTCGCAGGAGTCCACCTCGATCACTTCGTGCATGCCCTTTGAATCCATCAGCGTCACTAAATACAGGTAAAACTAATCAAATTGTGAATTAAATCAACCCCAATTGAAGATAAAATTATGAACAGGCTACGAACAAAAGAGGCAGAAGAAAACCCTTTGAAAAACCCTAATTAAGGCACCGTGATGAAATCAGAGAGGTAAAGTAGGCAAGAAAGCTTGATGGCTAAATAAAGAAGAGGTTGAGGGAAAATGGAATACTGGAAACCGGACTCGGCAGGATTATCCGATTTAGACTACAATTAGTTTTCTTAGTACATAATTAAGAATAATAAAAAGGCAAATATTTTATATATAAAAATAAATACGTAATATTTTATCATTTTTATTTATGACGCAAATTTTAAATAATAAACATATTTATTTTTAAAATTTTATTAATCAGCGTAAAACATTCACCAGAGTTATTGAAGATATGTTTTAGTACACTCCAGCACAATCACTTGAAACCGTCGTCTTTGTATGGAAGTGGACGCCCTGACCTCGACGAACTTGTAGCAAATAAGACGAGGGGGGAAGAACCATGAGCTATGGTTTTTCGCGGCTCGTTCCCGTCCCCAAACTTGTGTTCCGAAATATAACTGGTAGCCCAATTGATGGATGTGTGCTTTTGTTCACAAAGAAAAGAAGATTTTCGGCAATTACCATCTGCTCTTCTCCAAAGGTAAAAAATCTGTTTGTTAGAAACCCCCCAAAAAAGAAGTCCCCACATATCCTATGAACATTTCTGCTTGGTTTTGGTGATTAGTCGAGCGAAGAGCTTCTACTGGTGGTAGGTGGAGGAGCTGCTGGAATGTTTGGAGCAATCAGGGCTAAGACTTTGGCACCTAATCTCAAAGTACTTGTTATTGAAAAAGGGAAGCCTTTATCCAAGGTTTTATGTTTTCTTTTCTTCTGAAATATTTATTCCTTTTTTTTTTTTTTTAGAAATGTGTTGGTTCAGTCTTGTAAGTTCAACACGATAATTTTATGTTTGGCAGGTTAAGATTTCTGGAGGTGGAAGATGCAATGTAACCAATGGCCATTTTGTTGACAATGTAGTGAGTATTTTGCATGTTTGTTCTCTGTTATTTTTCTGATAGTGGTTGGTTTACATTTGCTATCGCCGATTGCATGACAACTGTTTGTGTTTTTGCTTCGGTTACTGGAACAAAATATTTTATTCTTGGACTTGGATTTCTGCTTTTTAACTAGTTATCTGTGGGTTGTTGAATGATTCTCACGGTAATAGAGTTAAGGAATTTTGGTCTATAAAGATGTCCTTTTTTATTCTAAAAGCATGTGAAGATATTGGCAGACAACTATCCAAGGGGACACAAGGAGCTCAGAGGCTCATTTTTCAATTTGCATAGCCCAATAGATACTATGGCATGGTTCTCTAATCATGGGGTAGAACTGATGGTAACATCAAAACCTGCAGAAGTTTCTTTCTTTTATATTCTGCATAGTTCTATAAATTGACGATGCAGTTTCTGTGCTATCTCAGACTGAGGATGACGGAAGGGTGTTTCCTGTCAGTAACTGCTCATCATCTATAATTGATTGTCTTATGTCTGAGGCAAAGAAAAGAGGAGGTAAATCTATCAATGCAAATACTCCGTGCCCATTTCTTTGAATTATAAATGTTTGTTTATTTGTATTAGCAATCATTTCAGGAAAAACAAATAGCTCTCTTTTCATACTTTTTTTTTTCCTTTCTTTTTTCCCTTTTGGTTGGTGTGCCAGGGTGGGAGACGGGGGTTTGTTGATGTGGTCTATACAGGCTAGAGAGGGGCCCTTACAAGATTTTTTTTTGAATATCTGCTAGAAGTTCTTTCTCATATAGTTTATCCATCAGTCCTATTGCAGACCGGAAAAGTTGTTACGGGTGCTTCTTCTGCTTGCAGTGGAAAATTCACTGTCAAGTTGGAGAAACGTTCGGTCGATTATGTTGAGTATGTTGAAGCTGATTATCTGTTAATTGCTAGTGGAAGTAGTCAACAGGTAATCTTTTTATGCTTAATCCTTCTTTTTTTTTTTTTGTATTTTAAGAAATTCTTGTTGTCTAATCGAATTTGATGGTTTAGGGTCACAGTCTTGCTGCTCAGCTTGGTCATTCAATTGTGAAACCTGTACCCAGCTTATTCACTTTCAAGATTGACGATAAACATTTGGCACAGTTGTCTGGGGTGATTCTCTTTCTTGTGCTTATTGGAATTCTTTGACTCCTTCCTATCTGTTCAGATGTAGCTGTAAAATTCAGCATAATTCAGTAATATCCATCAACTGTCCTTTTTCTTTTTCCTCTTAAAGTTATGTCTCTGTTAACTCGTTGTCTATTTCGTCAAGGATTTTCATTTGGAAACTTTTCTTCCTTTTCTTGACTTAGATGAATTTCTGTGATTTGTTGTACATTATGATAACTTCATCTCTGCCCAATGCGTTGTTCCCTTTACTTCCAAATGCTGCTTGTCAATGCTAGGTTTCTATAATATATGTTTTTTATTCTATTTGTCCTTAGATGTATTACGGGGGATATTCCATTTTACTCTCACAAAACCTTTTCTTCCCTTCTTTTCAAACAAAAATATCGTTTCTCCTATAAACTTGTAGGATATATAATATTTCCTAATCTATATCTGCCATAAATATGTTACAGGTTAATTATTTGTTTATGACCTGTTTTTTTATTCCTCTCCTGTTTTGTGCTCAGATTACAGTGTCCAAAGTAAAGGCAAAGTTGAAATTAGACACTTCCGAGAAGAACATCCCACAGCTTACTCAGGCAAGCTCGATAAGCATTTAACTGTTGATAAGCAACTGAGTTAGGCGTCACTAATGTTGTGATTTTAGGTTGGAGCTATGCTAGTTACACATTGGGGGCTTAGTGGGCCTGTGATTCTTAAGCTATCTGCATGGGGAGCTCGCCATCTTTCCAATTCTGATTATAAAGGTTGTAACTAATGAGGTTTCATGTTCATGTTCTATTTTACATTTTAGAAAAAAATTGTTTGTCAAGTTGTCTTCTTTCTTCAGTTTGATATCTTGTTCATCCAGGATCACTCCATGTGGATTTTATACCTGACTTGTGTACTGAAGATGTTAAGTCTATTCTCAGCCGACACAAGAATCATTATCCGGTAATCGTCTCCTCTAACCAAATATTGTGACATGTCTTTTTATTAGGGATCTATATTATATAGCAAGAAATATAAAGAACGTTGTGATACAAGCAAAACATTTGATTATTCTTTAGAATATTATGTTTCAATTTTAGTCAAATTCTGTTTGATTTATATCTCATTTATTCGGCATGTTCCTGTTTCAGTCATATTCTTTTGACATTCATATCTCATTTATTAGGTACTTTGTTATCTTTTTTTGAGCCTATTTAAATGGCTGTTCTGGATTAATAAAAGTCTAGACAAATACATTTTCATTTTCTCTATCTCATCTATTCTTCTTGAGGTGCTCTTCAACAACTCTTCAGTGAATGCTCCCTTTAGAGCCTCAATCTTTTTACTATACATAGATTTCTGTGGCACACATGACAGGCTTTTTGCTCAGTAGTAGATGATGCCTTAGAAATTGGTTAAATTTTTCCAGCAAATGTGGGCAGTCAAACATAGAGAAAGAAATAGTGGATGTCATTTTTGCATCATGCACAGTTAAAACTAGCGCAATGAAGCTAATTATTAGATGACTGTTTTAGCTTAATTTTACACACTCATGGATTTTAATGAGATGCTTGTTTCCATATTCAAGGATGCCTTTTCCTAGTAGCTTTTATTTGATATAGTGCTGAAAATTTTGCAATTTCAGATTGAAAGACTACATTATGACTTTTATACCCACTTTTGAGGGAACTGCAATTGCTGTAATTATTTCTCTCCTATTGCTAAAGTGTTGTTGTAAATTACAATTGATGGATGAGGATTACATTTTACTGTCTTTTTACTTTTTTTATCTTTTTCCCAGAAGCAAAAATTGCTTTCATGTCCTTCAGAACTTGGCCTTGCAAGAAGATTTTGGAAGTACATGTTAGATCGTGAGGTTGAATTACCATTCGCTGTTGAAAGTCATCTTTATTTTTGGGTTCTGCTATTGCTGGTTGATTTACCACTGATTCATATTTTATAACCTTACACAGGGGTTAAATGGGGATGTACTGTGGGCTTCAATTTCCAACATCTCACTATCCTCTCTGGCCTTTCTGTTAAAAAATTGCTCCTTCAATGTCAAAGGAAAGGTTGTCTTCCATTAAAAATGAGTGTTTATAACCACATAAATGTGTGTATTTATATATGAGGAAATAAAATATATTTATTTGTTGTGTATAATGAAGGGCCAATTCAAGGATGAATTTGTCACTGCTGGAGGAATTCCCTTGTCTGAGGTGGTTCTCTCTTGTCCCTAACTTTATGAAGTTCTTTTAGCTAGTCGCTACATCGCTTCATGATTCACTAGTTGCCCGATGAGCCTTCTGCAGATATCCCTGAAAACAATGCAAAGTAGGATCCGGTCAAATTTGTTTTTTGCTGGGGAGGTATGTCTCATTTTGATATCTGTTCTTTAACAGGTAGTTGACATTCTGTTGCTGCTTTTAACAGAACAATCTACATTTTTTCTGTAGGTGCTAAACGTAGATGGAATAACTGGTGGTTTCAATTTCCAGGTAAGAAGCATGCATATGTACCAAAGTAATTTTTGTTAGTTTTTTCCCCCCCTAAGATTGGGTGACAGGGACTTCACTCGGTGGATAGTGTTAAATCAAGTTAAATTATCACATGCTTCAAAAGTTTAACGTGATATTTTTCATCTTTGGACTGCATCTTTTAGAGTATGGGTTTGCCATTCCATTTCCTTGTTTGTCCTTCAAATTTTCCACTGTCTGATGAAACATTTTAATTTGTTCACATAGAACTGATTTTCAATAATATCCTTCTCTTTTGTTCAGAACGCCTGGTCAGGGGGTTATATTGCAGGAACAAGTATCGGTAACCTTGCTGCTGGCACTAACCAATTAGATACGAAGAAAAACCCTGTTATAGACTGATGGGAAATGGCAATTTCAATTGCTTGAATACAAGCATTACCATTTGAGGTTAGGTAAAAAGTTTTAAAATACTAAAAATACAAGAATGTGGATGGACTTGTAACGATTGATCTACGTGTTTGTTGATGATAGTGGATTGCTGGAAGACACTTTTTGTTTGGTGCTAATTAAAAAATGGGAACTTTTTTCTTCTTTTCTTTTCTAATTCGTCCCACTGATTAAGTTGAAGAGAAAGATTGGGAATTTTCAAATGACACACTCAATATATGTCTTGCCAATAAATTGTTATCCAATTATTTTCTTGTAATCTGTAATGATATCTAAGTAAGATTCACTAGATTCATATTTTAAAAAATAAGAAATAAAAAAAAAAAATTCATCAACTAAACAGTCTTATTTTGTCAAAATAGACTTAGTATATAAAAAAAAAAAAATTAATAATAGTCATTTTAATTAATTAATCTTTGTGACCTTTTTAAGGTAATACTTTATAAATTTTAACTTATATTTTTTGTTATTTATTGAAGGTGTTATAATTTTTTCTCTCAAACTTTAATTAATTTGTATTCTTTCTTTGCATCTATATAATTTAAATCTTATTAAAAAAAATGATAATAGTACTCAATCTATTTGATAATAATAAATAAAAATATAAGTTTTAATTAAAAGTATTTAAATATATATGTATAAAAATAAATGTATCTTTTATTACTGGAAATTTTAAAAAATTATAAATACTTATTCTGAGTTGAAATTTATGGCAATCAAAATTTAACAGAGAAAAACGAGATCCATAGCAATTGAGAGAAAATATATATTTTAATTATGATTGGTCATATAACATATCCATTTTATTTATATTTTTTTTTTATTATTTTTTTTTGGTAAGTATAACATATCCATTTTATAAGGCTTATATTTGAGTTCAATTTTATCCAAAGAAAACAAGATCACGAGACAATAACTGGCAACACCAAAAAGATTCACTACTTTTTTTTTTTTTTTTTTTTTTTTATTATCATAATTGTTGATACGGGGAAAGTGACAGGGGACACCACTCCTAAAATTGACAATAAAAGGCCAAATATCCCATTCATACTTTCCAGGTCACTACCACCCCCTTTTCAAAATCACTACATTTAAAATTAGTTTATTGTATATTCTGGAATCCAGAAATCCTCATCCCTCAACGGAAAAAAATAAAATAAAATAAAAATCCAGTATCTAAAAGTGGGATCTTCCAAATCCTTACTTATTTACTGTAACAAACCCACCCGCGTGTGAGAAGTCAGTATATATATATACATAAATGCGTGCCAACAGTTCTTCACGTTCTTTCTCTCTTTGGCTGCTTCTACTACCGCCTCTGTTTCTTCTCTATTATTGTTCGTGACTCCATTGATGATATCCTTCTGGAAAAGAAAATAAAGAAAGTAAGAGAGAAGAAATCTATTCTTTCATGAACTAATAACGGAAAACGTAGGCGTCTCGATTTTGCTTGTATTATTCTAAGTTTGTGACCGATTTTCCCGATATTCATGGACTTCTTGTAACGGTTTTCGGTGTTTGGTTTGCTCTCCAGGACGACTTACCTTTTTCCTTTTCATATACTTTTTAATAATTACGTAACAGATGTATCTATATACGCGTTTATGTATTTTCTGTTTTCGTGATTTTTGCTTTTAGAAGAAGACAGCGACAGCGGAAGACGAGATTGCCGAGTATACTGAGAGAGATAGAGAAGAGAGGAAAGTTAAGAAAATATGGCTCGTGAGGAAGAGAGTAATGTCGGAAAGAAGATTAAGATTGGAGTTTGTGTAATGGAAAAGAAGGTGAAATGCGGCTCCGAGGTTCTGTACTTTTTTTCCTCAATTTCTCATATGATTTTCAGAGCCAGAATCCCACGCAAATCTTACTCTTACCTTATTAAACCTTACTATTATTATTTGATGTGATGATAATCGCTTGATATAAATATGTTACTCATTTGTTGATTTCGATTTCAGGCTTTCTCTGCGCCCATGCTTCAGATTTTGGATAGGCTACAGGCTTTCGGAGAATTTGAGGTATCGTTACCGTACTTTTGAGTTTGCTGTTTTAAACATGTTGTGCGAGCAATTTTTTACTCTTTTTTGATGAGGAGGTTGAATTTTTTTGTAGATTGTTTATTTTGGCGATAAAGTTATTATGGAGGACCCGATTGAGAGGTTCTATATATGATTCTTGATTCTTCTTATTATTTTTTTATTTATTTCTGTTTATTTAGTGATTCTTGATTAATTGTATACAATTCCATTAGCTGTATGAGTATATATTTAAGTACTAATTTTGTGGCAGTTCATACTGAGGACGGCATTTTTTGAAAGCGGATGAGTGTAAAAAGGATGTACCTAGGAAATTTTCCAGGGTGGTTATGCAAAGCAATTTTTCTCTTCAAATTTTCTTGTGCTTTGATATACCCTCTCGTCTCTTCCTCTTCAGTTGCTTACATATCTTTAATGCAAGATTTGGTTTGTAGAAGTTTTTATGAGGTAATCAGAAAAAGCAAGCTTTATGGCAAGTGTAAACATAAAAGCAATATACAACATTCACACTCTGGCTTTTAAGTTCGAATGATTTCTATCAATTTGGATGAATAAATCTGTTCTTAACTCTGATCATCTACTCTGCTTCTTATATTCCTTAGCTAATATTTGACTTTCTGCATCATTGCAGCTGGCCAATATGTGATTGTTTAGTTGCCTTCTATTCCTCTGGGTACCCATTGAAGAAAGCTGAAGCTTATGCAGCACTAAGAAAGTAAGTTTTGTCCCTAGCGTATGTATGTGAAAATGTATTAGTGTTGTCGTGGTGGGACCAGAAACTCAAGAAAAGGTATTTTATGGATTGGTACTTAAATTAGGTGATGTTGTTTCAGAGAGAAAATTGTTTACTTGATATACATGTGCTTCCCTAGGTAATGTTGTTCCCTTTTTTGTTGATTATACTCTAATGCTTGGCCAGCCTATCTCCTGATATGTTTATCCTTGGTGCCAAGCATCATCTCAGTTCAGCTTTGATATCCTTGCCTGTATGATTTCATTACCTCTATTACCTCATAGTGCCACTGAGACCTGTTTTGTTGTTTATTCTTATTTATATCTGACTGCAATGTACAAGTCTGGATTCTGTGTGTGATTTGGTGGGAAATGTATATGATTTCGACTAGCTGGTTTCTCTTGTAAATAGAGTTTATGGATTTAGCTTCCCACAATGTTTCTTTTAATTGAACATGTGTTGCAGATTGGTCTTATCTATTAAAAAATTTTGTTGTCTGATTCAATATTTTTCTTCTTGCTTTCTTTTTAGGCCATATCTTGTCAATGAATTAGAGCCACAACATCTACTTCATGACAGAAGGAAAGTATATGAGGTATAAACTTACAAAATTTTAACCACACATTCTTTTCTTGACTGCAAAGCAGTTTTTCTCAAATAGATCCCATTAAATCTCTATCATGATGTCTGAGATTGGTCTAGCACCACTTCTGTGTAGCTGTTCTATTATTTTCTCCTTGCATTTACTCCATAACTTAGTCTGATTTGTGGGAAAAGGATATTTTCCTACTTGGTAAAGTGTAAAGTTCATCTGCACTTTTTTCAGAAGTTAACCTATGTCCATTGCCTACCTGGAAGTCAATTTTTTATTTGCCTCTTACTTATTGGTTGGATATCAGCGTCTTGAGATGTTTGGAATTCCTGTTCCAAGATATGCTCTTGTTAATAGAGAAAGGCCATATCAAGAGCTGGATTGTTTTGTTGAGGGAGAAGATTTTGTTGAAGTTCACGGCAACCGTTTCTGGAAGCCATTTGTTGAGAAACCTGTTCATGGTGAGTTCAAGATCTTGCTCTAGGTAACTGTTACCTCTTTTTAGATATCCAAAGCAATTAAAGAGTCTAGCAAAACAAAATATTTAGGCATTTTAGTGTTAATCTTTTGACCACTTTTGGTATCTGCAAGGGCTGACACACCCGCCCGCCTATATATATTACAATTGCAGGTATGAATCTTGTCCTTCATGATGTTGCATAACCTCTCTAAAGGTGTTCCTCCTTGCTAAATTCATTTCTGGATTGTAAAGCCTAATTTTCCTATTATAAAACTGCAAAAATGAACTCAAAACTTTATTTTTCTGTTGACTATCTGCTGCATGGTAGTGTCACCTTCTTCCTAATTGTTTTAAACTTTGTCTAATATGTAAAATGATTGCAATGGCACAAAAATAAAATATGCTTTCTGTTTTGCTTACATTTTGGATGAACATCACTTCCCCTATGCATGCTTATTGAATGTCATTTTCATTCTCCTGCAGGTGATGACCACAGAATAATGATATATTATCCTAGTTCTGCCGGTGGCGGAATGAAAGAATTATTCCGGAAGGTCAGAATTATCAAAGAAATCTAGACATGTACACATGTGCCTTGTAGTTTTGCAATGACTGCATACTGTTTTTTTATATATATATATTTTTAAAATCAAATTGCATGATCTAGTTTCAGATATTAATTTTTACTTGATTTTCACCTGATTTGCAAATTCAGAAAATGCTTGTTACACTTCTGGTAAGTTAGATCGTACAAGATTTAACTTCCAGTATATGGGGACTGGTATTTCTTTCTTGCCTCTTCTCTTCGAACTTTCACCCTTCCAATGTTTACCTTTCATAATTTCTCAACACTAAATGCCTTCATGAGTATTAGTTATACATTGTGGACAAGTAGTTGAAACAAAGATATCTTCAATTTAGATTCACAAGTCCTTCTTGCTTTTGTTTCAGGTTGGTAATCGTTCTAGTGAGTTTCATCCAGAGGTTAGAAGAGTTAGGCGTGAAGGGTCTTATATATATGAAGAATTCATGCCTACTGGAGGAACGGATGTTAAGGTCTGTTATTCTCGTTATTTGTATTGCTTTATAGTTCTTGCTCTATCGAAATCGTTAATTAGTGCTTCATAGATATGGTGCAAATAGGTATTTAAAATATGGAGCACTAGAAACGGTCCAAGTTTCAGGAGAAGCATCTGAATATGCCTAAGCAATGCCAACTAGAAGGGACTTTTAATTTCCAATATGCTTTCCATGGAAACTACAAAAAATAAGATGGCTTCTTCCATGATTATCTAAAATGATTGGACTCTGAAGATACCTCAGTATTACCATCCTATAGCTATACACCAATTTGTTCATCTATATATTGTCTCTGTATACAAAATTCTCGTAACTTGTTAATGGGAATGCAAGAAAAGGTCCTACATCTTAATACCAGCCCCCCACTTTTGAACTGCATCTACCCTCTTAACAATTTTTTTTAATGCATTTGTAGATAATAATTTATATAAATTATAGGAAGACTGCGGTTTTCTTCAGATACCTCAGTGTCTATGTTATTTGGCATTCTAGTTCTTTAAAGTAGTTTCTCTTGTTGCTTCAGCTGCATTCTTTGTGCTTGCTGTAAAATCTGGTGCTTTCTTATGGTTATTGTGTTGCTGGCCTTAACTTAAAAAGTAGAATTTCGCTTTAATGTTCTAGTTTTAAAATACACTCAGCTTCAATGCACACTATACAGGTCTATACTGTTGGTCCTGAGTATGCACATGCAGAAGCAAGGAAATCTCCTGTTGTTGATGGTGTTGTAATGAGAAATCCTGATGGAAAAGAAGTAAGCTTACGCAGCAAAAGTATCTAGAGAATTTGTCCATTTTCATTATTGATTAGAATTTGCACCTCGATTCAAATTCTGTTTTGTATCAAATGAATATTTTTGTCTATATTTGCATTATTATTTTTTTTTTTCATAAGCATTTTTGTCCATATATAATTGCTAGACATTTATACTTCATGGTTTTTGCACTCCTAAGGCAAAAATCATAAAATATTATTGAAAATAAATGAAACATTGTGACCTAATTTTGTTATATATTCACTGTCACAAAAAGGTGCAAATTTTATTATTTATGTTGATGTCTTTGATATATTTGAGGATATTGGAAGGAGATGGTCTATTTTCTTGAGGATTAGGCTTGAAGTAACAATTTGGAGAACCACAGCATGTAATCATGTGCAACAGATAAATCTATTAAATGTGTACATTTCATTCCTCTTTTTGGATATGACAATAGTATAGTAATGATTGGTTATGGTATATATGCTTCACCTGCATGACTTCCACATGCCTAACTGCTTGGGACCCAAGATTGGTTTCCATTATTTGACTTAGTCACGAATATAATAATATTTTCTGGCAGAAAAAAAAGGAAGTCATGGACAAGTTTCGTTGTGCTTCTGATATGGAAGATTAGATATTGTGCTTGCTTCTTGCATTACATTAAGTGCAAATGTTTTTTTTTTTTTCTGCTTGCCTGATCCACACATTTAGTAACTGGCAGGATACCATACTTTTTTAATTGTTAAATGAGTTTTTGAAATGTCTTAAGCAATTTTGCAGGTCAGGTATCCTGTTCTGCTTACTCCTACAGAGAAGGAAATGGCAAGGGAGGTGTGCATTGCATTCAGGCAATCTGTAAGTCTCCTACAATTCTTTAGAGGTCATTATTAATTGGTCAAATGAGTAGGTTATTGTACTCTGAAAAATAATTTAATGCATCTCTAGTTACTTATGATCTTAATATAATCATTCTTCTTCTACAAATGCCATTCTTTAATGTTTTAAGGGATTTGGCTATTATTTTGTCTAGTGGATTCTGGCACACATTTTTGCACAAACTCTAGGTAAAGGAATAAAGATAAAATGGAAACTGTGGAGCCAAAAGCGTTTTCCTCTGATTTTTTCACATTCCCTTTTTTTTTTTTTCAGGTGTGTGGGTTTGACCTCTTGCGCTGTGAGGGGCGGTCATATGTCTGTGATGTGAATGGGTGGAGTTTTGTCAAAAATTCACATAAGTATAACTTTCTAATTTCCTGTCTGTTCATTTTTTATTTTTCTGCTTTTGTTTGGCTTATGAAAATTTCTCAAGGATTATAATGGTCTTGTGAAACTAATGCTCTCATGATCATCTGTCTTATTGATGCTTTTGCTTACTTTTCTTTTGTGGCTACAAGTTTCTTGTGGGGGTAACTTTACTTTCCACCGTCTTGCATCTCGAGACAATTGAATCTTTTTAAAATTTAAAATAACAAATTTGTTAGTATCATAGAATATTTCATTACATTTATAAAATATTTGATACTTTATGCTTTCTCTAAAATTGTAAATCTATCACTTAGCATTTAAGAAAGAAGAATGGATGCAGGCAGTATATGCATTTGAACTGACAACTCCTGAACACACATTTTTCAGGTTGCCTCAGCCTTTTGTTATTTCTTTTTATTATTTTCAATCATTTCTTTGTTACTTACGAGGTGCCAATTAAGAAGAGATTAATTTGTAAGTAGTTTGCCAGTCTATTGACATATATGATCATACCTCCTGGAGAATCCATTAATCATTTGATCGTGAATCTATGTCATGTCAAGAATTCAAGATTCATTTGCTTTATGTCTTACCTACTTTATTTTCTGATTTTTGGTAGCTTGATGTATCATATTTTCATTCTTAGCTATGAAAAACATTGAATCAATTTGTTTATTAGGTACTATGATGATGCTGCTTGTGTGTTACGGAAAATGTTTCTAGATGCAAAGGCTCCACATCTTTCAACAGCAATTCCACCAACATTACCATGGAAGGTGAATGAACCTGTTCAGCCTACTGAGGGGTTAACTCGTCAAGGAAGCGGGATTATTGGTACATTTGGTCAAGCCGAAGAGCTACGTTGTGTTATTGCTGTTATCCGCCAGTGAGAATTCCTCTATTTGTTCTTCAATCTCCTTGTCACATGATTCCTCTCCTTGGTAACAAGTTCTTGTAATCTGAACAGTGGTGATAGAACTCCAAAACAGAAAGTTAAGTTGAAGGTTACTGAGGAAAAGCTGTTGAATTTGATGCTTAAGTACAATGGTGGAAGACCTAGATCAGAGGTTATTCCTTGAATCTCCTCTAATATCTTTTATTAAATTCACTAGAGACATTAACAATTTGTCTTACTTAATCTTCTCTTGGTGTAGACAAAGCTGAAAAGTGCTGTTCAATTGCAAGATCTTTTAGATGCCACACGAATTCTAGTACCCCGTATCAGGTAAGATGAAGAAGAGAGTTTCCTTTTGCATATTCCTATTTAAGCAGATTTTATGAATCCGCTATTTGTATTCATACAGATTTTCCTGCTTTCTGAATTGTTTCTCAAGGGAAGACCAGTACACTTGATATATAATTTCTCCAATTTTTCTAGGTCAAGGGGTGTTAGGGAGGTTTGTTGTCTATGAATTTGCTATTTATTTTTCTCAAACATAGACTACAATCTTTTTATTTGTGGATGAGAGTAGTGTGAAATTTGTCTTAAATGTGATCAATTTTGATCCTCTCCATGCAGTGAAAAATATCTGTACATCTAAACATCAAATTGTCTATGTTGTCTAATTGTTCTTTCTTTGTTAGTCATGTCTCTTGAAAGTTGTGAAACTACCATATTCCTTTTAGATTTTTTTGGGGGGGTTGTTAAATGATTGTAAAAAATAGAAAATTGGTGGAAGCTCTTGATCAATCAAATTGATCAACTTGGTCATCTCTTCCCCTATAAATAGAAGCCCTCCTATGAACGAAGGAGAGATGGTCATTGTTCAGAAGAAAAGCGACAAAACTCTGACATATTAGACTCTCCACTCTTTCTTTGTTTTGCATGTGTGAGAATCGTGTGTACAATATACTATTTTCTAACTAATATTATACTGAAACTTGACTTTTGTCAATGAATTTAATGTCTAAATAGACCTGGCCGTGAAAGTGATAGTGAAGCAGAAGATCTTGAGCATGCTGAAAAGCTTCGTCAAGTTAAAGCAGTACTCGAGGAGGTTCATTAATTTGTTCCTAGACTTTATTCTGTTTAAAGTTTTCATTTGTTGTTCTTTACATTATGCAGCTTTTATTTTTCTTTTATGTTTTGTTTATGAGTCACCGCATTAATGTTGAAATACTTGTTAAAGGTTCTAAGCTTTTCAAGGTATATTTAAAATGTTTGTTTCACTAAGCCAACATAATAAATAAAACAGAGCTGACTCATATTAAGCTGCATACCAGTTTTGAGCAAGATCAATGTTTAAATATCTCTGTGTGATCTTGCAAAAAGGTGAAGATTGTTTTGATAGATTAATGATTCTCTAATTTTCAATTATTCAACCTTGAGAATGAAATGTCAATTTATGGAATATTTTATGCATGCCCAGTTGTGAAATTGGAAAGAAGAACAGAAGCTGCAATACAAGTTTTTCCAATGAATTTCAGTTACTTAATCTTTGAAAATGCTTAAAGCCTGCGTTTTCCAGAGTTCCTTTTTTTCCTTTTCTTCTGTTTTCAGCATGTTTTCTTAAGTTGCAAATTGTTGATTCATCTGTGTTTCCATTTGAAGCAAAAGAAATCCTTGTTTGTTCATATATGCATGTATATAGAGATTTCCAGGTACTTAATTATACAAAAGAGAACAAAGAACCTTTGAGAAAGTAAAGGTTGTAGTTCTTCATATGTAGCCTTTCTTGGGATTATCAAACTTTAGTTGTAGTTTTCACAGCATATTTGAGCATAGGTTCATTATTGATTCTGATAAAAGATTCTCTTTATGTAGGGAGGACATTTCTCCGGAATTTACCGGAAGGTTCAACTAAAACCACTGAAGTGGGTCAAAGTTGCAAAAAGCAATGGAGAAGGTGAAGAAGAACGTCCTGTTGAAGCTCTGATGGTTCTCAAATATGGTGGTGTGCTTACACACGCTGGTAGAAAACAGGTGATACATTTTATTCTGCCAATAATTATGTTCTCTGCCACTCTCATCTGTCAGAAATTACTATCTTATGCTTCATTTTCCAGATAATTAAAGCATCCCTGTTTTTCTCAAACATGATTTTCTGACTTCTTTTGCAGGCCGAAGAACTTGGAAGATATTTCCGGAACAATATGTATCCAGGTTGAGATCATGTCTATTCCTCAGATAGAATGACTACGAGTACATTTGCTCAAATTTTCTTTTCTTTCCCTGTCTCCTATATTCATCTTTAGAGAGAACCTTAGTGCGGTATTTTTAGATTACTAGCAGCTAAAACCTCTATTAACTTCAGCATTTATTCTCTAGCATGTTTAATGAGCCTACAAGCTTATGTCATATTATCCTGTTCTTACCTGCTAAAATTTTGATGCGTGAGAGACACTATATTTATGTCATTTCATGAACCAAACAAATTTCATTATGCTGCAGCCTTTTTTTTAATTATTTTTTTAATCTTCTAATATCCTTCTCAGGAGAAGGAACTGGCTTGCTTCGTCTCCACAGCACTTACCGTCATGACCTAAAAATATACAGCTCAGATGAAGGCCGAGTTCAGGTTATGCACCATTAGAATTTTTAACTTTCTTCTTAGTTCTATTCTCTCTTTATTTTAGATAATGATATTATTACTAAATTTAACTATTGTTTAAACTTGTAAATTAGCTCTCTGATTTTCAATTATTCTTAAGCTGTGTTATGATACTGCATTTGATGTGTGTGATTTCATTTTTGGCAGATGTCAGCTGCTGCATTTGCTAAGGGTCTCCTTGATTTGGAAGGACAATTAACTCCAATTCTGGTGTGTCACCTTGGTAGTCAAAAATTTCATTAAATTTTCGTTACATTACTTTAATGCATATAATGTCTTCTCCTTATTTTCTCTTTTCAAGGTTTCACTGGTTAGCAAGGATTCCTCAATGTTGGATGGACTTGACAATGCCAGTATCGAGATGGAAGAAGCTAAGGTTTCTCTCTCATTCCCATATTTTGTCCATGTGTTCCTTCATGAAAATATTCTGCTAAGTTTTTATAGAAAAACTAGGAGATCCCTTTTCTGTTGTATGAGAAACTGAATATATGCCTGAATCATGTTGTTGTAGCAATTCAATCAACCATAATTCATATTACTGTAAATGCAATTGGCTCCTTCTAACGTGATTTTTATCCATGAGCTTTATTCACCAAATCAACATACCATAAATCTAAGGATTAAGCAGTTATAGTGCTTCCATATGCATTGCTAACTTTTTCTAGAAGTATCTTTTCATGTGTTTCCACCCTTTCATAATTATCTCAATTCTCAGGCACGGCTAAATGAAATTATTACTTCTGGAGTGAAGACAGTTCCCAGTAATGGATCAGCAGAAAAATCTTGGATGGTTGATGGTGCTGGACTTCCTTCAAATGCATCAGAGCTTCTTCCAAAATTGGTCAGTCTTTTATTCTCTTACTTCTTTTGATTTTAGAAAATCTTTATTAGAGAACATTGTGTGTACTTTATAGTGCTTAACTAAGTCTCCATCATCAGGTGAAGTTAACTAAGAAGGTTACTGAACAAGTAAGGATACTGGCAACAGATGAAGATGAAGAACTTGCAGGGACAAATTCATTTGACGTAATTCTTCCATATGATCAAGCTAAGGCACTTGGTAAGACAAACATAGACGTGGATCGGATTGCTGCAGGATTACCCTGTGGTAGTGAAGGATTTCTACTCATGTATGCTCGGTGGAGGAAGCTTGAGAGAGACTTATATAATGAACGGAAGGAGTAAGTTCTGGGCTAAAAATGATTAGCTTTAGTTTGCTTCTGGATTGTTGTAGGAAACTTCTGATCTTTGGGGAGGTTTAATGGTTACAACTACAAGTTTTATTTGGTTATTATCATCAAACTAGCAATTTTTAATAACTGCATTTATTTTCTTTGCAGTCGTTTTGACATAACACAAATACCAGATGTTTATGACTCAAGCAAGTAAGTAATCACTTTGTAATTTTTTATTAGAGGCATGTGTTGTGCCAAATAATCATCACTCTCTTAAGTTTCTCAGATCTTTTATTTTGAACAATATTATGTTTCATTTCATGAGTCTCAAAATCTGAGCCACCATCCATCGCTCCTGCTTTATATATTTTGTGCATGCTATGTTCCCCTCATGTATTTTTTGATCATTTTATTCAAGGACGCATGAACTTGTGCAGGAAAGAAATTTATCTGTATGCTCTCTATGGATTTTTCACTCTTCTAAAATTTGTACTTGCATTAACATAAGCATGAAATAGCTTGTTCTCTTCTGATGTCATTTCATGATTTGGTTGCTGAAAGTATATTTTTATGCTAATGGGCGAGTCCTCTTCTTTGGCAGATATGATCTCTTGCACAATGCACATTTGAATCTGGAAGGGCTGGATGATCTGTTCAACGTTGCTCAGGTAAAAAATATTGCCTTTTTTAATTAGGTTCTAGGATAAATTTCTTGACTCTTCTCCCTCTTTCAAGATTATAAAGGGCTCCTCTTTCTCTTAGCAATGAAATCACTTATAACTGGAATTCTATGTCTCCCATATGAAAATGATCTCCTTGCTACTCACAAGAGAATTCTCATCTGTTGTGAAATCATCGAAACAAAATATTTAGCCTTAAACATTCTTCCTTGTTCTATCCTTTCTTAAATGTCTCTAACAGAACGTTTAGAAGAATAAGAAAAATAGTTTAGCTGTAGAATTTGATTACTCAATCCACCTGTCAAATCCTAAACACATTTATTCATGTTTACATGGAATCAATTTTCTCCAACTAATGCTTGAAGTTTTATGTGCATGTATCCATCTGTCAACTAATGCATGGGTTCAGATTGCCTGTTGATTACCTACTGCCTCTATTGTCTTTCAGTTGCTTGCAGATGGTGTGATTCCTAATGAATATGGGATTAATCCAAAGCAGAAGCTGAAGATTGGTTCCAAGGTAACTGTGTTTATTGTTGTCTGCTGTTGGTACTGGTCTATCCTTCTCTTCCTCATTAAGGGCTACAAATGTGCCGTCGATCAATTAAAGAAAAATCAAATTTGTTGAGGAAGATTCCTCCCTTCTTCACCATTTTCAAACATTGAAGTTCTTATTGATGGACTTTGCTTGAAAATGTCTTCCAATAGCTATTGTCATAGATAAATATACATCACGAGATATTTATCATCTTTACTTTTGCATTTTGTTTACATAAGCAGTATTTGATTTAACAAATGAGTGTTAAATTTTATGTGCTCAGATTGCTAGGCGTCTGTTAGGTAAGATACTAATCGATCTGAGAAATACTCGTGAAGAAGCTATCAGTGTAGCTGGATTAAAGTGTAATCAGGACAATCAATCAACTATCAGTATCACCAAAAAGGATGATACAGATCTGCCCAAAAAAAGGGGAAAGGATGAGACTGATACACCCAAGAAAAAGGGAAAGGATGATACTGATGGTTATTCCAAGTCTAGCTTAAGAAACGAAGACACAAGGAGAACCAGTTTCACTGGAGAAAAACCTATAGGCCAGGAGGAGGAGGATGGCAAAGAGACTGAATACCGTCTGGATCCAAAGTAATTATTTAGTCTATTTTTCTTTTTACCTTTCAGATTATTTTCCTCTATTTGCCTCATAATATCCTCCTTAAAATAAAGGTTTTCATAAGCTTAGAAGAATTTAAATAATATTTTACCAGCCTTTCCTGTTATGATGAATTTATTGCTTGTTTTAGATATGCTAATGTTAAAACGCCTGAACGACATGTCAGAACTCGTCTTTACTTCACATCGGTGAGCTAACAGTAACTTTCATCACTTCTGTCTTTGTTTCTGCTATATTCTATTTTTGGAATAGTCAACTTGAATGTGTCCTTCTCAGGCTTAGTTGAGTATGCCTGAATTTAAAGTACAAGCATTTCATTATGGGGAATGTAAATAGAAAATATCTTTCCCATATATTTTTTTATTGTTTTTAGAGCAACTATAGTATTAGATGACTCATAGTTCTTGGTTAATATCTAATGATGTTCAATTTTTTCATTTGTTTAACAGGAATCCCATATTCACTCCTTGATGAATGTTCTTCGTTACTGCAACTTGGATGAATCTCTTCAAGGAGAGGCTAGCCTCGTTTGCGATAATGCTTTGGAGCGCCTCTTCAGGACAAAGGAGCTTGACTACATGAGTTACATTGTGCTGAGAATGTTTGAAAACACAGAGGTTGGTTCTCTTTGCCTTCATCCTAAATGGAAAAATACAAAGCAACTATATTTCTGGCTACAATTTGAGCATTTGTGATATTTTATTACTCCCTCCATCTGGAATTGGAAGTTCCTTGATGAGAAAAGTATTACTGGCCATAAAGACCACCATGTCTGATGATTCAAAAATTTAAGTACATATATCTTTATTTTATGTAATAATGACCCAATGCATACTGCCCATCTTTATTCATAGCTGATTTTAAATGGATGCAGGTGTCTTTAGAGGATCCAAAAAGGTATCGCATAGAGTTGACTTTTAGCCGTGGTGCAGATTTATCCCCATTGGAGGTATTCCGTTCTTATAGTGGAAAATTTTAAACTTAGTAATAACTGTGAAGATGATAATTTCATTTCACCCTTTATTAGTTAGGAAATTTTCCTCATTCTACTACCTGTTAAACTTTGATTTGACTTGTACAGTTTCTGTTTAGGGTCAAAGGAAATCCATCCCAAAATTTACCTGTTATCCTTTAGACTTCAAAGATGAAGACTGATTTTCCTACTGCATAACAATTGGTTTTGTTTGATTCAATTGCAGAAGAATGATACTGAGGCAGCTTCATTGCGTCAAGAACATACGTTGCCAATAATGGGTCCAGAGAGGCTGCAGGAAGTAGGATCATACTTGACTTTGGAGAAGATGGAAAAGATGATTCACCCATTTGCCATGCCAGCGGAAGACTTCCCCCCACCAACAACCCCCCAAGGATTTTCAGGGTACTTCTCAAAGAGTGCAGCAGTTCTGGAGCGCCTGGTGAACCTTTGGCCTTTCAACAAACATGGAAATGCTAATGCAAAATGACTGGTTTGACAACTCTCCTTTATCCTCACACTCTTTCTTTGCGTGCTCACTCGTCTTTTATTTACCCAAGCTTCGGGAATGAATCCTTGAAGAAAATTTTGGCAAGCAATCTTGTAAAAGAAAGGAGCATCATTCTGGAATCTGTCTCTTACTGCCCCTCTCTTATCTTGATCTCGCTTTTTTTTCTGCCTTTTAATTTATCCTTGCATGCAAACATCCATCCTATGGTGTGAGGTTAGATATTTCTAACCATATACATCCACCCCCCTCCTTTTTCTTCCTAAAAGGAAAACATAGGAGAAGAACAAATCAAAATTCTGATCCATTTCAACATGAAATATTGGGTTGAGGATTTTTGGGCAGACCTCAGATGTTGGGCTTGATAGCCATTCAAATTCATAGGGGTGTTTATGGCTAACCCCTGTGGAAGCTTAAACAAGATCCGGTATAGAAAATAAAACATAGAAAGGACAATGGTGTTTGTGTTGCAGTAGTAGTTGGAATTCTTTGGAAGGATATAGAAATTTAATAAATTTCCAATATTTAAATATAATGGAGAAAAAAATTATGAATACGAAATATAAAAAACTCATTGAGTGATGGGTGGAAGCTTTATAAATTATCAATATAATATACCTTCACTATTACACAAGCAGTGAATGTTAATTGAATTAGTCAATAGTAATAATGAATTTTATACTTCCATCATTACCTTAATAACTTTTTGAACAAAAGAGGGGGAAAAAACCTTTGAATCTGAGCACAATTCATATTTATTTGATTTTGCAAAGCTCAACTAAATTATTATTATTTTATTTTATTGGTAAACAGGCATTTTTTTAGCCTTCATCTAAGCTCAACTAAAATTTGAATTCATATTAATTATGTGATTTGAATGACTAAATGGGATTCAGTGTTATATATTTCTGGTAACATCTCTTAATTAATTATTATTATTACTTTTTTTAATAGGAATATTATACAGAGTTGGACTCAAAATGTTACAATAAATCTGAATTTAAAAAGTGTAGGGGTGACATTTCAGAGTCCAGATAATGTTAGGCAAAGTAAAGGAAGCCGTACTTGGAATCCATTAAGGTGCGCATGTGACTCCGAGTATTTTGATTAAGGAATACTCTCTTGTGGGCCTCCCTATGTTTAGAATTGTGGCACATCTGACCTTTCACTTGATTTTCCAAAAGGCCAATTTTTTAATTTTTTTTTATTACACGTTCAAAAAATTAACACCTACTATTAGTGGTCAATTTTCCATTTTTTTTTTTTTGGTCTTTCAACCTTTAATTCATTAAGATGCTAATATAATTTTGTAATACGCTAAAAAATCAAGAAAAGCAAAATGTAATTACTATTCTAAAGAGATGAGGAATCCCAAAACAGGATGGGAATTTTGCTAGTTATTCTCTTTAACACGTAGTTGAATCGAATCCAAATCGCAATTCATATTCCTTTTTTGGAACATCTTTTCACGTTATATCTAACACATTAGTAGCAAAAACATCAAATTAATTAATATATCTTGGAATATATGTCTACACCACTACGCCTATTCCTGTAACAAACAAGTACATGATCACACGTTATACTTTCTAAAGATTGGAGCAGTTTAGAAGCCACCAGATCCTCCATATTATATTCTTCATAAAACCTTTTTGAAAACTACTTGTCTTTCTCTTATTATCAAATTTTTTTTTTTTTTTTTTTTTACAAAAGTTCGATAATAGATTCACTTATTGATTAATCAATAGGTCATAAGATTACAGATCCGTAATTCGAATTTGTTGGACATGGATGAATATAATTGGTAGTTGTTGAAGATGAAGATGGAGAAAAATAAAAGATAATGATTCTGAAAATGCTTTAGGGCAGTGGAGTAGTGGGTATCAGTGTATCACGACCAGTCATCGATTTGTTGATGGCTGGCTGTGCTGTTGTTTTGTAGTGGTGAAATTACTAATATGTCCAAAACTTGGCAATGTTTTGATTTGATTTCGTTTCTTCCTCTTAGTAGGTAATCAACTTCTTGTGCTCTCTTTGCATTTCTTTTTGAGGGTTGGATCGTCCACTTGTCCATTGAAGTGACTGCCGCACATCACTAACGCAAAGGATCTGCATAGAAGAGTCAGATATAAATAACTTAAAAAGATCGAAAATCGTAAAAAAATTTATATATTTATAAAATTATATATAAAGATCTACTATGTAAAAAGTTTAGGGGTTAAAAATGATATTTTTTGTATATAGAATTCTTGTAAGAATTAGGTGAGAGCATTGCACCCACTCCATGGGGGGAGGAAGAACATCCATATTGGAATGTCACGTGAGAGGGAGACGGCTTAGACTTTGGTTGTTAGAATAAGGAAAGTAATGCAGCACGTGTCAGACATCAAAATAATAATAATAATAAAAGAAAAAGCAGAATCAATTCAATTATAGGTTCCACCAAAGGTTGATGCTCCCCGAGGATTGGGAACTCTTCCTCAAATTTATGACTATTTATTTCAATAATCATTACTAGTCTACACTCTGATTTCTTTAGTCAATTTTCTAATTATTATTATTATTATTGTGTTATAAAACTAATAAAATAAAGAGAAAAATAAAGACAATATAAGGAGAAATAATATAAAGTAATTTTATTGATCTTGTACAAGATTTATCTATTAATAGAGATAAAATCCTAGATAAAGTAGGGAATAAAGTCCTAGATAAATTAGGACTATAAAACAATAAAGACGTTTATAAGGTATAAGATACCTCAATGGATAGGATAGATAGATTTATAACATATTGTTATTTTCTTGATAAGGATAAGGATTTAAAAATATTTTCAAAGAATATAGCAATCATAGAACTTTCAACAACTCCCTTGTTTTGTTTATTTTATTATTATTAATATAATCTTTTTCAGCAATATATATATTTTACTAATAAAAAAAATATATATATATATATTTTTTTTTAAAAAAAATAAAGAAAATATTAGTTATGTAGAAATATTTGACGTTAAAAATGGAATCCGGGCAGGGTAAAAAAAAACCTCTGAGATGGGACAGTGAAATGATACGAAAAAGGACAGCGTCTGTACTTGGCTTAGCGTCCTTTTACCACTTTCAACATAGTAAACTGTTTTCTAGACATTTTTATTGATAAGAAGAAATATTTTATATGAGTATTAATTATAAATAATATTTTAAAAGATAATAATAAATGTTGCATTAATATATAATATAAAAAAATTAATAACATTTTTGTTCCAAGGGTCGAATAATTAATGCAACTATATGAAACTGTCACAATAAATGAAACGAAAACGCAAGTAAAAAAAGATAAAGAAGAAAAAAAAAAAACTGAACAGCAAAAGGAAAATAAAGAGATAGAGAAGATAACCTCACTTCCTACCGTCCAAATTTTTACTTTTGGTATCATCTCCTGTATTCATTTTAAATTCTGACTTTGAATTTTTTTGAAAATTTCAAAAAAGTTCTTTCTAATACACATTTCTTATATATAAAGCTATACCTAAAGATTTTACTTAAAAGAGAATTAAAATATTTCTATTTGTATGAATTAAAAAGTTAGGTAAATAAATTACATTCTAGATGAAGAAAAATATACATGATATATCTATCCATAAGAGTTGGCACGTTACTTTCCATATATATATATATATATGTCTTGGTGGTTCCACTTCATGGCTTTTGATACAATTAGCAAAATAGTGCCCAACTTTCATTTTACTCTTTACCCACCGACCACTTTCTCTTTCCTTTTTTTGGCCCAAAAAGAAAAGGAAATGCCAGATAAAAAAAAATGAAAAGGAAAGAGGAAAAAGTTAGGTGAACAAAATTTTGCAACAGAAATCGCATGGAAAAAATGGTGGGTTACTTGGGTCAAGGGTAAAATAGTCAGTAAAAAAACATTTCAAGAGAGTTTTATCTTGTATGTTATTGTTATTCTTAATCCTAATCCTTGCCAAACACTTATGAGATAAGTAAATATTCCTACATTGGGATATGTATTTAAGGAAAAATGAAAAGATGGGATTTGGAATTTAATACTTCATTTGTTCTTTTTTAATATTATATTAATATATATTTACCAAAAAAAAAAATATATATATATTAATATATATTAAATCAAATAATATTTTAAAATTTTTATATAAAAAATAAAATATTTATAATGGAAATAAAATGAGGTAGCAGTTACTTTGTACATATCTCCAACCAATTAGAAAATAAAACATAAAAGAAATAAGAGCGTACCTTCAAGTACATGATCTTCGTAGAGGAGAGAGGAGAGAGAAGAGAGGAGCCAGTTCAGCGAGAAATTCTGCTGATACTGCTGACATTAATTGTTGTATATATATATATATATATATATTATATTATAGTAACTCTACAAAACCCAAAAAAAAAAAAAAAAAAAAAAAAATAAAAAAAAAAAAAAAAAAAAAAGGAGAAAAACAAAGGGAGGGAACAGGGATATCGAACAGTTCTTAACTCGTCTACTTTACTGCTGCAACACCTGTCTCTGTTTTCCCTTTTTTTATTGTTTTTAATCAAATCTTTTTTTGGTGGGTTTTCCATTTTTTTTTGTTTTCTTTGAGTTTGTGAATTTTAATTATTAATTACTAAAGTTCAGCAGCTGTGGGTTTGTGGAGTTGAGCAGATTGCTGTAGTCTTTTTTTTTATTTTTATGCTGATAAAATTTTGGTTTTCTTGCTTAAGATAGGAAGAGAGGGTGCTCAGATATGGCCGGCAAGGACGATGCTATGGAAGCCCTCAAGAAGGAGGCTGTCGACTTGGTGGGTTTTATTTTTATGCAATCTCAGTTTTCTATTAATGCCTGTTTTACGAGCAGTTAGTCTGGGCTTTTGATAAAACTCTTATCTGTGTCTTGTGTATTAATTCATGATAATTTCATCATACAGGAAAGCATACCACTGCCAGAGGTTTTTGAGAATTTAAGGTCTACAAAAGAAGGTCTCTCAACTGAGGATGCCCAGAGGAGACTAGAAATTTTTGGTTACAATAAACTCGAGGAGAAAGAGGTTTAGCTTTGTCTCCTTATAACAGACTCTCTGTTTCCATTGTTTTTCTGTGCTTATTACATATTTTCTTATCTGTTTTCTTTTTATCGGGTGTTGCAGGAAAGTAAGTTTCTGAAATTTTTGGGGTTTATGTGGAATCCGCTTTCATGGGTCATGGAAGCTGCTGCAGTTATGGCCATTGCACTCGCTAATGGAGGAGTAAATGCTTCTTTACTACGGCTTACTATTGCATGCTACAGTTTTTTTTAAAATATAGTATTAATTTTGTCTGTAAAACAGAGTTCCGTTTTTCTTCAAAACTAGTAATTTTTGGTAGTATTTTGTCACTTTACATATTACACGAAGGTGGGGTGGTTCTCTTCAAGGATTTCAATCTGCTCCTTTTCTTCACAGGGAAAACCACCAGATTGGCAAGACTTTGTTGGAATCGTTGTCTTACTCCTCATTAATTCAACAATAAGTTTTGTTGAGGAGAACAATGCTGGTAATGCTGCTGCTGCCCTCATGGCTCGTCTTGCTCCCAAAGCAAAGGTGATGATTAACATAGTGTTTAACTCTTTCTTACCATGACTATTTCTTTCTTGAAATATTAGCTTTGAAGATTTTTAAATTCCATATGCATCATCTCACGGGTCCTTTAACACAGGTCCTTCGAGATGGAACTTGGACCGAGGAAGAAGCTTCCATTCTTGTCCCTGGTGACATCATAAGTATAAAACTTGGAGACATTATTCCAGCAGACTCTCGTCTCTTGGATGGTGATCCACTGAAAATAGATCAGGTTCCTTCATGACTTTCTTTGCAGACTATTGCTTATTCTTTGGTGCTACTCGATATCATATTATTTCATCTAATCAATCTCTTTGTCTTTGTAGTCTTCCTTGACTGGGGAATCCCTTCCCGTCACGAAAAACCCTGGAGATAGTGTATATGCAGGGTCCACTTGCAAACAGGGGGAGATTGAAGCAATAGTGATAGCTACTGGTGTTCATACCTTCTTTGGGAAAGCTGCTCACCTTGTTGACTCCACAAACCAACAAGGACACTTCCAGAAGGTACGATACCGTGATTTGTATATTATTAATGTCCTTGTTCCCCTTTTTTCTCAATCTATGTTTCATTTACCGGCCATCTGTTTTGTTTTGCTCTAAGGACATTAGTGAACTAAAATTTCTATTCTACCTGATGTTATTTTGAATCATAGACTTCACATTTAGAATTTTCCAGATTTTAGCTTCCTTATTTTACAAATTCCTTTTGATTGCACCATGTAGGTTTTGACTGCCATTGGGAATTTCTGTATATGTTCCATTGCCGTGGGAATGATTATAGAGATAATTGTGATGTATCCCATTCAACATCGACCCTACCGACCAGGCATCGATAATTTGCTTGTGCTTCTCATTGGAGGAATCCCAATAGCAATGCCAACAGTTTTATCTGTTACCATGGCTATTGGTTCCCACCGTCTGTCTCAACAGGTTGTTTCCCTTTTCTTAATCTTGAGCTTAGGTTATGCCTTGTCCATTCCAAGTTTTGGATGGAGCTGCTGATATCATCATAATAACACAGGGAGCCATAACAAAAAGGATGACTGCCATAGAAGAAATGGCGGGCATGGATGTACTTTGCAGTGACAAAACTGGAACACTGACATTGAACAAGCTAACTGTCGACAAAAATCTAATTGAGGTTAGCAGATAGAAAGGAGGATTATTCATGTGAGGAAACTGTGAACTGTTTTTTCTTTAATAAGCTTGCCTTATGTTTACTTCTAGGTCTTTGCTAAAGGGGTGGATGTGGATACTGTTACTTTAATGGCTGCGAGAGCCTCTCGTTTGGAAAACCAAGATGCGATTGATGCAGCTATAGTTGGGATGTTGGCTGATCCTAAAGAGGTTAGTAGAGTTGTATTCTGAATTTTTATCACTCAAAATCAATCTTGTTAACAGGAGTGTTTTCTTCTTGTTATTAATATTCCATTGAGATCTGATCTCTTTCTATCTCTCCATTTTGTTGCATGATAGGCAAGGGCTGGTATTCAAGAGGTTCATTTCCTTCCATTTAACCCAACAGATAAGCGCACTGCCTTGACATATATAGATAATCAAGGCAAGATGCACAGGGTCAGTAAGGGTGCCCCTGAACAGGTAGGTGATAAGTTTCTTGGTTTTCTGGTATAACTAGCATCAAATAAATATAGTCATCATTTTTTAATACGTGTTTCTATGCATTTTTTCAGATTCTAAATCTTGCACATAACAGATCAGATATAGAGCATAAAGTTCATACTATTATTGACAAGTTTGCTGAGAGGGGGTTGCGTTCTCTTGCAGTAGCATACCAGGTATTTTTAATCTTATGTGTTCTTTATTGCCTTACTCCTACAATAATGGTGTCCGAACGACTGCCCCTTGTTGACTCTATGGTGTTGAAACTCTAAAGGACGTTCCTGAAGGAAGAAAAGAAAGTCTAGGAGGACCATGGCAATTTATTGGTCTGTTGCCTCTCTTTGATCCACCCAGGCATGACAGTGCTGAAACAATAAAAAGGGCATTGAATCTTGGGGTCAATGTAAAAATGATTACTGGTATGTAATACTTGCATCATACCTCTTATATATTGTACATATACTGCTGTATTTTTCTGAGTCAAATTAGTAATAGTGGTTGTTTTCTTTTTGAAAAGTAACTAATTGTACTCGATTACTTTTTTAAAAAGATACTTCTGTAACATTTGTTTAAATTGGTTACATAAGTATATTTTGTGATACATTTGCGCTAAGAAAAACTGGTTTTTTGGTGGTGTTGCCTTGTTGTATCGTGGAATATATATAAGAAGAGTTCAGAATTTTCTCTCTTTTCAGTAATTTCTCCATTTCTTTATCTCTTTCAGGTGATCAGCTAGCAATAGGGAAAGAAACTGGTCGTCGTCTGGGAATGGGAACCAATATGTATCCTTCTTCTGCTCTACTGGGGCAGAACAAAGATTTAGCCCTTGCTGTTTTGCCCGTAGATGAGTTGATAGAAAAAGCTGATGGTTTTGCTGGTGTTTTCCCTGGTAATATCTCTTTATGCAATCTGACTATAAATCAGAAGGGTCTAAGTATGCTTATCCTCTATTGGCCCCCATGGTATCCTATATTAAAGTGGAATTCCACTTTTTCCTATGAGTTCACCCTTTGATGGAGGTTGTTAAGTAGGGCAAGATATTCCCTTGTTCATTTATCTGCTATGCCATGTCGTGTACATTTTCATGCGATTTGCATTCTGTAGCTCTTATAAAATAATGTTCATCCTGTTAATTAAAATCATAAACTATAAAAATGTTGATGTGGAATTCCTTTCTGTTTTGATTGTGAAATATTAAATGTTGATGCAGAACACAAATATGAAATTGTAAAGCGTTTGCAAGCTAGAAAGCATATCTGTGGAATGACTGGTGATGGAGTTAATGATGCCCCAGCACTCAAGAAGGCTGATATTGGCATTGCTGTTGCTGATGCAACTGATGCTGCTCGCAGTGCTTCTGACATTGTACTGACAGAACCTGGTCTCAGTGTTATCATTAGTGCTGTGCTAACTAGTCGAGCAATCTTCCAAAGGATGAAAAATTACACAGTAAGATTTTCTGACCAGCAATTTTCAGGTGGTGTAATAGCATCTAATCTCATCTTCTGATATGCAATTTTTTCTTTCTTTTTTTTTATTTGTTTCCAGATTTATGCAGTTTCCATCACAATCCGTATTGTGGTAAGTTGATTTGATTTGTCAATTAAAAAGTGATAGTATTATGTTTGATTAATTAGCTTGGATCTGGCCTATTAGAAAGAACCAATTATCTTTAGTTATTTATCTTTCTTCAAACGTTTATTTCTCTGTGCATCTCTCCTCATGTAAACTTTATAATGACAGCTTGGTTTCATGTTGCTTGCCCTCATATGGAGGTTTGATTTCCCACCTTTCATGGTGCTGATCATAGCCATTCTTAATGATGGTATGTACTACTAACCATTTCATAGCCATTCTTATGAACCAATAAATGTATGAAATACTCATATAGTTCCTCCATCTTAACATCCCCAGCTTCAGTAAGTGAGTCTCCATAGTGAATAGACAATTCTCGTATTTGTTCTTTGGCATGCCAGGTACTATTATGACAATATCAAAGGACAGAGTGAGACCATCTCCTCTACCAGACAGTTGGAAACTTTCTGAGATATTTGCTACTGGTATTATTCTTGGTGGTTACTTGGCTATGATGACCGTCATATTCTTTTGGGCAGCATATGAGACAAATTTTTTCCCGGTATGACAAATTTTTATAATCAGAATGTTAAGTGATGAATGATCATTCTTAGTGTGCTAAGCTGTGATGAATGATTTTTCTTTTTCTGGATGAAATGAAACAGCGTGTTTTTGGTGTTGCAACTCTTGAGGCAACTGCACAAGATGATTTCAGGAAACTTGCATCAGCAATTTATCTGCAAGTAAGTACCATCAGTCAAGCCCTCATATTTGTGACGCGAGTTAGGAGTTGGTCTTACGTTGAACGTCCAGGACTTTGGCTTGTGGCAGCTTTTCTAGTTGCGCAGCTGGTTAGTTACAGATCTTCCTTTTGTAGTATTTATTCTGATTTATAACTATAAATGTATCTCTTTTAAACTTGTGCTATTTTTTCTTTTTTTCTGAATGAACGAACAGATAGCAACCCTGATTGCTGTTTATGCAAATTGGAGTTTTGCGGCCATTGAAGGGATTGGATGGGGATGGGCTGGGGTCATCTGGCTATACAACATTATATTCTACATACCCCTAGATTTTATCAAATTCTTTATTCGATATGCATTGAGTGGGAGGGCTTGGGACCTACTCATCGAGCAAAGGGTATGATAAAGAAGCTGATTTTTTATTAGTTAGTTAGAAAAACTTCTGCTACTTGTTTGTCATGTGGTATTTGTGGGTTCTTGTTTTTCTTTATATAGGTTGCATTCACAAGGAAGAAGAATTTTGGGAAAGAAGATCGGGAGCTTAAGTGGGCACA
This sequence comes from Cynanchum wilfordii, assembly GCA_025388415.1. Classification (NCBI taxonomy): domain Eukaryota; kingdom Viridiplantae; phylum Streptophyta; class Magnoliopsida; order Gentianales; family Apocynaceae; genus Cynanchum; species Cynanchum wilfordii. The sequence continues at coordinate 438,296 of JAHSUH010002350.1, forward strand.
AGCACAACGGACCCTCCATGGGCTGCACCCACCCGAGACTGAATATGAGGATGGTGGTCGTGTCAATGAACTTAATCAGATAGCTGAAGAGGCAAGGCGTCGTGCAGAAATAGCCAGGTACTTCCCATAGTCAAGAAATTTGGTTAAACATTTTCTGATCTCATAATATCACTTGGGATAGATCCTTGTATATTATATTATCTATCATCTTTTAACTATTATTTGCACATTCCTGAGTGCAGGTTGAGAGAGTTGCATACTCTGAAAGGTCATGTTGAATCAGTAGTCAAGTTGAAGAATCTTGACATAGAGACAATACAGCAATCATACACAGTTTGAGAGTGAAATATTTCTAATACCATCAGCAATGTATATGATATAATGTGGTACTATTCATTCAAGACCTGCTACCAAGTGGTTTAGTTGTGTATAAGATTAATTGCCTAAAACATGCTGCTTTTATGATTGTTAATCTCTCTATATCCATCATCCTTCTGTATTTGTTCAAGGTAACTTTCTTTCTATGAAAAATTAGAGCAACAAGGATTTTGATATTGAGAATGGGGTTAACTGAAGGTGAATTTAAAAATGCCCATGATGAGAGTTCTCTGCTATCATTTGGTTACATTTTCAAATTAGAATTCTTGGGATTCTAACTGCCAATCCAGTGATAGATGAACTATCAATTCCTAAAATTGATCCACACACAACAGGAAAGTAGATGGAATCACAGAAACCATTCATTAAACCGGAGGAAAGTTAAAACATCTTCATTCAAAAACGAAATAGCAGTAAAGTAAGAGTAGTTTCACTTTCACAGACGTCCAAATTCGAAAAGAAAAATATTCATCATAAAACCACTAATTAAGGGACAGCAAATTTTACATGTTCATTTCATTCATTTATTTCAGCAGTACTGAGTAAACTAACAGCCCATGGTTCTTTTAGTTAGGCAGCAAATTTGGGGACTTCTCTATACTTCTGGACCATCTTCTCCAACTCATCCTTCTTAGCTCCAACCAATCGGTCAACTTCCTTCCCTTGCTTCAGTAACACGAATGTTGGCATGGCTTGCACCTCAAACTCTTGCGCCGCATCCTACAATTAGCCAAATAAGATTTCCTGGTGATCACTCACTCTCTGATATTTCTAATTTATTTTAGTTTTAAAAAAAAAAAAATGAAGAGGAAATTAAAAAGATTAAAGACTACGACATGAAATACATACAGAGAGTTTATCAATATCGATCTTGACAAAGTCGACATTGGAGTATTTGTTAGACATACTCTTGACAAACGGTTCAATGATCCTGCAGGGTCCACACCAAGACGCCGAAAAATCGACCACCAACTATTCAATCAAGATAGATAACAACTGATACAATCAAAAGCCCTAAAGCAAGAATATATCCAATATTTTGAAAGAAATTGAGTTCAATAGTTTATTGAATAAAGTGCTAACCAATTTGTTCAATTCTTTGGATCTTTTGAAGTAGATCTTCCAACTGTCGGAGGAATCGAAAGTCATCACGCGTGACGGCTCAGATGAAGAATCGTCCTCTCCAGTAGAAGCATCAGCCTGACCGCCAAAGAAATTCGATAGTACCGCACCCATGGTGATCGATTAACTCCTCGCTTTGATATCCTTGATGGTAAAGAAAATACCTCTTCAACTTTTTATAGCAGATAAGTCCAAGTCGCCAATCAGGCATTTAGAGTCCCTGGGGCTCGGGCTATGGGATTTGGAAACGGGCTGACCTGTCGCCCCACCTGTGTCCGGAAATCCAGCAAAGAATAATGTTGCGAAGCAATTTTTGATTCTTTTCTTTTTCTTTTTCTTTTTTTTTTTTCCTTTTTATATCTAAAATGGATTATATTATATATCTAATATCTTTTTCTGAGGATTCAATTATCTGCAAATGTGGAGTTTAGGTATGCAAGTTGTTTTTAATCTAAGAAAATAAAATAACCGGATACTTTAAAGAGAGATGTGACAAGGTATAGTAGTAGAGAGCCTCTAATAAAACAAATTTGAGGGCAAACCTCCCCTCATATATGCAATTGAATGAGGGATCAACCCGGCTCAAATTAGTCTAGATGCCTCATGTCTAAAAAAAAAAAAAAAAAAAAGAGAGATGTGACACTATTCATTCAAGACCTGCTACAAAGAAGTTTAGTTGCCTAAAGCATGCTGCTTTATGATTCTTAATCTCTCGATATCCATCATCCTTCTATATTTGTTCAAGGTAACTTCCTTTCTCTGAAAAATTAGAGCAACAAGGATTTTCATAGAGAGAATGGGGTTAACTGAAGGTGAATTCAAAAATGCCCATGATGAGAGTTCTCTGCTATCATTCGGTTACATTTTCAAATTAGAGTTCTTGGCATTCTAACTGCCAATCCAGTGATAGATAGATAGATAGATGACTATCAAATCCTAAAATTGATCCAAAACGTAGTACAGTAAGAGTAGTTTCACTTTCACAGACGTCCAAATTCAAAAAGAAAAATAAATATTCATCATAAAACCACTAATTACGGGACTACCAGACCTATGCTTGCTGACCATCCTCTCCAACTGATCCTTCTTATTAGCTTCAACCAATCTGTCAACTTCCTTCCCTTGCTTGAGTAACACGAATGTTGGCATGGCTTGTACCTCAAACTCTCGGGACACATCCTACAATTAGCCAAATAAGATCTCCTGGTAATCATCACTCTCTGATATTTCAAATTTATTTGTGTTAAAAAAATTTTTAAAAAAAGATTCTCCGACATGAAATACATACAGTTAATTTATCAACATTGATCTTAGACAAACTCGACATCGGAGAATAAGCTAACCATCCTGTTGACGCACGCTTCCATAACGCCGAAAAATCGACCACCAACTATTCAATCAAGATAGATAACATCGGATACAATCAAAAGCCCTAAAGCAATAATATATCAATATTTTGAAAGAAATTAAGTTTAATAGTTATTGAATTAAGAGCTAACCAATTAATAGTTATTTCGATTCTTTGCAGCTGTTTAAGTGTTTCTTCCAACTGTCGGTGGTATCGAAGGTCATCACGCGCGACTCAGACGATGAATCGCTCTCAGCCGGACCGTCGAAGGAACTCGATAGAAACCCACCCATGATGATCAATTAACTCTTCGCCTAACTACCCTTGATTGTCAAGAAAATATCTCTGCCGCTTTAAATAGCAGCAGATAAGCCCGAGTCCCCAATCAGGCATTTTGATTCCCTGGAGCCCGGGCTATGGGATTTGGAAACGGGCTGAGCTGTTGCCCCACCCGTATCCGGAAATCCAGCAAAGAATAATAATGCGAAGCAATTTTGGTGTTAGCCCCAAGGAAAGTTGACCATTTTTCTGTTTCCTTTTAATATCTAAAATGGATCATAGTATATATCTAATATCTTCTTCTTCTTCTTCTGAGGATTCAATTATCTGCAAATGTGGGGTTTACGCATGCAAGTTGTGTTTAATCATACTTTAATGAGAGGAAATAGATCCAAATTCTGGTGTTGGGGAACTCAATAAATTGTTCTTCAGCTGTATAAAGAAGTAAAAGAACCATAGTAGCACTAACAGTTGCAAAGAACAGACTCTTCACCCTTGGTTGAGAAAAACATAGATTGTTGAAGAGGAGGGGAGGGACTATTGGGGAACAAAGTTTGCCTTTGCATGTTGCCTACAACATCATCTCTTCTAATTTGATTTATTGAAATGGAACTGGGGCACCTTGTTTCTTGTTCACAATAGCCATAGAAAAATAGCGAGTGCCCATACCTATCGGTGCCTGATCATCAGAACCTTCCCAGAATGGGGGTTCCCCTTCACCAACCAAACGCCAGTAACCTGTCCTTAACGACTCAGCTTGTTCTTCTGTACAGTTTTGTAGCAAAGCTTCAACCCGGAAGTTTATGCCAAGAGAACCAAGAAACTGAGACTGATTCATTGGACCATGGACACACACATTTTCTGCAAAATTAACAGAGCACTAAGAATATATTCTTCCATTTAGTTATGCATACAAATGTCTCATTTTCCCCCTCTAGAGTCCCCTACATAACACGCGGCTGAATTGGTAAGATATGGCAAACCTGAAACTTCTTCGGCAGAGTGTTTAACTGCTGCAAAATCCACATATGCACTAAGGTCAGCAGACCCTGGATTATCCAGCATGTGGACAAACTTGTGCTTTCTTATGGCCTGCAAAATTCATCCATGAATCACAAATAGCATTCCAATTATCTCAGCAATATATATTGAAGAAGAACTGAAACTTTACATGGCTAAAAATGTAGTGATCATTCCACATTAAAAGCCTTATATCGAGAATATAACTGAAAATATTAAAGTAAAAGAAAAAAGAGACAGGTGAAATAATATCAGAAGCAAATTAGGATAGTAACTCCTCCAAGAAAATATTGGTTAGTTAGAAATTAACCTGAAGACTGTCTGATACTAATCCATTGAGACCATAATCAATAATGAGAGCGCCACCCCCATCTGAACCTATTCTTTCAGCAATAGTTTGAGTCAAATCCATTGCTTTGGGACAAATCTCTACATGATCAAGTTTACCTAGCTCTGCAGCATCAGCCCACTTGCAGCGTTTCATTAAATACAAAGTTGCAGGTGTAGGCTGTGGAGATAAAACAAAACAAAACCTAACCAATAAATAAGGAAAAGTATTATTAGTTAAAGATAGAGATTTTCTTCACATGAATATTATCTTCTCACAAATAATGAGTGGAATTAGAAAATTTACGAAGAGTCCTCAGCAACATCAATCATCTTTTCACACCAGCCACGAGAAGCTCTCTGCAGGTGAGTTAGAAACCAGACACGTGTAAGAGAGAATCTACAAAACCTTCAACAAAAGCAGGTGAATTTTAATCCAAGGTACAAGCTCTTATTGCAGGATGCTTGACAAAATTAAGCAAACATATACACCAATATAAATTAGCACTAAAAAAATAAACCAAGAGGAAAAACAATTCAGCATGAGAATCCTTTGTCATCATCATCATACATTAGTCTGAAGTTATCAATTACCACAATTTTTGTCGACTTTTTTCAGAGTGAGTATAAAGGAAAATTGTAAAAGGGCCCTTAAAAATCTCCCTAATAACTGCTTGCTATCCCAACCTCAAATGCCTAAAGTTACTAATGCTGAAAGATTGTTTAAATATGTCAATAGAAAGAAGTTGAACGAAAAGATTCGTGAGAGTGATGTGATACGAACCTGAAACTGATGAACTGGTAGAGCATCATAGAACTCATGTGCAATGATGATTGTAGGCACTGAAATAAAAGAGAGTAGAGACAGTCATTTAGATGTCTATGAGGAAGAATTTTACCTTCAAAAACAGCAGCCAAGGAGTTATGAAGGAAACAAAATCACATACTAAATACAATCTATCCCCTAAGAAAGAGAGAGAGAGAGAAAGAAAGAAAAATCCTCCCCATGATTGTAAACACACACATGATTGTTGCAAAAAATGATTATACTTGCATTCCTCGAGAACAAAGAGAAAAGTAAGAGAGTCATGAAGCAAAAGCTTACATCCAGTTGGAACCTGCTCTAGTGTAGTATGCCATGATATAGGGGTTCCAGCCAAACTACTAATAATTTGTTTCTCAGCATTCTCATCACCATTGCCTTCACACTTCAAGTTTTGATACTGAATTTTCTTCAGTGCAGGACTGCACTCAACCAAGTGAACGTGCAATGACTCTATAAATTTTTTTATCTTGGAAACACCCTTCAATTGAAATTACAAAACAAATATTAAAAACCTTCAGACATTAAGAAATTCTACCAAAGAAGTAATAAGAGCAGGCATTAAACCATACTCGTAGAAGATCAGCCAGGAGTGTTCCTCTCCCAGGTCCTAGTTCAACTAAGTTCACTTTTTCTGGTCGTCCCATTTGCTCCCACAAACACATTGCCCATACACCAACCATCTGAAAACAGTGGAAAATGAACAACTTGGAAGCGAAACAAGAGGAAAAGAAAGGCCTTAAATTGGATTTACCTCTCCAAATAACTGGCTCACTTCGGGAGACGTAATGAAATCTCCTTGAGCTCCGAACACATCGCGATTGATATAAAATCCAGCTTTGGGATTCGTTAATACTTCCTCCATGTACTCAGCAATAGTAATTGGTCCGCCTCTGAATTTGATGATCCCTTTTAGATGCTTAACAAGTTCGGAATCAGAAACCGGACCGTGCAAATGCTCTGAAAATCAACAAGGAAACATTACTTCAAACAACTTCTAATAAGTAAGCCCAGTTATTTTATGCCGATTAGGTATGAGTTTGCTACCGGATGGGTTATACAATCCAGAACGGTCAATGGAGATTTTGGAGGCAGGGTTGGAAGCGGAGTCCTCCAGGTGTTCGACAAAAGTATTGTCCGGATTCTCTGAATGTGTGGATGGAGGAGACAAAGTAGAGCATTTTCGAACCCAGTAATCTCCATGGGATACTGAGCGAGATGGTGCCAAGAATCGTCGGCACCTAGTTGAAGCTTCAACAGCCACTTTTCTCAACATTTTCATCTTTCGATTGCCACCACCATGGTTGATATACAGAGAATTATTATATTTTGAAAAACTATTAAATTTACTGTTACAAATGTTAATGTGCTTGGGGATGTAGCTCAGATGGTAGAGCGCTCGCTTAGCATGCGAGAGGTACGGGGATCCCCCGCATCTCCATTTTAATTGTTTTTTATTTATAAAAAATGAAAAAAACCATTTTTTTTTATTAATCTGACAGAATACTTGTTATAAACTCTACAAAACTTGGTTAGGATGGCTTTATCGGTAATCGGTAATAAACGTTCACTACATAACATCGGGTTAAAGCGGTCGCTTTTTTAGCATTGAGGGACCTCTACTTTGAAGAGGTTCCATTACAATTTTTTATTTAATAAATATTCAACCTCACCTAGAGCGATTTATTTAATAAAATATTTCCTATTTATTTTAATAAATATTTTAATAAAGTAGATGCTATTATTATTTTTAATAAAATATTTAAATATAATTTCCTATTTTTTTAAAAATTATTTATAAATTTTAATTTTATCATTTTCTAATAATATTAATTTATAAACATTTTTTTAATATAATTTTCATAATATAGACTATATTTATTATTAATTATTATCATTATACTTATATTATATTTAACAAAGTGATGTAAAATTAATTGAAATTATAATATATTATAATATTAAAATAATATTTTATGTAATTATGTGAAGTAAATTTTTTTATTTGTGTTTATATATTTAATTAATTTTAATTTAAGAATTATTTTTATATATTTTAATTAAGTAATTTAATAAATTTATATTATATATTGACATAAAAAATCTTAAGTATATGAAAAAAAATATTTAAAAATATTATATGAAAATTATATTAAAAAAATATTTATAAATTAATATTATTAGAAAATAATAAAATTAAAATTTATAAATAATTTTTTAAAAAATAGGAAATTATATTTAAATATTTTATTAAAAAAATAAACTACTCTACCAAAAAAGGGCCAATTTTTAATAAAATATATAAACCTCTTCCTGTACAAAGAAAGGCCGAATATTTTATTAAAAAAATTTAATTTCCTAAAAAAAAGGTAATCTTTTTTGTTCCCTAAAAAAATAATCTAAAGAATAATATAAATATAAATTAAAAAAAAAAACCATAAGAATAAAACCACACAACACAACCGACAGAATAAAACATCATTAAGCAAGCAAATATAGGGAAGGACGAGTTTCTCATACTTTCTCCATAACCACGTCGAATAATACGGACTTTCTCCATAACCACGTCGAATAATACGACTTTCTCCATAGCCACGTCGAAGAATACGACTTTCTCCCCGGTGACGCAACTTCGATGATCGACGCATAGTTTGTCACTGTAAATTACGTAAATGTAGAAGATGACGGCGCTGGATACAAATGCAATGCCGTACAGAATTGCATCAAAGATCAAGTAAAAATGTGAAGCGAATTGGTAGACCAAGCCGAACATGATACCAGAAAATAGAAGCCATATAGCTACAGCCAGTAATTTCTTTTGCGGAGGATTTGCGTTCTGGGGAAATCGCTGGTGATATATGGTAAAGCAGTACTCAAGCGAGAAGAAACTAGAGTAGACGAAGAGGATAAAAGCTAGAAGTGAATTGTTGCCGGAGGAAAATGCCCTGAAGATTGGTCCGATGGAGTTAACTGCTATGACTAAATATTGGAGCATGGATGGAGCAAATGTTGTGCTCTGACGTGCATTTGCATCAAATTGGTATGCCATTAAACCTAGTTTTCAAATTTTGAAATCAACAAATTCGTCGGAGCAGCGGGTGTTTGGTGGTTCGACAACTGAACTAATTGATACTTATATACTGTGGGTGAAAGGAAATTGTCGAGAAGGTTTCTGGAAAATACTATACAATAGATTTCAAAGTCATCCGATTGGAATTTACCGAGTGAATTTTCCTGTGAACTTTCCAAGAAAACTTAGCGAACCTGAGTCGCCTTTTGCTTTTATGAAGAAGACAGCTGTAAATTGCGTCATATATAGTGACGCTTAATTTAATTTAATTTTGTTTTTTTAAAAGGGTGAAGAAACCGATGGTTGACTAGTGTATTAGTTTTTATCCTATTTTAATGTCTTTCATTTCAATCTTTTTGATATACAAATGCTTTTAGTTCAGTACAGTTAAACAGCATACAGCAGCCAATGCACCTTAACGCAAGAAGGCAACCCTAGGAAAGCTGGACAAGGATTACAGCTGAGAGATCACATACAGACCAAGAAGCAATAAAATCAAGATTCATGCAGGCTTTGGGATCACAACATGATTCTTTCACCCAAAAAAATTGGAAGGACAACAAACAACAGGTAGCCTGGCTTGCTTTCCATAATTTTGGGGGACCTTTTTAATGGAGTTTTTCAATTACCTACGCATTACAAAATCACTAATACTAATACATTCAGAAACTCATGAAAGCTTTCTGGATAAATTCCTTAATCCACACCCTACGCATTTAAGGATGACTGTTCCCGTTGATGGCTCTGGATTAATAACAAATTTAACACCCAGAAAATCCCTGATGTGCCTAAGTGCTTCTATTCCATAAGGTGAAAGCTTCCCAACTCGGACTTTTGAGACATCTTGAGGGCACAATGCACAAAGAAGAAACAATAGACCCTGCAAAACAATACTCGCTCAAAAACTGGTGCATGTATGTATTAAAATGACAAAACAGAGACACGTTACAAGAGAATTGAGTAGGCAGTATAAGTGAAGGAAACACACCTGGTGACTAGAATCAACCACCCCTCCTTGTTCGATCTCCCCAAGCAGTTGAGAAGCAATTTGTTCACCAATATCTTCTGGAGGAATCAAATTCTTCCTCTCATCACCATCAATCTGATCCTCTTCCCCTCGACCATAACAAACTGCAGTATCAACAGAGATAAAGCAACCAGAGGTAGTTTCTGCAACTAGTGAAATTCCATAACCGGGTGATCTGCAGCAAAATAGAGATACACCAATTGTGATAAAATATAACTGCAACATATTTTAGTTGATCTACTTGGACAAGCATAATGTTTACAAAAACAAGGAAGCTAGCATGAGCTCTTTTTTTAATCGAGACAAACTTACTTTCCCGACAGTGAACCAGCTTTATGATCAGTAGATATATGAACATCAGGAAGCAGACGGTTAAAAATTCCACGAGCTGCATGTATCATAGTATTCTCAAACTGGACAGACACCCTAGTTGAGAAAGTAACTCCTCTAATCCGTTTAACCATTCCCTCATCAATCCAGGTAACTGCCTTTACATGCGAGACAAATGATATCATTCGATGAAAAATTATAGGAACATTTCCAGAAAACATGTAAAAGAAAAGGAAAGAAGTACCACACTCCAACAAGAACTCACTTTCAAACTATCTTGCAGAATGGGAACTGACAGGAGAATTTCTCCACCTCCACCAGGAGCAACACCCCTGCTCTCAATGTTCAGCACCAGATCTTCTGAATTAATTCCAAAGCGTTTTAAGATCTTTAAAGTAGTTGACCTGAATGTGTCAACAGAGGGGTCCTGAGAATCATTTGTGATTCCTGCAGAGTTGGATGTTTAAGTCACAGTAATTCATTAATAGGTACCACTAGAAGTATTTATCAAAAAGGGGGGAAAAGAAAAGTACCACTTGAAGTAAATATGCATATAGAACTTAAGAATAAATCAGATGAAGTAGAAGGTGAAACATTTTATTCGTTGATAATATATATTATGCACCAATAGGACATCTTCATTTGTCTAAAATATCTAACTTGGAGAACCCAGCACACGACTCTTGATAATACTAATTCATCTTCTTTTTTACATTCTAAAGGCATTGGCAAAAACTTCAGAAGTTGATTGCATGCATCATGAAGGCAGCCACCAATCACAAAATCTTCCAAAAAAAAACACAGATAAGGTAAAGAACTTGAAATAACAAAGTTTTCCAAACAACCCCACTTCCCTCACAGGGGAAAAAATAATACGGAGATTGAGAAAACATATTTTGAAATCTATTGAACAAAGAATTTCACACTATAGCAGAGAAATAACCATCAGATTTCATAAACACAAACATGGGAAATTGCAACCATAATATCAGCTTCAGGCAGATTAAGTCTATGAATTAAATAAATTTAGCAAGGGCATACATTTTAAACATTCTCCTTTTTACAGAAAACAATTAAAAGACAAATGTTTCAAACAAAAAAGTGGTCTTTCCTCCAAATGGGTCAGAAAAATACTCAAAAATTGCAAGTACAAAAACTGTCATTCCAAATTCACTTTATGATCATATTTAATACATTTTTAATGCAAATAAATTTTAACACTTTATGCTTGCTTTAGTCCCTACATTGGTAAAAGAATAAATGAGCAATAAACTTGAGGAAGAAGAGAAAAAGAATAAGAACCAGGTACCTCTTAGTCTGATATTCAGGGGTTTCTTCCCAAATAAACCCAGCACAATAAGAGGCTCCAGGAAATACCCAATTGAGCGACTAAGACCGCAGTCATGAACTAAATGCTTCCCACCCATCACAATTCCTGGCTTGTACTTCAATTTTGTACCTGTCCCACAAAATTTCCACTTAAATTAACATTCTTTTTAACTAACTATTTTCAAGTAACTGAACCAAAAAGACCCTGATTAAAATTTCCATCCAACGCAATCACGAATCAACAGTTACATAACAATTACCGGTTTCGTTGATTTCGACGACGCAATCATCACAGACTTTTTCGAGGAGACGGAGAAAGGAAACCTCGTAGGGTCGAAGGCCAGGCCATGTAGCATCAGCTCGTATGTCCTCTATGAGAACAGGAGTAGATGAAAGTGTCGACAATAGTAGCCGCAGCCTCAGGTTCTGACTACCCTTAAGCTTCATGTAAGATATTTTCCCCATTATTTCCCTCCAAGGTATTCTAATCCGGTGGACGTTCTAGATTCCTTTACTCACCAAGCGTTCAGAAGGCCAACGGCGGGTATATTTTCCCCTTCTCTGCTCGACCGGAAGTATGCCTGGAGTTCAGGGTTTTAGGCGTTCTGAATTCTGTAAGATTTCTAGTCTCCTTATTGAGAGTGGCTATTCTGGGATACAGTTTTGGGCCGCGTTCGATTATATTTCTTTTTTTAGGTCTTTTTCTTTGGATTGATAGAAGCCCAATCCATCTAATATCTTGTGACGAAGCTTCAGTAACCAAGAAATACAAAAATAATCTCTTAGATGATCTCACGTGCGAAAGGCCCATTATTTCATAATAGGAATCGTGATAAAAAGTAAAAAATAAAAAAAGCCCAAGGGTAAAGTAGGTAATTACAGTAAAAACCGATAAACCCAATAGCAAAGAGTGATTTGTTCGTTGTGGTCCCAACTGCAATGAAATTAATTACCTAAAGCAGACGAAGCTTGCCCGCTCATTTCTCTGCGTTCATGCACTTGTATACATAATACATTTCAGGCAGTGGATTAAGATGCTAATGTAAATACTTTTATAACGGCATCATATAATAGTTTGTCTCTTCCCAACTGTAATCAAAGCTAATCACACTGCAGTGCTAGGTTTTTTATTTTTCTCTGGCTATATTTTTGTCTATATGATTGTTTTTCTTTGATTTTTTTAAAAGATTTTCTGTGTAAGGTGATTTTTAATTTATATATAATTTTGTTTAGAGAAAAATAATTCGGGTGGAATTTCGTTTATCATTGTAGGTATTTCTGGACTTAGTTGATCATTCCTTTTTATATTTATATTATTTGGCTGATCAACGGTTTAATTGCCTGCATGTAGATGTTGATATATTGTTGATTTTTGAGGAATTATTTAGCAATAGTGAATTTTGAGAAGTTTTCGAAATTTAGGGCTTTGCTGTAAGTGTGCTTCCTGTGTACTGTATAGGTGGCCTTAGTAAAATTTCAAATTATGGCCGCATTAGGGCTACTTAATTGTTTGCTTTCTTCATTTATGATTTATTTTTAGACTATTTTTGCTTTAATGAAGATGATTTTCGTTTTTCTTTCCTTGTTTCTTTTCTCGTTATTGCTTCAGAGTTTTGTCCTGGTGATCTTTTCTTGAGACGTGCATAACTTTCCTTGTATCTTACATTGACTAAGAGGATTTTAATAATACATGGTTGATATCTAAATTGTCACATGACAGAAGTTTCAGTGTTTCTCCATTGAATTTTCATGGAAAACCCTTTTTTTCCTTTTTTGTTTTTACTGTCTGTCTAACAGAACTTATTTTGATTCTAGATTTTAACAATGGGTCAATCATTTGGCTGTCTTCAAGTTGAACAATCCACTGTTGCTGTAAAGGAACTCTTCGGTAAGTTTAATGACGTGCTTGGGCCTGGATGCCACTGCTTGCCTTGGTGTTTGGGCTATAAATTGGCTGGTGCACTATCTCTGCGTGTACAACAGCTTGATGTTCGTTGTGAAACGAAGACTAAGGTTTGAGATTTCTGTATTTCTGCTATCGTAGGCCATGCTTTGATTGCATTTTATAATGTTAAATTATTCTAGTTGTTATTACCATTGTTTATTTTTCATTCAATTTCTGAAATTTTCATTTGATACAATTCCTTTTGGACATATTGAGATTTTTTGCCACAATTTCTGAGGGGAAGATATATGCATTCATAATTGTTGATTTTGCACTTGCCTCTAAACTTTTAGACATAGTACTTCCCTGCATATTGACAAATTTTACAGGGCAACCAATGGTTGGTTCCTCTAGATGAATTTAAAATTTGAATCCCTAATTAACTTTCTCATACCTTATGCTTCATCCTCCTATTTCAAATTCTCACAATCCTCAAATTCCATTTCCTCCTTAAAGAAAGGGAAATAGCTGAAGAGGAAGCCTCATTTGTGATACTTGCTTTTGGTAATCTGCATAGCAAATATCAAGAGGAAGCCTAAAATGGAAAATAGATGAAGAGGAAGCCTCATTTATGATACTAGCTTTTGCTGCTTCAGGACAATGTCTTTGTGACTGTGGTTGCATCCATTCAATACTGTGCCATGGCAGAGAAGGCTGCTGATGCATTTTACAAACTGACAAACACCAAGACTCAAATCCAATCCTATGTTTTTGATGGTACGTTGTGAAAACACAAAATAAGTAACTGACAGTGTATATTATATATTACTAGTATTCTTCACAATAATTGGATGTTTCAATGCTGGTGAAAGAACAACTATCAGGCTTTATGTTCTTACCAAGCATTTTGATCCTTTTTTCTCATATAACCACAGTCTAATTTCTATGAGCATTTTTCCTTAAAGAGTCTCTGACTTTTGGATCTGTTGCATTTCCTAATCCTCATCTTTTATTTTGTTGTGTCCTATCTTTCCTTCAACCAATCATCCAACCTTTTTTTTTTTTTTTTTTTTTTTTTTTGCTGATAAGTGAAGCTTCAATTTTTGTGTAAAGTCATCAGGGCACTGTTCCTAGGTTGGAATTGGACGCTGTCTTTGAACAGAAAAATGAGATAGTGGTGAAAGAACAACTATCAGGCTTTATGTTCTTACCAAGCATTTTGATCCTTTTTTCTCATATAACCACAGTCTAATTTCTATGAGCATTTTTCCTTAAAGAGTCTCTGACTTTTGGATCTGTTGCATTTCCTAATCCTCATCTTTTATTTTGTTGTGTCCTATCTTTCCTTCAACCAATCATCCAACCTTTTTTTTTTTTTTTTTTTTTTTTTTTGCTGATAAGTGAAGCTTCAATTTTTTGTGTAAAGTCATCAGGGCTACTGTTCCTAGGTTGGAATTGGACGCTGTCTTTGAACAGAAAAATGAGATAGCTAAGGCTGTGGAGGAAGAACTTGAAAAGGTAACATGTATTTCTATCAACTGGGGTAGATGTATGTCTGAATTTCATCTAGTATCCATATCCACATTTAATTATGGTTTTCATGCGTTTTCTATTTTGTAGGCCATGTTTACCTATGGTTTTGAAATTGTTCAAGCCCTCATTGTGGACATTGAACCAGATGTTCATGTAAAGAGAGCCATGAATGAAATTAATGCTGGTTAGTTTTTGTATTTCATATATAGGTTGAATCAGTAATTGACTGGCTATGTCTCCTCACAAATTTGTAATGCAATTTTTTAAATATTAGTAAAAACCTTTCAGCTTCATTTGTTAGTTTAAGGAAAACTTCTTGGCTGTTTGAAAAGTTTTTTCTCAATTTGCTTTCACCGTTGAAATTAGAAATAGGGCGTGTTGGCATTTCAGTGTTTGTGTTTTTTTTCTTTTTATCCCTCTTATCTCTTTCTCTCTCCCCTGATGACTCCGTGATTAACATGCAGCTGCCAGAATGAGGGTTGCTGCAAATGAAAAGGCTGAAGCAGAGAAAGTATTACAGATAAAGAAAGCTGAGGGTGAAGCTGAGTCTAAGTACCTTTCAGGGCTTGGTGTTGCTCGGCAGCGCCAAGCTATTGTTGATGGACTGCGGGATTCTGTGCTTGCTTTCTCAGAGAATGTACCTGGAACTTCACCCAAAGATGTTATGGACATGGTGTTGGTTACTCAGTATTTTGATACCATGAAGGAGATAGGAGCATCTTCTAAATCATCTGCCGTTTTTATCCCACATGGACCTGGTGCCGTGAAGGACATTGCCACACAAATCAGAAATGGCCTTCTTCAGGCTGGGAGTGCATCAAATTAAAACTGACACTTTTGAGGTCTCTCTAAGATGTCATGGTTCTTGCACAGTTCACTATTGTTCAAAGTTAGCCAACATTTTCCTCTCCTCTTTATAGGTATTTGCTATATGACGGTAATCTTTAATGTTTTTTTTTTTTTTTTCTTTTCCCCTTTATCGGCTTTAATGTATATTCTATATTTCTATGGCAAAGGTACCCTGGGGATTCGCTCTTACTTTGTAAATGCAAATTTACTATGCTTGCAGAATCTCTTCTCTCTCTCTCAAATAATGAATATTATAATCCTTAGGGGGTCCAAATACTTTGCGGTTAATATTTTAACATTTTGTGCATTTTAATTAAGATTATATATATATAATTTTATGGTTTGATTATAAGCCAAATAAAACAATTGGAATATAATCTAGCCTCCCTTGCTTTTTTTCAACTAAAATTGCAGAATAGTTTGAGGTGTTTTATGTAGTGACAAGTTTGTTTCTTTTTGAGTCATAATTATAGTTGCGTACACTATATCCATTGTGCAAAACTTCTTGTTCACTTGTACCCTTGTAGTTTCCTCCGAATCAAGTTTTTGAATGTAATGCAAGGGATGTCTTGACCGTATTGAGTTTATTGCCGAATTCTTGTTGCCTGTCCAGCCTGGGCTTCAATTATTCTGCCGCTCGTTTAAACTAGAAAGTCTTACTGAACTAAGAAAATAGGAGAAAAGATCTTTAGGGTTTCTCGTAAAATTAGTTTCTTTTGATATTCTTCAATTTCTTTTTTGTATTTCTACTATTTCGTATGTATAAATAATCACAATATATTTTTCAATTATTTTTAAACTTCAATTTGTCAAGGTACTATTAGTTTTTATACATAGTTATTTAAAGTAATAATCCTATTTTAATAATTTTTCTTTTCCTTTTTTCTATTATAATTGATATATAATTATTTAAAATTACATATTTAAAAATATATCATCTATCTTTTTAAATTATATATATTTTATTTTTTTGAGATTTTAAGTTTGTAAATTTCTTTATATTTTTTATTTTAAGTCTATTTTTTTTATTTAATTGAATTCATCAAAAAAATATATATATATATATAATAACATTATGTTATAAAATAATGTATATAAAATCATTAAATTTTAAATTTATTTTTTATTTTTTAATAATTATTTAGAAACAATTGAATAATTATGTTTTTTTATTATTATTATTTTAAAAAATATTATTTTATATAATAAAATTATAATTATGAACTATCATATAATTTTATTTTTAATATTTAAAATTTTTAAATAAAAAACGACAAAATTATGCACGGGTGTTGATTTAGTATATAAATAAATTGATGATCAAGTCAACAGCAACCCAAGTAAACGGAACTAAGGCCGAAGCCGATAGGAATTTTCATATCGGATCAACAACAATAAAGAGGACAGATTCCCCCGCTTTCCTCAACTGCTCTCCTTCCCTTTCTCCCTCCTCTCTCCCTCGCTCGCCCGCTCTCAGGTAAGCTACATTTCTCTTCCTCTCTGCGGTTTTTTCTGCTTGTTTTGCCGACTTTCTGAATCTTCCATGCACAATTCAGTGTCAATTTTGCGACATCTCGATCATATAACATTGGACTCTTGTATTTACTCTGTATGCAACAATAACTGATTTGAACACTGTCCTGCTAATCCTTTGAGTTATCATTATACTTCTGGCTATAATCCATATATAAATTCTTCTGAATATTTTGGTGGTGGTATGAAATATTTGTGTTTTTCTCAATTCTCTTTGATTTCCGAATCTTATTTTGTACGCGATTGAGATTGCTAGTGATTTTCTACTTATACTTTTGAATCATTTTGTTTTTACTGTTTTTCTCACTAGGATATGTGAATTGATAATGGAATTCCTATTTCTTATTTCTACTAATAGATGTGCTATATCGTATAAGATGTTTAGGGTTCACATATTAAGACAAGTAGAATATATAAGATGAGACTTCCATTCTATCACAATTCATTCGTACTTTTTTTTTTTTTTATTTTAAATTTGAATTATCAGAATCCAAATATGGGAAATCTATTCTGCTGTGTACAAGTTGAGCAATCCACTGTTGCCATTAAAGAGAGATTTGGCAAATTTGATGATGTACTTGACCCTGGGTGCCATTTCCTCCCATGGTGTTTGGGGAACTATATTGCTGGCCATCTAACTCTTAGGGTCCAGCAACTGGATGTGCGTTGTGAGACCAAGACAAAGGTTAGCTAGTTTTCTGTGCTATTTGGATTATAAATTTAATGTGCAATCCCCTGATTTCACATTCTTTCTTTTCGTTTCCTTTCCATTTTTTTTTTGTGTGTGTTGAGAAAATATGTTTGTCATTTATAAGAACAACAACCTGATCATCAAATTAAGGAAGTTTTCAAAACAGTAGTGTTATATTTTTGGGAATCTTGATGTAATGTACTATATAAAGCAGCCATTTCATTGCTTTTTGATTCATTCCATAGAACAACCTTCTCGTGATGAATTGTGACCTCAGTACTTTCACACCTTATCAAGAACTATGTCACTTTGAGTCTAAAACCCATTATCCTTTGCTTTATTGATTATTGTGCAGGACAATGTGTTTGTCAATGTGGTGGCATCAATACAGTACCGAGCTCTAGCTGATAAAGCAAGTGATGCTTTCTACAAACTCAGTAATACTAGGAACCAAATCCAAGCCTATGTCTTTGATGGTATGAATCTGAGAAATCTAATACTAATTAATTGAATTTCAGTTTTAGGAAATACTGATTTATTTTGTTTCCTCCTACTATTTCAGTTATCAGAGCAAGTGTTCCAAAGCTGAATCTGGATGATGTTTTTGAGCAGAAGAATGAAATTGCAAAAGCAGTGGAGGATGAACTTGAGAAGGTAAATTGTTTCTACAGAGGAGTTTGGATGTTTATGCTCTACTTTGGCATTGTCTCATGGAGACTCGTAATACTTTGTAAAATGTTTTTCAGGCTATGTCAGCTTATGGGTTTGAGATTGTTCAGACACTTATTGTTGATATAGAACCGGATGAGCATGTGAAACGAGCTATGAATGAAATAAATGCTGGTAAAGTAACTAGCCATGCCTATCTTTAAAATAAGATCTCATTATTAACTCTTACTAATTTATATAGATTAAGCTTCTGGAGAGGATGATTGGTATGCATTCTCTTTGCATATCTAGACAAATAAGCATCATTTTGAAGAGGTCCTCATTGATTAATTGGAATATATGGACATACCAGAAATTATTGCGTCAGGGAGATGAATGCTGATAATTAAAGCCCTACTATTTCCATTTGGCACCATATTGATCTCTAAATTTCTCTTGCATTAGTATAGCATAGAAGCTCCAAATTTCTAGAAAGATACTTTATTTCTTGCTGTAAAATTGATACCAAAGACATAATATTGGCAGCTGCAAGGTTGAGGGTTGCCGCCAATGAGAAGGCGGAAGCTGAGAAGATTATTCAGATCAAAAGAGCTGAAGGTGATGCAGAGTCTAAGTACTTAGCTGGATTAGGGGTTGCCAGACAGAGACAAGCAATTGTTGATGG
Organism: Cynanchum wilfordii; assembly: GCA_025388415.1. Taxonomy (NCBI): domain Eukaryota; kingdom Viridiplantae; phylum Streptophyta; class Magnoliopsida; order Gentianales; family Apocynaceae; genus Cynanchum; species Cynanchum wilfordii. The sequence continues at coordinate 457,173 of JAHSUH010002350.1, forward strand.
TCTGAGAGATAGTGTTCTTGGGTTCTCGGTCAATGTTCCTGGCACTACTGCCAAGGATGTGATGGACATGGTCCTCGTCACTCAATACTTTGATACCATGAAGGAAATTGGTGCAGCCTCCAAATCCTCTGCCGTTTTTATTCCACATGGACCAGGTGCTGTTCGTGACATTGCCCATCAGATACGAGATGGATTACTCCAAGGAACAGCTCACCAGCAAACAGACCTTATATAAATGGTCTTCCTGTTTTCATAAACGATCATGCTATCTAATTTGTCGGTTGCGAGTCTTAGAGAGATATCTTTCGTGATATTGTGTGGTTTTGTCAGAAATTATTTTATCGCATTTTTTACACATCCTATTATTTAAGAAGTATGATGTGCAGGCACTATTATATTTGCGGACATTTTTCTTTATTCCTTTATTTACATATCAAATAACTAGTGAATTACTAGGTTTTGGAGCTTCTGTTAGCCTGGGAATAGGAAGTCCGTTTTGATGGGCTCATTGCCTTACTGTTACCCCTTTTGTGTATACATTTGATTTCTAATGAAATAGATACCCGGTTTCAGACAAAAAAAAAACTAGTGAATTATTGGCAAAATATGTTCAAGAAAACCTAACAGAGGAGATTTGCATTTGCAGTACCAGGAACCTTACAGAGGATATAACACTGTGAATACAGATTTCTAACTCAAGGTTTATTATCAGGAAGAAAAACAATGTCAAGTCACTAGTTCAGACATCTGTCCCATATGTTTCCAGTAACGCATAATTAGAGGATAATCTGTACGATAAAAGATACATAACCAAAAGGATTTTTCAGGGGTGATCATAGTAATTCAAAAATGCCCTTCAAATGGACCAAAAACTTCAGAAACTCAAATAAAACAAGTTTTGACTGGTGATGAATGAGAATAGATAAACTCAGGATCTGTCTAAACTTATTTTTACAGTCCAACCGCCAAAAGAACATTCAAGTTTTGAACAGGTTCTTAGTATGCTTTTTATCAGTTATTTGCTTGACCAAACCACAAAGGCTTATTATGGTTTAAGAGCCAAAGCAAGACCAAACTTGGCACTTTTGTCAATAGACTTGGTGTCTATTTCACCCGAAATGGTGAAAACAGATTTAGGGCGCCACTCATGTTGGATAAGAGCGCTGGTTTTACCAAAATTATTGATCCGTCCCTTGATTGTCGTCAACGGATCCAACTGATGCTGAGCAGCAACAGTGATAGTATTTTGATTGGTGGAGAAGCTGTGTGTCACCTCCGCACCAACAGCAGTACTAGTCAAGGGACTCACATAATGATAATATGATGCACTCAAGCTTTCACCCTTGTCATTCCTGAACAATTGAAACATTATTTGTCACGCTGTAAATATTTTAAAAAGTAAGCAAATCAGACAATTAAAAAGGAACAAAATTTATCACAAAAATGATTTAAATTTATATTGTCCTAAAATAATGTGAATCTCTTAAATCTATAAAACATTTCTTATTTCTTATTTCATACCCTTATGCTTAAGTGGCATTACACAGTTGATCTCTAGATTTTTATCAATTGAATTGTCACCCATCATAAAAAATCCATTGCTAGCAAGAAAATTTGAAAGTACTACTGATGTTGGTGGATCTTTTGCTTCAAGATATTGTATTCATGACAAATTGACTAAGAAAGAACTTGACCCACTCAGAAAGAAGACAAGACTACTGCTGGATTCAACATGAGGTGAATAGAAATGGTTCAAAAAAAATTTGCCAGTGAATACCAAGTTGCATTGCCTTACTGTAATTGATAGAAATCTCATGTTTGTGATTGCCAAGACCTTCAAGCAGAGTATTGAAAGAAGTAATTTCTTAATATTAAGAATCCACTTACAAGGTCAAGGAAGTAATAAGGTCCGTATTGGTTAAATTTAGACCAACATTGCACTTGTTGAGGATCCCTAATTTGGTGTCAAATGACACATCAGCTCCAATTGCAAGTGTATTTGTACCAACCACACCAGAAAAGTTGATAATAGGATTCGCTGTCAGCCCTACACTAGAGCTTATACCTGCATAGTCATGCAAGTATTGGAGCTCTAGCTGCAAAAAGTTTTAAAAAATATTACAATTCACAGGCCAAAATATTGAAAATGTGTAGTATATATATAACCCCCTCAACTTGCAGTACAAATGCATCAACAAACCACAGTAACAGTTGTGAATCATACTGCATTTTGGTATCCAAATTGGTGCTTTACCTTTCCGGACCTCTGGTCAGGCACTCTGAAGCTAAAGATTGCCTTCAGCCCTGGTGCAGGCTCATCAATTGTAATGGTCGTAAAGAGCTGTTGACAACACAAATAGTACCATTACAACAACAGAAAATTCAATGCAGAAGGTAAATGCACAATAAACCCATCATTGCAAAAACGGTGAGTTAATACCATAAAACCTAAATGTAAAGCAGGAAAAATGAAACAGAATACTAAATGTAAGCAACAAAGGATCCCAACCTCAAGTTTCTAAATATAAATTTACCTATAAACTAAAAAAATAAGAGAAAATAATAATGACACAATTTAAAAAAAAAAAAAACTTAAAAGACAATTAATAATAATAATAGTAATAATAACTTACATTGGAGTTTGTATCCACTTTCATATCAGTGGTGATATTTTTGTTCTTCAATTGAGTGTTGACATCAGCCAAAAATAATTCACCCTTCTTCAAACCTGATGATGTTATAGCCTAGATACCAAAGTTAAAAAGGTTTTAAGAACAACAGTACTAGCTGTGCGGGCTATATTTCAAAGAAAAATCATATAAATCAGAAATACAATGCAAATTCAAAGAAAGTACTTTAGTTAAATCTATTGTAGACAGAAGTGATAGACAAAACACAAAACTAAACAAGCCCAAAAAAAACCAAAACAAAATTCAAAACATCCAACAAAATATGCAAATATATGTATATATATATGAGAGCAGGTTATATAACAGATTACTAGGGTGTCTTGAGTGTCTATAACCATTATCCAAGTGAAACCTAATAAAAGCTGAAAAAACACAACATGTATAAACAGAGTATTACGACATTGTTAAATGCCAAAATCATCACCTATCTTCCAATACTTTCAATTGGTCCTCAACTACATAATAAATATCTACAGTTATATTTCCATGCAACTTCATTAGTTATATATCTTACCTAACCATATAAAATATCAGAATCATAATTCTTCGGACAATGGTAAAACATTGCTACATCTAAAATCTAGAAGAAATCCTCCAACAAGTGCTTCGAACTATTCAATCTACAGTAGACAGCAAAACAAAAACAGATCTATTGACACTTACAACTCCTGTTGACGAATAGGTTGTGACGGTGACCTTGTGGTCGGTCTGGAAATCCTTATAGAGAAGATCTATTTGCCAAAAAAAAAAAAAAAAAAAAATGAACCAGAAAATATTAGTCACAATAAATCCAGAAAAATAAAGCCTAAACAGCTTCTCAATTCAACATTGCAACTATGCATATGCACATACAAGTAATACCACCACTCTTGCCTCAAATACATACATATTCATATCGGTATAATCAAAGTTCGGGGGCAAAAAAAGGTGTAGTGTAGGGTGGGAGAAATACCTCGTGCTCTTTTACCGATGTCGGAGTAAAGACCGGGACCTTTTGCCATGATAGCAAGCTAGAGAACAAACAGAGATTCTGATGGAGAGCAGTGAGGGGTTTGAAGTTGAGGGTAAGAAAGGTGAGGAAATGGAGTAGGTGATATATATATATATATATAATCAGTAAAGCCCTAATTTTCAGTATATTTTCAACGGTGTGCTGCTGATTGGTGATTGTGAAATTTGGACCGTTAGATGGATGTTAACGGGGTTCGAGCCTGTCGATAGTATTCTTGGGAAGCAGGAAACTTGTTTATCGAAGGGCCCTTTGGGACACGTGGCTTCAATGTAGGATTGTTCTGGCTACTCATTTAGACTGCGATTAAACCGACGTTATTACTATTATTTTCTTTTCCATTTTTTTTTTTTGGCAATAAGACGAGAGACGGTTTATTGTTCGTCAAGAAAGAAATTGCTTGGACAAGAGCGTCGTCTCCTACCCAAACATAAATTAAAATGCTAATAGAAAAAAACCTTAATTAGCTAAAATATATATTAATTAATGAATTATATTAACTAATTAATATATAAATAAAATAATTTTGTATATATATATCTATTGATATGATGTAATAAATATATATTTTAAAATGTAAATGAAAGCCATATAATTTTATTTATAGAAGTTACTAATTTATTCTATTTCCTTTGTTTTCTTTTAATGGACATTACCTAATTATAGTTGTAAATATTTCTACTATAATAATCCTATTACCAATGATTAAATCCTATTTAATTTCTAAAATAAATATACATAATTAATATAAAATCAAAATTTGTATATAAATATTTATATTAATGTAATTTTTTTTAAAAAAAAGAAAATATAACTTTGAAATTTTTAAAACTATTATTAATCTTTATATAAATTAATATAATATATTCAAAATATAGTTGTCATATTAAATTAAATTTGACTTTAAAAAATAATAATAAAAATATAAGACAAACCAGCTTAATCTCTAGATAGCGACTTTACCACTGTCACCTATCATGAGTAATATTTAATTCATATATGTGTGGACTTATATTTCATAATTATTATTAGAAAGAAGAGAAAAAAAAAAAAAAGTCATTTTGATAAAAAAAAAATTAATAAAGTTAGTAATACTCAAGAAAAGAGGATGAAGATACAATGTTATATAAATTAAAAAAGTCGATACTGGCAATGAGTATATTTAAGAATTAAACAAGATTTTTTAATTACTAAAATTTAGATTAATTTAAATAGTAATTTAACTTTAAAAAAAAAATTAAAAAATTCTGAAAATATATATATTTTTATTTTTCGATTGACGAAGGTGGCCCCTTCGTCCAGGTGGGTTTTGTAGAAGAAGAAGATTGATGAGAGAGTAATGGCGAATACTAATGGGATTTCAAGTTTTCAACTCCCAATCTGCAAAAGAATCATCAAGTAATGCTAATTAGTATGATATTCAATTATTTCTGGATTATTTTCTTTGCTATTCATTCAATTAATAATTTGAGGGTATTTCAAACTTCCAGGTGATTGCAGCTTTTATGTTAAAGATTGATGATGTTGTGCTTGTTGGACTTCTTTATGCTTTGTGTTATAACTTATAACGCTGGCCAGTTGAAGATGGTTTGATTCAGTCTGGTCATCACTATTCCCTTATAGCCCTCTAAGTTCACTTAAAGAACATTCTAGTTATGAGCTTCTTCATGGAAGCCCTAATGTGGAGATCTTATTTCTGTATATGAATGGTGCATTTGCAATATTGGTACTTAAATAGGTCTTTATCCCAGTGATAGAAAGACAATAATCACAGAAACAGAGGTGTTTGATGATTTTTGGGTCTTACGTTTACAATATAGAACATGAAGTAATCTCAAGAGTTTTCCTGTCAATCTGGGATTTTTTGCACGGGCAGAAGAGCACTCATTGCATGATTAAGAAGTACACTACTTCATATAATCAGATATTTTAACATAATGATATACTCAATTTATGCCTTTCTCTACTTTGTTATGTTCTCTCTTGCATGCTATAATTTTTCTTTGGTTGAAGATATGTCCAATGGTCATAAAAGAACTAGCTAATAAATGTTTACATGCTATTCATGATCCCGCTCATTTTCTTTTGATCACCATACTTCACATGGCAAGGCCTTGGGAAGGGTGATAGGCACATCTGCAAGCAAGCCATTGCTCCTCAGAATAAGAATGAAATGCCAATTTCTTTGTAGGAATGCAGGGTGCTCTTATCTTGAAATTACTAGCAGAAATTCAATCTCTCAAGTAAAAACACTGTCCAAGGCAATATTGACATTAAAATCTCCTGACTTACCTCTTTCATGCAAAATATAAAAGAATAATAGGTATCATCTGATCTGTCAATGTACAAACACATCTATGGGATAAGAATAAGAGGTATGCCAATAATTCCCTGAGTCTGTTACATTTCACAAGGCTCAGTAGTGCTAATATTTCTGCTAGAAACCTGCTCTTCTCGCAATTGGCTAGATGTTATGCTTCATGAATTTACAGATTGGCGTCAAGAGTTAGCTGCTACACTTTGCTCCATAATGCCAATAGGTAGAAATAGGCCAATGCAATTGGTGTGGCTATTAGCAAGCCCAACATCACCCTATAACCAGAGAGGGGGAAAAAAAAATGTTATAGTATTCAATTTGGAGATCCAGTCACTAAGAGTTGCAAGTTTGTACCCTGTGCTCAGCACTGCTGGATGTAGATTATACTCCTTAGCAAATACAAAGGGTACAATTCCTTGAGGTAGAGCTGCCTGTATTACACTGTACAGTTAGCGAATCTGGACCTACTAAAAAATACTACTCTTTTGGCTTCTACAGATGAATTACAGTAAGGTGAGCTTTTCTACCTGCACAATCGCTACTTTGAAAAATATTCCCCGTAGACCGGTTGCAATGGAGCAGACTGCCATTAGGCTTGGTCCTGCAAGAAACTTCATTGCCATGGCTAATACTGCCTTTTGGGTTCCGCATGGTATTATACTTGCTTGCGAAGCCATAAAAAGACCTATCAGAGAGCATTGAAAGATTGAAGACGGTTGATGGAAGATTGGAGATTAGAAAAGTAAAGGTTTGGATATTCCATTAGCTGTGGTAAAAAGGTCACTTATTTTTGTACACACCTAAGCTGAACATAGCCATTCCTAGTCCTCCATCTGACAGTATAGATATTGATTTGTCTACAATCCGTGGCAGCTGCAGTTCCCATCTGCATCCCATGGCAGTCAAATAACTGTGATCCATATTGTTCTGAACAAAATTTTAGCAGTGTAGATTTGATAGAAATCTTGTTACACTGTTGGCTTACCTGAAGTGTATGCATGCCCAGATAAGGCCTGCTAGCGTGGCATAAGTATTAGGATTGGTTATGAGCTTCTTTGCCACTGTCGCAAGAAGGAGCTTGATTTCAGGCCCTTTTAAAATTCTGCTTTTCACCTCATTCTCCTGATAGGTCTCCTGCTCTGATTGATCATCTAAAACTTAAGCATTTTAGTCTCAGTTTATTATGTTAAGAAGTCTTTCCATTTTCTTTTTTAATGGCAATTGAGGAAAAAATTGTTGGGCCTAGTAATGGTCCTCCTTTTTAAATGAAAGAAACTGTGATGATATGCAGTTTACAGATAAGTTCTTCATGTTCAAATCAGGAAGCTTGAGAAAGTAGTTATTCTATACAATGAAAAGGGTTGGTTTTTTTTTTTTAACACAATTGAGATTCCTTTCATTGATCATGTATTATTAAGATTTAGACATACCTGCAACTGCTGATGGTGGCTTTTCAAGGATTTCTCTTGCGACATTGAGCTCAAACAAAAACAATAAAAGGTTGTACCAGATTAAGCTTTGTAATACAACTATCTGAGTAAGGAGACCTGCAGCTTCAGCCCCATACATTGCCTTCAGTAGTGGGATTCCCAGGATTAAGGTGTTTGGAAGTGTTGATAATGAGAGTCCCGTGATGACCCAAGCTAGTTTTCCTCTTGAGCTTATTTTGGAAATTAATGCCAAAAGAAAGGTGGCGAGAAGCTTTTGTAGGATATCGGCAGATACAAGCTTCAGATTCATTTTGTAAGGATTGTTTGTTGAGATCACTTGGAAGGACAAGAGTGGTATTGAAAATTTTGCAACAAACTTGTTGATGCCTAAGCATTGATCTGAAGTAAAGAGCTTACAGCACTTTAGAGAAACATATGCTAGAATCATGGCTGTGTACAATGGACATATGGCTTCCACGACATGGTAAAGGTCAGTTAGGGACACCATGGCCCTTTCATATCAGGGATACCTACAAGTTTTATGGCCTTTTTATACTTTCCCTGGTTACTTTTAGTATAGCAAATCTGCATCTTCCTACAGAAGCTTTCTTTAATCAGTTTTTTCTAATGCCAAACTGGATCAAATTACTAGTTATATAGACTGAAAGTGTGTCCTTTTTCATAGGTTCGTAGGTGGATGTCTTTCTGATCAATCTACTGATAAATTTAATAATATATATTTATTCCCTTTAGAGAAAATGTTAAATTTTCAAGGATACAATTCAAGTGCTTTGAAGGGCTAGGGTGTTTTGAGGCCAAGATTCCAGGTTTTATTAGTTTGGTTATATTCTTCTTAGTTTATTGTGTCTTTAGGCCTAAAGCAGGTGATGTCTTCACCTAAAATGCAGGCTTTATTAGTTATTCTTGCAGCATTCTGCATTGACATAACTTTTTCTTTTTTGTCTTGAAAATGGTAATCTGTTGGCATTATATTATAGTCTTGTGTTTCATTTCTTGTTCTTGATACGAATAAATGTCAAAGAAAAGACTGTTTTCTTTGTTTGAAGGCACTACTTGTCAGATGAATTTTGTAGTCATTCCTCCTAACAACTCTGTCTGCAATGTCATTTTTGTTTTTCAGGAAGGAGGAGGAATAAAGAAGTGAATTGGAGAGGAAGTAATCTGTCTGAGGTAATGAGTAAATAACAGGGTAGAAGGAAGCATTTTCCTAAATATGGTCAAAAGTTTGAGAATAAGTGTTGTGGAGAATTTGCTTTTCAAATGTGAAATTTTACCAGAAAAAAAAGCCTTGCTTTCTCTTTCTCCAAGTTATCTTAAGCCCTATACCTTTGGGGCTTTCAGAACTTGTATTAATCCTTCTTTACATTGTAAATTCACTGCAAAATCTATTGTTTCTCTTGATCTTTCTAATAACAACCATCAAGCCCTTTTCCCTGGTTTTCTTTATCTTTTACTCAAATACATATTTATTTGATGCCCTTGACTTCAATCCCCAACCACCCTCCCAATAAAAAAGAATCTAATTTTATGTCTATTACTGTTTTGATTCTTCTTTCTGTACTGTTCGACTTGTAGAAGGAAGGAATTTATTTCTTTCCAAAATTCCGAATTCCCTTGGTGTATTATTATTTACTTCTTAAACAGTTAATTATGTATGGAGTTCTGACCAATCTTTTTATGTAGAGAAAATAGTCTATCTTTTTTCTTGCTTTTTTTTAAGGATTTTTGTCTTTGATCATCAGCTTGAATTTACTTTTCATATATTCATTTTGTTTTATTATTTTTAATAATCTTTTGACTATATGAGAACAATTCTTAATATCAAATATGTTAAAGAATACAAAGATCTTTCCTAATACCTTTTGTCCTCTAAAACTACAATTTGATATCTTATTAACCTTGTGTGTGGTTTGGATAAAATTTAATTTTTATTCTGAATTTTATATAATTTTTATATTTAAATTAGAATATTAGGGGGAAAAAAGAAAAGAAGCAGAAACAAGGGAAATATAAAAGAGCTCTCAACCCAAGCAGTTTGGGAGAGTTGGTAAGCGAACTCCTAAAGCTTCTTTCCCTGGGCGGATGGCGGAGTTCGAATCCCCTGAGGTGGTTAGCGACACGTTAAAAAAGCTTTGGGTCGGGCCCTTACTCTCGAGTAAGAGTTGGACTCCGGGCGCATCCCAGTGCTGAATCCGGATTAGTCATCCCTTGAGGGTGATCGGATCCGAAGACAAAAAAAAAAAAAAAAAAAAAAAAAAAGCTCTCAATATTTGTCATGGTCATGGTCATGGATAATCCAAATTGGACTATTGGACCGCTTTCTTTCGTTATATAGAGAGATCTCAATTCGCCAGTAAGTTGAGCTCTGAACTAACTCCCTAATACAAAATATTACAAGCCTAGGGTTTGGCCACGTAAGAGTAAGTGTTATACATGAAAGTTTGAAGGTTTGACAAACACGGTAAAAGTCATATAAGAGCTATACGAGATCAAAGAGGGTTGGTTTGACAAATATAATGTAAGCATTAGGTAAAAGTTAGAGTGAAATTTTTTTAGTTTAAGAGAGTTAAATTTTGTAAGTATAATTCGAATCAAATTTGGATTAGTCGAGAAGTTGTGAAGTCGTAATGACTTTCAATACCAAAATGGTCTAAAAAAAATAAAATAATATCAAGATATTACTCATAATTGTTATAACTCATATAAAATATCTTGTTCCAATATATATTTATATATATATCCCTGTAAATATTCTAATAATGTAAATACGTTAGAGAATGAATTTAGAATGGTTATCCGTAAACTTATCATACTTGCAGTTCTGTGGATCCTCCATTTTAGCTGTACCATTCGAACTTATAACATATTATTGGAACAATTACCGGTTATCCTTTTTTTACGCTGGGAAAATTAAAAACCTTTCCTTTTTCCCCTTTTTCTAATTTTCTGTGGGGAAAGATAAAATGGAAGAACTCAATGCATAGTTTGAGAAAGTATTTAAAGCACATCATGAAAAAGATGAAAGCAGATCTCTAAAGGTGATCGATCATCCCCAAAATACATAACATATATACATATATATATATAAAGGCGGTTCCATTTGGTCCAGAGACAGTCTGGACCCGGTGTGACAAAGGTCAACCGTTTCTACCGGAACCAACCCAAGAAAAACATTTGACGACAGATCAAAATGGTCAGATTTTTTCTTACCTTTTTTATTAGTTTGGGGTTTGTTGTACCGACCCTTTTTGCCCATGTTGCCAAATGGGATGGGGAATGGCTTAGGAGAGAACAAGAAGCATGGAACAACACACTCAAATCATACGAACCTAACCCTGAAAAAGTTACTAGCGAATTGAATAATCATGCAAACAGGTAAACATATATATATATATATATATATAAATTTGTTAATATATATATATATATATATATATATATGCATGATATGATTGTTTATGCATGCAGGGTTTTAAAAGAATTCAAGAATGAAGAGTTATCCAACAATACAAGGAGGGAGCTCAGAGGGAAAAGGTGGAACGGAGCATGCTTGGCTGTGAACCCAATCGATAAGTGCTGGAGATGCCAAAGAAATTGGCAACGTAACCGAAAGCGGCTAGCCGATTGTGGCCTAGGTTTCGGGCGAAAGGCTATCGGTGGCAAAAATGGACCGATATACGTGGTACGAGACAGTTCGGACAACATAATGAATCCGAAACCAGGAACCCTAAGACATGCCGTGATACAAAAAGGACCGTTGTGGATAATATTTGCTAGGAATATGGTGATCAGACTGACAGAAGAATTGATCGTTACGAGTGACAAAACAATTGATGGGAGGGGAGCAAAAGTGCACATAGCTAAGGGTGCTGGAATAACGCTTCAGTTTGTGAACAATGTGATAATTCACGGTCTTCACATACACGATATATATCCAGGGCAAGGTGGATTAATCAGGGACTCGATTGATCATTATGGGCTCAGAACAGCCAGCGATGGAGATGGAATTTCTATATTTGGATCTACCAATATTTGGATTGATCATGTTTCCATGTGGCGTTGTTCTGATGGGATTATTGATGCTATTGAAGGATCCACTGCTATTACCATCTCTAATTCCCATTTCACCGACCACAACGAGGTAAACAACCTACACGTATATATATATATATATATAAATAAATTAATCATGTTCGATCGTACTACTTTAATTAATTATGTTATATTATAATTAGGTGATGTTGTTCGGTGCAAGTGATAGTTCGACAAAGGACTATAACATGCAAATCACGGTTGCATTTAACCATTTTGGAAAACGGCTAGTACAAAGAATGCCCAGATGCAGATTTGGATTTATTCATGTTGTTAACAATGATTACACTCATTGGAACATGTATGCCATTGGTGGTAGCCAAAATCCTACCATTATCAGTCAGGGTAACCGCTTCATTGCTCCTCTAGACATCTTTAAAAAGGAGGTATAAAATACATACATGTATATATATAATTAAATTCAAATCTGTTCAAAATACATATATATATATATATATAACTGGGGAAATTAATTAATACTGGTGCAGGTAACGAAGAGGGAATATACACCGGATAATGTATGGAAGAGTTGGAATTGGAGGTCAGAAGGAGATCTTCTAATGAACGGGGCATTTTTTGTTCAATCAGGAGATCCAAAATATACGAGTAAGCACCCGCAATATTTCGACGGCATAACACCGGCACCGGGTACATATGCTATGTCCATGACGAGGAATTCGGGAGCACTCAACTGCGTGGCCCGAAGGCCGTGCTAGAAATTTATTTAATTTCAATTCATTCCGCCGCCGGACCGGCTTCCGATCTGATCACAATTATAACTATTATTAATTTATTTTTAATTTTTCCCCTGGCGTGCGTACGTGCGTTCTCATAATTGGGAGACGACGTACGAGTCTCTCTCAAATTAATTAGTCTCAGTTGAGTTTGATCATCATCAGAACTTTTCCCAATATGATAGAGACTTACAACACAGTATAGATTATGTACGATTGGTTTTTAATTTCCCGATATAGAATATATCAGGAGACTTCGTACTGAGGAAAAATTTACCATAATTTTTAATTTTCTTTATTTAATCAATTATCATGTTATTGCTTAGTGGTGACACGTTAATTCGGTTCAATTTTTTATTTTATTTTATTTTATTATTATTGTTATTATTTCATTAAAAAAAAATAAAATAAAACGTTGTTTAGATTAGTCCATCTAGATTGAGGACATAATTACATTTGTTCATAGATCATTCTATTTCAATTTATTTTTAAAAATTAAAAAATGGAGTTATCCTTTTGAAAATTTTGTAATCAATTTGTCAAGTACATTCATTTACAAATTAATGCGATCTAATTTATGAAGTCACATATAAGTATATATACAAACTACTTAAAATACATTTTAAGTAGTATTTATTATTTAATCTAATGTCTTTGTATATTTATTTATAAAATTACAAATAACTGCAAATTTTATTAATAAGAAACATTACATAAATAAATGAGTAATGTAGAAGTTATGATAATGTTTTTTTGAAAATTTAATGATATTATTTTTTAAATCTAAATTAATACTTCAAATTTAAAAATTTTTAATTTTTAATATTAAAATTAATTCTACATAAATTCAGTGAAATAGGACAGTCGTAAAAAAGGTTGTGATTTAGAAATTAAAAAAAGAAAAAAGAATGAAATAAAAGTGGACTAAAATTACCAAAAATAAAATATGTTTGGAACTTAATCTGCTAACTATTCAAAATCTTATGTTAAACATTTGAACTATACATAATTAAATTCATATTTATTATTTTCTATTAGATAAACTTTTTTTTTTTTAATGAAAATGTTAAAATTAATGTGTGTTTTAGTTTAATAAACAATAAGTTGTCTTTGACACCACCAACATGGTGGTCGGGTGGTAAAGTACTTCAAGCTCCACATTGAACACTCAAGGTTCGAACCTCATTGAAGACGTAGAACTTTATCAATTCTTTGGGAGTATTATGGGCTGGCGGTGGCAGACTTATAATCGCTTGGTTCTGTGGGTTGGGCCTTATCCCCTCATGTGTCTGGTGGGGTTAGGGGGAGGTGACCCTCCTATACAAAAAAAACATTCACCAACGGTTGATTTGTGTTTTCGCCGCTCCCTGGTATTATACTTGACCCGACCTTTTTATTTAAAAAAAAAAAAAAAAAAAGTCTTTGACTTTTTTTTAATGAAGAATTATTGAGTGTACATTATGTATTAAGGATGAAATATCAAGAAAAAAAGGAAAATATTGATTTGATAACATGATAAGGAAAAAATGTAAAGAAGAATACAAATAATTAATATATTCTTAACAAAATATTTATTGATTTACTAAGGAAGATTAAAAAATGTATTAGCTTGAGAAAAAAGGTCGAGGGATGAACATCTTATTGATTAAAATGTTGATACAACTAAAAAAATTTGACATGATTTTTTATATAATTAATTTTTAGAATAATATTAATTGTTTTATATGATTTTTGAAATTATGTTTCCATTCAAGATATTTTTAGAAATAAAAAATTATCTCTTATTTTATTTTTCAAAAAAAATCACAATCTCCCACATAATTAATGAGGTTATTTAATTTATTGGTAAGGAATAAATTATTATATATATAATTAACATTAAGGATTAAAATTTGGAGAAAAAAAATTTATGAACTAAGAAATATTATTTCTTTTGATACTCTCATTAACCTCTCTTAATTCATGACTATATATTTATAAATTTTTTTTTCTTTAGTGCTAAATTTCGTAAATGAATTCCAAATTATGAGAGTGTACTTTTAAGTCAAATTTACATCTAGACTAATCTATTTTCAAATCATCAATATCACTTAAGTCAAGAGAGTTACTTACTTACCAGTTACCTGTGTGTTGGATTAATATTAGAGTAAATTTCCTTGTCAATAATCTTTACTATCTTAAGGAAAAATAAATAAATAAAATTGCAGCTTTCCTTTCCAAGGAATTAATATGGACGTGGTAGAGAAAATTAAGGGGAAAAAAAATCATAAAAACAAAACAATACTGTAGCATGCATGGCACGCTTTAATTCACTCCTTACAATTTGGTTGGAGAAAAAAAAGAAGAAAAGAAAAGTTCATTTTGAACATGTCCTGAAACATAGCTCTGAACGTGGTTATAATGAATCAAGCTGCATGTTTTCTAAAAATATTGGGAGACTTTAGCGGTTCGCCATACATAGTGCTTGATCAAACCCTTTGCCTGTTATATATCTATATCTATATATATATATATGAAAATATTTATTTATAAATAAGAACAAAAACATTATTGTTCAAAACAGTGATTTGAGTTTCTTCTTCTAGTTTGGCCTGCGCAGGAATAGGATCGGCGCTGGTCCAGACTTTAGAGAAGTCTCTGAACCCGGAGATTTAAGAAAGGGATCCGGCAGTCAGCACCCTTTACATATATTTATTTTGGTCGGTCGGCCAGGCTGATCAGTCCTTCCAAACAAGAAATTAAACCCAATCTGAAAAAAAAAAAAAAAAAAAAAGAAAAGAAAATGGGGACGTCATTTAAATCTAATATCATAAGTTATTCCTTTCTTTTATTTTTCTTCGCATTGGCTTCCATGATTAATTTTCCCATCCTCTCCGCCGCCGAAGATCATACCCAGAAATTAGTCTTTCATGAATCCTCTGATGAGCTGCAGGACAACAATTCCACGTTAACAGAAGAGAATTGGGCTAATTCTGGGTTCGTCTTCATTAATTAATATCATTAATTTCTTTTCTTTTTTCTTTTAATCCATTAATTTTAATTAGGTTTGTGAAATTGTTGCATTTTTTGTGGCAGGGGTAGTGCGAGAAGAGAATTAAGAAAGAAAAAATACAGAGGACCATGCGTGTTTACCAACAGTATCGACAGGTGCTGGAGATGCGACAAAAACTGGGCTCTTCATAGAAAGAAGCTAGCAGATTGCGCCAGGGGATTCGGAGAAAAGGCTGAAGGTGGCAAAAACGGTAAAATCTACGTGGTCACAGATTCTTCCGACAACGACGTCGTCAACCCCAAGCCAGGAACCCTACGTCACGCGGTGATCCAATTACAGCCATTGTGGATCACATTTGCCCGGAGTATGACAATTAAATTGTCCCAGGAATTGATCATGACGAGTCACAAAACCATCGACGGTCGCGGTGTGAACGTCCAAATTGCACGTGGAGCCGGCATCACCATCCAATTCGTGCGCAACATTATCATCCACAACGTCCGAATCCATCACATTACTCCTTCTAGCGGCGGCATGATTAGAGATTCCGTGAACCATGTAGGCCAAAGGACACAAAGTGACGGAGACGGGATATCCATTTTCGGATCTTCGGATGTTTGGCTAGATCACTTGTCCATGTCACGATGCGAGGATGGTATAATCGATGCCGTTCAGGGATCCACTGGAATTACAATCTCGAATTCCCACTTCACGGATCACGATAAGGTAATGCTTTTCGGTGCGAGTGATTACACTGACGTAGATGATAAAATGAAGATCACGGTTGCGTATAACCATTTTGGGAAGAGATTGGTACAGAGAATGCCGAGATGCCGGTCCGGATTTTTCCACCTCGTTAACAATGATTATACTCATTGGGAAATGTATGCCATTGGTGGAAGCCACCATGCCACTATTATAAGCCAGGGTAACCGATTCATTGCTCCTCCAAATCTCCCTCCATCCAAAAAGGTAATTAATTGTTTTCAACAAATTAAAAAAGAAAAGACAGGGGAATCAATCAATTAATTAATGTAATGAATTGGTGAATGCAGTCTCTGGTGGAGATTACACACAGGTCAAGTGAGAGCGGGGCGGACTGGAAAAAATGGACATGGGTGTCAGACGGAGATATTTTCCAGAACGGAGCATTTTTTACGCCGTCTGGAGATCTGAACGGGGCTAAGACATTTGAAGCTTTGGAACTGATCAAGCCAGCACCTGCAAAGCAAGTGGGGAAAATAACAAAGTTTGCAGGTGCACTTCGTTGCGTGGTAGGAAAGCCATGCTGATTGATATTTGATACTTACAAGAAGCAACCAGCATTAATACTTCCTCTCTAGAGTTTACTTTTACCGTATACATAGTAATGTCCTAAGACAATACTATTTTCTAGGGGGCAGTAGTGTTCTTTTTTTTCTTTTCGTTTCCTTTCTGGTCTTCTTCTTGTGATTGATTCACTTTTGCAGTGCCTAGAATCAATAATATATATATATAGAGAGAGAGAGAGTGAGAGACCAGCAGATTTCCATTCTGAGAAAATTTTATTTATTTATTTTTATATATATATATTCTGCAGTTTTTTTTTTTCCACTCTGGATCAATACAAACTATATGCATACATATATCTAGACATTGATTTGTTACTTCTTTAGTTTTCCATAATTGAATACTGCTCAATTTCTCTCAATATTCAAAGGACTAATTGATTCCTTAGACATTGTTTGCTGCTCCACATTCACCATATATATATATATATACATCGACATCGGGTGAAATAAATAACTTCCATTTTCAATATCTTTTTAAGAAAAATACCACACTGTAACGGCTGTCCAAAATACCAATGCTAAATGTTTAGAATTAAATATGGAGCTGCTGCTTTTGTTTTGCAATTGACGCATGCTGCCTTTTACCTTTAGGTTGGCTTAAAACCAGAAAATGGGCAGAAAAGGATGTCTATTTCCTGTTTCATGGCTAGCCAAAGAGTTAAAAGCGAACAATCTAATCAGATTCTATTAAATCTATATGATTTTTATCTTATGTATTTTATTGAATTGTTATCCGTAATTATATTTATTATAATTTTTTGTGCATGTGTTAGTAAAAAATTGTCTTGCAAGTTTCACGTGAAGAAGAAAAATTGAACAGTTTCCCCATAAATGGAATAAATTATACATCAATGATATGCTTTAGGGTCCGCGGGAAGATGTGTAATTTGGGGGAAAAAGATTTGCAAACAGGTCCTCACTTTCCCGACTGTCACAGACCGACTCTTTCTAAGGAAAGAGCAGTGATCGAGTATAAAGGACTGCCAATGAATCTGAGAATTTTTTTAAGTACTAGGTTTTTATTTATTATATTTTTTTAAATTTGGGGGGGGAGAAGACTCCATGGGGCAGAATAGCAGCTAAGAAAACCAACAAATAATACAAAACATGTATTGAATAGGTGTAATACCTTAAACAGAAGATTACTAATTAACGATGCTAAGGCATAGCATACCATGTATGCTTAAGCAGTGTCATCATATCATATTACAATTCCCATAGTTGAACTGCTATTTTTAGGCTTATCCACTGTCAGAATCATGACCTGAGATATTCCCCGATTGTGGATTTTTGTACCCACTAATCTCATCATTATATCGTTTCTTGTCCGCACGAGCCTTTGCTTCATAAGGTGCTTTTTCCTCAGCTGTCAGACCAAATTGCAAACATTCAGTTTACGTAGTAATCTCACAATCAACCATAGAGAAATATATTAAGGTTCTCTCAGGATTGCCGTACCTGACATCTTATTCCATCTATCTCCAAGAACCTTCCCCACATCAGTGAATGCTATTCCAGGATTGCTTTTCTTGACATTCTGTGTGACAAAGCCGGACGAGGAACAAATCATGTCATATATAAAATACCTAATAGCTGGACAAAAGCACATAATGCGAGATAGATGCATGCACACGGAAAATTAGTCAATTTGATCCCTCTTTTGGTATATTTTTTCAAGCAAGGTCTCTTTTACATTTTTCTTATTGCCAACAAGATCCATGTTATTTAAGACTAAACATCAAGTTCAACGACTTATTACCTTTGACCTTATTCAAATTGAAGAGATCTTATTGGCAAATATTTCTCTAAACAGATGTGCCTAAGTAGTATAAAAAATAAAAAAATAAAAACACAAAAGAAGAACCTTATTTGGAAAAATATGCCTAAAAAAGGACCAAATCCGTTAATTTTTCTACAGAAAACAAGTAACCACCTAAATAGGTTGAAGCAAAACTCAAGTCGGAAATCAGACAAATAACATATTTTGCTGAAGGAATGTCACCAGAATCAAGAACTTTGAAGGACGTTCATAAACATCCACAAACTCAGATTAGAATATCAGTTACGAGAATCTTTTGCTAAAAGATGGGACCTAATTTATAATGGATATTTGTGCAGAATAAAGGCCATTTTTGTGAAGAATAAAACATACTTCCAGAGCCCCATTAAGGGGGTGGACGTGGGGGAATCAGTGACAAATTGATAATAAAAAGCCCAATTAAAACCAACTTTAAACGGAAAAAGATACAAACCTCTCTTTCGGTCTGCGAGAAAAACATGAAAGCACTGATTGCTCTCTTTGGAGCATTTGGATCCTTTTTCTTCTTCTGTTTCTTCTTCTTTGTATTATCTTCATCACCAGCTTTTTTCCTATTTATTGGTGCCTTTGAAGAAGAGGCCTCTTTTTTAGGCTTCTTCTTTGCAGGTTTCTGAATTCATAGGCAATAGATGTCATCCACCCAGTACACATTATCCTATCTCTTGCTGGTAATATAAAAATGGAAAAAATAAAAATAAAGTAAGGTTTTTACCTCCTCACTTCCACGGTCACTGTCATCAGATTCTCCTTCCCCGGAATCATCAGTTGGTGATCCTTCATCATCTTTGTCTGCAACAAAATCTTCGTCCTGTAAATGTCACAAAATCAGATAGTCGTCAGCAAGCAACTTTAGAATGAAAAACAACTGAGACAGGAGCCCAGCATAGCTATCAAGTATTGAATGACAATACCATAATCTAGAGTAGAAACACATAACAATTTTTACTAGAAACCTCTAGTGGAAATTATTAACCAACAGCCTCCTACCATCAGGCATTAATGGGGAATCGATGAACTTTCAAATAGTTCAATCACAAGAAAAATACCAGAAACCTGCAACCAAACTTACTTCTTCATCACTCTCATCTCCACCAGCTTCATTCTTAATGCGCTCTAGATGTGGATCAACAGCATCATCGTCATCCTCTTGCAACACAGCTGCAATTGCATCTGCAGCCTTAACATCTCCAAGGTTCATGATTTTCAGGCCTTTTGAGCTGTGCAATATTAGATAAAATTATCAGGAAGAGTACATTTTGCTTTCATACTGGTTAATTTCTAAAAAGAAAATCCCAAACAGACCTGATGAAGTCAAAAAGATTGTGGTATTCATTTCTCTGAATATTTCGGAAGAGATGCTCTTGCTCAGTCTTGAGTCTTATTAGAAGATCGAAGTAATGCATATTGGAACCTCCAGCAGCATGCCTCTCAAACTCCACATAATCAATCTGCAGACGGAGTCACAAATCAAATTTTCAGGCCTAACAACCAAGACATGGATGCTCTTCATGAGAAGATAATGAGGTCACATCAGGCAGGTTATGAGCATGAATAGGACTGTACCTCCTCATGAAGAATAAGAGTTGGTGGTTTGGGCAAAAAGAAAAAGCCCTTTTCAAGGGGATAGAGAACCCCATCTTCAGCTTTGAGCGATGACTTGACAGCGTAACCATCCTGACAGCTACGGAACTTCCCTGGTCTAGTAACTTTGGCACCAGACAAGCCACGAAGAATCGTAGTGAATACCTCATGAATGAGCCCCTGTCATGTGAAGATGGTCAAAAAGATTTAAGGAATATGTCAAGACTACCTAAAAATTTTTTGGATGCTGATATGTCCATATTTAATAAAAAAAAGTAAAGTAAATTGATGATGCTACTTGATTACCTTATATGAGGGTTCTAGCTTGTCCTTGTACTTTGTGTTAAGCAGATCTTCACTTATTGACAGGGAGCTGTCCACAACATAATCTGTTTCAAACTACAACACAGGAAAAAGAAAAAATAAGATGCTATGCATACTTGAACCAAATCTTCCTCCCGCGCCCCACAAGAAGTATCAAGGTAATTTATACCTGTAAGACAATATGTGGATAAAGAGTTTGGCCTTTCCGGATGGGTGGGTCAAGACTTACAACAACAAACGTATGCGGTTGGTTAGACTGCATTCAGGAAGTGAATGTAACTCAATACAGACATTTTTGCCACAGAAAAATATTCAAGTCAGGTATGGAGAAATAAATAAAAGGCATGGCTCAAGAGCAAGAAAAATTTGGAGTACCTTAGGCAATAAAAAGAGACGAACAACACTGCTGTACTGAATTTTAAAATCATTGGCTTGTCCTTGCAAATGCAAGAATGAAAGGTGGAGTTCAACATTATAACGACCCCTACAAAGAGAGAGTATGTTATATATAATGAACCAAAGACAAAATCAGGCACTTGAATTAAATGGTTGTGTAAAGTACCTAGGCGTAAGAATGGCGATGCCCTCAAATGTGACAACTGCTTCCTCACCTCCAGCTCCAACATCTGCCATTGACATGATTCTGTCGCGGAAGACCTAACATAAAGTGCCAATTATAAAATCCAACATGCCTTGGTGTTGATTAAGGAAATATGAAGAACCTCTAGTAAAGAAGAATAAAAAGATTAGAAAACAATACCTGGGCAGATGGACGAGCTTCATCACCAACAAATTGTGCATTTGAGTTTGGAACATGAAAAGTTATTTCCATGAGTGAATCTTTCTGCAGGGTAACAAGTTGCATAAGTCAAGAATATGACTTAAATCATGCAAGGTATGTATAATAGGAGTGTTTTGCTACTGACTCTGAATCAGAAATAGAATAAAGACAAGTTATCAAACCTCGTTAGCTCCAGTAGTATCATCCACGTGAAACTCTAACATGACATCATTTTTCCCTTGAAGTTGCGTTTGTGCAACATCTGCTAAAGATACTTCAAATGCTTGCTTAGAACCAACCAGAAATGTAAGCATGTTTCCTGCAAGAACAGAATACACGGAAATGAAAGCATGAAATCCTGATATGGTTTATTTGGGAGATCAATATGAAAAAATATATTTGACTGATCACATTACAACAGTCTTTTCCAGCCAACACACTCTTGATAAAAGGAAAATAGCATGCCACATAAGAGAGAAGAGGGAGCAAGAAAAAAAAAAAGAGAGAGAGAGAGAGAGAGAGAAAAGACACCAATGAAATAAACAAAATGGAAACCAACAGATATCTCGGACATGCTATGACAGGGAATACCATGGTACATAAGAAGGTAACCATTTAGACAATATCCATGGAAATCAACGATGAGCTTAACTAGGAAAGCATATAAACAAGAATACCCAAAGACTTTACATTGTAAGAAGAAACCGACTAGCAAACTGTTAAAAGTTATGATTGACAGTGAACAGAAATGAGAGAACACTTGGCCAAGCAACAAAAGTCTATCCCTTGTTTGAAAAATTGAGGTGACAAGTTCATAAAACCATTTACCATGCCTCCCCTATGTGGGCAGCTTGATGTGTGATTTTGTAATCATAAGACAAAATGATGTTGCAAGTCATGAAATAACCAGTAGTAACTAAACTCAATGGCACAAAAGACGTCATACTACCTCTGTTCCATCAGAATATTCTCACAAGCTTTCCTTACGAATTATA
The DNA here is from genome assembly GCA_025388415.1 of Cynanchum wilfordii. Classification (NCBI taxonomy): domain Eukaryota; kingdom Viridiplantae; phylum Streptophyta; class Magnoliopsida; order Gentianales; family Apocynaceae; genus Cynanchum; species Cynanchum wilfordii. Next base: position 479,289 of record JAHSUH010002350.1, read on the forward strand.
GATAAGACTAAATTACCCTATATCTGAATTTTTAAGAATGTGGTTATGCTGACCAGTAAAAGATACAGAAAAATGGCTCAATCAGAAGCAATCCACTAACCATTTAGATCAACCTCCCCCCAGTTTTTCCCGCTTACAGAGAGCTGCTTCTCTTCTGGTGCTATACCACAACTGGACTGGAAAAAACTAGTCAAACTGGCAACATCCTGCAGATGTGATTCAGATTTTAAAATGAGATAAACTGTTTGGGGGGGGTTGTTAATAAAAGAACCACAAAACAAAGGATCAAGCTACCTGTTCACGGAAGCCTGTGAACTTGTAGAAAAGACCATCCCTAATGCGAACTCCAAGCTGATTACTTCGAGGGACCTTCATCCAGGTAAGTCCTACTATATCAGACTTATCCACTTCCACTGCCTTACCACCCCCTTGTTTCTTCCACAAGATACCCCCAGAATGAACCCTTAGTTGTCCTGGATTCTGCATTTTTCCCCATTCGCAATGTTTAAAAATAACAGAAAAATGTGTAACATTAGTTAAAACCATAAACTTATGTAATAAAAAAATTAAAAAAAAAAAGGGCAGTGCAGATAAAATTCATTTCCTTCCACGGATTAACTAAACCAACTTGCCATCAATTAAGAAAAAGGGAAAGTTTGATGCAGATACCAATCAGAAGTGCAAAAAACTCATAACCCTAAATTCTTCTCTCTCTTACAAATAATCGAGAGGAAAGGAGGCCAGAAATCCTTTTAGGGTAAAAAAATAAAATCAACACCATTCAGCAACAAACTCAATAAAAGATAAAACACACTCCAGTCGGCAAAACCTAAAGAAGCATAATAGGAACTAGGGCCAGGTTTTCGAAGAAATTAAATAAATAAAACTAGATGAAAAATCGACCAATTTGATTTAGGAAACAACAAAATCAGACTAAATCATAAACATTACAATTTAAAAAAGGAAATAGGATGATACAGAAAGTACTGACCGTGCCTCCACGGCCTCCGAGGGAGATATTGTTGAACATGTGACCGTCGGCCATGGTTTCCGACTTGCCGTAACACACCAGTGATAAATTAAACGAAGAAAAGAGTAACAGACTTTCCCCTGTTATTATACTACTAGAAAATATCGCGTCGAGGCCCTGGCTTGTGGCGCGAAATAGGTTACGATCTTTGTGTTTTATAATGCAGCGTTAAGTGTGAGTTTAGCCGGTTGCCCGTTCGTAAACCGACTTGCAGGAAAGGGCGAGGGAGCGGACCATGTGATCTTGCACGTGACAAATTTATCTAGTGGGCTGCTTTCTTTTTTCAACCAAAAAATAAAAATAACAATAGTGCTTTATTATTTTCCGCCTAGGAAAAAATCAATGTAATAACTTAAAAGAGATTAAAGAAGAAAAAAAATCTTTTATCATATAAAATAATTTTCTAATTATCAAAAAAATATATATATATATAAAATAATTTTCTGTTCATAGTTCAGTATATATACACATTTTCCACTACAATTATATAAGAATGGAACTATTGAACTGGTAAAGAATTTGATTAATCAATATTTTAGTTAAATATGCTAATAAATATTTAAACTATATTACATTTCATTAAAAAAATTCAAAAATAAATTTTATATATGGAGATTTTTTATCCATTATTAGAAATCGTATTGGGTCAAATTGGGCCAAATGAAAAGAATAGATACTCCACAGATCAAGCCATTAAAGCCCAACAAAACTAAGTAATTATTCTTTCAAGAACTACCTATTGGGAAGACCCAAAATAAATTGGCTTTTGGGTGAGAGTATGATTTTCTTTTTTTCTTTTTTGTTTTGTTTAAGCATCCGGTATCCGAACTCACATGGGCCGATTAATTTGGATTCGTCCGGTATTCGAACTCACACAGGCAGACTAATCCGGATTCGACTTGGGGTGCGCTCGCAGAATCCAACTCTTACTCGAGGGTGAGGGTCCGGCCCAGAACTTTTTAACGTGGCGCTAACCATCTCGGGGATTCGAAACCTCGATCATCCGCCCCGAGGAGAAGCATTAAGAGTCTGCTTACTAACTCCTCAAACTGCTGTGTTGAGTATGATTTTCTTTTAACCATTCAGACAAATTATTTAATTTTTTTTTTTTTTTACTTTTTAACTTTTTCCTAGATTGTGGGTGGCTAAAAATTTTATCGCATTCATAAAGAAATAGTATCTTGCTCTACTAAAAACAAACAAATTAGTAGTCATTTGGTTGGAGGAGGCAGGCAGCATATTTGCTTGTGATTCCTTGGGAGTAATCGCCTTTACAGGAACCACTCAATGAATATATATATATAATATAATAAATGTTCAAACCAGAAAAAACCTTAATTTCTGTGGTTAAGTACTTAATTTTTAGGACCACAAACTCCTTACAGAAAACAGACGAAATTAGAATTAGTTGGACGTTAGATACTAGGAAAGAAAGTGCTCAAAGTTTGGAGGCATATTTTCTTTCCTTTTCCAATCATCAACATGAACAAATGATAAGAAAGTGCAAAAAAAAAATAAATAAATAACTGTCCAGTCATTTTTATTATTTTTGTTCCTTTATCATTGAATAAATTGTAACTAAATTAAAATTCTTAAAATTATTTATGATTGATCAATTGAAATAGCTCAAATAACTTTTGGAAAATATATATATATATAAAAGAAATCAAAAACAGGTATAAATTTTCAATGCCTGAACGACCAAAAGAGATGTGTTTGCGACTAGCTAGCAAGTAGGAACATAATAGGGGACTTTACACAACAAGGATAAAAAAATATGATCTTCTCAATCTTTTCCAGACCATCGGGATACAAATGCACAAAAATTAAAAAAATATGATCTTCTCAATCTTTTCCAGATCCATCTGGTGATACAAATGGACCACAAAAATTCAATTCATTCAACACGGTGAGTTGGTAAAGAGTTTTTCTAGCTTAAGTGAAATTGGGGTTCAAACCCCACTCATATATGCAACTGTTTAAAATTTGATGTTAGAGCTTCTTTTTGCAAGGGACCAATCCAGCTCGAACGAAGATTAGTCTAAATGTGAATTTGACTTAAAAATATCATCTCATTGTTTAGGACCATCTAGGACACCCCGTGCCTAAAAAAAATAAAAATCAATTCATTCCTTGGGCTGGCACACACAGTACAGCGACAAGAAGTCAATTTCTGTTTTAAGTTGCACCCCCAGGTTCCGGAAATCTTTCATCCTTGTTCGCATCGCCATTGTTGTTTTTTAATACAAGCCAGTTGTAGCAGCAAGAGACAAAAAACATAAGGAAGCCAAAAGGATCCCATTAGATTATTATATAAGCTTTGATGAGATTGCATTCTCAAACCTCAAACGGGCAAGCAGAACAACAAAAAGGTATTTTGTGGAGTGTATAAAAGGAAAACAAACACCACCTGAGAAATATTGCAATGGCAATGGTGAAAAGCGAAGGCAACACTGGAAAAAGGCGCACGAGCATGGCGGAAGGAAGAAGCAACAAACGACGCAGAAGAGACACAAATCCAGCTGAACTCAACTGTAATAATGCTCCGCAGGTGCAGCAAGAACTAGCGGATACTTCTTGCACTCCAACGACTGTGAAAAGGAGTTCTAGATTCCGTGGTGTGAGCCGTCACCGATGGACTGGTCGATTTGAAGCACATTTGTGGGACAAATTATCTTGGAATGTGACGCAGAAGAAGAAAGGGAAACAAGGTACTATTGCTACGACTACTTGATCATTTGGATTTTGGATAACTAAACTAAGCTCTAAAAGTTTTTAAAAATATTTACCAAAATACAGCAGCACCCCTCTAACATTTGAAATTTTCATGTTCATTCTGTTGCTGGCAACTTCTGGGACGGTGCAGTTTATCTCGGTGAGTTTCTGAACTGTTTTTACGTATTTTGTATGGAAAGCCCACCCTTTTTTCTCCCTCATGGTACTACTGGTGTTTTAATTCCTGAATTCGTACCTAAACCCAAACTATGTTTTCCAAAAATCATCAGGAGCTTACGATGAAGAAGAATCCGCAGCAAGAGCATACGATTTAGCTGCAATCAAATACTGGGGGATATCTACTTTCACTAATTTCCCCGTAAGGATTCTCTCCAATCTATCATCTAAAAATTTTTTATACTGTCCATATCTCTGAATCAATTTTGCCTACAATTTCTGCAGATATCTGACTATGAGAAAGAAATAGAAATAATGCAGACAGTAACAAAAGAAGAATATCTTGCTTCACTCAGAAGGTACCCACCCCCTACCCCCTATCCCCTCACAATTTTTTATCAAACATCCAATGTTCACCTTCAAGGATGCCCTTCATTTTGAATTTTCTTCATTACAGAAAAAGCAGTGGCTTTTCAAGAGGGGTATCCAAGTACAGAGGGGTGGCGAGGTATGAACTTTCACCAGATCATAATCAGAATGGTTACTATTCTGGATAATAGATAACAGTGTTTCTAAATAGTAACATTTTTTCCCCTGCTATTCTGCAGACACCATCACAATGGACGATGGGAAGCACGGATAGGCAGAGTTTTTGGTAATAAATACCTCTACCTGGGAACTTACAGTAAGTAGAACAATAAAGCCACAACATCCTTACACAAGAAAAAAGCAACAAAAAATTAAATCTGCCACCTCATTAATTATTCTCAATGAAAAAATTAGTGTTGAAAAGGAACCTAAGTCATGGCCAAAGAAATGGGTTCAGGTGTCTACTGAGCTACGAAGTATTAACCAAGCATGCATACAATTACTAAATATGTATAACTTTCACAGGTACACAAGAAGAGGCAGCTCGAGCATATGATATTGCAGCAATTGAATACAGAGGAATCAATGCAGTAACCAATTTTGACTTGAGCACTTACATTAGATGGTTAAGACCAGAAACGAACAATCAAATTTCGCTTCAGGAAACGAAACTAGGCAAGGACCAGCAGATGGCTCCATCCATTGATTTCCATGCAGCAGAGAACTCACTATCCTTTTTCATCCAAACAAACTCATACAGGGAAGTAAACCCATGTGAGGAAGAAGTTCGTGAAAGAAAATTACCTATTGTTTCATGCAACAAATCTTCTTCACCAACAGCACTTGGCCTACTACTTCAATCTTCAATCTTTAGAGAGCTGGTCAAGAGAAACTCAACCATCTCGGAAGAGGAGACTGATGAAGAGACTGGAAAAGACCATCAACAGCTGGCCAGTAATGAAGACATTATTGGGTTATTTGATGACAGAAATGGAGATATTCCATTTGCCCTCTCTTCCAATAGTTATGGCATTGAGATGCAGGATCAATTTTGTTTTAATTAGGAGTCTTTAGAAAATTCACTAGAAACTACTTTGTAATCAGCATACATACTCTTCCTATCAACTAGAAACATGAAGGAAGGGCTTCTGCTTGTTTCAGTAATGTAAAAAAATTGAATATATGTACACCCTTCATATAATTTAGCTGCATTGTTGAATCACTATTTCTACCGGCTGAACTGCTCTAGGCTTAAAACAAAACCACCACGTGAAACATCTCCCTGAATACAGGTGAAGTACTGGCTAGCCTATACAAGACTCTTGGGTTCCGCAATCATTCCCATGTTTAACCAAGTAAACTTACAATTTTCAGCCATTGTTCAGCATGAGCAACCACTTAAGATATGCATCTTTAACTCCTAAAATTTTCCAAGTTCCTAGCAGCAAGGTAAAGGTTAGTTACTATATCCAATAATCATATACTAGTTGCAACAAAAGCAGGAAGTTAAGGCGGGTTTTTTTTTTTTCTATTGGCAAGAAAATATTGCCTTTTTGCGACTATCAGATGCCCAAAACAATAAGAAAATTCAAATTAATGCAGCAGGAAATATAATGTGGTAACTAAAAACAAATTTGAACTACTTAGAAACCTCTCTCACTGTTAGATTAGCCAATTGTAACTATGTTGCCCTTTCAACCAATTTGATGAATAACAACTTCTCAGAAGAACCATGCCAAGTTTAACTTTATGCACATCACCTTGTTAACCAATTTTTCCAATAATAACTTGTTGAAATGGTCATGGCAAGTTCAGCATTTTGTCAGCATGTTCCAAAGAAACCAAACCATAATGTCATCTAAGCACAAAATGGCTTCTATGGTCATGGCTATACCATACCCAATCAAAATAATCTCTTTATGGCAACTCACTAGGGAAAAAAGTTAGGATTCAAAACCACATAATATCAATGTAAAGCAGAAACAAACAGATAAACAAATAACTAAATGGAACTGAAAACAGACAATTTGCAAAAGTAAATGGTCTCATTAAGTACGCAATTATCCTTTCTAGAAGGGGAAAGAAAACTTTTTGAACTTGCAGCTTAACTTTCTTATGGAAATACAAGTATGAAGTGAAAACTAGGAACACTAAGTGATAAAGCTTTTAAAACTGTTTCCGTTTGTTATGAAATAATTTATCTCTTTTTGTATATGCATATAGGAGGGTTAAGAAGACACCAACAGACATAGAGGCTGATGCCCAGGGAAATGGTGGGTCCTTGAAACAAAGAAGCGAGGCCTCCAAATCTTGAGAAGCATGATAAACCAGCGAGTGAATAGCATATAAATCATGGTCTGATGATCTGACATAGTACAAAGCCATCTCAAAGTCAAAATGTGATAAAGCAGAAATGGCTTTGTCAAGCTTATACTTGAACAAATGCCACCTCTGTGAGAATTCCTTCTGCTGATTATTTCTGAGAAGCTTTCCCTCCCCACCATGTGCAGCAATAGATTCAAGAACATCAACAGCGCTGGTAATACTATAATTCAAGGATGTTAAGAGAACATTCCTTCTAGCAGCATCCTTTTGAACAAAGGATAATGAAGAAATCTCTGAAAAAGGTCCAAATGGTGTCTGTCCAACACTCCATGTATAATCTACCAGTGTATTATTATGCCTAGAGCTCCAAACCAAATGGGTCGGTGATACTCCCCACATGCTCTGCAATATAGAACCCACTAGAGGCCTTTCAAGTTCTCGAGTCTGCGTAAATACAGGACGACCGTTACAGCTATAGTCACTCACGGTCTGTGAATTCTTTGTCCTGACAGCAATAACCATATCTTTGAAAGCAACAGATTGGTGATAGCGATCAAGCAACAAGATGGCATTTACATCCAAATCGAATACATACACAGGAAGAACCCTTCCAAAATCTTCCTCAGGAAGCCCTGCCAGCTTTCTAAACTCTTCAGTTGACTCAGAAATTGTTTGATGTAGACGCTTTGAGTCTAGATACTCGCTAACAATCAAAGTATAGTTTTCAAACAGGTACCTAGAGGTATATGAAGTAGTTGCCCTCGAAATAGCAAAAGAACAGATAGAACAATCCGAGAACTTCGCCTTGTATTTCCTAAAACTCAAAGACTGATCACCCACCAACAATCCTTTATTGTTAACCTCATCCATAAAAGTATTCTCAATTGTCTTCCAATCCAACCCAGGATTATCCCCAGAAGAACCATCATGTATGTGTATAAATTGAATTATCAAGGAATTCTCAAAAGGGACAGGAATTCTTAATGAGGGAACCAACATCACCTGGTAAGCGCTCCAAACCAAAGATGCCAAGTCAGCTAGCAAAGTTTTTTGTGACTTGGGTCGTCCGTGCATTGCCGCAAGAGGATGAAACTCGCCACTAGGCAAGACGCCATCGCCAGATAATGCTGGTCCATAGTCCACAGGACCAGCCCCTAAGTCGACCCACAGGTACCGCTCTTTCCCAGTCCAGATACTACCCAAGCACTTGGTGATACCGGGAGATGAGTCTCCATGGGTATAGCTATAAGCATAAGGCTTCGGCTGAGAGCCCAAATGCAGAATGTAAATGTAAATTTCCTCGTAGGATTTTACTTTTTCGAAGTCTTCTTTGATAATATCGTCAACAACGGAGTAGGAGACGGAGGCAAGTGGGGATCGAAGGGAGGATGGAGTGTTTGAGATATGGTTTTTGAGGGCTTCGGAGATATGAGTTGAGAGAGGGGAGGAAGACAAGGAGACGTCAAGGTGGAGATTGTGAGAAAGGGCAAGCTGGTGGGAGCTAGAGGACGAGAAGGGGGTGATAACGTGGAAATGATCGGAAGAAATAGCAGAGCTGAGAAAGGATTTAAGAAGGGAGGGAGAGGTGGGGGTGAAGGTGGAGCCCACAAGCTTGACGGTGATGGGAACGGAGACTTGGAAGGACAGGAGCGTGGCCAGAGAGGGTGGAGGCAGATGAACGGGGTTGCCGAGGCGGGTCTTGAGTACCGCAGAGAGTGAAAGAAAAGAGTCGTTGGTGGCTCGTGGATCAGTCCGATATTGCTGTGCTAGGAAGGTATCTAAACCCAAAATTTCGGCAGAGCTATTGGGAATGAGGCCGAAGCTGTGGAAGAAGAGGAGGAGGAAGAGGATGGCGGAGCCAGCCATTTCCGCCGTGCTGAGGATGTTAGGGTTCGGGATTCCGATAATATGATTAGTTGACCTCAACTGACGCAGGTCATAGCTCGCAATTTGCATCTGCAGGATGAGTGCCACCACAACTGCTAGTGCAAAAATAACTTTTTTTTTACAGTGTTAAAAAATAAATAGAATGTATTCTAAAATATTTTAGGATCTGAAAATACTAATAAAAATTGTCTATTTGAGAAATGCAACATTTTTTAATTATTAAAACTTAAAATTAGTTTATATTAAATAAAATTCATTTGTAGAAAATAGGAAAATATTTTATGAATGTTAATTTTTTACCCTAAACCTCCATATTTTCTAATAATTGAAAACCACCCCATTGACAATAAAATAATAACGAGATTCACCCCCAGTTAAAATGGTTCTTTTCACCGCCGAGATGATCTGTCTAGTGACAACGTGACACCAAATCTGAGATCAATGATCACGTTTCTCTCTTCGCTCCACAATTATCAATATTTCTAACAGAGTCTCCTACAGCTTCGAGAATACATCTAACGGTTCCTCTCTTCCTAATTGAGTAATTGTTAGGTTTTTCAGAATAATTGAATTTTCTCCTGAATATCCCCCCAGTTATCATCATTTCTATAATCGAATCGTCGGAGGGTACTGAAAGAGGAAGAAAAATGTACGGATTCGAAGCATTAACTTTCAACATTCACAATGGTTATCTTGAGGCAATCGTGCGCGGTCACAGATCGGGATTGCTCACCGCTGCCGATTACAATAATCTCTGCCAGTGTGAAACGCTTGATGACATCAAGATGCATCTCTCCGCCACAGAATATGGTCCCTATCTTCAAAACGGTTTGTCTATCTTTTCCTTAAGCTTTCTGGTTTATCATGCTTAACCAACTATTCATTTGATGCCAAATTTTCAATCTTTTTGGATCATATATTGATACTTACAAGTTACACCTAAATTTCGTTAAGGATATATGGAATTTTGAGCTGAATTTTTTCCTGATTGATGTCCATAAGATAAGAGTAGCTCTTGAATATGGATAAAATTTGTCACACTAGTGTGATGGGAAGCCTTGATAAACCACGGTCCTTATGGATTGAACTCCATTTACATGTATATCGAGCATGTTTGCCTAAATTGTTTTTTATGTTCAATTTGCCTCAATATGTTTGAATTGAGGTATTAAAGTGAATCAACTGGAATGTTTGGCACAACCACAGAGTGTTGTGGTCAGTGGCTTTCCTGCTGTTTTTATGTTTGAGCTTGGAGTAATACTGATGATTCAATTACTGCAGAACCTTCGCCTTTGCATACAACTACCATAGTGGAGAAATGCACTCTGAAGTTGGTTGATGAGTATAAGCATATGTTATGCCAAGCCACCGAACCCTTGTCGACCTTTCTAGAGTATATAACGTATGTTGGATTTTATACTTCTCATTTCTTCTCCTAATGTGTTGATTTTTCCTGGCAGTGTGTTTTTCCTTTCCGCTCATGTTCTTTTGTGTAGGGGAAGAAGGAGATGGTTGGTTGTTTAAAATGATGCAGTCTTGTATATCTTGTTCTGGAAGTTTGTATTGTGATTTACATGCAGAAATGTGATACATTGTTCATTTGCAATTTGAATCACAAGTTACGAGTGTTTTTATTATAAAGAATCATACCCTGAAAGTTTCAGAATCCATTGTATATCATGAACATTATGCTTTTCACGTGAAAAAACACCTTAACTTTATATTGAAACTTCATTTCATCTGCTTATTTCAGAATAATAATATTTATGCCTCTTCTTCAGATATGGTCACATGATTGATAACGTAGTCCTGATTGTGACTGGAACATTGCATGAGAGAGATGTTCAGGAATTGTTGGAGAAATGTCATCCTCTTGGGATGTTTGATAGGTAAAATAGTCTTTAATTGATCTTTTGGATTTGAATTGTTATTGAAGTAATATTGTCCTTTCTTCAATAAACAGTATTGCTACATTGGCAGTTGCACAGAATATGAGAGAGCTTTATAGACTTGTGCTAGTTGACACTCCACTAGCCCCATACTTTTCTGAGTGTATTACTTCTGAGGTAACTAATACCATCTTATTCTATTAACATGATTAGCATTGGAACCTGGATTACTCTTGTAGGAAATTAAACACTAGAACGATGCAGCTTGAATTATTGGAAATAATATCTTGTCCATGGACTAATAAATCTGTGTTCAGCCATTGTAGTGTATGCTTTTTGTTTATTCTTGGCTTTGAGTGGTTGAGATATAAAGCAGATGTTTACAATTATACCTGATGAAAGGAAATAGTAATTCTGTTTCAGTTTCTGTTTTGTGGTGGGGAATTGCAATGCATAGTGTAGTTTCCATTTTCTTGAAACAGAATTAGTGAGACTGGTAGAAAATATCACATTGGTTTTCATCTGTATTTTTAAATATATAGCAACATAAAGGTGAATTTCTTAAAAGTGTTTAGCTATAAGTCAGTGGAGTACACTTGCTCAAGACTGATAACTTAAAACAGAAATGTCAAATTAATATTTTGAGGATATGCATATTTGAATTTCCTTCCAGAATTTAAAAAGTACTTTTTCTCTACAAAAATACACCCTTGTTCTCTTTGCAGGACTTGGATGACATGAACATTGAGATCATGAGGAATACCCTTTACAAGGCATACCTTGAAGACTTTTATAAGTTTTGCCAGGTAATTTTTTGTATAGGACATTTAATCTCTTCCTGCTTTGACATTTGAATTATCAGGATGTCATGTAACATTGGTCTAATTTAAAAGTTTCTTAATAGAAAATTGGAGGTGCCACAGCAGAGATTATGTCTGACCTGCTTGCTTTTGAGGCTGATAGGAGAGCAATCAATATCACCATTAACAGGTAAATTCCTGCATATAACTTGCATATAAATAAGGAGGCTGTAAATTGGACTATTTAAGGCTATCTTCTGCACTCTGTTCAATGCAGCATTGGTACTGAGCTGACGCGAGAAGATCGGAGAAAGTTATATTCCAATTTTGGCTTGCTGTAAGTATTTTCACCGTCTTGAACCATCAGTAACAAATTATCTGGATCTTCTGTGGCTTCTATTTTCTGATTGGTACTTTTGTCAAATAGTCACCCTTATGGACATGAAGAACTTGCTGTTTCTGAGGACATAGATCAGGTATGATATGCTTATGACCTTATTTACACCTATTGATGCAGTTACTTATTGTTAGAGATATTTTTCTGTTCTTTGTATTTACTAATGATTATTATATGTTGCTTTTTGTGTTATCATCAGACAGTCTTATCATCTCTCCTTCTATTTAGTAGTAGTGATATTCTTCTCCCATAAGCATAAGTACCACTGCTTCATAGTACCACTGCACCTGAAGCCCCTTTCTACAGGTCTTTTTGTGAATCGAGAAATTTTAATTCTACTTGGCTTCTTAAAAACTGAAAATAATTCCTAAAAGTTTATTAGACAATTCTTTTTTTATAGGAAGATAATGAAGGTTCATGGGGATGAAGAGAGATTTTTGTTGTGAATCTGTTTCATTCTATTACACTGGCTAATCCTGTTGCTTTTTTAGGTTCGTGGTGTCATGGAAAAGTACCCTCCTTACCAACCGATTTTTGCCAAGCTCTCTTATGGAGAGAGCCAAATGCTTGACAAGGCATTCTATGAGGAAGAAGTGAAACGGCTTTGCCTTGCATTTGAGCAACAGGTTAGTTTTTCCATAGCTAGAAGTTCAACTTCTCTAATTTTCTTCACCAGTTTTTATCTTTACACAAGCCCGTGTTATTGGAAAGAAAGTTTTTCACACACAAAGAAAGAAAAAAAAGGTCAAATATACATTTTTAATTATGTTCATCTGTCTCAACTAATGTAATTGCAGTTCCACTTTGGCGTGTTCTTTGCATACATGAGGTTAATGGAGCAAGAGATCAGAAACTTGATGTGGATATCAGAATGTGTGGCCCAGAACCAGAAGTCCAGAGTCCACGATAGTGTTGTTTTTATATTTTAGTCGATTTTTACAATTATTTTCAAGATACACTTTTCCCATTTTTCTGTCTTCACATGTTATAAGCCATGAAGAGTTGTCCGTGTGCATTTAGCCGATTTCAAATAATCTCTTTTTGTGTTTGGTTGCTGTAAAAGCTTGTATCCTAAACCTCTCTGAAGATATGTTTATGTATGGTAGATACTACTCAATAATAACGCCCTTTTCCTTTTCAATCTTTGACAGTATTTTTTTAGATCAAGATAGGTAGGTTTTTGCTTTTTGTGGTGCTCGTTATTGTAGTTTTTCTCTTTCTCCCAGTCATTACTATTATATAATTCCAGGAAACCTGTATAAATTAATACTACTATATCTTGTGAATGTCGATCTCTATGTTGGGTGGGGAGTTGGTTCTTTTATTTACGTGATTCCCAGTTATCTCGTTGTTAAAGTCTTTAGTGAAATAAATGGGAGTAGAGATAAAATGAATTTGGAGCACGGGGATGGGGCGATAGGATGATCTTTTAATGTAAAGCATGGCCTCTTAGTGCAGATACAGGAACTTCTCACGGTTAGATTCTTCCATCAAGATCATGTTCAGTGTTTCTAGTCTATAATGACAGCCAGCTTGCCCATCTTTTGGTTCTAATAACAGCAACCATTCTATTAAGCTTTCAATAATCCACCCAAATTATCAATTTCATTTATTGTAATAAGTTTTGTTTTTTTAAAAAAAAAATAATAATTCAGTGATAACCTAATTGGTTTAATTTTCTTACTTAAGTGTCTCATCTAATTTGTCAAGTGAGAAGACGTGAATTTGATATCAGAAATAGTTATTATATTGTAATTTCAGCTAAATTCTGTAATTTTAAAAGTCTTTCCCAATGAATGTGTGGAGAAGGGAAAAAAACACCTGGAAATAGTAGCTGCAGATAGAAGAAGAGAAAAGAAATTTTGGTATGGGAATGGAAGTGCATAAAAAGAAAAACAAAAACAAAATACAAATAGTGATGTCAGAAATGTCAAGAGAGGGGAGCCATGACCATGACTGATCTGAATGAGAATGGGAGTAGAGTGTTGCACTTTTTTCTATGACCTTTTTTGTGAAACTTTATTCCACCATTCTCCCTTATCTGAACTTGTACTCCTATCTTTCCTATCTTTCTAAAAAATTACTTTCTTTAAATTTTTTTTTTTATATTTTCTAAAAATATTAAAGTATTTAATTTATAAAAAAAATTATATAATATTAATTCACATTGTTAATTATCTTTATTTATTTATTTATTTATTTTTTTAAAAAAAAGGTAAAAGTAAAAACAGTTTTTTCCTGATTTTGAACCAAAAAAGAAACCGCTAGTGAAGAGTAGCAGCTGGAGAGAAGAAAACCGTTTTACCGTTACAAGCCACGTCTTTCTCTGCATTCCTATCCAATATCTTCTGCAACTCCTTCTTGGAAATTCCACTTGTCCCTCTTTACTTTTTTTTTTTTTTTTTTGGTAAATAACAAATATATACAGTAATTTAGAAATTCAAATAAAAATGTAAAAGGTACACAAAATCACACATATTTTGAGGAAAATAAAAATGAATAAATAAACTCATAAATTTTCAACTCCAGAGAAATATTTGGCACATCAGCAGTTATATAATTTGATGACGATGATCGACCCGCAGCTAGCATTGACCAAAGACTCCGGTCGGTAATTAGAATTCAACGATGAAATTGATATGGTTTTCTCCTATCTTTTGACCTAATCAATAAAAATGGGCTCCAGCTAATGCTCATCCCGTTTTTTTCTTCTTCCAAATCAAATACTTACTATTTATTTATTCCCAATTTTTTTTTCCCCCTTATTGCAAAGGTGGTTGGGTGAGTCTCGTCATTAAGGGGCGTCATTTTTAAGTCATTTTACGTCAAGACTAATCTCTCTCGTTAATTTGTAGACACCTCATTGAGTGGGATACCCGATCAAAGGATTTAACATTTTTTCATACCCAAGCCAGAGTTTGAAACTTGGATCATTGGATAAGAGAGGAAAAACCTCTACTGCTCCACCACATACCTCTGGTTATTTATTCCCAACTTATTATAATAATTAGCAAAGATTTGAAATTCAAACTTCTTGTTTTAATATCATATTAAAAATGAAACTGAACAATTATTTTAATAAATTTGTATTTATAATTATTCTAAATTTTTTTTTTTTTTTTGTAATTTTGATGATTTTTTTTTAAAAAATATATATATACATATTAATTGGAGAGAAAAAGAAAAGAAAGAGGTAGAAAGTATAAAGCTTTAAGACAAACAAGGCCGCGATAGGGGAAACAAGTATTTTGTTGCCATTAATATGGAATCCTTTTTCTTCTCACTGAAATAGAACCAGGAAAGTACTACCGTATTTTTATTATATGCCCCCTCATCTTTTCCCACGTGACACTCCTTTTTTTTTTTTTTTTTAATTTTATATTAACAATAAATCACTATCATATTTCTTAAGAAAATCAAAATTATGTTTTAATTTTTTTTTTTTAAAAAAAGAGGAAATTATTAAAATTTTATGATAAAAATGAGTGTTGAATTAAATAATTAAGATGCTGTATTTAAGAATATATATATATATATATATAAAATGAAAGGATGAACAGAAGCATTGCATACTTAAAATATTTTTATCATGTAGAAAAGTATAAGTTCGAAACCATGTGAAACCGGGGATTACGAGGATTTTGGATTAGTAAATTATTTTGACAAAGATATTATAAATGCTATAAAATCTCCCAAGTATATAATATATATATATTTTTTTTGAGAATCAAAGGTTGTACCAGATCTTCATTCTAGGTTTGGGGGTATTAGTAGCAGAAAATAATAAAATAATAATAAAATCAATATTTTTTTTTTAAAAAAAATTGTCATAAAAAAATGAATTTGTTAATTATAAATATTTTATTTAAAAAAAAATTAAGTGAAGAAAATACAACGAGTAGTAAGTAATTTATTATTTTTTTGGAAACTAGAGGGGAAAATAAAAAGATTAAAAAGAAGAGAGAATTCCGCTATCGGAACAGCCCATTGGAAAACCAGGTGTGGCCCATGGTTTTCCTTCACTCCCTCCCATTCTCTCTCTCTCTCTAGAAACCAACAACTCTCTGTTCTGAAGAGCTTCGGCACTTCCAATTTCCAAATTCATCCTTGTCTTTCTTACTACCCCCAAGCATTTAAACAAGTCCCCATTTCAACTCTCCCTGATCGATAACCTCCTGACTGAGGAACTCCATTACCCGCATCTCACCAATTTCATAATCCAAAGCCAAAACCAACTGCACAACACATCAATGATGAAATATTTCACATCTTTGTTCTTCTTTTGGACCTCTGTACTTTCTGCCTATGCAAACTGTACACAGTAGGACGGCTAAGCACAGCAAATATCATTTGTGCGCACCAAATATATTCCATAATATTCCCCTCCAAAAAAAGAAAATAGAGGAAAAAAAAACCCCCACTGTTTATTTGTTTGTTGCTTGCTTGTTTCCCTGTTTCACCAAGAACTTGCCATCTTGTTTTGAATTCTTTCCTTTTTTTTATATATCAAAATCTTTGATACCCAGATCGCAATTTTGTGTTTTTATTGAATTTATTGAAAATCCCATCTTGAAAAATCTTCCCGTTCTGCCAAAATTTTCTTTGCTCTGTTTTTCTTGGTAGCAAGCTTGAATTTTGTTGAAAGTTTGTGATCTTTGGATAGAAATGGGATTTGAGCAAAATGTTAGTAAACCGAAAGGTAAAGTGTTCAACGAATCCAAGAAAAACAAGCGAAGGCAGAGGAAATCATCACAGGTTCAGAGACTATATGAAACTTGCAAGGAGGTTTTTGCTGATTGTGGCCCTGGTGTTGTGCCGTCAACTGAGAAAGTGGAAATTCTCAAGGCTGTTTTGGGTATGATCATCTGCTTTTCTTCTCCATCTTCTCGTGTAGTTTTTGCTGTATTTTAATCCATATGAAATGGAAACTGGTAAAGCATTCATAATTGCCAATTGGTTTAAAAATGTCAGCCGAATGTGGGTCTGTGACTTTTATGTCATGATGGCTTCATTGTTTTTTCTTCTCCCCACTTCAATCGTTTTGTTCTGTGTTTTTGCTAAATGGGAAACTGACCTTGGTTCAGAAAGGTACAACCTTTTTTCTTTTGTTTTTGTCCCAATGCATCTTTTTGAGGTACAAATGTATTACAATGGTTTGCCTGTTCCCGCAGATTGTATGATGACATTGCGAATTATTGTTTTTTTTTTTTTTCCTTCCTGATTTCTCTTATATCCACGTGACAATCATTATTGTAAAAGTTACCATTTTGTTTTGCTCTGAGGTTAGTTTCAATGAACCTTGGAGTTCGTGTCTTCAATCCACCCGAGGCCTCTTTTTGTTACTGTTACATAGTACTAAACAAAAGTATTCTCTGAATCTTATCCGATTAATTTCTCTTACATGTGAATATTTTCAGATATATTTGGTTGGAAAATGACACTAATTAAACAAATACAGTAGAATTAAGTGATTATTAGCAGGAACTTCTGTTAATTGCATTACGGATATATCCGTGTCAATGGCAATCAAGATTGTGTGCTTGATTGATGTCAAAATCCAACCATTTAGTAGTTGGATTTAACCTGCATAATTTTGCAGTAAGGTTTCTTTTTCTTTAATAAGGGGAAGGAAAAAAAAAAAAAAAAGAAAAGAAATTCTGACCCTTCATTATCTGTTGCTGCTACATCAAATTCTGTGGGAAAACTTCATTATCCTGACTGTGTGCTCATCTAATACTTAATGAATGGCTTTTTGCAGATAATATGACTGAAGTAGATGTTAGACTGAAGCCAAACATGCCGTTTTTCAGGGCAGAAGAAACTGAAAAACCTCCAAGAATTACGTATCTGCATCTCTATGATTGTGAAAAGTTCTCGGTATGCCAAGGGAAAAAAAAAAAAAAAAAATCTACTCTGTTTTTGGTTGTGTTTTAAAAAAAAAAAAAAAAACCCACTTCGTAGCCTTATTTCTTGAATGAACTCTCCGCAGATAGGAATCTTCTGCTTGCCACCATCGGGTGTTATTCCGCTCCATAACCATCCCCAAATGACAGTTTTCAGCAAACTTCTTTTTGGAAATATGCACATCAAATCCTACGACTGGGTTGACAATAATAAGGAAATAATAATACACCGGCTGCTGCTTGCACTGGCACACCGACTGGAGTAGCAGCAAGAGGTATGAATCGGACTTTCCCTTTTTCATTCATTTGGTTAAAAAATATCTTTTTCAGCTAATCTTTGGATTATCTCAAAAAGGGGGCTCCTTTGTTTGCGGGTAGATAATTCTTGATTATCAAAAAAAAAAAAAAAAAAAAAAACCTTTCTTGAGAAAATGAAAACAGGAACCTGAATCCTTGCATTTTGTCTTGGCATACTTGGTAATAGTCTCTGTGGTCCCTGATCCTCATATATAGGTTCTCAAGTGAGGGCCTAAATTCAGCTGAATGTAGGAAGGGATTGATTTTACATATCCTTTTCCTTGTTACATATAATATATATACACGTGTCCTCTGATACAGGAGTTCAACGGGGACGGCTGGCGAAAGTGAAGGTTGATTCGGAATTTTCTGCACCTTGCAATACTTCAATTCTCTATCCTGCTGATGGCGGTAATATGCATTGCTTCACAGCAATGACGCCGTGTGCGGTGCTTGACGTGCTCGGTCCGCCGTACTGTGATTCCGAAGGTCGTCATTGTCAATACTACTACGACTATCCCTTATCTGATTGTACAGGTACGCATTTTCTAATATTGTTGTCTTGCACTTTCAGCTCCAAACAATGTGCAAAAATTTCAATTCTCTGTTCCGACTTCCGACCCGCCCACATGGTATTATTATTATTATTATTATTATTATTATTATTTGATTATTCGGAAACCTTGTACTTTCTGAATACCTAGATTCCCCAGCTTTTAGGACATGAGCATTGAGCATAGGATTAGGATATTTAGAAAAAAATTTATCTTATATTTTAAAGAACTGCACGTTGTGGCAACGAAGTAAGGGACGTGTTATCCTTTACTGTTTCTGTTTTGTCGCAGGGGTCTTCTTTAGTTTTTGAATTTTGTTTTGGTTGGGAAAATTTCAGTTGACGGCGTATCTGTGCCGTCGCCGGCGGTGGCGGCGGAGGAGGAAAAGAGTTGTTACGCATGGCTTGAAGAGAGGGAGAGACCGGAGGATTTAACGGTAGTGGGAGCTTTGTACAGCGGACCAAAGATAGTGGGGAAGTGAGATTCCAAAAGAAAAAGGGGAAATGCAGCAGGCATGCAGGCAGATGAACATTTGTTTCTTTTGGATTTTATGTTTCAATTTTCCTTTCTTAGTGGCAGTGGGGGGAGAGAGTATCTTTCTTTCATCCTCTTTTTGCTAACAGTATGTGTACATACTCAGATATAACGACGAAAGGAATTCCGATAGACATTTTTTTCTTTTTTTATAATAATTTTTTTTTTTTGAAAAAATTCCTGGAAATAGAGGTTGGATTGGGAATTATTTAGATTTATGACAAAAATTGTAATATTGGAATAGAAAGGGTGGGGGGAATGGTATGTGTGTCTCTGATCAAATTTGGGATTTGTTTGTAAACGATTAACCGACAAAATTTGCCCATTTAGTGGAAGAATGGATAACCTTAAAGTATGTTACTTTTGGATCTCTCGTTGTGTGGAATATTCTTGTCGCTGTTCCTCATCGGTGACAACTTTTTAGCTTCCTTCGGATTTTTTTTTTTTTTCTTGAAGGATCTTAGTATCTGAATTTATACTGTGGATTAATTGAAAATCTACACCGATCGATTAATTTGAAATCTACGTGGATTAATTAATTCAAATTCGAAATTGGTCGATTAATTTGAAATCTACACGGATTAATTAATTCGAATTTGGAATTGGATTAATTAATTCAAATTATTAATCCAAATTCGGAATTGGTCGATTAATTTGAAATTTACACGGATTAATTAATTCGAATTGTGAGCGGTTTCTTTCTTTCGGGTTTTGCGTTTCCATATTTTTGGTGGAACGGTACAATGATATTTTTTTTTTTATTTATGGGAAGAAAATGTGTAAGTCCTAAATTCTTGTAGATATGTTTTTTTACAGTATTGGATTCTAATAATTTTAAATTTTTATATCTTATATTTAATTTTTTAATTATTTTTATTTAAACAAATTAAGCAAGATTTTTTTTTTTAATTATTATTTGTAAAATTTCTTATTATTTTGTAGTCATTTTTTTCTTTGATTAATCTGAAATTAAAAAGAAATTTCTGAAATTAATCTGAAAATAATAAGGAAAGGGAATAACCAAAAAAAAGAAAAAGCCCTACAAGCTTTAAAGTAGGCCGTTTCGATTGGATCTAATCCGCACTCTACAGAGGCCCAAAGTTCCTGAAGTAATCTCTTAGTTTTTATTTTTTTAATCCAATAGAAAGTTTCCGATCAGTTTATAGTCAAAATTTGGGTTTCTTAACTAAGTTTTTTTTTTTTTTTTTGTATCTGACTTAGTTGGTAATAGTTTCACTTATAACTTCTGAATATTATAAATTTAAGATATAATAGAGCTGAAAATATCTTAAATATAAAAAAAAATGTTTTTAAAAATAATAATATAGGTATCCCACGACTAGAATTACCCAAAAAAAATAAATAAAGAAGGAAAAAACGGTGGGCACTATGTTAAATCTTCTGACTAGCTGTCTCACCCAATGAGGTGCCTACAAATCAGTAAACGAAATTAATTTGGACGTGAAATGGCTTGAACGTGCCAGTGACTGGATCCACCAAAAAAAAAAAAAAAAAAAAACGGTGGGCACTGAAAGGTTGGCAACTAACATGCTGGGAGTCAATGCTTTTATGTAAAATTTGTAATGATTTAGGGAAGTGCTTATGTATGTATTAAATATAATAACACTCATATCTAATCTTCAAAATTTTATTCAAACCCTAATCTAATTCATTGACCTAATTATATCAAATTATTCTCAAGTTGCCTTCCAAAGTCTCCATTTAAGTCATTCATTTAATTAACAAAAATATTTCTGTTGCTAATAAAAAAATTAGAGTTAGTTACCCGGTTTATAATTTATAGATAAATAACCCCTTAATTACCTTTTTCATCTCCTTAATTAAGGTGTAAAAATTTTAGTACTCGTTGTGACCTATAGTTTCACATCGCTTATCTAGAAGATCATTATGTATGTATTAAGTAGGGGTTAAAACCCTTTAAACGATGATACATTTTAAACCCGTGAAACCCATCATGAATTGAATCAAAACGGATAATATCATTGAATTCTTTATAAAAATGTTTTTGAAAAATATATATATATATATATTTTTTTTTTTTTTTTTGCTAAATATATATATTTTTTCTTTTAATCTCTATAATAAAGGAAGCGTGATGATTTGATGAAACCTAAGTTTGATTTTGTATTATATTTGGTATAAGTCGTAGTTGTTTGCCAAACAGAGCCGTAAAATAAAATTTATATATGCTTTCACATGATGAGAAAATAAGAAAATTGATCTTTTACTTTCTTCTTCCACTGTTTTCTTACTTTTATTTTATATTCAGAGAATCCTTGGACTATTTCATCTAACGACTCTTATAAATATTTCATATGAAACCTAGTATTATTATTTATAATCATGTATGTATATATTGACCATCTTCTACAATACCACATTTTGTATGTATATGTATGTACTTGAAATCTCCTCTTTTTTTTTTTTTTTTTTTTTTGTTATATCAATACAAATATATTTATAATTTTATTGATAATTGGAAAAAAAAAAAAACTTGAATACCAATAATATTATAACATTTATTATATTTGTATAAGTGTAACATATAGTTTAAAAAAGATAACATATATATATATATATAAGATTATATCAATTGTTGTAACATTTGCCTTCTATTCATAATTAAATAGTCATAATTTGAGTAAAAAAATTTGTCAAACTGCAAGGAAGTCAAACTTATCCTTACATCAGGTCCTCGAGGATTAAATTGAAAATATAAGTCTAAGTTGTTGTGTAATATTATTTGGTATTACAACTTTAATAATTTTATAGAAATATTTCCAAAAGAATCAGAAATATTATTGAAAAAAAAAAAAATAGAAAAAGGAAACTTGTTCTCCTATATGTTAGTACTAAGTTGCTCCTGATTGGTTAGTATACTTTTAAGAATGGGTTCGAGATCCAAGAAATTTCGGGGTCAAAATGAAAAAAAAATTATTGTATGTAATAAATCTTATCCTATAAAAAAAAAAAAAAAAAAAAAACCTTTCAAGGATTTAGGAACTAATAAACCTACTAAAAAATTCACAAATGTCATGGAACAACATATATTTACTCTATTTCTTTTTCTCATTTTATTTTAATTTAAAATCTAAATATTTTTTTTTTTTTTCTTTTTAAGGAGAAATTGTTCCAACTTGGGAATAGGTGAGCATGCAAGACTGAAACTACTGTTTTTGTATGAGATTGTTATCAAGGAAGTATATATATATATATATATATATATAAACAGGCAAAATTAATGACCAATTGTAAGCCGGCCGACGAATGCTTTGACCGGTTGATGAATCGGGGATCGATAGAGTTGTTTCGTCGTACGTACCTCAACGCAGCTACTAACTCTGTATGTATACATATATATATATATATATATATATATATATATATATATAATGTGTGTGTGTGTGTGCGTAATTATATCTATATAATATAGCTGACCTCCGAACATTGCGTTTGGATGGCTTTCTTGATCGTCTGTCAACTGTCATAAACGTTGAAGTTGAATCCTTCCTTCGATTCTTGTTCTTTAAAATGTTTCTTTTTATTTATTTATTTATTAACTATCACAATTCATATATCACCAGTACTTTCTCTCTCTATATATAAATATATATTGTGAGTAATGTGGATAGTTGACATTTTGAAGTGATCGATGATCTGTGTGTAATGGTGAACGACTTGGATTCAGTTTATGATTTTTAAAAAAAAGTTAGGAAATTTATTATTAAAAGAATATATATATATATATATATATACATATAACAGTTTAAATAGAAGCAAGTAGGGGTATTATATGAGCCTCATGACTAGTTCAGAAAGAACTTTGAAACAAAGTTCTCTCTGCATGTTCTTCTTCTACTATTAACATCTTCCTATTTATATATTATATATATATATATATATATATATTTGCGATTAATTTAGCAGGAATTTAATTATGGAGAGCATGATTTCGATAAAGATGAATGCAGCCACCGGAGGTGGAGGAGGAGGAGGAGGAGGAGCAACTGTGATTAATGAAAAACTCGTGGAATATTCTAATTATGGCCGCCATGAAGAGGAAGAACAAGAACAAGAATATTGCACCGGAGAAGCTTTAAAGGTACGTAATTAAAAATTCTTATAATATATCAGTTTTGGTACATATAAAATTCTTTGCTTTTCATCTACCGATTATATATATATACTTTCATAAGAGAAAAACTTGGTCTTCAGCTTTTTTTTTTATTTTTTTTATTTTTAATTATGAATTTATGATGATGGCAGGAAGGTGAAAAAATGGAATCAGCTAAAGCGGAAATGACAGAGGTTAGAGAAGAGAATGTTAGGCTGAAGATGTTATTGGACAAAATAGAAAAGGACTACAAGTCTCTCCAGATGCGTTTTACAGGAGTTTTCCATTCTCAAACCAAAACCCAAGACGATGAAGAAGAAGAACCTGATCAACTCGTGTCTCTTTCCCTCGGAAGAACTGGAAGTCGTGAGATACCGAAGAAGGAATATTCCAGTAGTTCTGGGATCACAATAAGCAAAGAAGAAGATGAACATTTAAAGGAAGGTCTTAAGCTCGGACTGAACTACGATTACTGCTGTCCGGCGCCGAAACCGGAGGCTACTGAAGAAGAGCACGCGAGTCCTGATGAAAACAGCTCCGTTGAAGCTAATAATAAGGAAGAAACGTGGCCTCCAAGTAAAGTTAAGGTTACGAACACGATGAGACCGAGCGGAAATGATGACCTTTCACAACCTAGTGTTAAGAGAGCTAGGGTTTCAGTTAGGGCACGATGTGACACACCAACTGTAAGTAAATTAAATTAATTAGTAATTTTCATTTCGTATGTGATAATTTTAACACGATTTTATAATAATAATCGGAAAATTGGCATTACTTGCAGATGCACGATGGATGTCAATGGAGGAAATATGGGCAAAAAATCGCGAAAGGCAATCCGTGCCCACGTGCATATTATCGCTGCACAGTGGCTCCAACATGCCCTGTTAGGAAACAGGTAAAAGAATTTTCATATATATATATATATGTATATCGATGGTGTAAAACAGTTGATCTTAATTTAACATTTCTCCCGCAGGTGCAAAGATGTGCGGATGACATGTCCATCCTGATTACAACTTACGA
Source organism: Cynanchum wilfordii (assembly GCA_025388415.1). NCBI lineage: Eukaryota > Viridiplantae > Streptophyta > Magnoliopsida > Gentianales > Apocynaceae > Cynanchum > Cynanchum wilfordii. Next base: position 503,324 of record JAHSUH010002350.1, read on the forward strand.
AGGAAACCATAACCATCCGCTACCAATCTCAGCAACAGCCATGGCCTCAACTACATCCGCAGCAGCTTCCATGCTTCTCTCTGGCTCTTCGAGTTCTCAATCTGGACTTGGATCATCGAATCTAACCAGCAGCAGCACATCCTTCCACGGCCTAAATGTCTCAAATACTAGACCCCTTTACTTGCCTAACTCTTCTTCTACTTCGCCTCCGTTTCCCACCATCACTTTGGACCTCACAACTACTACTCCAACTACTCACTTGAACATGTTCTCCACAAGCTTCAATTCCACTCCAAGGTTTCCGTCCACGAGTTTAAGCTTCTCAACCTCCCAACCAAACCTCATCCCAACAGTTTGGGGAAATGGAAACCTCAACAGCTATGCCGACATACTGCCCTCCTCCTATAACAAGATGTCCTCAGCAAGGTCACTGTCTCAAGAACCGAGCTTGCAAAACAAGTACCAAACATTCCCTCAGCAGGCTCTGACTGAAACATTAACTAAAGCAATTACTTCTGATCCTAGTTTCAGAACAGTCATAGCAGCTGCACTTTCAACTGTAGTGGGCGGAGCAGGTTCATCATCAGATCCCCGTGCCCAAGCAAACAACAACAAGACAGAAAGTTTAGGAAAACACATGAAAATTTCCCCCTCTAATCCACTTACCTCAAATGGGAAAGGTGTCTGAACCACGTGTACTGCGAGAGAAGCTCAGGGTGCAGCAACCTGGAACAAGTTTTATAGATAGATACCTGAAAATAGATATTGAATCAATAAAATCAACATTTGCCATGCCATGAACATGAATTTTGGTAGCTGAATATTGTTATATATACATGAATCATTTTCTCATTTCTTCTATTGGTGGGGCTTTCTCTGAGTAGCTTTTGCACCACAGCTGAACAGTGTTTGACAGCACAAACGGATGCAACATTCTAACAGGTTAATGATAAACAAAATAGTTCTGTAATTTGTGATCAATTGAACAAGAAATATCATAATCTACATTATAACACAATTCATTCAACAGGTTTCACAGAAACCTTTCGGATCAATTAGGAATTTAAAGATTGCAAAATGTATAATTTTGTGTTATCCTCTCTGTATCTTCCTCTTAGATCTCAATGTCTTATTATTCCTACGGGGGAAAATTAGGTCTCCACCACCCCTTTTCCCCCTCCCCAAAAAAAGTAATAAAATAAATAAATAAATTGTACAAGAAGTTTACTTGAAATGGAACACTAAACTCCACCACTAATAAGCTCTCTCCCAACCTACTCACCTGCACTTATGAAACCTCTAGGAAAAAAAAAAAAAAAAAAAAAAAAGAAAAATTATCAATAAATCCAAGAAGCTCTTTGTGCAAAATTCCCTGTCATTCATGAAACCTTCAATAGCTCATGGAAAGCCTCTTGTGGTATATCAACAGAACCAACTCGCTTCATGCGCTTCTTTCCTTCTTTCTGCTTTTCCAACAATTTCCTCTTTCGTGTGACATCACCGCCATAACACTTTGCAAGAACATTTTTTCTCATAGCCGAAAGCCTAAAACACATAGTCAAAATAACCTTGAGTTAGAAACATCTATACAACAATCAATGCAAGATGCACAATTATTGTAGGACATAGCAGTCTAAAGCTGCTCCTCTCAATTTTAATGTCCATATCATTAGTTTTCATTAACTGAAGAATATAAAAACATATTTGAAGACCAGAATGTAGCAACCAAACACAAAATAAACTAGAATAATAATAATAATAATGATACTTTCTATAGCACTAGCAGTTGGTCTAGAGAACTTACGTCTCCCGGGCAATGACTTTTGATCCAATGGCAGCTTGTATGGTTATCTCAAACATTTGCCTGTTAAAATTGCCAAGGTGAGAAGTCTAGAAACTTCAAGTTCAAATCATAATGAACGTAATAAGGTCTTTTCTGTCAGTAAACCTGTCAATGAATTTCTTCAGCTTCTCCACTAGTTCCCGACCAACACGTTGTGCCTTCAGTCTATGTACAATGGTTGCCATAGCATCAACTGGTTGTCCATTTAAGAGGATATCAAGTTTCACCAAATCAGAGGTCTGATATCTGTTAAAAGAAAACTTGAGTGTGCAGAAAGACATATGGTTGCTTTTGTCCAATGTACGTCCAGGTGAATTAGGAAAAAGAAAAAAGAAAGAGGGTATCCAAGAAACTTACTCTGAGTCCTCATAATCAAATGATGCATATCCTGATGTGATACTCTTTAATTCATTATAGAAATCGACAACTATTTCCCTTAGAGGTAAGCGGTACTTCATGAACACACGTTGACTGCATATATAGTACATACCAAAGAAGTTTTATTGTATACCAAAACAAACAAAAACAGAGGTAGTAGCCAAATTTAACTTCTTTACTTCCTTTGCAAGAAAAAATAGTCATGATAGCTAATGGATGGATTGCTCTACATCCATTTCCTAAATATTATATATATGGGTTACCTGTCAATAAATGAGTACTCCAACTGCTCTCCACGCCGCTCAGAGCAAAGAGTTATAACAGAGCCCACATACCTTCGAGTGAACGAGAAAGTATAATAAGAATTTAATGTCTAAAAAACTTCACTTTGCACCAAAAAGAGGATGAAGATAGTGTCTTGCTTGCCCTTAACAAATAAGTGGAAACTGTGGTAGAGTATCAGAGCTTACTCACTAGGAATAATGATTGTAGCTATTACGGTAGGTTCCCAGCAAGCAGTTAAACGATGTTTTGGATTTGAAGGCAATGAAGCAGGATTCTGGACCACTACTTTGCTAAAAGATAAAGAAACACAAATTAGAGGTCAGATGATGCATAAAGCACATAATCTTATCATTACATACCTTCCATCTGAGTACTCAAAAATATAGGGCACAGTGGGAACAGTTGAAATGATATGAACTCCATGTTCCTATCACCCAAAAAATGAAAAGAACATGATTAAATGAGGCAACAATTTCCAGTACGAAAACATAGAACCTTAAAAACAAGTCTGTTAAAAGATAATGTAGGGAGGTATCAAAAACATTGAAATGATTCTATTTTATATGATACAGATGTCTTTAAAACTTCAACTGTTAAAAATGAGAGTAATACCTGTTCAAGCCTCTGATGGAAAACATCCATGTGAAGCAAGCCTAAAAACCCACATCTGTAGGAAGAATCAAAGGTATGGATAAGGAGAGGCAATAAAAGTGGGAGTTCTTTAAAGTTTCAAAGAAGGCAAAGAAGGTACACCTGAAACCCATGCCTAAAGCTGTACTACTCTCCTTACAGACAGACACACTTGCATCATTGCAAGTCAGTCTCTCTATAGCATGGTTAAGTGCTTCGAAATCAGATCCATCAGCAGGGTACAGGCCAGAAAATACCATATGTTTTGCTGGCTTGAAACCTTCCAAAACAAGGAGAAACTTCCATAGTCAACAGAAACCAAGGCAAGACCATATTAGAACTCAGAAAACTAAATGCAACAATCTGCCACAAATCGGCTAGGTTAAGTGACAGACAGATGTTGCCTTTAAAGGTCAAGGATAGAGGTCAACTAGATCATTCATCTTTAAAGCCCAAACCATAAGAATATGCAATCTTCTACTACTTGAGAAATAATGTTATCCTTCTTAAAAATTTAGAAACTTCCATTACTCAACACTATGCATTCAGAAATTGGATGAGCACTCTTTCATTTCTTCAGTGCATGTCAAAGATCATGTAGCCCGTAATAGCAAGTGTACATGCAAATTTACATCAGAATAATCACGATACAGAGAGAGGTCACTAGCTCAATTCTTTCCTTTTAAATTGGACATCCATATCTAAAATTGTTAAAAGAGATACTAATCTGATGAGGCAAATAATCATAAGATTCAAAATTTCTAAATGGAGCAACTGAGTGGCTTTTACTTTCACATACAATTGATTCACCAGATTAAGCCAAAAATCTTAAATTCAAACTTACCAGGAAGTGGTTCTACAGAGTTTTGACTATGATACAGGGTATCTCCAACACGGGCCTCTTTTGTTGACCTCATCCCACTGACAACATATCCAACTTGTCCAGTTATAAGGACTCCAGTTGGTGTCAGTTCAGGATGCATAATACCAACATCCAGAACTTCGTAAGATTGGCCAGTGGCTGAAGAGGAAATCTTGTCACCCTTGCGTATAGCACCATCAACAACTGCTACATGGCATATAACACCTTTATATTCATCATAATAAGAATCTAACAGAAGCATGCGTAGAGGTACATCACTCTTCCCAGTAGGAGGAGGTATCCGCTCGATAACAGAAGGAAGAACTTGCTCTAAACCTTGCCCTGTTTTGGCAGATGTCAGAAGTACATTGCTTGGATCAAGATCAAACATGGATTTTAACTGTGCCTTAACACTATCGGGATCAGCAGTAGGCTGATCAATTTTGTTGATTACAGGGATTATCGTCAGGTTAGATTCAAAAGCTAAATAGAAGTTTGCTACAGTTTGAGCTTGAACTCCTTGGGCAGCATCAACCACTAAAAGGGCACCCTGGCAAGCTGCCAAAGACCTAGAAACTTCATAGCTAAAATCCACGTGACCTGGTGTATCAATCAGATTCAGTAAAAAGTTTGTCTCAGTGCCATGGTAATTGTACCTATGGAACATAGTCGCTGTCTGAGCTTTAACAGTTATTCCTCGTTCTCTCTCTACCTACGCCAACCAGATTTAACTCATAAGTAATATAACAAAATATTAGTGGACGGGAAAGCAGGAAAGAGGAGTATGGCAAGAAAGAAAGATATATAACAAAATTGGGAAAACTTGTCTTTAATTTGTCAACTTCAAGGGTACAATGCTCATAGATGCATTGGCTAAATTGGGATTTTGTATAGAAAAGAAAGATCCAGCAATAAATAATCCGTTATCAAAATCCAACTCCAGCCTACTGAAAGTACATCAAGTAAGCCAAGACTAAAAAGTTCAGAATTTTCCACGCAAGAGTAATGCACAAGAGTCATTGTTCAGATAAAAGATAAGCACTAAAACTCTTCTTTCGACGTTTCAGAAATACCTGAAGTTTATCGAGGTACTGAGGTTGACCATGGCCTTTCTTAATGGTCCCAGTGAGCTCCAAAAGTCGATCAGCTAGCGTAGATTTTCCATGATCAACATGTGCAATAATCGAAAAGTTGCGAATTTTGTCTGAAGGGTACTGAGTTACATCTATGATTGAACTATCTTTGCTGTTTTGACGAGAGCTTGAACAAAAGAATGCATTTTGAGACCAACCCAAGTGGTCATAGGGGGAAAGCAATCTGCTACTATTCTTGATGCTTGTGTCCCTTGATAAAAGATGGGAACGAAGAATTAATCTTGATTTCAGGGTTTTAAAGGCTCTATTGAAACAACCCATTTTAAGGATTTATTGCCGGAAGGGTTTAAGAAATGGTGTCATTGTATCATTTTGAAGGGGGGAAAAAACGGCAGCCGAGAGAAACCCCAAGCGGTGGTGCCGGCAGAGGTCTTTATTGTTTCCCTTCCGATGCCAACTTCGTCTTTGACCTGCCCTTTCTGCTAGCGGGTGAGAATTCGACCCGAAAAGCAAACAGATTCGGGTAGGTCAATATAATTAGAGTATACTATTCCAAAAATAAAATTTGTTTGAAAATAAAACATATTAAAAATAAAATAAAATTTCAATTTTTTTAATTATAAAAAAAATAATGACTAATTAAATTAATTTTTTTCAAAAAATTATGTTAGGGACTAAATAATTAACTCATAGTAATTAAAAAAAAAAAAATCAATCCTTCATATTTTAGATTCTCAATAAATTTATTTTTAAATCATTTTAAAGTTATTATTTTAATTAATTTATATTACGAGGGTATAACACAAAATTTCCTATAAATTGGGTCGTAAAATGAAAATTTCCTAAATATAAAGGTGCTAAAAGTGATATTAGTAGGCAAGTGGGAAGACGAATCCAAAATACTTATATGAATTGCAAGACATAAAGTGGGCCCCAACATAAAGAGCCATATACGTACACACGCTTGTAATATGCATCACCAGCTTATATATGACGCAACTCAAAATCTACCTATTTGTACAAGGGGCGAAGTATCCGGCACTGAAATAGAAGAAGAGTCTCGCAAAGCGGCCGATCGTCTGAGCTAGCTTCCGGTTTCCTCAATCCTTCTCTGAATCTCTTGCCTCCTCTTGGTCACTGGTAGCCTTTCTTCTCCCTCACTCTCTCTCTCTGAATTGTATAAGAAACTGAGTTATTGTTGGTGGAGATTATAAGTTGCGGGGCTTGTGCTGTTTTCATAAATACTGTATTTTACTAAGAGTAATCTGTTTATTTGTTCGTGTTTTAATGAACTTTAAATCAGTGGGTGTTTTATTTGTGTGGGTAATCATGCCGGTTAGAGCCGTCAAATTTGGTTTGTTTGTGCTCACGTTGGAGACTTAGGTATTGTTCGCGGATCTAGGGTTTCGATGATATAATTGTTTGTTTTATGTGATTTGGTGCTTTGGTTCGAATTGGTATCTGATACTCTTATGTTTAGGATTTAAAATGCACAAATTTGACGTTGATGGAAGTGTAAATTGGTTTATTGCTTAGGTGGTGGTGGTGAGAAGGATGTCCACGCCAGCTAGGAAAAGATTGATGAGGGATTTCAAGCGGTTGCAGCAGGATCCTCCGGCTGGCATTAGCGGTGCACCTTATGATAATAACATTATGCTGTGGAACGCTGTTATATTTGGGTTTGATACCTCTTTGTTTTTTTAAAAGATAAAAAAATAAATGCATTCTTGTATCTTTATCTATGCGCTGATCGTTTGTTGGTTAAAATTGCAGGCCTGATGACACTCCTTGGGATGGAGGTAAAGCATGTTTTTACCTACCGGAAGTCTTATTTCACTTCTGAACAATTGTTGCTGTGACATTTTATTCTTTTTAAAATATTGCAAACATCTGATGTTAATCATGCCTGCATATGCATATAATTGCATTAATACTTAGTGTATTCAGGGTCTTGTGGTAGTGGTTAACTTTTTGCACCTCTTCTAGTTTGCTGTTATTAGTAGAATGAGACTGAATAAATTCTATTATAGTCTTTTTAAATCTTTAACAGTGAGAAACAGAATGTATCAGTGTCATTTGACCTTTCAGTAGGATGTTACATGTATATATATATATTATGTGACTGTTGACTTCTTACTTTAATGAGTCACTTTTAATATTCCAATCACTGTTCTTCATTTCTGTTAGGGGTCTTTTTTCGGTAACGGAATAATGTTTTATAACTTCTTGATACTGTCGATAATTCTATCTATTCTTGACTCTTGTATATGGTTCTTTCAATAACTTCTTTTGATAAAAGTTTTGTGGGTTTTGTTCCTTAATCTTCATAATTTTTTGCTTGAAGTTGTATTATGAATTTTTTTGATGTCTATTTATTTTTGCTTCTGCAGGTACGTTTAAGTTGACTCTTCAGTTTACGGAGGATTATCCAAATAAACCACCAACAGTACGGTTTATTTCCAGAATGTTTCACCCAAACAGTAAGTCTTATATTTAACTTCAAATGCCACAAAAAATATAAAATTCTGTTTTAATAATTTATTTGGATATTTTTAGAATTTTATGTAGCAAAAACCTTATTGTCAAGCTTTTAAAGAACGCCTCATGGTCTAAATTTTCTATATTCTTGAGTGCTGCTCTTCTGACATGATCTTTATACATGAAATTTAGGATTAAGTGATGATAAATTTGCTTCTCTAATGAAATGGGGTTTTACTTATATTGATGGTGCCATGTCAGTGTGCAACATTTCTTTTATGGTGGGGGAAAATTCATAAAAAACTTGTTTTTTTTGTATTACTTTTTTCCTTTGTTCTCTGTAGTGTCTTTCCCACTGTCTACCTCTTTCTTTCTTCTTCCTGGAATAAACTTACAATCACCATCTATATTCTCTTACCGAAACTCAACTGAATTATTGGTAGCATTTCCCTGTCAGTGTTTTCTTTGAATTTTTTTGGTTTATTACTTTATTGTATTCCTCTTCCATGATGAAAATATGATGAGTACTAATGGAAAATGTACGTCATACTTGTGAAATACCCCCTCTTTGAACCTGATGTCTATTTAATATTTCTACAGAACTGATGTACTTTACTGGCATGCTAGCACTGATGTACCTTGTTCTTAGATATATGACTCATATTTTGTGTTACACTGTTTAAAATTACTTTACCCTATGATGTTTTTCCGTTCCTGATTACGGGGTAAACTACTTGAATATATTTTTTTAAAAACTTTTTCAAAGTTTTATAGTTTGAGTTGGTGATACCATAGATTTGAAATGTATTGTTGCAGACATTCACTCGCTTACAGTTTCTGGAAATTTCGTTCAGCATTGTTTGAATTCTTATTTTTAGTCTTACGTTGTTATTCTACAGTTTATGCTGATGGAAGTATTTGCCTGGATATTCTGCAAAACCAGTGGAGCCCAATTTATGATGTTGCTGCTATACTTACATCTATTCAGGTATTATTTGGTTGTATTGAGGAGGTTCTGAAAAGACGTACAGAGTTTTCATAACTAGTCATCAGTTTTGTGTGAAAGACAATTCTGTTATTAGTGTCACCAAGGGTTTTACTTTGGTTGTATTACATTAACTTGGGAATTTTCCAGCAGAGTTGAGAAAACTCATTCTTGCTACTGTTTCTTGGATTATAACCTACTTGGCCACAAAAAGAAAATTATAAGAGATCTTGGAGAGAGACCTTGTTTCATTTTGCAGCTCTATTTTTATTTTGCCCCTAAATACATGCTAGAAATTATTGATTCAAATTATTGTTTTACATAGCGCTCTTACTCTTTAGAAATAATATATGTCCGAAATTCATAGCTTTTATTTTTTCCTGGGACTGACATATTTTTCATTCTGTACTTGCAGTCACTTCTGTGTGATCCAAACCCCAATTCACCAGCTAATTCTGAAGCAGCAAGGTTATTTAGTGAGAACAAGCGTGAATACAACAGGAAAGTACGTGAAATTGTTGAACAGAGCTGGACAGCAGACTAATAAAAATGTACCAATAAATTTCAGGAGGATTTTTGAGCATGAAGCGAAGTCTTATATTGAAGCCTTTCTCCTGGTAGGATGGTCTGTTCTGTCTTGCAATGCCATTAATAACTGGTGTAGTTGGAACCATTTTTTAAGTTTACATGTTATCTTTTAGGGACCCCAAGTGTCATTTAATGATGTTTTCTAGTTTGCGTGAGAAAATCTATGTACATAAATTCTGTCTCTTGTACTTGATTGGCTTGGAATAGTATGATTATTTTTTTTAACAATCACTTTAAGACCTTATTGAGTTACATTTTGGAATTTAAATCAGCTTAATCTAACTCGTGAGACTGATAAATACATGGTCAAAATTGCTAGTATCAAGAGTAACTTTTAGCTTAGATATAAACATTGCTCGACATCTAGTAGGACAAGCAACATACTTTCTTTGCAATCCAAAATGATTTGTCCTGTAAATTATCCCCTTCCTCAACTTCAGTTTCGTGATATGTTCTGGTGGCACTTAAGAACTGGATTTTTTTTTTTTTTTTTTTTTTTTTTACCTGATGTTCAAATTATTGTATTCCTATCAGATCCTTCTGGTAAGACTTTCTTCTGGCTTTTTTTTTTTATTTTCCGGTTATATCCCAGTTTCAACTAGTATGTTATGCCTGTCCTCTTGAGTTATTAAGCATTGCCTAATGCTATTTCTTGTGTAATCTCCAATCTTGTTAAATATTGAATGTGGATGGTTCAAAAGTTTGCTAGGTTATGACCAGTTGAAGGAGAAACCTGTATTAATGAGCAAGTTGGTGGTGGTTCGGCATATCTACAGCTCCCTGATGGCTCTCCAGCCGATTAATATACTTGTTAGGCTTTGCTGAAATTTAAATTCAGCAATCCTTAACAAGTTTTCATATTTCATTTACCCTAATGTTCTTCTTTTGGGTGAGAAACTTGGCTAGATTGTATTGCTTTAAGCTATATGCTTTCCTTGTTGTCTTATCTAGTTTAGGCTTGGACAGAGCATTGTTTCCCCTCTTGGAGAAGGGCTACAGTGGAAGAATAAACCCTAATTTTCAACTCAATTCTAGGGAATGGTTCATTTAAATACTCTTCCAGGGGGTGCCTTATCCATCTTTCCATGAAGCCAAGAAACCTCCATTAGATAGATAAACATCAGTGAGAACCAAGTACTTTTCATTTTATTGAATCTTGAGCCTTCTTTGTGATAATTGGTATGAATTTGGTGTAAACCAAATTGTGATTCTTAGGTTATTATCTAGCAGGTATAAGAATTCAAATTATTTGGGTAGTGCTTTTATCTTTTTGCTAAAGGAAGTTGCTGAATGCGGCAGAAAAATGGCTTCAAACTTGTAGTTTTCTGGCATGCGCAAAGTGTTATTTAATCTTCTCATAATATCGAAGTACTTGTGAATAAAGAGGTTTTGTTGGGATTTCCCTTCCCTTTCCATTTCTATCTTTAATTTTTGGAGAAGCTATTTTTGAAAGGCACATCCTACCAAAGATCCCTTTTCTAAGGCCTGAAAAAGGGTTTTTTTTATTTTTATTTTGAGGGAGAAAGTGGGGTGGGAAGGTTGTGTCTGATGTGTATTGGTACTCATTGGAATGTGAAATTTCTGACCTTTATGTCTTGCTGATTATCCAATAACTGTAGTCTTTGCTGTTCCTTCAATCTGGTCCTGCTGGAGATGGCAGTGCGCATTGACAAGATATATATGGCATCCAAAGTAGGGCAAGGTTATTTATTTATTTGATTTGATTAATTATTTTAGAGAAATGTAAGGATAATGTTGGAGTTTCGTTAATTATCACCGCAGTTTTAAGTATCGACATTATGATGCTTCTGACAATTTGGGAGAAGTCACTATTTCTATATATATTGATTGGTCCAGTATGAGGAATAAAAAACCAAGTACAACCAGAAGGCATGCTGCACTGTATTTTGCAATGTCAGAGAGCAGGTATTGACAGAATGGTAGTTGAGTTCATATGGTTGAAAGGAAACAGTGAAAATTGCTCTGCTACTAAAGCCTTGTGTTTTCGGTTGGTTGCTTGAGTGGTTCACAATTCTTAGTATTGGTTTTACTTCATTACACCTGCACCGACACTTTTGATCACTTTGATATACATCTACCTATTTTAAAGATGTTGTCTGTATTTATTGAGAAGCTGAAGACAGAAAATATACTTCCAAAAAAGTACTCTCAAATCCCAAATATATCTGCTTATTTATTATGAACTATTACCGATTGGGTTGGTTGGCTGGTAATGGTGTCGGTTTGATGCTTATAATTTTTAGGTATATTTTCCTTTTGGGAATAGTAGAGTGGCGAAAATAAAAATCATGTCGCTACACTTTTAGAATAACTGATAGTGATCATTTTACCCACCCGAGAACCTTTGGTTCTTCAATCAGAACTATGACAGTTAATTATATTATAACTTTAGCAATCTAAATATTTTAATGTATTAGTATAATAATATAAAACCATTTATAATATGAATTTCAAATGCTAGTACTAGGTATCATCAAAGGACAACTCTTGTCAAGTTAGTATTTTGGATAGAGATATGATTGGGAATTCTTGTCGGTGAATATTTTTGCTGTGTTTGGGTGAATTATGCAGCTGGAATTCTCTACAATAATTATTGATGAGTAGGAGTAGCGAATAAGCATTGCGTCGCGTGGTGGGTAACTTACCAATAAGCCAAATTTCTGATTTTTGTATTATATATATATTTAGGTTGAAAAAAAAAAAACTGATGATGCTCACTTTCAAGAAGAAAGATAAAGTGAAAAAGGCAAAATCCCATCATCTCATCTGTCTTATTTTTTTTCATTTTTGATCCACATGTAAATAAAATTTTCTTGAAGAACAAAAAATATGTAGGGATAGTCGGAAGAGGAAATTAAATTGAAGGAAAGGAGTTTGTGCGGGGCCCATCTAAAGGCAATGCCAACTAAGTAAGGTATTTTCAAGAAATGGTGAAACAGTCCATTCATAATTGACTTGGTGCACCTAATTAATGGCTGGCCCCTTCAACTGGAAAAATATATATATATTTTTTTCGCATCCGGTATCCGAATCCACACGGATCGAGTAATTCGGATTTGACCCGGGGTGCGCTCGCAAAGTCTAACTCTTACTCGATGTGAAGGTCCGACTTAGAGCTTTTTAACGTGACGCTAACCACCTAAAGGAATTCGAACCCTCGACCATCCGTCCTGAATAGAAGCTTTTAAAAGTTTGCTTACTAACTCCTCCAAGCTATTGGGTTAACTGGAAAAATGTTTTGCCCCTAAGATTCAAAATTGGATTTTCACGTTTTATTCGAATAATATTCAACTTCAATTTATTCATAAATAAGTTTAAATGAAATAAATTCTTAATATTTGTATTTTTACTTTTATGTTATTTTTTAGATTAATTATTTTGACAATACACAATTATAATTATATTTATATTTGATGTTATTCACTATAGTTTTAGATAATATTCTTTAAATTTTGGATGGCCCGTGTCTCTGAGATAATATTTTGGGAGAAAAAATAATAAAAAATTTCTAAAATATAAAAATAGTATTTAATGTGATTCACTAGTATTAACTCCCATTAATAATTAGTTACTATTTATTATTTTAAAAGCAGAACTTGTGTTTAAACTGACTTCTGTGGGGTCCATCTACTGCCAATGCCAACTACTCTATCCAGTCTCCGTCTGTCATTTTATTTCATTTAATATTTTTAATTATATTTTTTTTCCTTTTTTTTATTTATTGTATATTAAAAATACTAAAGTTAATATATTTATAAGTTGAAAAACATTACCACAAGCATGGTGGTGGGATGGTGAAACATCTCAAATTCACATGAACACTTAAAGTTCGAACTTCATCCTGTAAATTTAGATTTTATTCTCTCTCGTGTCTTGGTGTTCATGTGAGCTTAGAGTGTTTCATCACCTGACCATGGTGGTGGTAATATTTTTCAACTTATAAATATATTAACTTTAGTATTTTTAATATACAAAAAATAAATAAAATAATAAATAAATAAATAAAGTTGAAAAACATTAACATTTTTTAAAAAATTTTAATTTTATTTAATAGTATTATTTAAAAATTTTTATTTTGAAAATATTAAAATTATCTATATTTAAAGAGTTTTACTAAGACATTTTTTAACATTGTACAAGCAATAGTAGTCAATAAGAATTGTTCAACCAGCAGTTCAGCTGAGTCATACCAACATTTCATATGTAAATAATGTATTTGTACTATATTCTATTATATATTTCTTTTTCTATTTCCCATAAAATTAAAAAATATTATAAAAATTTCATCTTGTAACGTAGTACTTAATAAATAATTAATGATACTAATATAGGTTAATTAATATATGATTGTGTTCCTTAATTTAATTTTCTGGGTGGACTCAGTTCCAGACCAAACCAAACCAACAACTCACTGCTAAAGCGACTCAGTAACGACACCACACACACACACACCTCACTGTACACAGCAGTAAGAGTGAGACAGAGTGATAAACGGTGTAGGGGTCCATCTCATTCCCATTTCTCCCATCAGTTCTTGAAGCTATTCATGGTATGGGCCTTCAATATTTTCCTTTTCTTTTTTTTTTTTTTTTTTTTTTTTTTTAAACTTTCTTAATTATTGTTCATTTTACTTCCATCTCAATCAATCTATCACCTGAAAATCTCTTCTTACTTTGTTCTTACAATAATACAGCCAATTTATGTTTTACTTCCTTTTCTTTTTAACCTTTGTTTCTCTGTGCTATCAGATGATATAGTGTTTCTGTGCAGCTCGTTTATTACTTAATTGTTTTTTTTTCTCTTTTAAGTTTTCAGGAATGCTAGTTTTGGGATCTTTATAATTATTGGAAAAACCATTTCTTTTTCAGGTACATCTCAGATCTGAAGCACATTGCTCTTATACCCACTTCAATTTTCTGTATCGGAGTTTCCTTCACTTTGCTCGTTTATTGTTTGCCCAGTTTTTGCTCAAATTTAGTGCAGATCTTGCCAAATTCCACTAATTTCTTAGTCCGTTCTTTAGCTGCTTCTTGAAGATTTTAGTTTTTTTTTTTTGGGTTTGCTAAGATGAGTTCTACAGTCTGAAAGGGCATCATTAATTACTTCCTTGCCCGCCTGTTCTTTTGTGCGTTTTGTTTTTTCTTACGGTTGCTTTCTGCTATGAGAAGTGCTGCATTATTTAAAAATTTGTTTATTTATTAAAAACCCGTTTTAAATGGTTCACCTTTTAATTATTAATTTTGATTCAAATCAATTATTATGTTTAAATATGTTCACTGGTGTATCTAAATGGTAATTATTAGTTTTGATTCAAATCAATGATTATGGTTAAATATATTCACTGGTCTATCTATCCATATCTTTTTTCCTGTTGATGTGCAAGTTCTCATGTTACTTATGTCGGCTCTTTGATTATAGTTTAAGATAATTTCTTTTAAACTATCATATGTTGTCCTATTTAGTTTATTCTTTTCGAGTACAGTTGTGCCTTTGGTTTCTAATTTTTTTCTTATGTTCCCAACAGAAAATCATACTCATATAGACTATACATTACTGTGGTATTCTGTTTATGTATGTATTCATTTGGATGGATCAACAAGTTTTTAACTTTGGTTTAGTTCTGAAAATATTGCAGGGCTATAACTGATTTCCAGTCTCTTCTGATATTGGTCCTTAACCAATGGGTAAATCTCCTGGAAAATGGATCAAAACTGTCCTCTTTGGGAAGAAATCTTCAAAATCCAATCTATCAAAAGTAAGAAGGCCATTTCTCCCCCTTTCTGCCTTACATATATAAAAATATTCTCAGGCACATATTCTTGCTTTCTTCCCATCTTGACAATTTTGGTTCTTAAATGATGAATTTGTTGCCTCTGTTAATTGTTCTACCTTAGTATGTATGCTGATATTTCAATTACTAATGTTTCCTTGAGATGAATATCTAATTTCTAGCTTTTTGTGTTACCTGACATTGGGATCCCTTAATTGTGATGATCATCATAATTGGCAAAATGTTTTTTAAGGACTAAGAGTTCATTTTAGCAGTAGTTTTTTTTGTTAATAGTTCTCATTTCATATTAATACATTTGTAAAACTATAAAAACTATGTTATATTGATTTTAAAGTATGATCCCTGCTGAAGGGTGTTCCAATTGAGAAAAAGGCTGCTTCCGAGCAAACTACAGGAGATTTGGGTCCTAATCATCCAGTGATTTCAGATACAACATATCAGAGCATTGATAGAGGTGGTGATAATGTAGAATCTGAAAATGGTGTTCCTGGTGATGTATGTGATCCAGCTACCTCCATCCCTGCAAAGCAGGATGTGGCTTTGCTAGAGACTACAGTTTTGAGCCCAGCTGATGATGAAAAGAGAGTGAGGCAAGAGGAAGCTGCCACAAAAGCACAAGCAGCTTTTAGGGGCTACTTGGTAATAACTAATTGCCTTGTATTTTTTCTTCAGTGGATGATTACATATAATAAATAGCATTGCTTGTTCCATTTTATATTGTTCTTTGAGCTTTTTAAATCTGTTTGTGCCATTTCAATTTGTTTACCATTTGTAACTCTATTTCTCTCCCTTTAGGGCACCAGGGAGGGTTGTCGGTGTGGAATGAAAATCATGTCAATTCATTTTCACAACAACCCATAAACTATGTGTGAACTCATATGTTCTTTGTTTTATTCTTCGTCACATTCTCCGTCTATGAGTGGAAGAGGAAAAAGTGGGGATGGGGCATTGCACCACATTCTCTGTGTATTGAACAATTTTCCATTCAGACTAGACTTCTGTTATTGAAAATATGTATATGATTTGATAACTTCAAACATTTTATGCATATATTTTGCTGGGTAATAATTTTTAAATTGCTTTGACAATATTCAAAAGAAGCACCAATAAATTTCCCTAACAGTTTACAATTTATAGCAACATGTCTATAGGAACTTCATGATTTGATTCCTTTCCCCTTTCTTTCTAATGTAATCACTCTTAAGGCTCGCCGTGCTTTCCGGGCTCTCAAAGGCATTATAAGGCTACAGGCACTTATTCGTGGGCATTTGGTTAGACGACAGGCAGTAGCTACTTTACACTGTATGCAGTCAGTTGTGAGGTTGCAGGCTCTGGCTCGTGGGCAAAAGGTAAGGCTTTCAGGTTCTGAACTTTTTAACTCTTTAAAAAATGCAGACTGCTTAAATCTCAGGTAGCTCCTCAAGAAGCATGTGAATAATGTTTCTAATGCACTTGGATCCTATAAGATATGGGTCTCTTGCGAGCTTCTGTATCTAACATGCTTGTCTGAATACTTCACAGGTTGGCTCATTATCCGTGTCAGGAAAACTGGCAAAAAATGCATTTGTTCGTAAGGTATTCCTTGGCTCTCTCCCTGCCATCTTAAAATTTCTATATGTTGTGACGTGTGTACCACCTTCAGTGGCATGTCATATAAGTCCTTAGTTATGGGTGTGTTTTTCAAGTGAAATTTTATGGGAATACTATGGTATATTCTCATTCAGATCATTCAGAAAAGGGAAAGAAAAAATAGTTAATCTTTGCTCGGCAACTTTTGGCTAGATCAATGGATTATTATGTTTGAGTGTGGTTATGATTTCTATCTTCCAAGATTGTATTTTAAACTTTTATGAATACATTGGAGAATGTAAAAGATTTCCTTCCATCATGCTCTTCTTTGTTAATTGGAGGAGGAGCATAATTATGTATTTTCCTATTAGGGTTTTGTAATAGTAGTAAGACTGTTTTTGAGATCCTTTCATAGAATTATCACTGGAAGCTAAGACAAAGTGTGAACTTTTAATATCATTGACATCATGTAGTTGAACAACTCCAATAGTAAAAAGTAGAGCACCACTAAGATCTTTCTCTCTTATTTGACCTCACTTCTTTTCTTTCCCTGTTAGCTTCTCACCTCATTGCCAACTGCGATGCCACTTAGCCTTCAGTATGATTTGACTGAACCAAATTCAGCTTGGGTTTGGCTGGAACGCTGGTCAACTATTCGCTTTTGGGAACCAATTGCACAGCCCAAAAATATCATTGATGTAAAGCTTCAAGGGAAGCAGGCAAGTGGCCAGATTCCTGAGGTAGAAACTGGAAAATCAAGGAGGACTTTCCGGAAGGTTGCTGCTACAGCTACCAGTGATAACAATGGCTTCAATTCCTTGGATTTGGAAAAGCCTAGACGTAACACAAGGAAATCAGTGAGTCCTCAAACGGAATCGCAAGACCAAGCAACATCCGAACTTGAGAGAGTTAAGCGCAACCTTAGAAAAGTTGCTGCTTCAACAACCACAGGTAATGAAAAATCCGAAACAGAAATTGAAAAGCCTCCACAACATGTCAGAAAGCCTTCCACCAATGTTACTGCTTCTGATGTGTCTGAACCAGCAATTATTGATGTCCCTGAGATGCCGAGTGATTCTGCTCTTGAAGTTGACAGATCAGCTGAAATGGAAATTCCTTCAAAGCCATTGACTGTGGATGAACATATTGATTTGCCGGAGGTTGATCATCCAGATATTCGGGAGCATTTTGTGGAAAATGGTACAAACATGGATATTAGTGCAACAGTGCAGGAGGAAGAAAGCACAAAGGAAGACCAAGCTGGCAAAGAAAACCAGAGAACCAGAAGGAGGAAGTCTTTCCCTGTGAAGCAGGAATTTTCTGAGAATGTATCGCAGAACACGGCAAGTTTGCCAAGCTATATGGCAGCAACTGAATCTGCAAAGGCAAAACTCAGATTGCAAGGGGCTGCCAAGCTCAGTGAAGAGGGGGTTGAAAATGGTTTTGTCCGGCGTCATTCTCTCCCATCCTCAACCAATGGTAGATTGAACTCATCGTCACCTCGGATGCAAAAACCAGCTCAAGCAAATGGCAAAGGAATTAGCAAAATTAGCAAATCCTTATCATCTTCTAAAGATGGTAAGATTAATGTTTTCACCAGTCAAAGCCTTTTTGTTCACTTGCCTGGTTTTCATAGTGAAAATTCTTTAACCATCTTAGAACAAAACTTTTGCATCAAGATGGGCCGATTTTGTGGTGCATGCTCTTTCTTTTTCTGAAAAATATAAGATCACATCCTCTAATCATTGCCCCTGCTCCCCTCACCTTCATCTTCTGTGCCTGTATTTACACCATGTTTTAGGACTAATTGTTCTTAGTTATTTTATTCAACTAATGTTGTTTATTATTTCTTGTTGCTGCATTTTCAGAGAGGGTACTTCAGCCTGGGTGGAGGCGATAAACTCTGCAATCTTCTCGGTTTGTCTAGAAAACTGTTTGAGCCGTGTGTTAACTGTAGCTGTTGTCTAAATTTTCTGTGTAAAACATCAAAAGGATCTGAAGGAATAAAATTGAATTTCATATTTGCTTTTGTTTCCTATGTAGTGCTGGGTGTTATGAGGGTATGTATAGTTGTAGACCCCCCTAGAGTTGTGCTTCTTTGTTATAGGCTGATGATTGTGTGTTCTACTTCTTTAACTCGGCTTTTATTATTCATAATGTGAGTTGTACTGCTGCTTGATTTGTCTTATTAGAGTGTCATATTTAAGCTTGTTGAAACTATTTTTCTCCATTATTGGCCAAGTTGATTTTGTTGAGCTCTTTTCTGTAAGAGTTTTTTTTTGTTTTTAGCCCCTTGATTTTAACTAAATTGGATTATTAATTTTACACAGTCCCCATTTTCTAAGTTTCATATAGAATGACAGCATGTTTTCTTTTGAGCCTCTTTTATGATTTACATACAAAGAGGCCTCTTATTGAACTGCTTTTGCTAGCATTTTGCATCCCAAGAATGACAGCATCACGCCACGCAGAAGGCAAAGAGGTAAGTTCCACCAGTTACGGATGGAAATATGGATCCAAAACTTACTTTGTAGCCGTGGCCGACATATATGCATCCATTGCTCACTGATACACCGCCGTATACGGTGGCTCCAGTCTCATATGACCAAAGTATTTTTCCAGTTTTTGCATTAATGGCATAAACAGGTCCGGTAGCGTATGTTGAACCCCCAAAAAGTACCCCATTAGCCACGGTCACTGGATTAACGGTTGCATTCTTGGGATCACCAGTTGCCCATAGTATTTTGCCAGTTGAAGCATCCATGGCTACCCAGCCTCCTCCATTTGTGACTCTGTTAAATGGTGGTCCGAGTGTAAAATTTGAACGATTGCTGTTGCCTATGTTTGTATAGATCCTTTTCTTGTCTGTTGCTGCCCCCCAAATCCCACCTCCGCTTGTACCTCCAGGACCTGCTTCCTACGTAAACCCCCCAATCTTTTACCAATCA
Source organism: Cynanchum wilfordii (assembly GCA_025388415.1). NCBI lineage: Eukaryota > Viridiplantae > Streptophyta > Magnoliopsida > Gentianales > Apocynaceae > Cynanchum > Cynanchum wilfordii. Next base: position 522,796 of record JAHSUH010002350.1, read on the forward strand.
GACATGCCAAAAATTCAATTGCATTTGCAGATTTATTTTGTCTATCATTAGGCCATCATTAACCAGCGAGTAAAGCCAACTTACCGTAGACCAGACAATCTCCCCGTTGTCACGATCCAGTGTCCATGCCATTCCACTCTTCTGAACGGCTGTAACAATGTCTCGTTGAGTTCCATTAATGCGTAGGTTAAGCATCATCGGAGCTTCCCCAAAATCAGCATCCGGATTTGGACCGACAGGGCAGTTAGGGTTTGAAGAATTTGAACATGCAATGAACCAGACGTCATAGCCTCCTAGCTGCTTGAACCACTTGATTTTCCCCGATTCCATGTCGAGTGCAAGTATGGAATTTGAGTGGTTATCAGGTTCAATACACCTGTCGGGTTGAGATGGAATTGTCTGATTGTTCTCTTCTTCCTGACATTTCTGAATACGTTGTGGTGCCGAGTAGAGATTCCCAGTGGCAATATAGACCAAATTTCTTCGGACATCAATGGATGGGCTGCTTCCCCAGATGGCCGCTCCGGCATATTCCCCCCTTTTGCCCTGGTTATCTGGCAGCATGAAAGTCTGCCAGAGAATAGCCCCTGTTCGAGCATCCAGCTTGACAAAACTACCACGAAATGTGCAACATTCCTCAATGCTAGCTGTTTCTTCTAATGAAGATACTCCAGTATAGTAACTTCTGTAAATCGAGGAAAACTACGTCATCTGGGATACAAATTTATAATCCAGATCTACAAAGAGGTAAATAAATGTATGCAAAAATGTAATTCCTTAACACCAAAAAATAAAATAAAATAAAATAAATGTCCCCTCATATTATTTTAGAATTCATTTAATATTGGAAGTAATTGTTTCAATCAATTCCGATTTGATCTGGAAATTAATTTCAGGTTTAATAATTACCCATCATGATAGGTTCCAGACATGGTGATAACAGCGTAAGGATGGTTTTCAAGCTTGGTCGACCATAAGAGCCTTCCCGTGGTTCTTGTGACGGCAATTATGTACGCAGGTCCGGTCAGACCAATGATCAACATATCATGATCATCACCGGCTATGGCAGGAGTTGCCCTAGCTGCTGTGGTTGTCACATTTAAGATCAACCCTGCATCATCAATACCTGTAAGCTTTTTTAAGTTCTGTTTCCACACCAAGGAACCGTCCGCCGCTTTTACTGCATAAAGGTAACCATTCCAACTAGGAAAATATAGAGTGCCTTTGTATATAGCAGGTGTTGCAGATATGTCTCTTCCTGCATTGAATTTCCACTTCAGCCGTAGCCTGCCTGCAGTGGAAGGACTAATCTTTGTTTCCCCTTCTGCATATCTCCAGTTATATATATTCCCGCCATGGTTTAACCAGTTTCCCCTACCATCATCATATTTATGTTTCTTCTTTTGCCACTAATATTAAAAAAAAAAAAAAAAAAAAAATCAATAAATGCTAATGATCATACAAATTACAGGTAAGTTAAAGCAATGAAAACTTACAATGGGGGAAGGGGCAGCAGGGACTGCAAGAAGATAAAGAATGGATAAGAAAGTCAGAATGCTGCTATAGTAGGAGAAATGGTAAGCTGCTGCCATATGAAACAGGAAAAATATTGCTTGTCAAATAATAATGCATTGCATCTCATCTCACAGGTGGATCTTTTATAATTTTCAGCCTCTGACTTTCCCAGATGACTTGCAAAGGGTGGCAACCCCATTTGTTACTATTACTAATAAAAAATTATGGATACTTAATGACTTAGTTTAAAGACTAAATTAACTAATAATAATTCTCGAACCTTCTTGATAATTAAGTTATTTCCAATGTTAACTTGAACCATAATATTTTTTATAATTATATGTAAGATTATTATTATCCCAAATAATGTCTTTTTATCTTGAATAATTAATGCTGTAGTAATTTTATATACTTTCTGCATTGTAAAATACATTGGTTTATGTTCATATATAAACAACATATTCAGCAGCACTAAAAATATCGTAGTTTGACTTTTAGCAAAAATATGTTTCTGCCTCTGAATTAAATAAAATGTTGCCCCAATATTCAACTCTCTAGCAGCCACAATTACATAATCATAATAATAATAATATTATTATTATTCATAATATATATAATATTAAATTTATGGTAATTTTAATCACGTAATCTAATATATCTTATCAAATTGGAGACATATATTATACAAAAAAGTTGTCATTTTTTTTTTTAGTCAAAAAAATAATTATCGGAAATTTACATTTAAAATATTGATGGTCAAAGATCTCCCAAATCCCATGAATAATATCAAAGAGGGGAAAAAAAAAATAAAAAAAAAATAAAGGAGAAGTATAATGTTCAAAGGGATGTCTAGAACTCAGAAGTGTACTAAGTAGCAATTTCTAGGAAAAATATAAATTTTGAAATTTCCAATAATTTATATAAGTAATTTGTATGGAAAAGAAATCTTGAAACTACAAAATTTTCTTCCTTTGCCCATTTCTCTTTCATTTATTTTTTTCTTTTTGGTACACTCTTTTATTATTTATTTTCAAAAACAACCTTTTATTTAACTCGGTAGCTTGAGGGAGTTGGTAAGCGGACTCATAATGCTTTCTCCAGAGCGGATGATCGAGGGTTCGAATCCCCCTGGGATGGTTAGCGTCATGTTAAAAGTTTTGGGTCAGACTCTAACCCTCAAGTAAGAGTTGAACTCTGCGAACGCTCCGCAAGTTAAGTCCGCATTAATCTCACTGAAAAGGTAAGATACTTGGCGCTTCAAAAAAGAACCTTTTATTTCAAGTTATTATGAGTGGGAGTCATCAGTATGACAGATATGAGTGGGCCATAATTCCTAATTCGTGGCCCATCTTATAGCCAAGTCAAAATATTGCCCTGTTCTAGAAACATTCCAAGGCCCAGATCCAGAGGAATTCGCCATATGTAGTTCCACTTTGTCTACCCCCAAAAAAATAGAAAAAATCTATCTAAAAAGTTTCTTTTTGTAAATGGTATATTAACTAATATTTGTTAAGATAGCAATTTTACTTATAACCTTTAGAGGTTATGAGTTTGAGACACACCAGATGTTAGGATTTCTAAAAAAAAAATTAAATTTTTTTTTTTTAAAGCAGGTATATTAACTAATATCAAATCATACATTAACCTCAAAAGATAATAAACCTTGTTCAAATATTTATTTTGGAAAGGAAAAAAAAGAGAAAGGAAAACCCTCCAAATTTAAAATCTAAATGTCAAGTACAACCTTAATTTTAAGTACTTAATGTTCTAATAGTAGCATTTAACAATCCACTAAACAATTAATTTAATCCAAATGCAATTAAAATAATACTCTTTTACAACTTGTTTGACGCTGTGTCCTAACTGGAAGACTCTCCCAGTAATCTTTCTGTAATTTAATAATACAAAAACAGACACAAAATAATTTTTAATTTTATTATTAGTTAGTAATTTTTTTTATGGGGTTGATGGAAGTAAATAAAAAATTGTTAGGGACATTGGTTTAATACAAAGAAGTGTGCACGTCCTTTCATGTGCCGGTTCCCGTTTACATTTCAATGCTTGTGACCACTAGGCACCGTATATGTATTATATATATTGACCCCAAAATGTCTCTCCCTTTCTGTACGTACCATTACCATTTCCATTCTTGATTCTCAAATCCAAAGGGATGTCCAAATTTTCGTCTCTGTTGTGTTTCTTCATTGTTGCGCTCGGTTTTGTCTCCACCATTTCTGGTTCCGGACTGAAGCTTGGGATCTATGAAATCAAGAAAGGCGACGATTTCTGTCTGAAGGTAACCGATTTCGGTGCTCGAATCATTTCCGTTGTTCTTCCTGACAACAACGGTACGTTTTTTTTTTTTTTTTTCCCCCATTGAATTCGCAGTAACAGATTCTTGTTCATGGATTCTTGTTGTTATCTTTCTTTTTCTTTTTTTTTAATCCCTCAGGAAAATTGGGAGATATTGTTCTCGGTTACGATTCTCCTACGACTTACATGGTGAGTTTTTATTCAGTTTTAGAAACTCTGTAATTAAATATCTTTTTAGTTTCTATCCAATCTGGTGAGGCTAAAAAAACAGGACCTGTCCTCCTTCATTAATTAGCCGCCTGTACATAATTTTAACAAACCTCCATGGGAGAACTTCTTTGCCAATGCTTGTCCAAATTAATTACTATTATTTTTTTTGTATAATATGTTAATTTCGTATCTTTTTGAAGCGTTTGTTTTCTTATTTATGATAAATATATATACATATATAAAGTACTACTACTATAAATTATGGACCGACCGATTAGGTTTGGGTTATCTAGATTTCTTTCTTGGTTAATTCCAACTGATGTTGACAAAAGTTTGGAATTCAGTGACTTATTTACCTTAAGAATATTAGTCAACGATGCTAGTTGTTCCATTCTTTAGATCCCATGCCGGTTTTAAATTATATACTATTAATTAGCTGCCTCACTTCTAAAAAATTATTATAATTCGGAGTTTCACATCCTAAAGATATCCGGCCTATTACTCAATAATGAACGATAACTGACAATATTATTATTAACGCAACAACTTGGGAGTTGGTAAGCGGAGGCGGATGATCGATGTTTCGAATCTCATGAGATGGTTAGCGCCACGTTAAAAAGGTCCGGGTCAGACTCTTACCATTGAGTAAGAGTTTTACAAGCGCACCTTAGGCCAAATCCGGATTAGTCGACCCGTGTGGTTCGGATACCGTATGTTTAGAAAAAAAAAAAAAATTAACAATATTATTGAATTAATGTTTTATTTTAAATGATCTGGTGCAGAATGATAGCAGCTACTTTGGAGCGATTGTTGGTCGTGTTGCTAACCGGATTGGAGGTGCTCAGTTCACTCTAAACGGGAAACGTTACAAACTTGATGCCAATGAGAATAAAAACATGCTTCATGGTATATATATATATATAATATGTATATATATGGTTTCCAAATTTTATAAATCTTTTTGGGATATTAATTAATTTTGATATGTACTAGGTGGAACAAAAGGATTTAGCCAACGAATTTGGAAGGTAAAGAAGCATGAGAAAAATCTAATTACGTTGAACTATCACAGTAGAGATGGCGAAGAAGGATTTCCCGGCGGAGTTGACGTGTCCGTCACTTACGCTCTAATTCATCCTTACAAACTCAAAGTAACGATGACGGCGAAAGCTTTGAACAAAGCCACTCCAGTGAATCTTGCCCAGCACTCCTACTGGAACCTCGGTAATCATAACAGCGGCGACATTCTCTCAGATCGCATTCAAATTTTTGCTTCTCACATCACACCCGTCGACAAACAACTCATTCCCACCGGTGAAATCTCTTCCGTTAAAGGAACTCCTTACGATTTTCTTGAACCTCACGTCATCGAAAGCAAGATCCACGGACTTCCGAACGGTTATGATATCAACTATGCTCTTGACGGTCATGATAAGAAGAAGAAGAAGATGAAGTTAGCAGCCGTAGTGAAAAGCGACAAGTCGGGGAGAGAAATGAAGGTTTACACGGATGCGCCGGGCGTGCAGTTTTATACTGCAAATTATGTGTCGAATGTGAAGGGTAAAGGTGGATATGTTTATCAGCCTCACGCAGCATTGTGCTTAGAAACACAAGGGTTTCCTGACTCAGTGAATCATCCAAATTTTCCTTCCCAGATTGTGAATCCTGGAGAAACTTATGCCCATCACATGCTCTTCACTTTTTCTATTCATAAACAACACTAGATTTTTTGCTACCACGATGACAGAAGGCTAACCACAATAAATAAATAAATAAAACCCGCCCACACGGCGCCGGTCTCCGGAATCTGCATCTTTCTTTCTTTTATTCACTATTTTCGTATCCTGTTAAACGCCTAAAAAATATAATTATTAGTGAAATTATATAATTATTTATTTATTTTCTTTTAAAAATCCTAATTTCTATCTACTTTCTGGTTATAAGGCTGCTATCTAAGTTACGCTTTCTCTATAAGCTTTAATTCTTTTCTTTTTTTTTTACATAAAAAAAAAAAAAAAAAAAATCTCTATGGGAGTACTCTCTTATAATATAGTCTTCTATTAAAATAAATAAATTTGTTTGTTGAAAGAAATAGAATAATAGTATTTAAATTTTTGTAATTCCGTAATATCTTTATTAGTTTAAGACACATTAGAAATTTATAATTTTTTAAAAAAATTAAACTTCTATAGTAAAACTTAGTCATAATATGTACGTATATCTATTTAAGAACCAACTAAGGAAAAATTGGGCCAGTTCGTATACTAATGGATCTTCTCGTTCGCCCGCATTCTCACCTCCTTACCGGCTTTAGTTTCACTTCTACAGGTTCACTCTTTTTTCCTCTTAATCTGATCCACGTCTGTCTACTACTCCCAATACATTGAAATTCTATCAGTTTTATAAAGAATTACAAAATTTTTAAACAATCTCCAGGCAAATTTGATGGTTGCCGATCGGTCAATTATGGATTGATTCCAATTGGAACCAGTTTTTGTTCTTCAACCATCAAGACGAAGACGAAGAACAAGAAGAAGGTGCCGCTTTATAGCCATCTCCCCCTTTCTGCAACTGCAATGTGTGCTAGTATCAGTGATATTGAATTGAGGCCTTCAACATGGGATAAGAAAATAGTATGGATTTGGACGGAGAACAAGGAAGTCATGACTGCCGCTGTAGAGAGAGGCTGGAAAACTTTCATTTTCCCTAAAAATTGTCGAGACCTCGCTGCTGATTGGTCGAGTAACTTTTCTCTCTGCACTAATTGTTTGTATTTTCTATTAATCAATTGATTTATTTTCTTACGAGCACTAAGTGGAGAAGTAAGGGGATAATAGTACAGCTATCCTTCTTTTCTCAAGCTTAGATTGAATAGATTTTAGTCTCTACTACCCCTTAATGATGGAAAACTCTTTATTTTCCTGCTTAGACAGAGGCCTTGGTCTTAAGACTTTACGAGACCTGTGTTTTTGAAAAACAGTAGACTGGATGTCACTGCAACCCCCCCCATTATGAGGAAGCACCACCGGGATGAAACAGATTTCAGGAATGGGCTGAAAGACCTAGTGCTCTTTTTCTACTTTATGAATAAACTTAAATACAATTTAGAAAAGATTCTCATATATTTCAAATGTATAAGTCTTTTTTATAAAGGTTAACAGTAGTCTCAAAATAATTTTTAAATTTTTTTAATGATTTGAGCTTAATTGCTGCATTCTTTGGCATCAATTTGAGCCCAACAGGTCGTATTTGTGAGGATAAATTACTGTTAGTATGTACTGTGTTTGATGAATTAATTTTTTTTCTTTGGTGGGATGGGGATATTCAGAACGTTAGTGTCATATGACACAGTCCGCTTTTAAATTTACAGAAATGGCGTTTATAAATCCTCTCTATCTCGAAGAGGGAGTGGTTTTTGATGATGAGTATAGAAGAATTGCAGTATGCTGTGATATTTCATCCCCGCAACAATTAGAGAATCTACAACCATTGGATGAGGATGACCTGGTAGAGACTATTATTGTTAATCTCCTAGATTGGCAGGTAACTTAGTCCGCCTATTTTCTGAGGAATGGTCTTCTCTAACTATAAAAATGAGGGGTAAGTTTTTTTGCTGCTATTATCCGTGTGTTGGTGGTTGTCCCTTGTCTTTGTTTGTGATTTGTGGAAAGGGGATGTATGAAATTAGTGAAAACTTTAAGCCTAAAGGTGAACAGTTCAATGCCTGAAACATTGCCCAACATCAAAATTCCAACCTTTCTCCAATTCTTTATGATACTAAAGCTGACACATATTTTGGATTGCTTATTTTGGTTTATTTTATTCAATCACCACTATAGAACTGCTAATAATTGAGTTTATCTATCCTTGTTCTTCCATATATACATGTTTTAGGTGATCCCTGCAGAAAATATTACTGCTAAATTTCAAGGAACAAAGGGAACTGTTTTGGCAGTCTCCAAATCACCATCTGAAGCTCAGATTTTTCTTGAGGTAGTGCACTCATCAGCTTCTTGGATGTAGGCTTTCTTTTTCCTCATTTTCTTAGGCTCTTTTTCATTCTAAAGAAAAAGATTCAGGTTCTAATTATATTGTTCCTTAGGCATTGGAGCAGGGCTTGGGTGGTGTAGTTTTAAAAGTTGAAGATGTGAAAGCAGTCTTCGAGTTAAAGGTGATGTCTTCTGCTAGGATTCCCTTCTTTATGGACTTTTTCCTCACATGGCATTTATTTACAGAACTACTTTGATAGAAGAAATGAAGTTAGCAATCTATTGAACTTGACCAAAGCTACAGTGACCAATGTGCAAATGTCTGGGATGGGTGACCGTGTGTGTGTGGATCTCTGTAGCCTGATGAGACCTGGTGAAGGTCTTCTGGTGATGTGTTGTGTAATTTTTTGTTTGTATACACTATTGAAATACACTTTATTCGCAGATTTAAGAATTGACATTCTTATTGTGGAACCTCTTTTTTATTTTTTTTTCCTACTAAGGTTGGATCATTTGCTAGAGGACTCTTCCTTGTTCACTCAGAGTGCCTAGAGACAAATTACATTTCTAGCAGGCCTTTTCGTGTAAATGCAGTAAGTTTTGACTGAAATTTGCTGAATTTCATGGATTTTAGTTAATGGAAGTGACGTTAGCATTCCTCCCCCGTTCCCTCCAAAGGGAGAGAGGTTTGGAGCCTAACTAAAGCATTTTTTTTTTCCATGGTTATGTAAAATGAATTTGTTTGAATTGAAATGTGCAACCATTTTCCAAGAAAACACCTTTAGGAGCTTAGTAACAGAATATGGAAAATGGGTTCACATCAATCACTTCCCACCCTATAGTGATACTTTTACTTCCTGTTTCTAGAAAAATTCAAGTTTCACTGTGCAATCAAAGGAGTTGAGACATCATACCTAATATCATTGCTTGAATGCTTTAGGGGCCAGTTCATGCTTATGTTGCAGTACCCGGGGGCAAGACTAGCTATCTCTCTGAGTTAAAAGCAGGAAAAGAGGTTATTGTGGTGGATCAAAAGGGCATCCAACGGACAGCTATTGTTGGTCGAGTAAAGATAGAAACTCGACAGTTAGTCCTCGTAGAAGCAAAGGTTTGTATACATAATAGAGTTCCAAAAAGAAGCATTTAAATTGATGATGTATCGACTGGGAAGTTTTCTTTCCATGTAGTAGAAGGAGATCAATAACCAAATGCATTTCTAGTTATGATTTTAAAAGGAAAACGGTGGGTACATTTACTTTACCTTAAAGATTTTATGGATTGATGTTTATTTTGTTGACATGTTCTTCTGCCACAGAGAGATGATGGCAATCAAACTTACAGCATTCTTTTACAGAATGCTGAAACAGTAGCACTTGTCTCTTCCCCCAGAGGTAAAATTTTCAGCCGTCTAGTCTACTAAGTACTTGATTTTGTAATTGCAGAGTCTTTAAAATGAGCAACCTGATTACAGGATCCGGAAACGAAGGTTTGGCAATTCCTGTGACCTCACTCAAAGCTGGAGACGTGATTCTGGTGAGAGAGCAGGGAGGTGCTCGACACACTGGAATAGAAATAGAAGAATTCATTGTAGAAAATTGATGAGGACCTTGACGCTCGTGAAAGTTGACTAGCATCAAGTGGACACTTCTATAAGCGACTTGACTTGCAGAGTAGCTTTAGCCTTCTTGTAGCCGACCTGTAATGCATTCCTTCAATTCATTTCCTTATTAGTCTTCAATTGATGACATTGTTAAGTGTTCCTTATGCGTTTTTTAACTACATATTGTATAGGCTGCTGTATTTTGGTTAGTTCCCATGATATCCCCCTCTCTCTTTTCCCACAACTATTTTGTTTGTGTTAGAAGAAAAGGCTCTAGAAAGAGGAGCTTTGTTTACAGAAATCAAAAGAATGAATCAAAAGTTTTTTGCATACCAATCTCTCAAAAGTTGCATCAGTAACAGTCAAAATTTTTTTGCAGCCAAAGAAAAAGCTCAAAGATATTTGCCATATAAAGAGGTAACAAATGAACAACTATGCTACACAATTACATCAAAACCAAAAGCAAACATAAGAAAATTAAAAGGGATCATGAACTTTTTATGTAAGAGGAAACGTTTAATATGAAAATGCCGTTTCTTGAAGTTTGGAACCATAGTCAATGAGTTTAATGATTCCCAGCCGTGCTTGTCTTCTTAAAGTCTATCTTATCAACTTTCACCTCCCCGTCAATGAGTTCATAAACATAAACAACCACACGGAGGCCATCAATATCCATTAGGACAAAACTTGGGTTCACGTCATAAGTGATGCTGCTATATGCACCAGTGGCTGACCCAGGATTTATTACTACTCCAGCTTCATGCTTGTAGGCCTTGAACTGGTGAGTGTGGCCACTAACGAGAATATCAACATCTAGCTGTCTTTGAAGCATAGCTAGAGAATCAAGATCTCCCCAGGGAACAATCTTTAAAATGTTAGAGACAAGAAATTTTATCAGGAATAGCATATAGAAATACACAGGCTACAATACAGCCGTTTCACACAAGGATGAGTAACCCATGTTTTTATGACATTTGAAAGGCATATGATTACATAAGATCATTGGAAGTGTTGTCCTCAATGTTCTGCACACCAAGCCAACCACCCGGGGAAGGGCACAGGATAGAGAGAATAGAGAAAAACAGAAAGCTATGTCCATATTATTATTAATTCTTCATGGTGCATCAGATCATGCCAAATATGACGCAGATTTCTGAATAAAAATGATCAGGCAGCCAAGAAAAAACACATCTAAACAACAGTATTGCACTTAAAAAAAATATATGTGTGTGTGTGGAAATCTAACCTGGTGACCATGACATAAACCAAGCTTAAATTGTCCAATAGTAAGTGTTTTTGTCTCTGGGTATCGAGAGTCTTCATCATACTCGCCTCTTGTAATGTGCAAACTGGGGCATAGGTTCTTCAAGTAATCATGAACCTCCTGCTCAGAAGGAAGATGATCATCAAGTGGAAGAGGTTACTAAAACATAGTAACCTTTTCTCAGATGGGAAATGCAAAGAATTCATACGCAACTAAGAATCTAAAAGCCAAAACAAAATTTAGGGAAAACTTCATCTCATTCATAACTATATAGGATCAAGAATTTTCCAAACAAACCTAAACACTATGAAGATTTAAGCATAAACTGAAAGAATAAAAGAGAGTACTACTCTTGTTTGGATCTAGTCACATTAAACCAAGAAAATCAGTATCGAGATATAGTTCCCGAATGAAGTTCTATTGCATGAAAAACTTTGACTGTTAGTTAACTTCAGAGGTCCTCAAAACCAATTTAACCCCTAAAGCACAGGCTTGCTCAAAATCGCTCAGACAAGGAGAAAACCAAATTAAACACATTTGGCAAACCTATTTCTACAGAATTTTACAAGTTAAGTTTCACATATACAAAGTGAAGTTAAAAGACTTGAAATATGGTTTATGAGAGGAGCAAAAGTCAAAAACCTAGAAATACATTAGGGAAGAAACGACAAAAAGAATATATATACTTTGATACAGAGATTTCCGGTGCAAATGATATGCTGAATCTTTCCAGGAACAAGCATAGACTTGAACTTGGCCGGAAGATCAGCTGCCCTATACGGGATGTGAAGATCCCCAATAGCCAACACCAAAACCATTATCTCCAAATTAACCTCAGAATCACGATCAGCCCAGAATCACCACACTGCTTGGTCAATTCAATAAGTTTACCTAACAAATTAACAATATAAACCCATTTTCAGCGCTCAAACCAATAAAAACTAAAACCATAAACACGAAAGAGGATAACGGAGATATTGTGAATAGCAAGAGGCAATCCCCATAATCGTACAAAATATTAGTACGGCCGATTTTTCAGACCTTCAGTCAGTCACTGGTACCGGTTCTTCGCTTAAAATTGCACATGTGATGAAGAACAGTAGGCAAAAATTTAAGGACATTACCTCAAAATGAATTTCGATTCGGTTAAAGAAGCAGAAGGTTTTGAGTTTGGACCTCTGGACAGCGCCGATCAGAGAACTCGGGTGTTAAGCTACGAAATTGAATATTATTATTTTATTTTTTTATTCTTTCTTTTTGAGGGAAAAATAAAAAAGATTTATTGTTCTAACTTAAAAAAAATATATATATATTTTTTTCTTAAGCATCTGGTATCCGAACCCGCACAAACCGACTAACTCGATCCATACGGGCCGACTAATCCGAATTAAACCGGGTGCGCTCAAAATATATATATTTATTGCAACTAAAACTTATAATTTTCACAATCATAAATGAAACAATTGTTAATTAAATTAAATTTTTTTTATTAAAAAAAAAAAATCAATGTTAACATAACTTTTAAATATGAATTATATTATATTTTTAATTAGAATTTAGAAAAAAAAAAATTAATTATTTGTACTAATTAAATTTTATCTTATACATTATTATTTTTGTCAAAGAAAGGGCTCATTATATTTAAGCCCATTCCATATTGTTTCGGAACGTAGAACTTTAAAAAATCTATTTAAACTAAATACTCCCGCCATATATATATATATATATATATATATATATATATTTTTTTTTTTAATAATACATATATAAACTAATTCAAAGATTCTCTTTTTAGGTTAGAAAAAGGAAAAGGACTATTTTACCAAAAAAAAAGAAAAAAGGAAAAATGGAAACAATAATAGAAAAACAGCAGTAAAGAAGAAGATTCTCTTCAGAGAGGTAACTGCAAAAAATGTTCTATAGTCTTCTCATAGGTTTAAAGTTAGATTCAACTATACAATGAGAGAAGTATATTCTTTCACTTCTTCCTGCAGAAGATCTGCCCTCAATAATAATAATAATAATAATAATCACCAAAATTCAAAAAGAGCCCAGAAATTTCACCAGCTCATTAAAGAAGGTGAAGGGGAAGGGGAAAAATGAAAGGACCGACCCTAATATTCACCAAGGATTCTCAACTTTACAAAAGGATGTTTCAGCTTCAGCAGGAGATGGATGAATGCAGGCAAAAAGGAAAAGACCAAAAAAGAGGGCAGAATGTATAAGTCTACTGATCTAAGGATCAGTTTTTGGCGACTGATGAGGATGGTTTTTATGGTATGGAGAGGCATGAGAGCCATTTGGTAGAGATAAACTCCGATTTGGTGGCCTTTTTCTTAGTGCTAATGCTTCCTGCATTCTAGTACCACTACCATTCCTATTTATCTGGTAAATAGTTGCACGTTCAGTTTGCATAGCCTGAAAGTAGGATGAGGTGCAGGCCATATCCTTCAGCTCAGGAAGTGGCTTCAGGACTTCAACAACTTCGCTCATTAGAGGTCGAGATTTAGCATCACGAGTGAGGCATTGAGCAGCTAACTGTACTGCTTTCTGTGCACCTCTGAGCGAGAAGCGACCTTCAAGACGAGGATCTATTAGCCTATAAAACCTTCGCCTCTCTGCTAGATATGGTCTTGCCCATTCCACCAAATTATGCTCCCCATGTGGCCTGGTTTTGTCCATAGATCTTCTCCCTGTAAGCATTTCAAGTAAAACCACTCCAAAGCTGTAGACATCACTTTTTGATGTCAGGTGTCCTGGCAAAACAATCAAAACCATCACAAAAGGAAAATGGATATCCACCACAAAAGAAACAAATATCTCCAATGCCACAAGAAAAATAAAGAGCCGGATCACAATGGGATAAGTGATAACCATAAAAACCTAACTTAGATCATCATCCTATTTCCATACTTCCTCTTTGATTTTCCACAGAAAAGTAATAGTGTATCCATAGGAAACCTCTCAATTGAAAAATAACTATCAATTATGTAAATACTCTAGGCTAATACAGTGTAATGCACCTACAACAAAGTTACCTCACTTTTCAAAGTAGTACCAAGTAAACTTGGATGTATCACAAAGAACATAATAGTAGATCCTATTGCAGTCATCAAGAACAATCTCAGGATTAGAAATAAACTAAACAAGAAAAAGAGGAAAAAGATCTAAACAAAAAGAAAGACAGTTTAACTAAGCTCACCTGTCATCACATACTCTGGAGCAGCATAGCCGTATGTGCCCATAACCCTTGTAGACACATGAGTCTTATCTCCCTCTGGGCCATCTTTAGCGAGTCCAAAATCAGAAAGCTTTGCATTGTAGTCCTTCAATGATATTACAAGAAAAAAATTGGCACTTAGATGTGTATGGAATTAACTGTGCAACAGGAAGAATAATAACTTATTTCCATTCTAAGGTTTATGTAATGTACCGCATCCAACAGGATATTAGATGTCTTAAAATCTCGATATATGACTGGCTTTTCAGCCTCTTCATGAAGAAAAGCAAGACCCTTTGCTGCACCAAGGGCAATTTTCAATCTGATTGACCAAGGAAGAGGAAGAGACCCTACAGAGTCATAGGACAAAATTAATAGCAAAATATTTGTACCCCCTAGATACAGTTGCATGGATGAAAGAAGAAAACCAAAAAACAAAAGACGTTAAGTTTCAGTTAACCCTACCATTTCTATGATATAATATTAGAAAATAAACAGCCAAAAAACTTTAGAAAGGTGCTAAGTGAAAGGAAATAAATTAGTAGATAATCTCTTTTTCCATTAGAGGAAAGAATGACCATTCTAAAGGTTTCATTAATTCTCATGCCGAAATTGAACTAACACAAGTTATAAGAATCTTTTTATCTCGGCTCGGAAGCAGCAGTTCTAAGATATTCTTACTTGTGCATTAGGGTGCCACTATTTTTCACTTCTCGGGCCTATACGTTATTTTATTAGCATGCATGAACATATCATAATAATGTCATAGTCTTGTAGCCTGAATCGTATGCCCAATCATGCAAAGAGCTTTACGTATGATTTCTTGAAAATGCTGGCATGCACACCCATGCATCGGAGAAACCATACGTATATCCTACTTTATTCAGACTAAATTGAATCACCTTTCAAGTTCTTGTATGAAATATACAAATATTCTCCTAGTTGATATCTAGTTCAGGAAACAAGATTTAATAATCAATCAAGTCCATTTGACAACATAGTGGCACTCTCAAACAAAATGGATAAGCTTCAATCAGCAGAAATAAACTAATCTGACCTACATGCCAAGAACTACATAAACTATACCTGCTTGCTTAGAAATTGTGATGTTCTTCAATTCTCCACAAAAGCAAGAGCAAGCATAGAACAAGTAATAGTCATGAAAAGCAAAGTATGCGTCCTGCTTATGTGCTTAATGTGCATAAGTACAGTAATTCAGAAACACAGTAACACACCTAAACCACCAAGCCAGCACAATATTTTAAAGAAAACAGGTCTTTCTTTGAAGATGAAACTTTAAGCATGGAAAAAGGTGTTGAGTTATTTACAGAAACAACAACAATAAAGAAACTTCATGCGATGACTTCAAAACATTTAACTAAAACAACCAACCCCTTCCAAGCTTTATCAATATAATGTAGAGCCTAATCACCAGCAGGAAAGTGTGTGTATGGACCCTTATAGGAGCAAGATCTAACAAATGTAATTGCAGGAGTGTTATTAGAGACAAACAGTGGCACATACTTCTGAACAAGTGGTTCTCCAAACTCCCCCGAGGCATGAACTCATACACAAGCAACCTCTGATCATCCTCAATTCCATATCCTATTAACTTGACCAAGTTATGGTGGAGAAGATCACCTAGATAATTTACCTCAGCCTGCATACAAGGATGAATTATATGTCACCAGAAAGAAGAATAAGTAGAGTGCATTAATATATGAATATCATGATTAGAAAATCATATACCAGCCACTCTTTGTGACCCTGAAGGCCGTCATGATTCAGGGTTTTCACAGCAACAGGTAGACCTGTACCAGGTTTTACTGGTGCTGGACTATCTTCATTGATCCAACCTTTATAAACACAACCAAAACCACCTTCACCAAGGAGATTATCAGGTCTGAAATTTCTTGTTGCATACTTTAGCTCATTAAAGGTAAACTTCCGGAGCTGAGAAGCTATTTTCAGTTCTTCTAGTACATTAGGAGTGGAAGGTGCACTCCCAATGTTGCTAGTAGTTGAAGATGACATGACAGGAGCAACTGGTTGCTCCGTGCCTGTATCATTTGATGACTTGCTTTGTTCTGAAGAAACACAAAGAATCAATACCACTATTTTCTCAAATAAAAACTGAATACTAAATTAACCAGGCATATAAATACAATCATTTGATGTCAGGAAGAATAAACCTAAAGCAAGACCAGCTGATAAAATCAGGCTGAAATTATTTTCAACGGGAGAAACCCAATGTTGTCAACTCAAAGGCATACGGCCTTAAATAATGAAATTATAAGGACTCAGTAATCAACAAATATAAATTTATTGTTATTCAACATAGCAAGGCCATCTTGTTCACTATTCACAGAAAGTGAAATTTCCATCATCAGATTTTCGGTACAATCCCCCAATCAGATTTTCGGTAAAAACCATTTTCGGTACCAATCGGATATCATTTATACTGGTATGTGTGCCTCAAATATAGTCCATTTCAGAAGGCCAAGACGATAACCTGCAATTGCTTCTATCTGAAACCACATTGCACACAAAGAAAGATCACTTGCCCGTGATTCAATCCACATAAAGAAAACTACGAAATACAATCCCCCAAACCCAAAAGTTAAAATTAAAACTAAATGGCTAACAGCAGCACGGCAGGGATGAAAAAAAAAATGCACTTGAACAGCCACATTCGTATGATTGTGACAGATAAACAACCATGACATCACAAAAACAATTAAAAAAAAAAAAAAAAAAGAGTGCAGAATTAGAAATTTGAGTACCAATTTGTGTGCTGGAGCCACTGACAGAGCTATCGACCTTAGTCCTGGAGGAGATGCAGCCCCCAAAAAGCCTGAATTTCATCCAACATCCTGAGTCCACGACATCATCATCATCGTCGTCTTTCTTCATTCTCTCACCCAATTTCCCGGAACTCAAAGCTGCAAGTTTCATGCTTTGAGCAGCTAAGCCCATTTCCAAATGAGGCCTAAATGCAGAATTTTGTTATGCACCCAGGAACTAGAACGCTGAGTGCCTCAAATTTCTTCCTCCTTTGCTCCGCCCTAAACCAGGGATTCTTTTCTTTTCTGTGATTTATATATGTCTCTTGGATGGGCTGGTTACTGAAAGATTCCAAACTCATTAATTATGGCAAAACAGGGATGCTTCAAAACCAACTAAGAACATTAATTACCAAGAACGACCAAATAGAAAAAAGGAAAAATTGAGAGTTTAAGACCATATAGACAGACAAAGAGAGGAGTAGTAGCAGTAATAACTTTATAGAATTTTCAAGAGTGCACAAAAAAGAAAATTTGAACAAAGCCTATAAAGAGCAAAACTTTCATTTGAAAAAGGTAGAGTTCCAAGTTAAAATCACGAGGAAAAATTTGGCCAAAAATAGGAAAATGCACAAAATATGAAGAAAAGAACAGTGACTGGTTCAAAGTAGAAGGAGGGATTTTTAACTCAAAGAAACGACATGCAGAAAACATGACCCCACAAACTCAGAATTAATCTACTGCCTCTTCACATTCTCCATTGGAATGTATGTAGATGCAACATCAAAGCACTGAAAGCCCTAAATTAAACCCAAAGATTCAGAAAAACGGAAATGCAGTTGCAATTTTTTTTTTTTGTTAGTCAGTCCCCCCGCCCTTAATACCACTCTCTCTCTCTCACTCACACGGACATACTCCTCTTTTCCTTTCCTTTCCTTTCCTACTAATATGTATTATTATAATGTAAAATGCTCGCAAAACCCAAAAGAACAAATCAATGTCCCTTGTCCTATGAGCCTATTTATCTATAATTGTACGAATACTATGTCATATTAAAATAATAATAACATTAATAAAATATTACTACTATAAAGAAAAAAGGAAAAGGAAAAGGATTTCTAAACAAAGAGACCAGACACGGGTTGCTTTCGAGGCCATGCTAGAGAACAAAATAAAGGAAGAGAGAGAGAGAAAGAAAGAAAGAGAGAGAGTAACAACTAACAAGGCAAGGGTGTGTTTGTACAGTAACCTTAGAAGGAACGGGTGATGAGAATGGTGCGATTTTTCTTGAAAAGTAGTGAGAGGAGGGAAGCCGGTTTACGTAAACGGGACAAATATTATACAAAACTAGAATTTTTTTTTTTTCCTTTTTTGAGAAGATTGATTTAATCTCAAGTGAATTTTGATTGGTTAATGTATGGATGTGACATCGGATTCTATTCAATCCTGAAACTAAAGATTGGATTTTTATTGGTCCGTTTATCAATTATTTGACTGTAACTTTTGCTTACCCTCAAATTTGTTAATGTTTTTGTGGACAACAAAATTTTAAGAGATTTTATCAAATAAGAGTTTGTGAACTTTTAACCTTGTTTCTAATTAACTAGTTAATATTAAGATTATATTTCTTTTTTTCAGTTTGTGGTATTAAAACAATTTAAATTCTTCTTTATGTTATTATTTGGACAATGTTTGTCCTTTTCAATTAAAATAAAAGAAAAGAAAAAAAAAAGGAAAAAACAAGAAGATTGGTCTTGTATGCGTTACATAATTCACTAGATAGTTTCATTATTATCCTCAAATCAATAAGGTAATAAATTTGAAAAAATCATTTCTATTTGAATAAAATTATCTTTCTTAATTATAATATTTTTTGTCCTTATTTTGAACAACATGGTTAAAAAAAAAAAAAAAAATATATATATATATATATATATATATATTTGCTTGTCGGATCAATTCTGTTTGAATAAAAGAAGCCCACATTATGGTAAGTTTGGTCCTTGCCATATATTAACATCACTTATTTGGGAGGAAAATGGTCGGATAGGAAGCTTTCTTCACGTTTATTACCCAAAAAAAACGTTACAACTAAATAATAATAATAATAAATAAACACAACTCTTTCTTTTTTTCTCTTATACCACAAGGTATTTTAAATGTGCGATACTTTTAAAGTATATTTACATCTAGATCCATACTAATTCTCGTATAAATTAAGTACGTCCTTTGAAAAAGATAAATTTTGATTCAAATTTTAAAGTGTTAATATTCAATTCTATAACCTTACTTAAATTAAGAGAATTGATTATGCCTAAGTAAAATCCAAAAAATAAGTGGAAAATTTTATTTTTTGTAATTTCCATTCTATTTTCTTGATAAATTAGCTGATGATTTTTGTTTTTTTGAATTGAATAATGGAGAGAACTGAAATAGTGATTAACTAAGGAGCATGTGAGCGGGTAAAGAGCTTTCCCGACTTAAGTGAGGTTAATGGATCGAATCTCGACTCATGTATGCATTTAAAATTTAGGATCAACCCGGTTCAAATAGGGATTAGTCCAGATGTAGATTGACTTGAAGGTGTCCTCTCATAGTTTGGAACCAACTACGACACCTAGTGCAATTAAGCAAAAAAAAACAAAAACTATTTTAAACTTAAATATAAAAGCTGAGCATTGGGCCTGGGCTTCAATCTGTAGTCATACATTTTCGAATAATCACCATTTTAAAATTAAAAAAAAAAAAAATACACTATGGCCAATAATTATGAGAGCCAATTTACTAAATAGCATAAAATAATAATAATAATAAATATATATATATATATATATAAAGTGATTTATAGTTTTGACTTAACATGTGAAATAGGGATCTCCATGGGCCCAACAGTCATTTTACATCATGAGGCTGGGCTTCTGTACAAAAAGGACACACGACTTTAGATCTGGACCTGAACTACATTAATTGGGCCCATAATCCTATTTCTCTGCTAACAATGTAAGGCATTCATTTTCTCACTCCACCGAAAAAAAAAATCAATTTCAACCCAAAAAAAAAATCAATAAATCAATAAATAACCCATTAAACTGTTGATCCAAAATGCCAAAACATTTTAAATCTTTGAATAACATTTTGAGTTGGAATGATTTTTTTTTTTTTTTAGGAATTCTATCGTTTAGTTATAAGTGAGGTTGTTTCCAATTAAACCGTACGTTATTTAATATAAAAAACATATATAAGTTAGTCTAAATATGGATTTAACTTAAATGAATCCTCCCAAATTTAAAACTCATCTAAAACACTTCGTGCTAAGAAAAAAAACATATATAAGACTCATGAATTGTAAGTATTGAGTTAAAATGTAACATGCCAATTATTACCAAAAAAAAAAAAAAAGAATGGAGAGATAGGTTTAGGTTAGGTTGTCTTGTCTTTCCTAGGAATGGGTCCATTATCTCTGCAAACCTCATCATTCATTCATTATCTAAAATTGTAGAATATGCGGTGAACACTGCAGAAGAATATTATACATATATATATATATTCTACAAATATAATGCTTGGTGGTGTGGCGTATAAGCATGAAGAATTTTGAGGGTAACAGGGAGGAATTGTGAAGGGCTCAATCAGGAAAGAGGTGACCCATTCCCGAAGGAACCCTTCCTTGTTTTGTTTTCTTCTCCAATCCCAATCCCCACAATCTCTTTGGCTTCTTCTCTATCCTTAATTTACCTTATAGCTAGCTAGGAATTTGTGCATCCATTTTTTAAAATTTTCCTTTTACTTTAACCCAAGATTAAACAAACCTCCAATTCGTCATCGCCAATGGGTTTTCTCCCTCCTTCTCGACGTCACCAGAACCTTCCATAATGCATTTCGATCCTTCCTCTTTTTTTTTTTTTTTGTTGCTTTAAAACAAGTACAAAAAGTGAACCCATAGACTTCAATGTAGCTAGTGGAAACAACTGAATACAACTTATATTAATATTACTACTATATTTATAATGTAATTATGTAAGAAGAAGAATCTTTTCGTTTATATATTATATATATAAAGTGGCCCAATGACAGAGCGGAAGACTCACTGTCGCTACACTTTGTAGTATATATTGCATGTAACATGACGGATCCTTCCTTATTCATATTCATATTACAATTTTATATATATGTAATCGATTTTCTTGCAAAATATTTCACAATAATGAAAGATATAGGAACTAATAAATTAAAATATAGGTATTGTTCTTGGTTCTGACCGACTTAATTATATATATATATATATATATATATATATATATATATATATATATATTTGAGAATCTGGAGCAAGCTGCATGTATTTTTATATATCCATGTACAAGCCAGGGAGGGCTAGCTAGCTAGCAAGCAGAAATTTGAGACTTTCAGAAAATGGACATAATTATAATAGTAATAATAATCTGATGATTGAATTAATTAATTAATGAAAGTGGGGTGGGGTTGGTCGGTGACCGTGGACCAGGGCCAAAAACTAGGTTGCTCTTGATCAATGGCGGCGGCGGTGGCGTTGAACATGTTGCAGAAGCCCTCGTCCGAGGTAGGTTGATGAAGATCTGCCGCAGGTCTCAGCTGGGATCCTTGGAGGAGATGGGTTAGATGAGCTGTCGTTGGAGGGAAAATGCTGATGCAGTTTTTGTTGTTATTATTATTATTAGGAGGAGGAGTGGTGCAGGAAGGTAGTAGTACTGCACAGTTGTCAGCGGAAGCTGTTCTTAATCTTGTACCCAACAAGTTCATATCGATAGTACTGTTTTCTTGATCACTTCCGTTGCTCCAAGATGCTGCCTCCACTTCGTTTTCTTTGTTCAGATTTATCATACCTCCAGTCCCACTTGATTCCCTACTTTGCAGAGCCATTAACTGCACCAATACGTACATTTATATATATATATATATATACATATATCGATAATAAATCAAATCAAGATTGACGGCCAACTTTAATTGCCATATTTATAAACAAATTTATTCACAGTATATATATATAGCTGGTTACAGCATTAATTGATGACTCTTGATTAGATCTGGCTGCTAACTGTACATTAGTACTTATATACAGCTTGCTGACAATGCGTGGAAAACATAAAGAAGAAGAATTAATTAAGATGATAAGATTGTTTAACTAAATGAATATCATTCATTAAGTGTATGTAATAATAAGATCCTAATTAAAATCATGCATATATTAATTAATTTTAATGCAATTAAGTAAGCAAAAGAAGAAGAAGCTTGTTATATATATATACCTCGGACTGAAGCTTGTTATTGTGAGACTTGAGAGCATCATTGTCGGCTTTGAGAGCCTCGAACTGTCGTTTCAAGATATCGTAATCTTTTTCCAAT
Organism: Cynanchum wilfordii; assembly: GCA_025388415.1. NCBI lineage: Eukaryota > Viridiplantae > Streptophyta > Magnoliopsida > Gentianales > Apocynaceae > Cynanchum > Cynanchum wilfordii. The sequence continues at coordinate 545,075 of JAHSUH010002350.1, forward strand.
TGTTTGGTCTTCCACCTTGCTCTTCTGTTTTGAAACCAGATGGCTATTTGTCTCGGCTGCAAACCTAAAGCCCTAGCAAGCTGCATTTTCCTCTCCGGCTCAAGCTTGTTACCCAATTCAAAGCTCTTCTCTAGTGCTTTCACCTGTTCCAAATTCAGCCGCTTCTTTTTCTCCCCAAGCTGTACGCCGTCGTCTGACATTTCATCATCACCACGCACTATTGCTTCTTCACACCTATTATTATCCACACCCGAAAACGACATGGATCTCCTCATTAACACCGAAGAAACATGACCTGCAAAAACCAGTTAATTGACACATTCTTTAAATTCACCATAAAATAATAATAATAAAAGACGAGTGATGGAGGAGATTATTATTATTTACCGTGGAAGTCTTGAGGTGCGCATGAAGTAGGTGACGTGGAAGGAAGGTGGCCATCTTCGTGGGTGGTAGGAAACATGGACCCGGCCGGAACAAAGGCCATACCACCGTAAATCATGCCAACAATTAAATTAAGAAAAATCGGGCGGCGGCGGCGGGAGGAGAATGAGATGCAGGATGGATGGGATTGGATTAATACAGGTAGCTAGCACACAGAGAAAAGTGTTGTGTGTTTGTTTGTGATGAAGAAGAGAGAATGGAAGAAGAACATGGGTGGCAACACAGAGTCTGGAAGCCAGCGATAATATGTTGAGACAGAAAGAGAATGTGTGAGGTGGTACTTATTACTCAAAAAGATTCTACTTACCTGCAATGTGACACATGTATTTCCTAAATTCCCACTTTTTTTTTTTTTTTTTTTTTTATTATTATTATTATTTAATTTTCCAGTCTCCAGTCTTTAAATAAATTAATTATCTTTTTAGTTAATAATTAATAAAAAAATAATTTATTTAAAATTAACTCGAGTAATTAAAAATAGTGAAGGAACTAAATCATAGAATTACTCCTTTTCCCCCATAAAGTTTCCTCGATCTTCATTTTTAAATACATATTCTTAACATGGTACTGATTAATTTAATTGTAAAAGGAGGAAATATCAACAACGATAATATATAAATTCATCTTGTTACATGTAAATTTTGAAATGGTAAGAAAAAAGAAAAAGAAATATAAGACTATAATAATTATTCTTTCTAGTGTTTCACAAAATCGGAAAAAGATTCTTTTGCTAACATTTATACTTCCTTTTTAACAAACGTTGTACATAAGTGGTTGGGTTTTATAAGGGCAAGAAAAAAGTCCTAGGAGACTATACAACGTACTAATAATAATAATGGAAAACCTTTTTTTTTTTTTTTTCTTATTTAAGATTTGTAATGTCTGAAATTTATCACAAAATATATATATATATATATATATATATATATATATATATATATATAAATATATATATGAAGAACCGTTGGTAATTATAAATCGTTTTGGGATAAAAGAAGGAATTTGCTCCCTTTGACAGAGATAAATTTTAGTCAAAACACAAAAGAAGATGTTATGTACATGTATCGTCAACTTCTTGATTTAAGTGAGGTTGATGGTTCGAACATCAACTCATGTATGCATCTGTTTAAAATTTGGGGGCGGAACTTTCTCCCGCAAAGGACTAACTCGGCTCAAAATGAGATTAGTCTGGATTTGACTAAAAGGTATCCTCTCATCTTACTTGAAACTCATCTAAGACACCTCATGTTAAAAAAAAAAAAAAAAAAAAAAAAAAAAGTTCCTTATATACAAGAAAGTGCTTCAATTATGTGGTTTATATCGGTATAAATAGTAAAGTATTTGATTCTTTAAGCACGAGTTTGAATCATGTAAATAAAGAAATAGTGTTAAAAAATTATTTATTTTTTCAAAAAAAAAAAAAATTAGAAAGTTTGTTTAGTCCATTTTTTACTATATATATATGTATCTTCTTTCCATTCTTCTTCCTTTTTTTTTTTCACTTTGACCAAGCAAAGAAAAAAAAAACAATGATAAAGTTGGTATACACGGTGAAAGAAAAATGTACGTAAAAAAAAAAAAAAAAAAAAAGAATCAGCAATTATTGTTAACCCTAAAAGGAGTTCCTAGAGAAATAATCTTTAATTTTATGATTTGGTTAGTATGAAAAGATGACAAAAAAGGCGACAAGAAGTTAACTGAAATCAGATAATTATGTTTACAGAAATTGTGTCCAAACTGAGACTGGATAAGCACATTATTATCAACCAGTAGACAACACGTTACATCACAGTCCATTCCATGTAAACCATTATTTTATTTTGGGTAATGAATGAAATTGGATTAAAAATAATAATAATAAGGGAAGATTTTGCATTGGAATATCACTAGCTATATATAAAAGTAGTAAGTAATAAAAATAGTATTTCTTGCAAGTGAACTAAAAGTGGAAAGAATATAATTCTAATAAATTTAACTCTTTATCTTTTTTATTGTAAGTAATCTGTATTATACTTCGCTCATTAAGATATGAATTAAAATTTTAAATAACACATTTTAAATTTATAAAATACATTTGTTTAAAAGTTAATTGAAATATTTATCACTTAAATTAAATTGAATTATTGGTAACGAAAAAATCAAAATTATATATATATATATATGAGAGTGAAAAAGGTGCATAGGAAATTGAGGAAACATGATTACTTAATGAGTGACGTTTTAACTAAAACTTTGTTTCCCATGAAATGATTCGTACGTACTAACTCAAATTTATTAGCTTTAGTGCATATTCCAAGTGACACGGAGATCATGGTTTGCTAGAAACTGGTATACATACAATAGCTCTAAAAATCTGGTGATGGAGACATTGTGGTTTTGCCTTTGTTTTGGAGTTCTGAGAAAAAAAAAAAAAAAGAAAACTTTCAAGTCCCGTCTCATTCATTATTACTGTTATTATTACTATTTACCCAGCTGGTTCTTTCGAGGTCGCCATTCTATTTCTATTCTATTCATATAGTTAAAATGGAAAAATGGAGAGGGAGCGGAGGCTAAAACAACCAAAGGGACACCATATATGTATATATATATATATATGGAGAGAGAGAGAAAGAGAAAGTTAAAAAAGATGGGTGTAAGGTGTTTGATGTTTTGCCTAAATGAGATAAATAGAGAAGAAGAGTGGGTGAGGTAAAAGGGTGTTTAAGTTTGGCCTAAAAATAAGGTGGTCACATGGGCTGGGTGATCTTAGTTGGAATGTTTATTAGTAGTTTTGGATTGGATTGGAGTGGAATCATAAGAAGAGAAGCAGAAGCAGAAGCAGAAGCAGCAGCCAGCCAGCCAGCCAGCCAGCCAACAGGGGTGGCTCCACGTTATTTCTTTCCCTGCTTCTTCTTCACATGTTCCACTGTACCCATGTGCTTTCTCTTTCTCTTCCATAACCTAATTTCTCTGTTAAATTTAACAAGATTTTCTTGGAAATGCCCGGTTCCAAACTATACCCTACCATCTTCAACTATCTCTTCTAATATATATATATATATATATATATATATATATATATTTGTTAATAATAAATAAATAATCCCCATGATCCATGTTCTTTACTTTTTTTTTTTTTTTTAAAAAAAAATTAATATTTATTGGTCAACTCAAAAACAATTTGTTTAAGTATAGGATTATCATATTCATATGCATCCATCCACAAACATCTATTACCACACTAATGATTTTTAAAATTTAAAAAAAAAAAAAAAAAAAAAAAAAGAATGAATCAAGAGGATCGAATTTTTTAAGTCTAATATATTTTATGACTGCACGATGGATGAGGAAGAATCCGTAAAATAAATTTACTAACAGGGGGTTAGATTTGGAACGAATAAAAAAAAAATTAAAATGGGAAATCCGAGGATGAATATCCACAACGAAAGTAGCAGCAACATATTTAACCTGGTTAAATAATAATAATAATAAATTTTAAAGAAAAAAGCTGTGTGGTTATCAGAACAAATAATGTGGAAAGGAGAAGAAAAAAAAAAAAAAAAGAGTTTGACAAATGTGAATTCAATGATATAAAAGAAAAAAATAATAAGATTTGTATCTCATTATCCAGATTCTTCCTTCAGAACTAAATGATTAGGCAACTATTATGGCCACCATTGTCTCCTATTTCCACTGCCTTTATTATTATTATTATTATTATTATTATTTTCTTTCTTTTTTTTTTTTTTTTTTGGGCAATCCCTTTAATTTCTTGCTTTTGAGAGGGACATAGAAAGTGTAATTAATTAAAAAGCACAATTTTTCGTGTGATTTTGACAAGAAAACCATGTCTAGATGTGTGGAGCATAGGATTTTCTGTTGACCAAATGGCAAAAAGGTACAAATGGGTCGGGGAAGGAAGAAGGAAGTTAAAAATTTTGGATAATGTAGGTTTATTAAGATTTAGGAAAAATCTCTCTTTTTTTTTTTTTTTTTAAAAAAAGAGAGGTTAATTTGATAAAAATTGTTAAAAACCTTAAAAAAAAGGGTTCTTTAATGTTTTAATAAATATATCTTTTTATCCCCTAAAGATTTAATGTATTTTGCACAGTTCAGACAGTGACTGTCAGATGTATTTTTTTAAAAAAAAATTAATCCAAAAAAGGGGCTGTAGATTTAAGTTTACTTACTTTATGTTGAATGGAAATCCTCTAATGCAATAAAGCTCTTTCAAAGTTAACCCACCATAAATTTTAAAGTTATAATATTTTTTTATTTTGACCCCAAAAATATATAGATAATGATATTTTTGGTCTATTATTACAAAAAATAAATCAATAAAATAATTATATGAATTTCTAAATATCTAACAATACGACACTGAAAGGCTTGGAAAAGTATGGGAAGTTTAAGACATTATATGATCCTAAAAAAGGAGTTGTGATTCATATATATATATATATATATTTTTGTTACATCATCATCTGGTTTTATCACAACTCTAACTAATCTAAATTCGATTTAAATTACACTTATTATGAGAAAATCTCACTCTAACTTTTATGTGGCAACGAACATCGAACTCACTCTCCACTTTCTGTAGGTTGTGATTCATACCTTTATAGATAGAGGGCGTGTAAATGAGAGATCTGACCAATTCAATTTCACTGTTAACATGGGCTTTTATTTTTATTGTTTTTGGATAAAGTTAACATGGGCTATATGTTTAAGATGCTCCATTGGGTCACACAGATCCACTGTGGGCAGTGTTGGATTGATCCAGTAAGCGAAATGAAAATTCAAAGAAATTAAACGTGGGCTTCATTGTGGGTTTGATTAGGATTTATAAGGCCCAATTATTTCTTCCGCTATATGTTTACTCTCTCCTCCTTTCAGAGAAGCTGTAAAGTTATTTTTCTCCAAACAAAAAGGAGGTTTTTCTTCAAGCAAAATTGATAGTAATAAAAATATTTTAATAATAACAAATAAACAATATAAAATCAAGATTTTTAATTTTTTTTTTTCAACTTTAATATAATTCTAACTCATAACCTTATTAAGAATAAACTTTTTTTTGTTACATTATTATTTAAATTCATATTCAATCTAAATATATAAATAATAATCAATAATTAGATAAGTTATTATGATATATAAAGTAATACATTGAGATAGTGACCAATTAAAAAAGAGGGGAAAATTTTTAATAAAAAAATTGTTGGGGGGCGGAAAAAGGGCCGGCAGAGACTAAAAATGCAAACAAAAGGAAGAGAGAAAGAGTGGGGGGAAATGCAATATTTTTATATTGGCAAAGCCCGGAGAACAAGTAGTGGAAAATCTGATATATATATATATATATATAAGAGAGAAGTGAGTGGAGTACATGAAAACATCAAAGTTGGCTCCGGTCATTCCAAAGAATACCCCTCCGACAAACATTCCGACGAATAAGAAATATAATTAAAAAGAAGAAAATGAAGTCACCTCCTCCCACCAAATCTCCATAGCTTTTTTTTCAGTTTGATTTTCTAAATAAATATAAATGGTCTCCTCCAACTCCGTACCACTATTATTTAATTCTATGTTGGTCTGCAATCTACCAATAATCTCTCTGTGTATATTGGAAATGTTCAATTTATCTTTAATTTTTTTTTTTTTTTTTTTTAAATTGCGTACTTTTATTTATTTTTTATTTTTTTAGATGCACCAGACACACACGAAAGGAGTAGGTTCACAGCTGGAAAGGGGGAAAAAAAAAGAAAAAAGGATAACTGTTATTAATTTTTTTATTACGACTTTCTTTTTTCCTTCTTAATAGTACTGTTCTTTCCTGACACTTTAACAATCATGAAAATATAAAATTTATTGTGCGATTATAAATTTTATAATATCTATTATCATATTCTAAAAACTAAAAAATATCTTTATCAATGAAATAAGTTTTAAAAAAATTCTTAAGTAATTAAATTTATCTATAAGGTTACCAATTTCTGGCGAATAGAAAAACGACGTCGTAAGAGAGGAACCACATGCAATCACGTGGATGAGGAATTGCGAAAATAGATAATAATTACATGTACAGAAGTACGTGTAGCTAATCTCAATTCAATACGTTACCAGATCTTCTTAAGTTTTCAACCAATATCCACACGTAAATATCTATGAAATTTGATCATGCATCCGTACTATGAGTCTAGCAGGCTTCACGGTCAATTACTTAGTATTGTCATCGTTACAATAAAAGGGATATCCGAATTGACTATGAATATTTAGGCTCATTCTTATATATCATTACTCATTAACTTATCTTATCAACGTGAGACAAGGTATTACAGTTTTTTTATTCATTGTATTTAAATATTATTTAAAAATAAAATAAAAAAGAATATTAAAAGGAAGAGGGGATTACCATAATTTATTGGAAAGCCAAGGAGACCCTGAGTAAAATGTAATGACCGGAAATGATCAAGTGATAAAACGAGTGACCAACTTTGTTTTTTACTTAAAGCATCCGTTATTCGAATCCACACGGGCCGACTAATTCGGATTAGATCTAGGGTGCACTCGTAAAGTCTAACTGAAGTTTTAAGAAAGTACGCTTACAAACTCTCCCAAGCTGTTGGGTTGAGTGACCAACTTTTAGTTACATAATTAAATATTAAATTTACGGAAGCTGCCCCGGAATTGGTGACGCATATAAACCCCGTGCAGAAATATTTGTACCAAGCTTCTTAAAAGAAGATATAATGAATGAACATGGAAAATATAAATGGGTTTACAGAAATAATAATAAATAATTATTTTTTAAAATAAATAAATAAATCAATATATAAACAGGATGTCTTAGATAAGATATTTCAACAACCCGACAGGCTAAATAGGTGAAATTTGATCAATAAATAAATTTTGTCTGGTATCCATTATAATTGTTTGTTTATAACAATATACATATAATCTTAAGTTTCGACTAATAGATAAAAAAATATATAAAAAGATTGTCTAAAAACACCATAATTTATATTTATTGATAATGATTATCAATCAATATATATAAAGAAGAAAAAAGAAGAAGAATGTGGGAAAATGGTAATTTGGTAAGTGGTGGTGCTTGGTAAATAATTAAAACTTATCTTCAAATCAATGGTAATGCGTATCGTTTTCTTATTGTTGTTGCCTAGTCTTGGTCCGTCCTAGTCTTGAATACATTTAAACTACTAGCAACCAGAATTTGATCATCATTAATTCCACCCCAACTGTTCCGTATATATGGAGTTAAAGGAGATGAAGAAGATCGAAGAGGAGGCTTGTATTTGTAGCATTCAATTTTGAAGCAATAATTGGAGATTAGACAACACTACTACTACTACTACTATATAAGGCAAGGTACTTAATTTAGTGTCCGTTGTACACATTTGAAGATGACGAGGTAACAAAGTTGTCGAAATGATCAAATCAATTTTTGATCACCAAAAAAGTAGTGTCTTATATATTTGGAGCCCTTTGTAGCAATAATTGGACATGATTATGTTACCAATCACAAAATTTTATCTCAATTGTCAATTATATGATTTTTTTTTTTTTATGCAATTCAATATCACGGATTACAGATGAATGTATTTTTTAAGTTAGCAATATCACCATAGTTAATTAAATTTCACTTATTTGGACAAATAATATAATTCAGTTATAAAAATAGTCCCATTTATGAATTAAATAATTATTTTAATCGAATTCATCAACCATTAAATTGAGAATAAGTAAAGAAAAAATAACATATTCAAAGTCAAACTAATTTTTTAAATATTGATAAAAATATTTTGAGATTTAAGAATAAAGTGGCAATTTAATTACCAAAATGTCTTTATGTGTCACTCGTTAAGTGAAAAGTCACTCATCTTGAAAATAGTCAACCTTATACCCCCCAATGATATAGTTTTGGAATCAAACTTTCATGTATAAGTCGAAATGTGAAATAAAGAAATGGCATGTTTAAGTCGGTGAAGAAATTTAAGAAAAATGAAATGTGAACAAATAAGGTGGTGATGAAGCCGGAATTCCAGGTTATCCGACTCTATTGAGAAAACTCCCTTTACACTTATACCTACCTATACATATTTTACATTTAAGTAAATTTTGAATTCGAGATTTTGGGTAAGAGAATCAAGCGTCTTCCTTCCACTTGGATCAATAGATATTGTTACGAGATATGTTTGGTGAGACGGGTGGTGAGTGTGTGCTGCTGCCGCAACACTGATCACGCGGCAAAGACTCGTTGGGGGAAGAATAAGAATTCATAAGCTCAGCTCAAAAAGTCACAACCATTTGACTAATGCAGAGATTGGTCTGCCTGCTGGGGTTTGTCCTGGTGTATAACCATTTTGGTTTAATTCTTTATTTAGTTAGGGGTTGGATGGTTCACAAGAAAAGGTCTAAAACCCTTTATTTATTAACATTTTTTATAAATTTGTAAGAATTACTTAAAATTTCTAAAGGGAATAGTATCATATTTCTTCTTCTTCTCTTTATATATATAATTTTAAAGTTTTGAATATGCATATAACATACTATATAAAGTTCCGTCAAGTGTGTTGTGACCGAGTGATCAGTAACCACACTCCCAACTTGAAGGTTGGGAGTTTGACACCCAATTCAGCCTTAGTGCTGTCAACATAACAATTATGTTGTCGGATCCGAGTGTGAATTATTCAGGTTAACCTAAACAACACACGAAAAAAAAATAAAATGAAGGGGGAAAAAAAGAAAAGAAATAAGGGGGTTTCACTTTCACATGAAGAGATGGGGACAGGGTAAAGGGGGGCGAAAAGGGCAGGGAATGAGTCAGCCATTCAAGCAATAATTTCCGCATTTCTTCGATCCTTCCTTCTTTAAAACCTGTTCACGTAGGCAATACCTTTAAATTTTTATTTATTTATTATTTCCTTCCTTTGTCCCTATAAATTATTTTTATTTATAATATAATTTCCATTTTTTGATAGGAAAGGTCTATTAAATTTCATACTCATAAAAGGGAACCAACCAATTCACGAGCTGAATTATATATATTACTCCAAATATAATAAGTTGGTTGGCCAAATATATATATATATATATATATGACATTCCTTTTAGTAAGGCCGGAATTGGAAGGCACCATCATCAGCATCAGTGATTTGAATAGGAGGAGGAGGGGTCTTTTGATTTTTCTTTATTTTTCTCTCATTAGTCATTACAACCATCTTCTGGGATTTTTGGGAATAATTTGGGATTTTCTTCCACGACGACGACTACAGATAGAAGGAGGAGAAAGAGGAAGGAAGAGAACCTTCTCAACGGTCTTCTTTTTCTTCCTCCTTTTTTCCTCCCTTCCTTCTTCTTCTTCTTCTGGTTCGACCGCCATCTTCTTTTGACTTGTAAATTTCTCTCCCCTTTCCTTCCTTCCTTTCCTTTTCTGTTGTATTCTTCTTGTGGATTCTGTGTCTCTTTGGTTTTTCCTGATAGTATCCCTATTTTTTTTTTCCCTTTTGTCCTGGGATCGGAATAGATTTTCGATCCTCTGTTTAGCAGAAAACCTTCCGCACTCTCATCGATCTTGGCATTTCGCCTTAATTTAGAAGACAAAGGGAGAGGCATTATTCTAATAAATATATATTTATTGGTTTCTTAATCTCTGCAAACCACAGGTATAATAATCCCTGTTCCTTTTTTTTTTTTTTTTATATTAAATTCCTCGGTTTCGTATAATTAATCTCGAAATCTCTACCCAATCCTCTGCTTATCCAGCTCATTCCTTTGGGAATGTTCGTTTAATCCAATTCCTCAATCCCGACATCATCTAGAATGCCTCCCCGTATTTAGTTTAGTTTACAAAGAAAGCCTTCTTTATTTCTTCCACCAGACGATCTACCGGTCGGTGTGTTGCTATCTACTCTTGCTTTCTTGATAATTCTGGGTTTTCTTTTATTTCGCAGTCCGGTGATTTAAATAAATAATAATAATGGGTTGCGCCACATCCAAGCAAAAGCATAAGGTATGCCGGAACTGCCATACGCCTTATTCTCCGGTTCGGCGGAGCTATTCTTTGCACGGAAATCGCCATCCTAAATACGAAGATGATGATGACGGCTGTCATGTTGTGGCTCTCACCTCATCCACCCTGGGATCTTTGAAGCTTGATTTGTTGGATCAGAATCATCGAATCAAAGAAGAGGCATTCTCTACTCACAATAAAGCAGATAATGCTGTGTCAAAATTGAGTAAGGAAGAGTTTGCAAAGGGCGTGGTTGAGGCCATGAGTTGGTCGAAAATGATCGATGAGAAAATCCCTAAAGTTATTCCCAAAACACCCATTAGAACTCCACCGGGAGAGCCAGAAACAATCAATGCTTGGGAATTAATGGAAGGCCTCGAAGATTCTAGTCCGCTTCGGCCTCCCCAATCCCATCATCACATTCGTAGTTTTTCTTTCAATCTGCAGGTATCCAATAGAATTCAATCTCTAATTGATCAACAACCCACACCACGAGTTAGGGATGACGATGCTGAAAGACAAAATCCCATATGGGAAGAAGAAGCTGGAGGTCCTGATGCCGACGATGATGCCTCCAATTCGAATTCAAATGACACATCCATTGTCTCCGATTTCGATCCCGAAGTAATTTCCACGTTCAGGAAAGCCCTGGAGGAACTTCCGCCGGCTAATCCCTTTCATCTCAAGCCGCTGGTCAGTGAAAAACAGCAGGCCTCGGACGGCAATAATAATGACACATTGGAAGCTAAAACTGATGATGATGATTCACACGAATTGGATTTATCCCGGGAACGAGTACGTGGTAAGGACAAACTGATCGTGTATTTTACAAGCCTAAGAGGGGTGAGGAAGACGTACGAGGATTCTTGTAATGTTCGATTAATCCTGAAAGCATTAGGCGTGAAGATAGACGAGAGGGACGTTTCAATGCATTCGGGATTCAAGGAAGAGCTGAAAGAGTTATTAGGGGAAGGATGGTACAGCGGGGGCGCTTTGCCGAAAGTGTTTATTGGGAGTAAATACATTGGTGGGGCAGAGGAGATAAGTCGAATGCACGAACACGGGCAGCTAGAGAAGCTCGTGGAGGGTTGTGAATTGGTGGAAGACGGCGGTGGTGGTGGAGGAGGAGGCGGCGGTGGAAGTGGTGTTACGTGTGAAGCTTGTGGTGATATTAGGTTTGTACCCTGTGATACGTGTTCAGGAAGCTGTAAAATTTACTGTGGAGGAGATTACGATGATGATGATAATAAAGAAGAAGAAGAAGTTGATAATGGTTTTCAAAGATGTCCAGATTGCAACGAAAATGGCCTTATTCGATGTCCAATATGTTGCGATTAACTTAACATTTCTTTCTTCTTCTCCTTTTTTTTTTTTGTTTCCCATTTTGTGAGTTTTTGTTTGTTGTACAGTTTTTGATGGAGATTTTTGTATCCTTTTCAAAAAAAAAAAATGGTGAAAGAGAGGAAAAAAAGAAAGAAATCACTGGTTTTTTGTTGTTACAAAATCTAGTGTGTTTTTGTGTATATTTAGAATTTTACTCTTTAAAAAGAAAAAAAAAGAAGCAAAAAATGTAGTTTATTGTGTTCCCCCTCATTCAAAAGACCGACCACCACGTGTCTTGCCAACCCAAGTGAAATGAGAGAGGCAATGTAAGATTTTGTTGTATTATTTCTTCTTTTTTTTTTTTCGTGGAAAAGTTTAAGTATATACTTTTTATATATAGGCTTCAAATGATGTTCAGAATTGATTTTTTTTTTTCTTTCTTGGGGCCTTTTTGTCCCAAACTCTATTAAGTTGAATGTGCAAAACCCTATTTGTAGGTTTAATTTGATTGAATTGAAGCTTTCCTGCTAAAAAGGGGGAAAGAAAGTATTTCTTTACAAGGATGGCCAGGTCAGGTTCACAAGCCTCTACTGTTCACTAAATTTATTTTTGGTGGTGATTCTTCTTTTTTGCTGTTTTGCACAAAGCATATACAGATAATTTTTTCCTTTTTTTTTTTCAAATCTTTTAACTCTTCCAAAGTTTTGCAGGATTTTGGGGAGATGAATTGAATTTGTGCCCTCGTGGGGGGAAAAAAAAAGAAAGAAGAGAGAAATCAGAACATGCACGGTGGGCTGGGTTAATAATACATCATAAGCTCTTTTACATCTTATCTTTCCCCCACCCCTCTTTTTTTTTTTTTTTTTTTTTTGCTTTTAGTATAATCATTGTATTCACCCTTTTTTTTCACATTGAAAATTTTGCATCTTCATTAAAAGATCTAAAAAAAGAAAGAAAGAAAGAAAGATTAGATGTTTATTCTCTTCTAATTATAAATTTTGATTTGTCTTAAACTTATAATATACTATTCCAACTGATTTGCTAAGAACTGAGGGGCCAAATTCTGGGGAGTATTAATTATATTACACGCCTGGTTTTTTTGTTGGACTGAGTGGAACAGAGATTTTTTATTCAACCAAACCTTATTTTTTTAATTGCAAAATCGGCGCTACCCAAAATAAAAAAAAAAAAAAAAAAAAAACACTACTATAAACTATACTGCTGAAGAAGTCCTCAACTACACAATTCCAGCTTTCAGTTTTGACCGCTCCAACATATGAAAGACCAAGAACAAAGAAAGTTCCATAGGGGGAGAATGGCATTTTTTTTTTTCCTCTTCAAATATTGTAAAAATACTTATTACTGTAATTTTTTTTTTAAAATTTTTTTTCCAAAAGAAAAAGGACAATATTTTTTTTTAAAAAAATCAACGCTATTAAAAATAGCAATTGACTTAAAATCATTCCCGTGAGGCTGATTTTGACTCTTTGATTTTCCAAGTAACCTTTCAGAATCCGTAAGCTATGGTACCACTACTAACATAATTTTTATGTGTTGATTTCAAAGACTGGCTCAAAAGAGGGTTAATATATATATATATATTCTTATCAAAATGTATCAATAAATAGTACGGATAATATTTTTAAAATAGAAAAACATTGACGAAGTTTATAGCAATAAATACATAATAGATTTTTCTTTTCAACAGAGCGGCGAGTGACCCACACGTTAGGCATGGGACCCAGTTGTCGACAGTAGACGTGCAGGGGTTGAAGCCTGAAGGTACTAGCTCCACCCTCCCAAATCATGGCTATTGCTAACTAGAATTCCAATTGATTTTCGTTTTCCTTTTCTTTTACCAAAATAGGTGAAACTAGAATTCTTCAAAAAAATTGTCTAAATCATGATGAGGAGCCAGAATTACGATTAAATAATCGAAAATAAACTTTCCTTTTGAAGAATTCAGATTAAAAGACTTTTGACTCCCACAAATTGATAAGCTTAATGTAAAAGGTACGAGATCGACCCTTGCCCTTTAGCTCTCTTTAGAATTTTATATATATATAAAAGACTATCATGAAAGGGAAAAAGGACAATGAGAAAATGATAAAAAAAAAAAAAGAAAAGGGATTTTCCTCCAATTAAAATGGTGGAAATCTGTGAAATTTTTAAGATGAGGTGTTGCTGGTTGAAGCCTATCATCCTGTGTGGATGGATATAATATATATTAGATAAAGATGGTTGGTTGTGTGTATGGACAACTGGTTATAGACATTGGAGTCTATGATGAAAAACAACAAATGGCTAAAAACCTAGCCACCCAACCAGCCATGACAACTGATGGTCCTAAAATCTTATTCCCTAGTTATTGTTTTCTTCCAAATTTTCCAAACCCTAAACATACTGTAATTGACAAAAAGTTATTGTGCACCTAGCCAGAAACTAAAGATTCGTTATAACTCAATGACATAGTACCAGAAGTTTGTTTCCATTTTTTTTTTTTTTTTTTTTTTTATAAATCTCAAAATTTGGAGGCATGTCCTATAATTTATAACTCACAACTGAAGCCTTTAAGTTTACTAAATATGCATGAGCTACTTTGTGTGTCTAAATGGTTGAATGATTGAAGTTCAAGAAAAATCATCAAAATAGATAAGTCCTGTGATATTATAGGACAAAACAAATATAAGTTAAGTCACTGATTTTTTCAATCAAATAAATAATTCCTGCAATATAGTAGGATAACTATGATTTATTTTTACTATTTTTGATAGTTATTCAGATTATAAGAGTAATGATAAAAATGTCTAAAAGGAAATAGTTTATGAACTAAATTGGTTAACTAATCCTATGGGTTAGTGGCCACAAAATATCTTGTCGGGGCCATTATTATTATTATTATGGCTGACTGATTGGAATGTAAATCCACCAAGACATTTTGCTAAATTTAATGAGCAATAATATACACCATCTAGGAGTAGATAGATGGATGATTGCATAATTTTAGCACTAGACAACAACAATAAGCACAGTATATGACTAGAAGTATTAAGAAGAAGAAGAAGTACTATCTTCCTCTAACCGTAGTGTGCGTGGTTGGGTCATTGGGGGTAGTTGATCAATAGTAGTAGTAGTAGTATGCATGCATTTTTTTTTTTTTTTTTTTTTTGATAAGTTAGTATGCATGCATTCAACTCCATAAGAAAGTTTGCACACAAATTACCTAAAAGTAGTCTCTGGCAAACACAAGAATTCGTCATGGTCCCCATTTCTCTACTTTATATATACCAGCAATGGTATGATTTCGGCCTTATGGTTTTGCTTGGAACATTCAAGAGGAATTGTTATTGTATTCCTTAACATGAGTTGTTAGCTGTTAGGGCGGTGATAGATTCTCTTCTATTTCAATTCAAGGACAAAGGTAGTCATAAGCTTTTTACTAGTATGATTATTATCTTTTATCACTTGAGTGCCATAGGGAACAAATCAGAAGGTCCATTTATTTTCAATCTGCAGCTTCACCGCTCAATGTTTCTCGGAGGACACCGATAGGTGAATCATGATTTTTTTATTTATTTTAACAATAAACAAATTACTCATCTTATCTTTTAAAAATATATTATATATGTTACTTCCTCAAAATAATAAAATATTCCAATATTGAGACCAATGTATAGCTCCAAAAGTAATAATAGCCATAGTAATTAAAGACTAAAAGAAACAAAGACCAAGTTTCCTTTAAGAAATTATCCAAATCACACATAAAAGATGATAACCCTTCCCAAAATTACAAGGCTGATGTACGAAATCTTACTCACGTGCATTGATAGTCCTACGAAACTGAGTTTTTTTTTTTTTTTTTTAATTTATTATTATTATTAAAAAGGACCCTTCTTGATTTATAAATACATACATGTATCTCTTTACAGCTATGAATATAACACCCTCTTTATTAAAAAAAAAAAACATACATGTATATATATATTGCATACCTTTGTCACACCATGGTACCAAATCACCTGCCAAAAAAGGACGAAGTTCCAAGTGAACATGGTAGTTATTAAAAGAGCCTTTGATTCGGGATCAACCACTCTCCAAAACATCCAGAGAACAGCATGTCCGCAATTAGGAATTGTATAATGAGCTTACCTCTATAGACGCTGCAATGACAAAGAAGAAAAATTTAGCAGTTATCACTTATCAATGCTTTCCCAGAAAAATGAAAAAAATGAATACGGTAAGCAAAGTTACAAAAACCAGAGTTCTGAAATTAATGATTTGAACTAATACATAAAACAAACCCCATAATGATCATCAGAGCGAACAAGAACAAATCAATGACAAAGGTATTCAGGCTCAATGCAAGATATGTTTTCAAAATCGCACAAGCCTAATGTACAAAACCTTACTACTAAGCATCCAAAGTCCACACAAGATTCTTGAATGTGATTACAGATTATGTGATATACCTTCCTTGATTAAGATATTTATTTCTGCATGCCTTTGTTAGCCAAATCAGTAGCAGATTTGGAAGCACGGTCTAGAACATCTGAAACCCAAAGAGCTCCTTTGGCAAAGGACCTGTTACTGGCCAAAGCATTTGCAGCAGCCAGAGCTGCTCTCCCAGTAAAATTTGCAGCTATCATGGTAACACTCGAAACATTGTACTTTTCGTCTATAGATTTGGCAGTCTCCACACCAGAGTTGATTCTATCAGTAAGCCCAATTCTCTTGCTAAGATCCACAGCCTTCGCTGCTGCCACAGTTGAGACTTGGAAGGACTCATCAAACTCTTTGGCTTTCTTCAGTGCATCTTTACTCAGTTCAGAACCTTTTGATATCATGGTGGCAACAAATTGCTCCATGCTCGTAGCTTCTCCAGGAGGAGTGGGAGAAAATTGATTTGTATTAGTTTCCTGTTAGCATTCAGGGTAAGAACTTAGCAGCACCCAGTTTATACTTCAGAAATATGAAAGGAATCCTTAAAAGAGTAATTACAAAAAAAAAAAAATGTATAGAACCACGAGGGCAAAGCTCTAATTCTATCTCTCTTGCTCAATCTTAGTGGATTGATCATGGTAGACATACTTAGTTCCGAATCTTTACTCACAAATTAATTAAAGAAACTTCAAGATTGCCAATTATTAGAAATAGTCACATACCCCAGAATTGCTATCATGTTCAGCCTTTGGTGTATCCTCACTCCCGATATCGGGCTCTTCTACTTTTGCCTCTGATATACTCACACATCGGTTTCCAATGGTAGTTCCCTGAAAAAAAAAAATCAAGAAAATCAAACCAACAGACAAACAAGGAGAAACGGGCATACAACTTTGATATGGATCTTCCTTTTTGTTTGTTTAAACAAACAGAATATGAAAATTTAATTATCACACCCAGCATAAAACAGAAGAAAGAAAATCCTTCACAAAGAATATCTAGAATGCCACAACAGTTTACTGTCAGCCTGAGAATATTTACTGGCAGTTTCATCCAATACAACACCTGTACCTCCTAGACTTAGGAAATTTAGTAGGTGGTGTACTAAAATAAGAACAAAAGGTATTAATATCATTAGATTTTGACCAGGCAAAACTTGGTTTTGGATAGATCAGGTCAAAGGCTCAACAACCAGGAAGACACGTGCATACCAGATTGAGAGCTTCACCTTAGAAATGGAACTCAGCTTGTTTCTATACATTGGTCACCTTCACCATCTTTCAGGCAAAGAGACAACAACTTCTAAAACAGCTTAACAAAATCGTAAATGATATCATCACAGTACCAAAATGTTAGTTTGACTTAAAAATTATTATGATTCATTTCAAAGAGAAAGAGATGGTCTATCATCAATCTTATCGTTGTCGGTAGTGGCATCACAAATCCACTAGATATAGAAAGAACATAAAAGAAGCAATGGCATGAGATCTATGATTCTAGAAGGATTATCCTAGAAAAACCAGCTATTAGTAATTCAAGGACTTACATTGAGCAAAGTAGCCATTTGGAGCGCATGAAGATTTTTAAAGGCAATATATGCATTGCTTGTAGTTTCACTCAACCTGCATAAATTTAGGGGGAAAAAAAAAAAGAAGTGAAAGAGGTAGAGATAGTTTATTACATAAGTTAAAAATTAAAAACCAACACTCCTCCAATGCCTGGATTTGTAACATGCTTGCAGTAAGAAAAAATAACACAGCATTCAAAACCCTCCATAACTTTGTTTTGCAAATGAAGTTGATAAATATATTTTTGAAAATGATATTGAAAATTTGGTATTAGCATATGCCTAGAACCTGAATACATCAAAGAGTTTTGCAATGTGAGCTCACTAAAATACCCAAATGAAAGTTGCCTTTTCAATGTGAAGTTTTGCAAATTACTCCTGAAGCCATGATCAGAACATTCATTCCCAAGCCAAAATAGTTCTTCTTTACCACATGTCATGAAATTTAAAACAAAAATTTCCAGAAAATCATAAAGTCTTATGAGTCAAGCATGTCTTAGAAAACATGACAAATAGAGGAGATTGCAGAAAATAAAACATACTGCTCAAGCAATAAATCTGACCATAAACACCATAAAATTTTGCACTCATAGCTTGATTAAGCAAGAAACAAGATATGAAAGTTAAATCTATGTATTGTTGGAGAAAAACAAGATATTCATAATTGCAAAACAGAACTACAAAACGTTACCTGACTATGTCTATATACAGAATTTCACCACAATACGAGAAAATTTCAGTAACTTCCTTTTCTGTAGTGTTAGGAGAAAGGCCTGCAACTTCTGCTATATAACCACCTATCAACATATCTTCAAGTCCCAATCTGGTACAACCAATAACCTAGCAGGAATGCATATAGTAAATTTTGAGCAGCTAAAAGAAATTTAAAAAGTTTCTAAATTAGCAAATACTCATTAATTTATGTTGAGAAACATAAATCTTCAAAAGATTGATAAGACATTAAATCAAGAGGTTTTGTTTCACTTCTCTTCAGTTGCTAAATTAGAAGCCCACTCATTTCATAATCCTGAAGAGTTCATGATGTCTGGAAATCGAAATAAGAACACATGGCATATAATCCAAATAAGTAATTTTAAATAAGGATGACAAAACAAGGAATGTTCATCAAAAAATATAAACCATAAGATGTGACAAAAATGAGGTTTTCAATTGAAAGAAAACATAGCTCAAATTTCAAGATTAACAAAAGGTAAAACAGATAGTTTTATTCTATGATCTAAATTCTTCACAGGCACAGGAAAAATTTATTTCTATATTACAAAACATAAAATGTAAAAAATATTGCCGTACTAGACCAAAGCCAAAAACACATGAACAGTGATTCATGCAGAAGATTTAGAATCTAGGTTGAGCTATTATTAAGGAATTAAGCAGAATCTCAAATTTGCTTCCAAGAAAGCATGGAAAATACAAACGGCAAATCACACTCAAGCACAATCAAGAGACGACTATGTCCAAACTTGAATTTCAATCTAGGTTATTAAAATTGCAGTTAAAGATGAATAGCTAAAGATGTTATAAATTTTCCTTTTGATACTCTAAACACGATATAAATAGAAATATGATTATTTAATTTCAAATAATGACAATACTCAGCAATACCATCTGGAAGTTCAGAAATATAGACAATGGATAATAATAACATCTACATAAACATCATGCAAAGATTTTGGAGATTACGATAATGTTTATATTCTTGAGATATTATCGTATATTATGTATATCTTTTAAGTACTTGGATTTAATTCAAAAATTGTAACTACTACAAGTAATGAGTAATATTCGTCAGGGTGAAGATATGGAAACAACATTAATTGCATACAAAAATTTTCTAAACACACCGCGATTAATTAATTTAAGAAGTTAGAATTCATCAGAAAAACCTCAATTCCTCAGTCCTAAAACAATTAATCCCTAGACCACAACAATAAACTAATCCGTAAGGGAGACACGCCTCCAAACGGAAGAAGGTTATAAGAAGAAACGAGAATCACCTGATCAAGGGAAAAAAGAAGTGAACGCAGAGATTGTGCAATTCTGCAAGATCGTCGTTGAACCACTTCAGTGTTCTCTGTTGTTCTAAACTCCGAGAGGCCATCCTTATATAACAAACCGGGAAACTCGAAATAGAATTCTTAGGCGCTGTTTTTCACGAGCTTCTTCCCTTCTATTCGTTAAGAAAAGAATAAATAAGTACTTTCCAAAAATTATTGACCAAAGAAAAAAAGAGGTACTTTCCTAAAAATGTAAGGTCCGATTGTACGCCAATTATTTTGCAATATATATAAAATTTGAATAATTTCTTATATAAGATAATATTTTTTAATATTTAACTACAACATTAAAAGCTCTAATCTTATTTAATTTTGATTTCTTACTTTCTAGAAATTTCTTAACTTTTTTTTTCATAAATAATAATTTTTTTTTTTAAAAAAAAAAACGTGTACCAAGCTTAATAATGTTGTACCTATCACTTTCTTTTTGACTTATTTAAAGTTAATACAATCAAATATTTTATTTTCGTGCATTAAATATATATGAACTCACGACAAAAATATTATTATTCATGCTTTTAATCATAATAAATGTTTCGCATTTGCTTTTATCACGAAAAATACGTGTTTTACTTTTATTCTTTCTGGACAAAATTATAAAGTGGGTTGCTTAATGCTTTTGCATTTCATGAAGAGGTTTTTGGTGTTTTACTGGTAATGAAAAATTATATAGCGTGAATACAAATTAGAGACGTCCATTATTTTGGTTGTTAATTTGGATTAGGTTTAGAAAGTCTAATTATATTGTAAAAAAAAAAAAAATATGTCGCGTAATATTCATTTCACATTTTACTAAAGTAAAAGTAAGCTGACGTTTTTTTTTTTTTTTTTTTTGCTTATTAATGAATTTTTAAGTAGGTATTTAAAATAAAATTAAAGTACAAAAAAAAAAAAAAGAAAAAAGAAAGAGAAAGATTAAGCATTACATCTTGGGCCAAGATATTATGTAACTAAAAAATAAGCCCATTTTACCAAAAAATAAGCCCATTTATATCCATAAAAATGCCATTTACTTTGAGTTTTGGACTTAGTCCGCTATATGATGAATTCAATCAAAAAAAAAAAGACTATATCTTTTCTTTTTTTTTAAGATAATATATTAAATATTTAATGATATTTTTTAAACATATATCACATACAAATATAAATATAAATGTTATTTTAGTAAGAAGGCGTTCTAAATAAAAAAGTTTCCAGCTGTTTTTTCGACCTCCTAAAAAATAATTAAAAAAAAGCATATATATATATATATATATATATATATATATTTTAACTCTACTTCCCCTTTCTCCTTCTTTCTGTGCCCTTAGCTGAAAAGTTCTATTTTCTTGAATGTTTTTAATTTTTCAAGGAGTAATGAAAGTAATAAAATATCAGCTTTCAGTTTTGCAAGGAAAGACAGTTTTGTTAATTTTGCTGGCTTTCTAATTTAGAAATTTCCATTTTTAAGCCAATTTTCAATGCCACGAAAATCGAAATCAGCAATTTTACTATTTTTCAGAAATATTTTGTATTACTAAAATATTCTTTTTTGGTAAATTTAATATATGAATCCAATTTATATAATTGGACGAAGTTATATATATATATATACACGTAGAGGTCGAGCGCAGTGGAAAGAGGTAGCAGCTGGTCCATTACCAGAAAAGAGTGACATCGTTATCTTTGCCAAAAAAAAGGAACAGAGACGGGACGGATATTTGAATATATATATATATATATATATATATAAACTGAGAAAACAAAAGTGACGTTACCTGTTGATTTTGGTCGTGGCATAAGGTAGCCATTAAGCATATAAAATAATACAGCACACTTGCTGTATTATCAGTGTCTTAATCTTCTTAATTATCAGTAGGACTGTATCTGAGATTTGAAACTTTTTTATAAATATGTATAGCAACTGATAAAGACAACAGATTGATTCCGCTGGTGTTACCAGACCCTGGAATTGTCCCTTTCTTAGTTCATTCCATCTCTTAATTAATTTTCTCTCCAAGTTTTATATATATATAATTCTTGCTCTCTCGTGGGGCTCATCTCAGTTTTTTACAGATTTTTTACGGACCACAAACTCCTCATCAAACGCCGCACTTTTAATTTGTCACTCATTCTCTAGCTACTTTTTTAATTATTAATTATAATGTTACATATATATATATATATATACCAAACTTACTTACCAAAAAAAAAAAAAAAATATATATATATATACCAAACTTTTTTTTTTTTGGAACCTTTGGATATATATATATATATATATATATATAACTCGGTCATCATTGACTACTTAATGCATAAATCATTCAGATGTGGTCATCACTAGTCATTCATAAGGGGGAAAAAAAAAAGAAAGAAAGAAAAGAAAAAACGTATAATTCCATGCCTGCTGCTACCTAGCAAGCTACCATGCATGCAGGGGGACACTTAGCTAACACGAGTGTGATGGAAATTCTTGTCATATATATATAATCACGCGACCATAAACTGTTTACCGATGTATTACTACATCATAGAATTTAACAATTTTTTTTTTCCTTGTAGAAATACATGATTTGATATTATTAGTTGATAGTGAGATTTAGAGACAATGCCAGCTTCATTAATTATTTTGAAAGAAAAAAAAAAAAGGGGTTCGGATTAGTCGTTTCCTCGTCATCTACTTCTGCTCAAATCCCCCCAAAAAAAAAAAAAAAAAGTACACGAAATACTATGATTTTGTACGGTTATACTTATATATATATATATATATATATGTGATCAGTATTACTGACTCGTCAAAGAAAGATAACGTTGGAGAAGTCTGAGAAACCAACCTTGGAGACACGGACACGGATTACTTAGCCATTGTTTACGTGTAATATATATCTTGGTTTCGGTAAACTACTTAATTAATCAATGTAGTATGGCATGCATTTCATTTCTCCAATATAGTAATTTTTTGTCATTATACAAATTTTGGTGCAAATTTTATAAGATGATAAATATTAAAAAATTTGAAAAATGGGAGGAAGCAATATCTGAATGTACCGGATAAAGTTCGGCGATAGAATTTAATTTAGCGTAAGAACACCGTCATTTAATTAATTAATTAATTGAATTCATCTGGATATTCGTGTCGCACTAACTTTGGAATCTGAACATCTGCGTTTCAGGCCGTGGCATTGACTTTGTTTTTGTTTGTTTCTTTCGGTTTCGGTTTCCGTTCCTTTTAAGTTGACTACTAATATTATAAATGGTACGTAGCTTATTTCTTTCGTCACAAATCAATTTAATTATTTCCATTACCGAATTATAGATTAATCAATCCTTATATTAGTTCTTAAACTTCAGTATGTATACCATATATATGCATCAATGGGAGTTGGGAGATCACAAGAACACTACTATATTTGATTAAATTCGTACAAAAGAGCTAAAACGAAATTTAAGGCGTTGAAAGTGCAACGCCTTTTATTTTACAGCATATATTATAGATACAAAAGCTTCGACCCAAGTACAACATCATATTATATATATATATATATAAATATATCCTGGGATAACTATACTAATTAATTAAAATATGGTGAAATCAGTCCGCTTTCTACTAAAAGACTATAAAAGTTGCCCGGGTGAAGTAAAGCCAAGAACGCGGGCACAGTTTTTATGTTTGGAAGATTTCAATTGCGTCACACAATTAAACTTCTGATGATGGCAGCCTCAGGGCTTTCGGCATCAATGGTGGACAGCAGCTGCGACAGTCGATCGCTAAGGTCGTCCACTTCTCTGTGCAAATTCCGAATGTAATTGCAGGTTTCCTGAAGGACCTTGGAAGCTGAAGCCTGAAAAACACACACATATATTTAATTAAAACTCATCACACCTTATGAATATATATATATATATATATATATATATATATATAGAATTTTGCATTCTCCAAAAGTACATTGCGTAGAAAAATGTACGAAACAATTAATGAATTCGTGATGATGAAAGCGCATTACAGAAACATGATATATATATATATATATATATATATATATGTATGTAAAGTAGTTAAATGGCAGCTGGTTGACCTGAGAAGAATCTTCCATATATAAATGACGAGTTCAACCACTATACATTTACGTTGAGAAGTAATAATATATAGTACTACGCAGAAGTGACTCAAAACAAGTCATTTTCAATTGTTCTTCTTTGTGTAAAAAACTTTTCCAGAAAATAGAATCACATTAATTAGAAACCCCCATGAAATTAAAAAAAAAAACCCTTTCTTCTCCAATGATAAAAACATATAGATATATATATATATATATATATATATATATATATATATATATATATACAGAGAGAGAAGAGAAAAGAAGTGGGAGAAAATTCCATGATTCCTTGTATAGTGCAAGTTGTACGTGAGTACGTGGTACACACAAATGAATATCTCCACATTATTACATTTCATGCTGTTGAACTTTTTATTGTCCCCTGGAAAGTGTATTTGATTTTTTTGATGTTCACATGTAACATTATTAGTATTTTTTTACATACAAAAGAAAGAAAAACTACTAGCAGTAGTAGTGATGACGGGCCGGGGTAATTAGCTACGGTCTGCATTTTGGGAGTGCAATGCAATGATAGGCATTGTCTAAATATAAATTATACATACGCTGAAGAAGCCGCAAAAAGCATACATACAGCATGCATGAACGAACGAACGAACGAGAAGAAAAGGGGAAAAAAAAAAAGAAAAAAAAGAAAAGGGTAGCATACATAATAATTAGTGGAGAAAAGGTACCTTGTTAGAGCGCCTGTTACGGAGCTCGGGAAGGAGTTGTTGTAACTTGGAGACAAGTTCAATGATCTGGTCATCTGAGATCCTGGAAGAACCTGCTGCTTGCCTTGACCTTCTGCTTGACATGTTTATAAATAAATATAGAGATAATAATTATATAATATGGTGATCAGTTGTTGAGCTATGTATATATAAAAATGAAGTTCTGGGGTGTAAAGGGGAGTGTGAAGAAGGAGGAGGAGGAGGGGGAAATGAAATGAAAGTGTTAATAGGTATAGAAATAGAGGAAGGGAGGGATAAGAAAGATAGTAAATGGGGAAAGGACCACAAAGGAGAGAAGCAGAAGAAGGGAAAAAGAGAGTACAATAACACAAGACAGCGATGTTGGATGCGAAGAAGACAATAGCATTGGAGAAAGGGGTGGAGTTAGGCTTCTATTTTAAGATCACAGGTGAGAGAGAGAAAGATATAGAGAGGAGTTAGGAGGAAGGGAAGGGAAGGGAAGGGATTCTATGTAATTATTCTTTTTTTTTTTTTTTTTTTTTTTTTTTTTTTTATATTATGTGTGTGTGTGTGTGTGTGTTTTGGTTGGAGGGGGGAAGAAGGAAGAAGAAAGGGTATTTTTGTGATGGATCTGATCAAATTAATTTGTCAAGTGGGAATTATTATTTAAATTTTGAGAATTAAAAAAAAAAAAAGGGAAGGAAATGATCCAGTACTAGAGTAGTGGACCTTGCATGTGTGTGTCTCAATATACAAAGCCATGTGAGCATTCGACACTGATCACGTCTTAGAGTTATACGTGATAGCAATTTGTAGTCCCCAAATACTCTACTCCTTTTGTCAACCAAGCCCACTTATCTTCTTTCATTTTTTATTTTTTTTTTTTTTTTTTTTTAACTTTCTTTATCTCTCCTCAGTAAAAATATATAATATATATATATTAATTTCCTTTTTTTTCTTTCTCTAAAAAATATTATTAAATATATTAAATATTAAGACAAATTTTTATATAATTTATAAAAATATTAAATTTGATATTTGTTTTCACATGAAAAAAAAAAAATTATAATTTATAATATCTTTTAACTTTACATTCTTCAAAATAAATTTTAATTCTAGATAATCTCTAGTCATAGTTATTTCTTTTTATACTCAAGTATTTCGATAAAATAACCTAAAAAAATAAATTTTTTTATTTATTTATTTTCGCTCTATATATCACTCAAACTCATCATCTCATTATAAATGAGTCTGTTGTCAAATTAGGTTATGTTATTTTATAATTTTATATTAAACAATTATAAATAAAAAAAATAGTACAAAATGAATAAGGATATATATATAAAATATAAACTAACTAATATAGTAACAAAAAAAAAAGTATTTAATAATTCACTAATTATAAAATATATGAAATAATAAATTACATAATTGTAATTTATGGGAAAAGAAAAATAAAATTGTCACCATTGATTGGTTTAGAATATTAACAAAATTTGTAAGATAATTTTAAAATATAAACAGTGCAAAAATATTTTAAAGATGGATAAATCAATTACGTGTTAAGTTGAGTATAATTATTAATTAGTTCAAAATGCTCAGTTTTTGTATTTAATAAAACAAAAGGACAAGATAATTTAAAATTAAATAAATAATTGTAAGCCGTTGGTTGAAAAGATGCATATCTCATAAAATATGAATGTCTAAGATTATGTTTCGTTCTTAATTGACAACAATGCAGGAGAAGGGCATACCAAATAATCTGCTACCACACTTAGGATCACCGATATATGTATATATTATAATTTCAAACTACATGTGAGGTGCTTCTAGTTTAAATAAGGTTACGAGTTTAAATTTTTACTCATATATGTAACTATTTGAAATTTGATATCGGAATTTCGTCTCGCAAATGACTAATTTGACTCAAACGAAAATTAAAATTACCTTAAAAATAGTTATAAAATAACTCAGTGTCCTTAAATTGAAATATTACATATATATATATATATTATTAGGAAGGGAAGGAAAAATAGGGAGTCACGTGGGGAGCACGTGAGGGGGAAAAGAAAGAAAAAAAAAAAAGAAAAATGAAAAGAATGATGACACGTGACAGAGAGACCATATGATTACTAGTGCAACAAATGTAGAGTACAAAAAAAGGCTCACAATTAATAACATTTCCTCCTTATTAGGGACATAAGCACGAGTGTGTTTGTCAAAGTAGAAGTCACATGCTTTTCCCCTCCATCGAAGACACGACACGTGTCTCAGTACATAATATTATTTAGGAAAGAGATTTATAAACAAGGCAAACAAATTAAATAACCATGCTTTTGTCGACCGTAGTCACATGTCCTACCCATTTCTCCTGACCCACGTCCACGGATCCGACTACTACCCTTAATTTATCCTCCTCCGCCACCCTTTTTTTTTCCTTTCATTATTCAAATTTCCCACCTTCATTTTTACTGTTTAATTTTCTCCTAACATTCTTCTAGCAGAGTCTATTCCTCGTCTTTTAGTGTGTATATATATTATATATATATATATATATATTTATTTATTTATTGACTTTTTATTTTTATTTTTTTGAAAATGGACTTTTTGGATTCTAAGTATTACACATCGTTTTAGATTCCAAGCTATTTTAAAAGGGTGATTAAATAATTTTTCTATAAAGAAAATAATAGATGAATTTCTTTTTTAAAAAAATTAAGATTGCCATATATATATAAAAAAAAATATATATGAATTTCAAAATATATATTCCTTTCATCTCAAATAATTAGTTCCACTTCTTGAAAAAACTATTCAAAAAAATTTAAAATACAAGTCATATAAAGTAATTCCAATTTAGAAACTTAGTATTACTCTCTTCTTCTTTTTTCAATAACATTACACATTAAGAATTATTAAAATTTATAGAGAAATATAATACGAAATGATTAATATTTTAAAACATCTAAAATAATTAAGAGTATTTTTTTCTTTTTTTTGTCAGGTATCATCTATTTATATATTTTTTAAATATCCTTTCACTTAATATTTTACAAATTAATTTTAATTAATTAATGTTAATTATTATTTATAAAGGTATAGAAAGTCAAATACATTTTAGTAAAGTCAAATTCCATCATTATCACTTGATTAATTTTTCACAACAGCTACTATTATCATTAATTATTTTTCATGTGTTTAATTTTTACATTTCTTTAAAAAGATATAAAATTTAATGCGCCATTGACTAAGTTAAAAAATAGAAAGAAAAAAAATATATTTTAATAACTTTTCACCGAAAACAGTTAAATAGTTATTAATTAAGGATCTAAGATTCCACCGAAAACTGACAATATCATTAGACGAATTTTTTAAATAGAGAATAGAAACTAGAGAGAAGAGGGAGAGAAAAACTTGAGCTCACCTACCTAAATTATTAACAGAGAGGAGTTATATTACTAAAAAAAGTAAAAAAGGAGAAAGAAAGTGATGAGTTTGGTTAGTTGTTATGATCTCAGAAATGGTAAAAACAGGGAGAGGGAAGGGAGCGACCACATAAAGGTTTTTTGGTTGAAAATGTTATGTGTTTGTGGGGGCGTTTACCTAACTAAGATTAAGTCCTGTTTTGTCCTTGCTAATTGTCCAGCATCGATGGTTACCCAGTCACTGTCCCTAGATTAAGTCATTCCCTCCCTAATTATATATATATATATATATATATATATATATATATATTTGACCCTCCCTCTCTTAAGGCTTAACCACAGCTATTTTTTACCTTTTTGTTAAAATTTTTTTCTGATGGTCATGGACACGCCTAATATATACAGTAGTAAAATTACTTTTTAACCCACACCTACACAGATTGCGGACAAATCCTCCGCCTTAATCTCTGCATGCGTCCTCCTCCTTCTCCTCCTCGTCCTCGTCGGTGACCACTTCTTTTCTTTCTCTTCAAGACTGCCTGCCTGCCTACTTTGACTTCACAATTACCATTATTTCACGCTCCCCTCTCCTCTTTTACACTACATTATATATATATTTTCTCACAAATTTTAAATATTTTTGTCTTCAACCGTAACTCAAATTCAAATTCATAACGTAACGTTTACGTTTTAAGTATGAGAACATTGTGTGTGTTGTGTTAAAAGTTTGTTATGATTGAATAAAAGTTTTGAAAGGGAAGGACGGGAAGTCTTAATATTGCATCATTAACTTTGAATTAGAATTTAGAAACAGTGATAATCAGATTAATATGAGGTTGTACACAGCACGAAAAATTAATATATATGATATGGAGAATTGGAGATGGAAAACGAAACACGCCGACAAAAGGGGGAGGCAAATAGGGGATGGCAAAGGAAGAAATGTGTTCAAAAGAAGTCAGGTTTCACCAACTCAGTAGCTGTTTGTGCATGGAGCAATTATAGGCCAAACCCCATCCGTAATTAAGGATGATCGATCATACTCCCAAAATTTTAGCCTCCATCAGTTATTGAAATGATTGACGTTACCGGAAAATTTCTTTCTTCTTCTCCTTTTTTTTAAAAAAAAAAATTATTATTATTTTAGAGCACCAGTGATTAATGATTTGACCTCTTCGTTACACACCAATCCAAAACTCTCTATATTTGCTGGTGACTTCAATTTTTTTTTTTAATTTTTTTCTTTTAGTTTTTTCTTCTTGAAAAAATATGTTATTATTATTCTCTACATGGGGAGGAGGGATCGAACCCCCCCAAAGGGGGGGGGAGAGAGAAGGTGGGCGATTGCCCCCCCCACACCCTCAACAAAATATGTTTATTTTCAACTCAATATTATATCTCTTTAATATGACAAGAATACATATCAAATAATTGATGATAAATATTGTCAAATGTTTTAATACCAAACTTGGTCAAATATTTGGAAATAGAAAAAAAATGGTCCAACTTGGCTATTTTATTCAAAAGTAGGCAAAACAGGGAGAATTGAAACAACATCATCATCATGTTTAGTTTGGTTCATGAAAGAGAAGATGTTGAATTATATTATGTGATTTGATTTGGTTGCATCATCATTTTCTAGGAACTCAATTTGAACGAAAAACGTTTTTTTTTGTACGGAAAAAAAAAAAACCCAACGGTTTTTTTTTTGTACGGATAAGTAAGTAAATACTAGGCCACGCTATAATCATTACATGTATTTATTTAATTATAAAGTTGCATTATGTATATATATGAAAAATTCTTATTACTTATAAACGATAATTTACTTTTAGTTAATAATTCTCATTTTAACTTTATACAAACTAAAAAGAAATAATTACCATTTAAATTTAATTTCTCTACTAAGTCAAAATAAATCATAATATTTTATTATTAGAGCATGAGATCTTAAATTCAAATTTTAATTATTGTCCACAGGTATCGATATTCTTGTTATTATTATTTTTTAAAAAAAAAAAAAAGAACTAATAAAGAATTAAAGGGAATACAATTGAGTGGAGAGATGATTTTTTTTTTTTTTGTCAATAAAGGAAATATTGTATTAGAATAGAAAAAAAAGTAAAACAGAGTAACAAATATGCCACAGAATGGCCCAACCCAATAAACTTACTAATACATTGATTGATACAAAAAGAAGACTAACCACTACATAAAAGGGCTGGAGCAAAAGTTCGAGAATGCATGATTGGAATATAGAAATAATAGCCCAATATGAAAATTTAAGTGGGCCAAAATTAATCAGCCCAATAAGGAATTGCAGAATGTAGAGTCTCTTTTCCGGAAAATGGGTCATTTTAATCCAACAGAAATGAAATCTGAACTAAGCCCAACTTAAAATGTTTTTTTCTGTTCAGAAAGGAAGTTCTTTTTCTTTTTTTTGGAAAATAATCAATTATATCTACATTTGAATGAAATTATTTTTTTCTTAAAGCAACTCTTCGACCGAGGGTCAGGACCCACCCTTTTTGGCAGCTAACCTAACCTGGATTCGAACCCTCGATCATCCGCCCGAGGGAGAGAGATTACCCCCCCCCCCCCCCGCGGGTTAGGAAGTTCTTTTTCTTTTCCTTGGAAAATAATCAATTATATCTACATTTGAATGAAATTATTTTTTTTGTTTAAGTATTTGAATCTACAGATCGGCTAGAGATTACGGCTTTAAACTCCTCCATCAATGCGATTCTAGGAAATCGAACCGTCATTCTCATGCCAAGCTCACCCCTCATGCGTCACTTAACCAACCAATGAATTAAAGTAGGGGTAACATTGGAAAAATTAAACGTATATTTATAGATTTTCTTTCTTTTTAAAAAAAAATTGGGGGAAGGATCCCAACACCTTGGATTCTTCCACTTAAACAAAGGGGAATAGGGATAATTGTAGGGGTCTGAGCTCAATATATGGATTGTCGTCTCCTTTCAGAGAAAACAGTAAAAAAGAACCCGAGTCACTGTAAAAGGAAGAGAGAGAATCCCTCCAAAACAAATGCAAATGAAACCAAACAAAAGAATACGGTCTGGAGTTCTGAGGAGTGAGAGTGGGAGTTGCAGAAATAAAGACAGTTGAGGGAAATATATATATTTGTCAAGACTAACAGTCAAAGTTGACAGACTCTCTCTCTCTCTCTCTCCCCACACACTCACAAGAATAGATAGCACTTAATTATCGCCATCAGTCTGCATATATATTAGAAGAGGAAAGACAGAAGAACACTGTTGATGAAACTGTTAATAGTGGATGCAGACATCACACCTACAAAGAATCCCACATCAAATTTCTAACTCGTATCACGACGACAGGACGCCTGCATCCCACTACCTACTCTCTCTGCATATATTATAACTTTCACATTATTATATATATATATATATAACTCCAAAATGGTTTCTGCATGCCAGGGCCATCCATAATCTTAATATATTTTTGTTGTGTGAACATGGATTTAGCCTCCTTTTCTCCTGTACTCTTTGTTTTGTTTTTTTTTTTTTTCTTGAAAATAAGAGAATTTTCATGTGCTGCTGCTGCATGCAAGACGCAGCAGACATGTGAACGAGGACCACTCATAATAGTTTAATACTTAGAATCAAAATCACGACAAAAGAGTAAAAATTAAAATTTATTATAGTAATGGAAAATTTTATTAATAAAAATATATACCTTTTTCAAAGAAAATAATTACGAATAAATAGGTAGACAAAATCTAAAAGAGATCAACGATATCATATCTTCAAAACTATTTTTTATCATAAAAATTCCTAAAGCAGTCGGTAGTGCAGCATACAATAATTTAATATTAAAATGATTGACTCGTGCTTAAAATAGGTACATACAACTCATATAATTAAAATGAATTTATACATTCAATATATACATTATATATATATATAAAAAATTATATATATATAAAAATAATTGCTCTGATGATCCACCTTCTTGAAAGTTGAAAATGATCTACAGCCACAGTCACAAGAAGTCAGTCGTCTGGGCCCGCCCAATTCTTAAGACAACCATGTGAAATCTTCAGAAATTCGCTTTTTGATAATCGATCACCAAAGAAAAAAAAAATATATATATATATCAGGGAACTATTTCACTGTACTTAAAAATGGCATGCAGAAGGGGAGAAAGGAAAGGAAAGGAACCTCCCTCCATATATATGGTTTTACTTGGAGTTTGGGGGTGGGCTTCTTCTGAGTTAATTTTCTGTTGAAATAGGAGGAATAGTACTACTTTTTAGTTTTAGTAAATTAAATTATATGTATATATATATATAAATATATGTATATATATATATATATATATAATACTCGTCTTATATTGAAGGTGTATATGTATATATAAGAAGGGTGTTTGTATATATAAGAAGGGGGTTAGCTATTTGTAATTGATTTGAGGTATACATATGAAGCACGAGTCCAGATCTAGATAGTGACACTATATTTTTTTTTATATATATATATATATATTCTAATGCATGCATGCACGCACATTATTATGGATATTGGAAAGTGAGATACAATCTTCTACCTTACAATCAGCCTCTTTCTTTCTCATTTTTTGTGTATAACATTTCCAATGAATACTAATAATTCTTGATCGATCCTACTACTCGTACTCGTGCTTTATTTACAATAATTCTCACCAAATCTTTTTGTTTTTTTCAGAACATTTAATTCTCTTATTCCAACTCTACCACAAAAAAAAAAAAAAAAAAAAGTGATAAATAATCATAGTAATATTTTTTGTGCATCTGATGAAAAAGTTTGTCGCTTTTCGATCAGTAGCATTGCTGTCCGATAACTTGTGTCGGCCTCAAACTCAAAAGATGCATGGAGTTTTCTATATTTTATCTCAAAACTTACTCTCCTTCAATAAACTTATTGGATTATGTTATAAACGCCACATTTTCATCCATATATTATTAAGAGTTTTCTCATAAATAAAAATAGTAAGGAGGACAAAACAACCTAAGTCGGAAACGTGCATGCCAAATTAGCCGAATATATATATATATATAGATAAACATATTAATTAGAGAGATTGTACATACAGGTAGGTAGTACAAATTGATATCATGAAACGTGCTTTTTTTTTTTTTTTTCTCAACTGGAGAAATTGTTGGAAGAGTTTTTGTTTAGCTTTCATATCCCCCATAAATATATCTACAACTATCAACTTTCCTCGAAAGAAATTCAAAAGGCATTAATATTGGTTAACGGGAGCACAACAATATATAATTTTACCACCCAATATCATCATCAGCTAATATCGATCGCTGACAGGGAAAAACATGAAAAACGGGAATTGACTGACTCTCATATGTGATTGTGTTGCAGTTGCAATAGCCTGGAGTATGCTCCATCAGGCCGGCTAATTAGTTCAGCATGGCTGCCATGCTCTACAATACGTCCATCTTGCACAACTCCGATGCTATCGACCCCTCTTATGGTTGATAACCTGTGTGCCACAAGAACAGTGGTTCGACCTCTCATTAGCCTCTCCAGTGCTTCTTGTAGCACACACTCTGACTCGGCATCGAGAGCACTGGTTGCTTCGTCTAGCAGAAGTATTGTTGGATCCTTGAGAACAGCACGTGCAATGGCGATTCGCTGTTTTTGTCCTCCGGAGAGTTGTACTCCTCTTTCACCAACAGGGGTTTTGTAACCTTCAGGTAAACCACTGACAAAAGTGTGCATGTTTGCAGCACGAGCTGCTTCGATTACTTCTGCTTCCGTAGCACCATCTTTACCATAGGCAATGTTGTCAAATATGCTTGCTGCAAAGAGGGCTGGCTCCTGCTGGACCAGTCCGATTTTGAGTCTTAAAGACTTCAAGTTCAACCTTCTAATGTCTTTCCCGTCAATCATGATTTTCCCTGCTATTGGATCATAGAACCGTTCTATCAGCGCAATAACAGAACTCTTCCCGGAACCACTGGCCCCGACTAGAGCTTGACTATGGCCAGCACGAATTCTGAGGTTGAAGTCCTTGAATATAGTGACATCAGGTCGGGAGGGATAGGCGAAATCAACATGTCTTAATTCGATGTCTCCCCGCATTGATTCAATTGGCTCGGCCTCGGGATCATCGGCATCTATCCTTGTTGAGCGATCAAGAACAGAAAATACAGAACCAACAGCATCTCCACCCCTAATTATTTCTGGGGCAAGGCTAACAGTCTCGGCAACTGAATTAGCTGTTATGATTAGGACCACAAACACCTTAATAACCTTTGAGAAGGTAGATTCCCCCTTGTTTACAAGGTGTACGCCGTACCAAAGTATTAAAGCTTCTGAGGAATAAAGAGCAAGCTGGGAAAGACCAAACAGAATCCCTGAAGTTTGACTTTTGCGGAGACTGTGGCGCTGTGGCACTCTAAGTTCCTGGCAAAACAAGGAAAGAATCTTCTCTTGGGCATTGAATGCAGCAACAGTTCTGATGTTGCTTACTCCTTCCCCAGCTATCATGCTGGTTTTTGCATGGGCCTTAGCTGTGTCACCAGCAAATCCTTTCATAGCCAGTAGCTGTAAAAATGAAACAGTAAAACCTCATAAATAAATGTCACTATCTCTTTTCTTTCTTTTTTTTTTAAAAAAAAGAATCTTGCAACAGTTTACTACTGTAGCTTTTGTCTCTACATGTTGCATGGAAATGCTTGCCCATAGTTAGTCTAACATTTTCTAGTGTCTTCTTCTTTTATCTCTTTTTCGCTAAGTCTTCTTTCGGTTAAATGTGGTACTCCACAAGTCACTAATTGTCACCAAGAAAGTAAATGCTACTATTACGACCAAAGGGTGAAACAGAGATACGGCCATATGGGACCAACAGGTTCCCTTACACATGCAGAGATGTCCAGGAGTGATGAACCTCTGCTGATGCAGAAAAAACCAAAGATATCCAATCAGGGGAACAGTAATATCAATAGTCATAGAAACTTCTCAGCCTTACTAAAAATATCTTAAGATGACCGGAAAGATGGTCTTTCAATGCAAGAGAGAGAGACGCTCGTATTTCAACATTCCAGGACAGGCCACCCATCAATAATAACTGACCAAAAAACTATAAATTTTACCCAAAAGAAAAAAACGAAAAAGAAAAGTCGAAGCCATTTATGAATCCTTAAAATATGAAAAGGGAGATAATTATAATCTTTTTGAGCCCCTAAAATTTGAACCTGATTTTTCAACAAATTCCTACTGAAGTAGGAGACCAACAAAAGCAAGCAGGGACATATCCATCTATGTATGATTCGGACTTGACTAGGATGATAGGCAGTGAAATTTTTTTTTTTTTTAAATAATGAATTGGCTCGAGAAATGAAGTGCAGAAAGTAAAAAATGGTGAATGCTTCTGAATTTTGATGGCATTGAAATTGATGGTTGAGAAAATTTTCAGTAAAAGGGTGATTTGTGAGTATCAAAAGACAATATAATGCAGCGGAATGGCAGGAAGAACGTGCACCCCACTAACAAAACTACACCCACTGAATAACTTACCCTCTGTTTGTCGTTTAATGCTGAGGAAAAAGTGAAGAGGTCAGATTCCCCCTATCTTTCATTTTCGGAAGAAGCAAATGACCACAACAACATCCCGACAAAGATTAAATAATTCCTCATATGATCAAATTCCAAGGATGCCTTTTTATGCAACACCATGAGCCCTCAATTCAAAGAATTTTATATTTTTTATTTTTAGTTTTTGTTTTTGTTAATGCCATGATTGTTAAACCATCCTTTTCTTAGCAGTCTCCCCAGAAATGTTTTAGTACTACTCTTTCTTTCTTTTACGATTCAAATCACTCATAAAAAAATAGCTTTTTCACCACACTACAAATTCTTTCTCGAAATTCCGTGGTTATTCTTAAAGATTTCTGTTTCTTTATTTTAAGCTATGCTACTTGTATTTCGGGAAGTGGGTCCACTGTTGCTATTCAAAGGGAGTTTTCTTTTTTTTTTTTTTAAGCCGGCTATAGTTTACTACAGGTATATTTGAACAGCTGTACTAAAGAAGCTATATTAAGGTAAATGCTGTAATAAATTTTGTTAGGAAATTTCAAGCGAAAAGAGGGATATTTACCTGAGCAAAGTTGGCCAGAACTATAAGCGGGAAGGTGCCTAGGATAAGCAGTGAGACCCTCCATTCAACTATGAAGGCTACTATAAATGAAGTAAGGAGAGAGGTCATATTTTGCAGGATCACAGAGATTCTCTCGGCAATGGCTGATTTTACATCAGCAGCATCTGTAGATAACCTAGCTGCCAATAGGGTTGAATTGTTCTCTTCCTCATCAAACCATCCAACTTCATTCCTTAAAATTGCTGAAAGAATGGTGATGCAAAAAAAAAATCAATACAGGTTCTTATCATAAGGATTGAAAATGGAAGTACAGAATAATATAATAGTAAGCTAATGTTACCTGCAAGCATCATCCTTCTTACTCTTGTGGTAAGGTTCTCCCCCATAATGCTAAAGAAGTAGTGTTGTATCAAATATGCAACGACAGCATAAAGACCAGCTCCGATGTAAATGAAAACGTACTCCTTTGTCTTCCTCTCCATGCTGGCAGTATTTTTGTAATAGAACACTTCAATCATATTGCTCATCACAATTGCAAAAGTTGGACTAATAAATCCAGAAAGAATAGATCCAATAGCACCCATGATGGAATAAGGCCACTCGGGAGCATTTAATTTAAGAAGCCTGCAAAAGTACCCCTCTGGAGCTGGATTCTTCCTGTCTGTTTCAGCATTGGACACCATCTCAATGCGACCATCAGCACCTGTGCTGTAGGAATAGCTCAAATTTCTTAAACTTCCTGAGCGAAGACTTAGTGATTTAGTTGACAGGGAGTGGCTTAGCCGGGAAGAACGTGTACGGCGAGTTGAAGGATTTTTGAAGTCTCTGTTCCCCACCATTTCCTGGAACCGAATTAAGGTAGCATAAGCCCCTGCTTTGGCAACCAGCTCTTCATGCGTTCCAGTTTCAACAACTTGTCCTTGCTGTATAACTGCAATGGAGTCAACATTTCTTATTGTTGAAAGGCGATGCGCAACAACCACAGTAGTCCTTCCAACCATAAGACGGTCCAGAGCTTCCTGAACAATGCTCTCAGAACCCGCGTCAAGGGCACTAGTTGCTTCATCCAATAGAAGGATCCTGGGGTTTTTCAGCATAGCTCTAGCAATTGCGACTCTCTGCTTTTGACCACCAGAAAGTTGAACACCACGCTCTCCTACCTATTAAAACATTATGAGGTCAGTTTTAAGAAGATTGGGATAATCAACAGGAAAACAGTAAGCAAAATTAATTGACTCATTCACTATGATCACATAAAGGTAAAAATTGATCAGTGAGATGCTTATGAGTCTTAACCTGAGTGTTGTACCCATTAGGGAGCAAAGTAACAAAGCTGTGAGCATTTGCAGCAGAGGCAGCAGCCTCTACTTCGGCCATTGTTGCATCAGGTTTTCCATAGAGTATGTTTTCAAGTATGGTGGTGGCAAAGAGTGCAGGCTCTTGGTTAACCAGACCAATCTGATCCCTCAACCATCGCAATTGTAGTGTTTTAATGTCCACATTATCAAGAAGAATTTCACCTGCCAGAATAATGTGAAAAAATGAGACAATCATTTTGAGGATAACGTGATGTCATTAAGATTCTTAGAATGACAAAGATTTGCAATTACCTTGACTAGGATCATAGAACCTTTCAATCAGGGAGACAACAGTGCTTTTTCCCGAACCACTGCCACCGACAACAGCAACAGTCTTGCCAGCAGGGAAGAAAATAGAGAAATCCCTGAAGATAAAGACATCAGGTCTGGAGGGATAGCTAAAAGTCACATTTTTTAACTCAATGTTTCCATTGACCTCAGTCAAGCACTTTCCATCCTTGTGGTCTTGAACTATTGTTGGCTTTTGTTTAATAATTTCCATTAACTTGTATCCCGCACATTTACCCTTGCTGAATGCCCCCAAATTTGAAAATGATTGGCCCAAACTCCTGTAAATAAATAAACATTTGAGCACCAGGGAAAATCAGCCTTGCTCACAGGTAATGCAAATTTAAGGTAATTGCTTAATTAGTTTTAGTTAAAGTTCTTACATGCCACCAACAATGGCAGAGAAAATAGAAGTAAAAGCTTTTCCGCCATCTGTCTGCCCATTCCTGATGAAAACACCAGCGTACCAGAAAACCAGGGCCCATGACATGCATGCTATTCCATAGGTGCATCCAAGTCCCAGGCCTTTGGCCATCCCGGCCTTGTATCCAAGCTTCAAAGTATTCTGTATTGCATCTGAATAGGCATTGAGAGCCTTGCTCTCACCAACATACGAGTAAACTGTTCTAACTTGTGCAATGGCCTAAACAAACATGATGTTGATCAGAATGCGATAGAATTACTTTTAATAGTCTTAATCTCTAGTTCTATTAAGTTAAAATGGAAATTAATGCAGATTATAATGCTTAATTATAGTTTGCAAAAGTTAAAACATAAAAAAGGTAAAATAAATTCTAACTATTATTATAAGTTCAATCTCTAGAGTGGGAAGCCAAAAGTCCAGTTTAGGGAAAAAGCCAAATAAAAGTTAAAAAAGGAAAAAAGTGAAAAGTTTCTATAGTGAAATACAGCACATATAAGATCATCATTTCTTGTTCAAGGCTCACAACCCTGAAAAAATCTGTAGATAAAATGAGGGGGCCAACAATCTGGTTTGTTAAAGAATGAGATTGCGTGAAAAGACATATGATGTGATATAAAAAGAAATGATTAGAAACAAAAGTTTACTTAAAAAGAAAAATAAATTAATGAAAAAAAAAAAAAAACTCAATTATGAGTTACAAACTTGAAATGGAAAAACAATTTTTTACCTGCTCGGCAATTATACCAGCATTGGCATAAGATTCACGACTCTTGGATGTGAGACCAGTAAGTGTGTGATTATACAACACACCGGCAAAAGCAATCCCCGGAATCACTGCCACACTAAGCAGAGCTAGCTTCCATGCTGATACAAAACCAACCACCAAACCAGCCACAAACGTCGAAAGATAATGAATGAAATTTCCCACCTGAAATTAGCAAAAAACAATCATTTTCTTTTCTTTTCCTTTTTTACACTCTTTCATGACTTAAATTAAGCATAATTATTAAAGTACACCATGTTATACCCATCCATAATTATAGTAAGTGCATAAAAAAAAGGAGCTCAGAAAATTATCACTGGCATGACATTACTACTAAAGAGTTCATAATTGGTGTTTGAAGATTCACAACAAAAGCAGGGTATATCTATGC
The DNA here is from genome assembly GCA_025388415.1 of Cynanchum wilfordii. NCBI lineage: Eukaryota > Viridiplantae > Streptophyta > Magnoliopsida > Gentianales > Apocynaceae > Cynanchum > Cynanchum wilfordii. The sequence goes on from JAHSUH010002350.1 coordinate 584,495, forward strand.
ACAGTAGGTGGGGAGAAGGAACTGGTGGCTGTAAGTTGAAGAGAGGAAAAAAAAAATCAGATTAGCCTGATGCTGCCTAACGTGCGCCATTAAAGTTATGATGTTAACTTGTGCCTGCATTAAATGTCTACCAACAACCAGTATGATAAAAAAAAAATTGCCTCATATGTGTAAAGACTGCTTCAACGCCAGATTATACAGTTTTTTTAATACGGTTCAGAGATGAGATAGAGGAGAGAGAGAACCCTTTCGCTGATGGCATCTTGGACAAGAAGAGTATCCGTTGAAACACTGAAAACAATGTCTCCTGTCCGAGCATCTGTATCAAAGAATCCAACGTCCTGTTTCAACACTGCCTCCAAATATTTCTTCCTCAGAGCTCCAGCCTGCCTCTCTCCGGTGTGCATCCAACAGGCTATCTCTGAAGTTTTGTGGAACAAAAGAATTTTTTAATATTAAATTTCAAGTACGAATCATTTATATATTCAAACTGACTTCATTGATCCATTAACTGATGTAAACCAGCAGGAGGACCCGAAAGAGATGGCCCACTAATAATTTCTTGTTCAAAAAACTGCATCTATATATTGTGTGTATGAACAGTGATAGAGATATGAGATAGGATAATATAAAATACAGCAGAGAAATATTAAGAAAATTGACCATTAAAGAGAAAAAAGACGAGAGACAGTCCACGGACCACGTGCAAAACCAGCTATACCGACTAGTGAGTTTCTTATGCTATAACAAAACGAAATAGTACTGGGAAACTCTCCTCCAATCTATGGCTATAATCCCCCAAAATGATGCAAATTAAAGTAAACGACAGCATTATATTAGAAAAGTACTAACTGGGAATCTGGGAAACTCACCGGCGTAGGATGAAAAACACACGATCAATCCAAGGTAGACGAAGTATAGAGTATACTGAGCATTTGAAAAACCAGAATCAGATCTAATATTGACGGGTTGACTAGCCCACATAATATAAAAAAACAGAATGTTTGTATGCAATCAAAATATTGTATTACCTTACAGACTTCGTGGGTCATTTTATGCAAATCAGTTTGGTTTTTGCCGAAGCCATTAATCATCTCACCGAACAACAGGAAGAAAATAGGCATAGAGGAACCATGGACTATAGCTCCAATGCTTCCAGAGAACATCAAAAGATAATCATATTTATCAGCAAACGAAAAGAGCTGATGAAACGGTAAACTCTGCTCCTTCTTCTTCTCAGCTTCGGGCATTGCTTTCCCCTCGGTAGTCTCAGCCATTTCACTTAAAAAACAAAAGCCAACACACCTAGACTAGAAATAACAACAAACCCCCGCCGGTAATAAACAATTATCGGCGCCAAATTAGTACGGGAGAATCCAGCAACAACCAGTTGTAAGGTTTCACCATGCTATATATTATTATTATTATTATTATCAGACAATGCTGCAGAGAAGTAACGAGATGATTAAGAGAGAGAAAGAGATCTGATGAAGAAGAAGAAGAGTTTAGTTGTTTGTATTTATTCGTAGGTGTAGGATTCTTTTCAAATTCAATTTGAAAATCACAGAGTTCTTTGAAGCAGAACTGGTAATGTGTCGGCTAGTATTTATGGATTCAAGAAATCATGAAGAAAGACGAAGCCAGCTTGAAGCCTACAACAACATTTTTTTTTTTTTTTTTTCTTTTACCAGTTTAGCTGGTCAGAGAAAAAGAGGGCCTCGTTTGCCGGAAAGAGAAAGTGAAGAAGAAGAAGAAGTGGGTATGACCAATGGTCAAAGGAGATGATCGAGTAGGAGTAGTAGTAGTAGTAGTGAGAGAGGTTTACTTTATAGTGGTAAGCTTAACCATGGGTTAATAAAACTAACGTTTTATCCGCGGTTAAATGGAATCTTGGAATTCCAATTCTATAATATAATAAAGTTATACTCCTTTCCTTTTACCCAGCCAAAAAATATATATATACTCTTTTTTTTTTTTCTTACATAGGAGTAGTAGCTCTGTTGCATCGAGTGCTGTGCTTTATGAACTCTGTGTACTATATTTTACTCTAAATAATAATAAATGTGTTTTTTTTATACCTGTTAACATTGTAAAGAAATTTATATTTTTTTTATTTATCAAAATATATAAATAAGAGAATTTCATAAAATTTCATTTTAGACAAATTTTATAGATAGGTAGTTAATGTAATAGAAATATTATTTTTTTAACTCAGAAGATAGAGGTGCATTTAAGTACCAATTGAATTAATTATAAATATTAAATTTATTGTAAAATTATTACTAAGATAAATATCAAAAAAATATGAAGACCACATTATTCTTCTTTCTTGTATGTCATGAAATATAGAATGAAATATTACTCAATCTTATTTTTTTAAAATAAATATTTATTAATTAAACAGAAAAATTACATATAAATAAATAAATAATCATTATTTATGGTAACAGAGAGACGACATCCAATCTAAAAAAAAAGATGGATACATATTACTCAATCTTGTTGTCCACCATGCATTGCACCATAAGGTACCTTTTTTCTTTTTTTGAGTTTTCATCTTTAGCATTAAAGCTGTCTTTAATTCATCAATAACTTTGAAGAGGACAAAGGATTTTTTTTTTTTTTTTTTTTTTTTTTTTTTTTTTGGTTCTTCTGAAGAATGTGTAAGGTTGTTCATAATTGACAAAAAAAAAAATCTAAAAATTTAATAAATAAACAAAAGTTTGTCAATATAACAAATAAAATAAAAAAAGATAATTTATTTTTAATTAAACAATTAAAAATCAAAAATTATTATAAATTCATATTTTTTAATGTCATGTGGAATAAAAAATATATTCAAATTATGATTATGACTTGAAATTAGTCACTTCACTAATAAATGTATTTTGACTCATATAGTGCAATGAAGTGAAGTACGATTACGTACAATAGTAGAAGACACATATGCCTATAAATTATAAATAATTTAAATATAATTTAGTTGGTAATAATTTTAAAATTCATAAGTTTGAGACACACTAAAAAGTTAAAATTTTTAAAATATATATATATAATTTGGTTACAAAGTACTCATCAAATGGGAAAAAAGATAGTAATCGTACATCTTGATTATTATGAAATTCCAATTACATCTTGATTATTATAAGCTTTTCTAAATATTTTACTAAGAATTATACAATATTTTGTTTTATGTGATTCACTTAACTTAGAATATATATAAACACATAAGATAAAAAATACTAACAGTTTTAATGAAGAAATAATTACACAAAATAAGATGATGCATAAAGAGAAACTAGGACAAAAAAGTTTGGTGATTTTAATCAAAAGAGAATACACCTAAACCCAAAGTTTGCTTGTCCTTTTTCCAGAACAAAGATAGACCAAAAGTTGGTCACGTTAAAAATGTCCACCACCAGTTAAAAATCCTAATAATTTAATTGATGCATGTGACCAAAACAACGGTACAATATTTTATATATATATATATATATATATAGTTGAGAAAATATTACCATAGTACTTTTTTACCATTGATGTTGTAACATAAGAAAAATTCATGTGTTGTGATAAAATTTTATAATACTGATAACATTCAAAATCTTTTGCGCGATAACTGTGTGAGATTTTAGCTGAAAGAATTTAGTTAAAGCTGATGCTCTCATGGCATGTTTGGGTTATTAGGTCAAGTGGCAAAATCAAACCAAGCATTTCACTTTCCCTTCCTACCTAATATGCTGATCCAACCATGGATGGGAAACATCTTCGTCGCTGCGCGAGACGTGAGGTAAATAAACACGTGCCTCCAAATGCATTCAACTAAACCTTGCTTGGCTTCTTCTGGGTTTTCAATCAATCTTCAATTTCTCATTCCTTCTTTTTTTCATGATTCGGGTTTTTTTTTTTTTTTTTAATATTTTAATCATTATTTTGTCCAATTCGATCATGCTTCAGCAGTGTCTCGGATGGGATTAAAACCTATAAAATGTCCCGGATGCCAGCCAACCAGCTAGGGTAAGTTTTTTTTTTTTTCTTTACAGTATTTGCCATGTTTTGTGATTTTCCCATTTCAATGCAAATTTAACAAGAATTGCACGGTACATGTTTGATATTTCTCCCCAGAGAAGACGTACAGAAAAAGATGCTTTTATTTAGTCCCTTTTCAATTTCAAAATAGTAACGTCAGCGGTGTGCCCATAGCATTATACATACATATATATATATATATACACACTATAGGATTTGACTTCCAAATTAGAATAATGCAGCTAGCAGTACTATTTATTCATATGAACAAGAGTTACACGAGGATTGGAGTGTGATGGACAGAGTCTTGAAAGAATTTAGTTATAAGGCATAGTCTTCCATCCACCTTAAGTATATGTATAATCCAAGCCTTAAAAGAAAGATGCTTTGGTCCCAATCAGCCCCGAGGATTTTTTTTTATTATTATTTTTATTTCTTCTTCTTTTGCACTTTCCAAAATTGCAGCACTGATAATTTATAGCTTTCTCTGTAATAGAAACTCTTATCTATCTGTACTGTTCGGTTGCTTTCTGTAACCATAGCCCACGAAAACTTTTAATTGACAAAGCCAGAAAGAACAGATGAAGATATGCCCCATTGTGCTTCCATAGTGGGCATTGCCATTGATGATCTGTTTATGTGTGTGGGTGTTTTGACGACCTTCCTTTTCACTTTAGAACCAGAGCCGTCAATCACAGTTCGATTACTAAAGAAAGATCATGTGCTCATATCATATACTTAGAATAGAATGGTCCTAACATTCTAAAGAATACTACTACTGCCCCTACCTATCTCTACACCCCCCACCATAGCCCCTTAGTTAGTCCTCTAGCCATAGACCTGCCAGTAGTATCCAACACCTTGGAAATAATGTCTCTTAACCATGCATGTTTTGATTGAATGATAAATTGCTAATCTCAGAGCTAGGTAGCCTCAATCTATATTGTCAGTGCATGCATTTAACATCCCCCAATTCATGTTTATCGTTACGTTCATAATAATGTGGTTAAACTATCAAATCAATCATCAATATTGATTCTTTTAATAAAAGGTTTTATATTATTTCACTTTTTAGTTTGTTATTGGATGTGAATGCCCAACAAATCCACCCCAGTTATTTAGCTTCATACCCATGTTCATGTGTGGCCTACCTCATAACTTTGACTAATCTAAATTTGATTTGAATTATGTTCGTACTTGTTTAAAAGAAAGTCTTACTCTAGTTCTTATATATAATACTTATAGTGAGAATTAAATCAGGTGAATGAATAATCATAAATCTCAAAAGAACTTGAATGATTCAAGAACATGCTGGATTTAAAAAATGGGGGCGAGGCCAATTATTAGACAGACATTGTATTACTAGTTAATTTGTGATCGGCCCCCTAACGGCTCCAAAGTTGGGGACTTTACAAACTTCAAAATCAGGTATTTTACAGGTCAAGAATACATGATAAAATAAAGCATATATATATATATACATACTGTTCTTGAGCAATGGGATTTTTTAAACAAATGAAGTGGTGGCTTTGGTTGTGTTGTAGTCACTTTTTGAGACAGTAGATCCATTTTCAAACAATTATTTAAGCCTAGTTTAAGTTCTTTCTCTACATTAGCTTTCCAAGAAGCTACCATGTAGGCATGTGATGTTTATCTTCATTACTTTAATTACAAAGTTGAATCCAAAAATACCCCCTCAAAACTATGATATTTAAGTTCCTCTTTTTTATGATATATATTAGACAAATTGGTATAAATAGTCCCCAAACTATGAAGGTTTGGTGACATTGGTCTCTAAACTATTTTTTTGGTGGGATTGGTTTCCAAACTATAAAAAAATTGTGACATTGGTCCTTCCGTTAAAATTTTCGTTAAATCACCGTTAAGTTTAAAAAAAAAAAAAAAATTTCATGGGCATTTATGTCATTACACTATTTAAATATAAGGCAAATTGATATAAATAGTCCCAAAACTATAGACTTTTGTTAACATTGGTCCCCAAATTATTTTTTTGTGGGATTGGTCTTCAAACTATGAAAAAATTGTGATATTGGTCATTTCATTAAAAATTATATTAAATCACAAGTTAAGTTTCAAAAAAAAAAAATTAATAACATATATCATTTTTAAAAAATCTAAACAATTAATATTTTATTTTTATGTCCAAAATATTAATGCGTAAATCATTGATAATTATTAAAAATTATTTTTATAACTCAAAATATCAACAAAAGAAAAAAAAGGAAATACACAAAATAAACATTATTTACATTTTCTAAAACTTTATTGCAGATTACTGGAATAAATTATATATTATATATTTTATATCAATTTTTCTTATTTTATTTCTTATTTTGTGCTTTGTAAAAGTATATTTGTCTTTTTCATTTTTTTTTTTGAGATTTTTAGATGAAATTAGAGTAGAAAAAATAGTCAAAAGTTTTATATGATAATAATTTCAACATTTTACAGTAAAAAAAAATTCTTATTCAAAGAAAAAATATTGAAGAATGTCAATAAATTAAAGTTTACAAATTCTACTATTATATAATTTTTTTAAAAAAACTTAACTTGTGATTTAATATAATTTTTAATAGAATGACCAATATTACAATTTTTTCATAGTTTAGAGACCAATATCACCAAAATTCTATAGTTTGAGTTTATTTATACCAATTTGCCTTATATTTAAATAGTGTAATGACTAAAGATTTTTTTTTAAAACTTAACGGTGATTTAACGAAATTTTTAACGGAATGACCAATATCACAATTTTTTTATAGTTTGGGGACCAATCTCACCAAAAAAATAGTTTGGGGACCAATGTCACCAAACCTTCATAGTTTGAGGACTATTTATATCAATTTGCATATATATTAACTCTTGCTAAAAGAATTTCATTAAATGTTAATTTGAATCCAAATTGCAATTATGATCAAATCCTTCCGTATACCAATATCATCCTACTATATTGAGGAATAATAAATTTTCCATTAAATTTGATTTTTTTTTTTTTTTTTAATGTGGTCCATTTGAAACCATTTGAAGAAAAAAATACAATCACCTATGATGCTATGAACTTATGTCAAATTAGTTGAGCCTATTAGTACAACAACATGCACTAGGAAAAACACCATCTTGGTACAAGTAGTAAGTGAATTATAAATACTACACGAAACTATAAATTCAAATTTTAGTCAAAGCTCAAGTGAAACTGAATTCAAATTAGTTAGAACAGTGCTTAAAAGTTATAAAGATGGACTATTACGTAGCAGACAAGCTCGGATGATCGGGTAACGGACCACCACGTTAGGGACTCTCCTCATAAGCTCTCTCCATTCAAATAAATACTTAACAAAACTTTACCTATATTTGTTGTATATTGTCCAGTTCCAATACCTGAATACGAATGCACATCACCTATTGGATAAAATAACAGCAGCATCATAGAAGTCCTGATCGTATGATATGATCGTGTTTATATTTATTAATAGTCTGAAAAATGTGGGGAGGGAGAAGACAATCATGTTTTTTTCTCAATTTCAGGAAATAGATATACCTGGCGTTGGTCCATTCATCAAAAGCGGCATTTCAAGAAGAAGAAAAAATAAAAAATAAAAAATAAAATCAGATCTCATTAATATATAATAGTAATTGAAATTCATAATAGTTTCGTGGAGCTTTTTGATATTTTATGTGGTGGGGAGGAGAAGGGAGAAGGGAGAAGGGAGTAGGGAGAGGGGGACCATTTGAGAAGGAACTTATAAGTACAAATGATGATTTTGGATCGTTAAAAAATGTGCGCCTCTTTTGGTGCGTGAAACTATTGTGATTAATGCTAGTTTTTATGAGTTGTCATTGGGTTTTAGATAGGTCACTGCTCTAGCACATGATCAATTTATAAGCTAGCTTTCAACTTTTTTTTTTTTTTTTTTTTTTCCTTCTTAAGCATCCGGTATCCGAAGGATCGACTAATCCAGATTCGGCGGGTGGCTTGATAATCCAATTCTTACTCGATAGTGAGGGCTTAATCTAAAGTTTTTTAACGTGGTGCTAACCACCTCACGTGGCGTTTCTACTCCTTTTGACAAGGCATTTTCATGGTTTTTTTTTTTCTTATGCCTGTTGTTTGGTCAAAATTATATAATCTTTTTATCGTATTAATCAGATTTTTTTTTTAAAAAAAATATATTTTAGAATAAAAAGTGGAGTAACAAGAAGCAATCAAATAACCCGTTACTTTGGGAGAGTTGATGCGTGAATTCCTAATGCTTCCTCCAGGGCGGATGAACTCCTAATGATTGGGGTGGTTAGCATCATGTTAAAAAAGTTTTGTGTCAGACCATCACCATCGAGTAAGAGTTAAACTTTGTGAGCATTTCGCAGGCTGAATCCGGATTAGTCTCACCAAATAAAGTGCCCAAGTGGGTATATAAAATTAAAATAAAAAAAAAGAAGCAAGCAAATGAGTTTGGGGTGGGGAAAATTTTCAAGAAATTAGGCCTTACGGTCGATGAGTAAACCTTTTGGGCCAGTTTTCTTTGTCCCTATTATGTGGAAAAATAATTCATGTATATAATGGGCCTAAGTAGAGTCTTAATTTAACAATCTGATTCTGAAGTTGCTCCATCCAACATTATGCTTTTTATCTGATTAAGACTGGGCTTGAGTTTAAGGCACGTCCGACATTTTCACATGAGATGCTATTCAAATTATTTGGACTGAAAAGACAACTCTTGAACTCTTTTTGCCTTTAAGGTTTGGGCTTCTTTTGATGGTTACAAATGCAAAATGCCAAACCGAAAATAGAATGAGATTGGGTTGTGGTCACTCCTGTTTACCTCTAATGTGAACCATCTGCGGAAAAAAATTATCGGTGGTCGACAAGTATATTTGTATAATTTTTTTATTCAAAATAATTTTGTATTATATGAATAATTTAAATTTAAAAATTTAATTAATGGAGTCATCATTGAACTTTTTAGTACAACTCTAGAGAACATTTTTATGTATGCCACTGGTGCATCACTTACTGGTCAATTGTTTAATATTATCTTTCCCGTATTAAAAAGATATTCGAATCGATTTATTAAGACTCTACATATTTAGATGTGGGATGGGGATCTTATTTGCTTATTTTGTTGAAACTACCATTTTTAATGCAATAGGGTTAGATATATATATATATCTATTTCCTTGATAAATCACAATTCGCATGGCCTTAATACCCCTCACCAGCAGCAGAAAAGTATTTAGGTTCACCCAAATCATATTCCTTCAATTTTAAGTTCACCCTTTCCTTTTCGCAGGGCCGGCTTCCAACCAAACCAAACAATCAGAAAATTGACTTTTTGTCATCTTGGTCCCCTGCCTGTCTTTATCTGTCTATATGTGTTTTTTTCTCTCACGCTCTGTTTTTTATTTTTTTATTTTAAATTTTTTTTATAGCAGAATAAAAAAGAAAAATCTAGAATAATGAAAAAAATAATATTCTAAAACGCAAATTAATTAATAAACAATTCTTTAGAATATGATTTACGTGAGATTATCAATTTTTTTTTTTTTTTTTTTTTTTGTCATATTGAGCCTCATCAAGATGGGCTCACAGGCGTCCATGTTTTAATTTTTGGGAGCACTATTTGTTTTACATGGATCAGGCCCAAAGTTTAAACCCATTCGGGTTCGGGTTAAGATTTTTTAAAATTCAAATTTTAGGAAATGACAACGCCAACGGTTACCCAGCTGGATAATGTTTTCAAATTTTTTTAAAAAAACTTTATGAACCGTTCAAAAGAAATGGAACTACTTTTCCATTTTTACCCCTCCATTACCCTAATTCCAAGGATCTCTATAAATCATCTGCTTCTCTTCCATTTCCTTCGTATTCAGATCTGCTGCATTTCTAGATCCAGAGACGTCTTCGTATACGGCTCTGGTTTCTATTTGCTCTCTTTCTTCTCTCCCTTTTCCTCTGTTTAATCGTTTCGTTTAAGTCCCAATCTGCGAAAATGAGAGAGTGCATTTCAATCCACATTGGTCAGGCCGGTATTCAGGTCGGAAATGCCTGTTGGGAACTCTACTGCCTCGAGCATGGCATTCAGGTGTGTATCTTTATCTTCCTTTCCCAGATCTATGTTTCTTTGGCTTATTTTTGTACATGGATCTCTAGATCTGTTGTCATTGGGGTTTTATTATTTTTTCTTCCTGTGAAACGATTTTAATCTGATTTGGGAATTTTTTTGTTAGCCTGATGGGCAAATGCCAAGTGACCACACCGTGGGAGGTGGTGATGATGCCTTCAACACTTTCTTCAGCGAAACCGGAGCCGGCAAACACGTTCCTCGTGCTGTGTTTGTCGATCTGGAACCAACCGTCATCGATGAAGTGAGAACCGGAACCTACCGTCAACTCTTCCACCCTGAGCAACTCATCAGCGGCAAAGAAGATGCTGCCAACAATTTCGCCCGTGGCCACTACACAAGTAAATAATCTATAATTTTGTCTTCGGAAATGAATTGCCTATCATTTTGCCAGTTTATATGCTTCGATCAATATAATCATTATAGTTTTGAAGCCTTTAATTATCTATTTGTGCATTTTGTTGAGACCTAAATTTGGATCCGTATTTGAAAACCCCTTGCAGTTGGCAAGGAAATTGTGGATCTGTGCCTGGATAGGATTAGAAAGCTTGCCGACAACTGCACAGGGCTTCAAGGTTTTCTCGTTTTCCATGCTGTGGGTGGTGGTACTGGATCTGGTTTGGGATCCTTGTTGCTTGAGAGGCTTTCCGTTGATTATGGAAAGAAATCCAAGCTTGGGTTCACCATCTACCCATCCCCACAGGTCTCTACAGCTGTTGTTGAGCCATACAACTCTGTGCTCTCTACACATTCTCTTTTGGAGCACACCGATGTTGCTGTTCTCCTTGATAACGAGGCTATCTATGACATCTGCCGCAAGTCTTTGGATATTGAGCGCCCTACCTACACCAACCTGAATCGCCTCATTTCTCAGGTTTGATGAAAATCCAACCAGATGTGTTTCATTTTGTAACTTTTGATTTACTGGATTAATTGATCTAATTTTTTCTTTTTATTTTTGTATGCAGGTTATTTCATCTTTGACCGCTTCACTCCGATTTGATGGTGCTCTGAATGTGGATGTTAATGAGTTCCAGACTAACTTGGTCCCATACCCAAGAATCCACTTTATGCTTTCCTCTTATGCACCTGTTATCTCAGCAGAGAAGGCATATCACGAGCAACTCTCTGTTGCTGAGATCACCAACACTGCATTTGAGCCTTCTTCTATGATGGTCAAATGTGACCCTCGCCATGGAAAGTACATGGCCTGCTGCCTGATGTACAGAGGTGATGTTGTCCCCAAGGATGTGAATGCTGCTGTGGCAACCATCAAGACCAAGAGAACCATCCAATTTGTGGATTGGTGTCCAACTGGTTTCAAGTGTGGCATCAACTACCAGCCACCCACTGTTGTGCCTGGTGGGGACTTGGCCAAGGTTCAGAGAGCTGTTTGCATGATATCCAACTCCACCAGTGTTGCTGAGGTGTTTTCAAGGATTGATCATAAGTTTGACCTCATGTATGCCAAGCGTGCTTTCGTGCATTGGTACGTGGGCGAAGGTATGGAAGAAGGAGAATTCTCAGAGGCCCGTGAGGACTTGGCTGCTTTGGAGAAGGATTATGAGGAAGTGGGCGCTGAGTCTGCTGAAGGAGAGGATGATGAGGGTGACGAGTATTAAGATTTGAAATGAATGTTTAATTTGAATTTCCTTGTTTGTGTTATCCAATGTTCTCATTGGTCAGATTGTTGAACTGTTGTTTGATTTCTGATTGTGTTTTGTTATTATGAACATCAAGAAGTTTTTCAGTGTATTTCTGTGTATGCAACTATGATGTTTTCTTTTCAATACTTTTCTTTTAATAAAGTCGTCCTTTTTCTTCCAAATTTTCTTCTCTAGGTCCGCCTTTTTTCGAATTTTCCCGTAGTGTGGTTTACCTTGTTAGATTCCCTGGATTGAAGTAATAGCTAACTTAACCCGCGCTCTGTGTCTGGAAAAATCAAACGCTCAATGAAAACAACATCCAATTCTCAATTTCTTCAATGTGCCTAGGTTGTTGTCATAATAATACTATTATTATTAATTTTTTTATATCTTAATATAAATTATATAAGTAATTGATGCACACTACTTTTGTAACGTATTTTTATGGCGTGCAGTTTACTCTAAACTTTATCAAAGAAGTGACGGTGGTGGTTAAAGAAAGCGGTTTATTTACGCACTCTCTCTCTCTGTTGTTGATTTGTTCTTCAAATCAACTCAACTCTTCTGATAATGGAAAGGGAAATTTGCCAGAGAGTTAAGAAACATGTAAAGAAAAAGCATCTAGAAAATAACCCACCAACAAGAACACTGATGATATCTCTACACTAACACGCACACACTGTAAAGTAATTTTGATGATTCCTATATAAAGCAAAACCACAGACAAAATATACAAAAGAGAGAGTAACGCAAGTCTGTAGTCTCCTCCTACTTCTATTTACTTCAGTTCCCTACTATATATAGCACCACCGGCATATACGTACGGCTCTCTTTTCAGTTTTCTGTTACAGCTATTTCCAAATATCCTTTTCCAATATCCAAACAGCAGCAGCATCATCAGCATCAGCTTACCAAGAAAATATATCCTCTTTGACCGAATTCCAAACTACTCTTCCTGCTCAATAAACAAATATATATAATCTTTTTTTTAGCCAAATATATAATTTTATTCAATTCACACACATACATATGTATATATATATGCGTATGTATATCAATTATCAGGTCATGTCATGTAATTTGACACGGTAGTAAGTCCTAATAATGGATGGACAGACAAGTGACACAACCTCTAACTCCAATAATGTTATAAGATATTTGCAATAATCAGACCAACTATAAGTGACAGTGACGGTGCATCTAATTTAGTAGATCAAAGGTTCTGCTCTGAGGAATTAGCAGTGAAAAGATTAATTTTCTTTTTCTTAATTTGTCCAAAATTTGATTTCTTAATTTATGAAAACCTTGATTCATTGCTTTGCAAGGGAAAACCAAAATGAATCAATCAAAGCTATTAATAATTAATTGAAGAAAATGACATACCATAACATATTGGTTCAAACAAGTGATGAACTAATCCGAAGTCTTGATGATAGTCTTTCCAGTTCCAGCTCCAGTTCCACCACCTAGAGGCGAAGAAGGGAGGATTGGCTTTGAAAACGCGAGGAGGGAAGCAAGATGACGATGATCCTTGGCAAATAAACTCAGAACCTCACTAATATCCTCTCCTACATGAGAATCCTCATATCTGATTCTCAGAATCTGACTGTGCACACTACTCATCCCATTTCCAGCCATGTTCTTTTCCTTGCTAAAACTAGTACTACTCCATCTCCGCATTCCCTTAATTACCAGTACAGACCTCGGCGACTCCGTTTCTTCTGAAGACGATCCACCTGTGCTGCTGCTCTCTTGATCCATCATCATCATCATCATCATCAAATTATCCACTTCTCCACCGAATGCCCTTTTCACCATCATTTTGTCTGCTAGATCCGACTCATCATGACTTGCATCTTCATCCATCCTCATCATCATGAAATTCTTAATTTATTTTTTTGCACACCGCTATATATCTATTCTATATATAGCTACAATTTAATTATATATAATATATATATATATATATATGTATATATGAACAGCGGTCACCAACAGCCAAACTATACCGAGATTATCAGGTCAGCAGCTCTCCTGCAAATATATATGGTACACAGTAAAGGAAATAATACATTTGCATGTTTTTCTTTTAATTCTTGGAAGAAATAATACTTGGCTAAGATAGTTTGCCTTGCCCGCTGCGTTTTGCGCATTTTATGATATCGAAACCGCTTCATTTGGTTGACACGTGTCCTTTCTTGGTAAAAAGGCACCACGTTAATTAACGGTTGGATTTTGTAGAAATTTCCAATTACCAACCCGGTCCCGCTGCCGGTTCATAGGGTGGTGGTGTTACTTCTGTTTCCTATCATATACATATGTTTGACACGTCAACCCAGATTTAGATTTTAATTACTAATCTCCGGATCTTGATTTGAGTCATTGGTTTTACGGAAATCTGGAATTTCTTGAAATTTATTTATTATTATTTTTCTGAAAATGAAAAAATTGATGAGATTTCTTAAAAGGAAAATTGGAAAGTGGGAAAGTTTTGATTAAGAAGGTTTGTTTGGGTCAAAATTCAAATGCCACCTTTTCTTTTTTTTTTTTTTTTTTTTTTTTTCCCGGGAACCCGGGCCCCCCCCCCTGGGGGCCGCCGCCGTAAACCCCCCCCCCCCAACAAGCACACCCCCGCAACCCCCCCACAACCAAGAAACCAAAAAAACCAAAACCAAACAACCAAAAACCAAAACAAACCGGGGCCCACCCGCCCCCCCCCCCCCCCCCCCCCCCCCCCCCCCCCCCCCCGGCGGGTAAAATGCCACCTTTTCTTAATAAGATTAATGGTGGGAGTATAAGTGGAACACGAGGATTGGGTTTAATGTCCAAATCAAATCTGAACAGTTTTTGACGCCCTGCGGCCTGCTGCCAATACATGACAAAGAAAAACAAAAATAATTGAGCCCACGTGGCGGGTGATTCACATGCTGAGGCTTGAGGCTTGAGATAATGGCTGTGTATGCGAAAAGCACCACCGTAAAGAGGTACGGCAGTTGGAAAACAAGTGGCGTTTCATTTGGAAGCCAAGACTTCCGAAAGTCGACGATGTTAAGGCAAAACAGAAAAAAATTGGACTCAACTTTCTTGATCGTGATACACGTGGGAAAGAAACTTCAACTTCGTCATATATTACCACTCTCATGACAGGTAGCAAGTTTTTTTTTTTTTTTCTTTAAGATTCAGACTGCAACTGACCTAACTAAGAGTAAGTGCACTAATCTCTTACATTACTTATATATATATATATATATATATACACTTTCTTTTGATGACAGCAAAAGAAAAGCGAAGCCCCGTGTTTGGCAGTTAAATATCCATAAAGTAGACAATTACACTGAGTGATAACAATCTTAAGATTGGTAGGATAACCAAAATGCCAATTTAAAATGATTGCACTAACTATAGCTACTTTGTCGGATAGTCCCTTCTGCACTATGTTTGTTGTCTATCAAGAATGTTAGACGGCCAAGAATCTGAAGCTGATGGATAGCGAGGCCGTGGCTTGCTCACATTGGAGGAAATGGAAGGCATAGCTTCGTCGGATGGATGATCTGATTGGGGCAACACTTGGGATTCATGCTGTAAAGGAAAAATTAAGACCGGACCAACAATAGGGGTCCCTTGTGATGGTGGATTATCAATTGAAGACAATCCATGATGATTTTCACATGCTGCACCATTGATTTGTGGC